>CM045767.1:43455576-44055576 GCA_025200525.1 Camellia lanceoleosa
GAATGTCTAAGAACCTTGTTCACTTCTCATACTATAGAGGCTATTGAATTTCGTAGACATATTCTAGCATATAATAGCATTTTTGCATTCACATCATTTGGCATGAAATTAGACAAGGAATTGGCAAATTCTAGACGAGGTGTTTATAAATTTCATGCACAAGGTCAAATATACCATGATTTGCCATCTTTGATTCCATCTGATAAGGATCCTTGTTATTTCCAGTTGTACTACTATGATACGTATAATGAACTTTAGAATAGAATGAGTAAACCAAACAATGCACCACTTTGTAAGGTTGTTGTTGGTAAACTAATTGAGATACTTTTAGAAAATCCTTATGCTGGCTTTTTGCATACACTAGAACATGTTCCATTAGATACTTTTCAAATCCATACAAGTACATATGTGAAGTTGGATCAAAGGGTTTACAACTCACCATCAACTAATCACGTAGCAGCAATTTGATTGAAGGAAATAACCCAAATTTCACCTCATGAACGTGATATTATAGTTCACTCAAATTGGGGGTATAAGCATATGGTTGTTACGATCCATTGCAATACCCATTATTATTTCAGAGGAGAGGTTGGATGGCATCAAAATATCCTTAAAAGAAATAGAGCTAGAGTAGATAATGGTGTCATTACCATGTAACAAAATTCAAATATGCATTCATTTACATCAGTTGAAACATTTTTAGACAAGAACAAGAAGGCACTTACTCTTTTCTAATGAAATCATTTTTATTTTTATTATTTTATATTTTATTGTTTTTGTTTTTCATTGTTTTGGATTTTTATGAATGGGATGCTAAGAGACTAATAAGAAAATTAATAGAAAGGATAAGTCATGGAATAGCAAGGTATGGCCAGTTTGTGTTTCAATTTAACAATTATATATTTTTCATAGTTATTTTTATAATTATTTCAAGAAACCTACCATTATTGTTTTGAACAATCCAAGAACCAAAAATAAAATGAGATATTTGATGAGATTTTCAAAAAATATTTGAACATTCCAATTCACTCTACATCTATGGTGAGAGTGTCATGACAAGCAACCATCTTTACACCCTAAATGTTGCTAATAAGTAAATACTTTTCTCATTAAAAATACTAAAATGTTCAGGTAAGCATTTAATGTTAGTACTTTTTTATACGGTTATTTGATTTTTATATTTCTTACATTTGTATAAATAGTTTGGTAATGAATAAACAAGAAAAGATGCATGTTCGGATTGGTTGAATTCTTTTGCCGATTTAGTTGTGATTTCATTATATATTTTTCATGTATACTATTATAATGTCTCCTTTTTTCTTATTGTAAATTTAATGTTTGGCGATGTTGATGGTAGTGGCGAAAGAATGTATCATGCCTGCAATACTCACACGTTATAAACTACAAGTACGAGATGATAGCCACTCAATCATCCTACTATCCGGATGACTATTAGAATTTGTTGTCATATATATATAAAACTTGAGAATACAAGGTTGACTTTTATCTAAGAAACAATAAAAATAAGGCTGAACTTTACCAAGGGATTGTAGATAATGTATTATTTGGTGAGAACAGGAAGCAAAGGAAAAGAATAGTGTTACCTACATCCTTGGTACATCTTTTTTTGTCACAATGACTTGTAATCCCGATTGGAAAGAGATTAGGATTCATTAAAGAAAGGACATGTAGCACAAGATAGACCTCGATTTAATCGCAAGAGTTTTTCGAGCAAAGTTACAAGACCTACAAATAACAACAACTATTTAAAAGCTTATTTTTGAAAAGTAAAGACATGTTCACATTATTGAGTTTCAAAAGAGAGGCCTATCCCATGCACACATGTTAATCATATTCACTAAGAAATTGCAAGATTACAAATCCAGATGATTATGACAAAATTTTTGTTAAATGCCGATCTAGACAAGTTTACTGATTTATATGAAAAGGTTGCTAAACATATGATGCATGGGCCTTGTGGAGTTTTAAATCAAAAAAATCCTTGTATGCGCGAAGGTAAATGCAAAAATCGTTATCCCCGCTCTTTTTCACCAAAAACAATGCAAGGCAAAGATAGTTATCCAATTTATAAAAGGAATGAAGAAAATTTTACCGTTAATGCGCGAATGCTATTTTGGATAATAGATGGTGGTACCTTATAATCCTTATCTTTTGAGTCGATATAACTCATTATATTAATGTTCAGATATGTTCGGGGTGAAAGGAAGCATATCTTTATAAATACATTTATAAGGGCCACGACAAAATTGCAAACAACATTAGTCAATGAAGGAGATATCATTATTGATGAAATACAACAATTCCAAGATGTTTTGTGAGTATCAAAGACAAGAAGCCATATGAAGGTTATTTGAATTGATCTAAATGAAATAAACCCAAGCTTATAAATTTGCAACTACATTTGCCAAATAATTAATTTGTCTCCTATCGTGAAGTGGGAGATGGAGAAAGACAACTATATGTCACATTATTTGAACCTATTGAGAAAAATTATTGGATGTCCAAAGAACTCAATTCATAGCATCCAAAGACAAGGCAAGTCTACCAAATGCATAAACAAAGGTCACATTAGTAACATACCTACATAGCAAAGTAAATAATTTAATTTAAAACTATACTATTGTTATTGTTGTTGCAGGAAGGTAAGAATAACAAATTTATAACACGTTAAAACTTGCTTCAGACATACATACATATTTATCACAAGGTTACACAAGATGAATGATAAGGATCAGATATTTGGGAAGATTATAGCAAGAATTACAAAATGACGAAGATCAATATGAAATGCAAAATACAAATACAAATAATTTTTTCAAAAATCCTCAAAGAGGATCAAATCTAGAGAAGGAATGAATTTTGTAAAATATTTTTATCTTAATTTATCCTTTACTTAATTTATTTCAAAATTATAATAAAAATATTACAATATTAGTTGAATGTTTTATTTATTCACCTTAAATAATAATAGTATTACAATGTTAGTTGCGTGTTTTATTTGTTCATCTTAATTACAAAATGGTATCTAGATACATACACATAACAAAAGTGAAACATCCTGGTGAATTATATATTTAATAGTAATAAGTCCAACCATATGATATGGACTGCAATTATTTTATGTGATTGTTTCAACCTACTTTCTAAATTTTAATACTTAAACAGAAATATAAATGCCCCCTATACTTACAAATTCATACATTATTTTCTTGATGAATTGACAAAACAAATCGACGTATGAAAGACATGGAGTCTATAGTGATCCCGGTTTTGACCCGACACTTGTGGTAGTCCGAACTCAGGTTTATGATTTCTGAATATTGTTCATTGTCGTTTTCCCTTTATTCCTCCTTAAATTTGGTTATTTGGACATATTGAGTGTGTTCGGAACAGGTTGGTTGCTTGGTTTTCAAACCTTAGGTTGCCCAGATTTTTAGTCCTCCACTTGAACGGCCCTTCTTGTGCTCGAGCGGGATTTGCGAACTCTCAGTACTTTGCACATCTGCAAAAGTACTGGAAGAGTGTTTATACGCTTGAGCGGTTTGTCTATTGTCTGCAAAAGTACTGGACGTGTGTACTTTACGCTCGAGTGGAACAACTTTTTGTGTTAAACGCTCGAGCGGACTATGCGTACATCAGATCGCGAAAATGACTTTTTACATCACTTTTTCAGATTTGTTCTTCCAAAAATCCTAAGTTGAGACCTCTCTAAAATACTCTCTCTCTACATTTCTACCTAGTTCTAGTAATTTCTCAACCCATTCACCTTTATTAAAGAGTAAGCACCTCAAGATCTCCACTTTGATCCAAATAGACTTTGGTTTCTATGATCCTTGAAGTGTCATCCTTGCTTGGCTCGCCTTCTCTCCTTGAGGTAGGGACTTTCTACACCTTAATATAAGTTTTAACTTGATTATATGTTGTTGTGTGAGAATTGTGAGGTTTGAGGGTGTTTTGAGCAAACCTAGGGTTTGGGTTCAAGCTGAAAAGAGGGTTTTATACGGGTCTCAGATAAATGATTATCGGTTTTGGATATGAGATCATCTTGTGTTGAAATAGATGATTTTGGTCTTTAGGTTAATATTGGGAAAATGTAGCTTTGCCCTAAAATGTCTAGAATAATTATTTTGTATGAATAATTAAATTGTCATGGAAAATGTGAAATTGGGAGGATGTATACATGAATGGTGTTGTTGGATTTGTTTAATCACTCACCTATGGAAATTTGATGATCTATCTGTTACAGAGATTGCATATCTGCTTAGAAATGTCTACTTTGGACTATCGGTGGAGGATAGTCATGATTGTTGTAGACATCGCATGGGGATTAGGCAAATTGAAACTAATCCCTTAACCATTATCATTGAATATGATTATGAATGATATACATTGTATATGTATGATATTTGGGAGGAGAAAGGGGATGTACTCCATGTTTTGAGGAGAAGAGAGGGGATGGACTCCATTGAACTAAATTGGCCTGTGTGTCCAGGGTGAAAGTCCTGAAAACCATTCGCATACATGGGTGCGATTCTCGCATTTAAATTTTCGTAAAATGGCAAATAGAAGTGAACGCCTTTTGTACGATGATTTTATTTGATGTAAACTTGTGAGGTGTAACCTCTATTGATGGGTTAAATGCAAGGATGTATCTATTGAATCAAAATGAATGAATTAAGATGCCAATTTGGCATAACATGATTGTGGAAAGTGTTACACAAATTTTGTCATAGGACAATGAAAATGTACATTATATTGTTAATTTATATATTGTGTTAGTATGCTTCTACCGGGCTTTGACTCACCCTACTTGGGGAACCATTTTCAAGTGTTGGAGACATACCTCCGCCGAGACAATAGTTTGGGGAGACTTGGAGCAAGAGCCTTTGTTTTATTTACTTTGTATAGCCAAGGGCTACGCTGTATTGAGTTAGACTCATCCTTTGTCAGAACCAAGAAATGCCTTGGAAATGTGTAAGCTCAGAGGGCATTTATCTCGCTGATTATTAATCGGCAAAGACATGCTATAGATTCGTAATGAACATTAATGAATGTATATTGCATGTGTTATCTTTTGTAATACTAATCGTGATGAATGAAAGCATATTATTTCTATTAATATTCTATTTTAAGGATTGGATTTATTGTAATAATTTGGGGCGCATAGAGTCCGACACACTCCTAATCCGACTTATCAAATTTCAACCAAACAATATCCATCCTTTCAAACATAAGCATTAAACATTAAAAAAAATAACAAAATGGTTCAAAAATAAAACTAATATAAAACCTACAAACCAAAAACAAAAAACATAAACATATAAGAAAATACCACATGCAATGCAATGCACATCCAAAGGGTAATAAAAAATTAGTGAAAAATTAGTTTATGAATAACATTATTCGTGATCTCTATTATTTATTAACTCTATTTTATTATTGAGTTTTGTAATTCTATACTTATTAAAACCTCAAAATAATTTTTCAAACACAAAATCCACTACAATAAATAATAATGGCCATAAGATTTGTTGCTGAAGAGACCGAATCACTTATATTGCTCATAAATTATTCAAAAGTGAAACAAAATGTAGTAAACTCTCATTTAATATGGGTTTTTTTGGTTATATCTAGTATACATTTGAATGAGCACCAATACAGCAACAATGAGTCCCACCAAGTGTATTAGAGACACATAGAGATGCAACTGGAGACGAGATTTGATTGCTGCATGGTTTGACACAGTCCACATTAGTCTTGCAACTGCAATCGGCAAAAACACAATCATCGCTTTCATCTATGGTTTCCAACTCCCAAAAAAGAAAAAAATCAGAACAACTCATTAGAAAACCTAAAATACTAGTAACTAAAAATTACAAAATCAACCCAGAATCGCATAAGCTCTCACAATTGTATTGTGTGATCTTTAAACTTATGAGAACTTTACTCTTTTAATAAGAATAATATTAGGCATAATGAAAAAAAATATGATAAAATATTTCATGAAAATTTTCAATCCTTTGATCAGTGTATGGTATCTAAAGGTGAAGAATTTTCATAAAATTTTTTATGATTTTTTTTTTATGATGCCTAATATTACTCTTTTAATAATAAAACTAGAAAAATGAGAGAGAGAGAGAGAGAGAGAGAGAGAGAGAGAGGTTACAAATGGGTTGAGCAAAGACTACAAGAGAGAGAATGAGAATAGAAGCCAATTGAAGCTTTATTGAAGCCATTATTGTCTTAGCAATGAGATTATGAAATTATGAACAAAATGATTGGGACATTAGCTTATTTATAGTGAGAGCAATGCAAAATTTTTGCTGCTTCAAATCCCATAAAATCCTCCTCCTTTTGATATAGGTATGAAATTATGAAAATTCAAAAATTAATATAATGGATTTGCATTTCTTTTTTAGTGCCTTTGGTTGCTATCATAATTTTGAGATGGCAAATCAAAATTCTAATTGATTTGCAGTTTTGCTCCTTTGAATGTTCCTACACGAGATGGTGATATGTGAAATTGATTCTCTTCAAAAGTAATTTTATTTATTAATGGTGTAAGTTACAAATACACCATCGAGGTTTGCTTAAAATACGATTGCCTCTAGTTTGAAAAATTACAAATACCCCTTGTTAAAAAAAAATTATTTAACAGAATTAATTAAAAAAAAATCATAATTGATCTCCTATACAATAATAAAATTACCTATATTATTAATTGAAACATATTTATAATATTATTAAATACTGTTAATTGACTTAATGATTTATTAATAAAAGGGATAATTTGTTATGAAATTAGAAACCTCAAAGGGTGAAATGTAACTTCCAGAATCACAGAGGGCGATTTGTATTTTAATCAAACCTCAAGGGGTGTATTTGTAATTTACCCTTATTATAATACTAGCAAGGCACGTAAGCCACACTTGAGTTGAAAAATACATATAAAAAAAATTTATTAAATTGATGTAAGTGTAAATAAAATGTATAAAATACTTTTTTTATTGACTTTAATAACTAAAATATTACTATTTCGTCAATTTTACTTAACAAGAATAAGTAACCGATTTAGACTGAAAATAAATTAAAAGATTAAAATTAAAATTAATAAAATTAAAATTTTAGTATTTACTTTTTTACAAGAGTCAACCCTCGAAATTTTTGTTTTATAATTTTTCTAAAATGTTTTGTAGGACCTTATATTTTCAAAATGCACCGATTATAATCTTTTTGCATTAGACGAGCATCTCTACATATATATATATATATATATATATTAAGGAAAATGAGATTTTTAATGAAAAAATCCCGATGAAACTTAAAATGCTCATACTATTTCTTATAGAATAAAAAATAGGGGAATTGACCCAAAAATCCCATTTTTTGAACTTATAATCTGTATGGTCCTAAATGTTTTCTTAGTGACAGAATGGTCTCTTAATTTGGTTGTTGACATATTTGCCACTGGTAGTGTTGGTGGTTGTGTAAGGAAGGTGAATGGGAGTGTGTGTTTCACGTTGACTTAGAAAAGCGCAATAGTACTGTTTTCCTATTTTGTGGGTTTGTGACACGCACGTAGTGGGTTGTTGTTTACGTTTTAAAAGTTGGGTCGCACGTCCACAGGAGCATTCAGTCGGACGTGAATCGTTTACTGATTTTCAAATTGCTCATGACAAACCAATCCTGTGTGAACGACCCACAAAATAAGAATAGACCCCAAATGGAAAGGAATCGAATTGGTGATTTTGGAGAGAAACTCTTCCTTTTTTCACTATTGTTGTTGTTTTAGATTTTGAAATTCAAATACGCCTAGCCTGGATCTACAACGTGATTTGTGGAAATGTACAATTGATATTTAGGTCATATTAGTGTGGGTGTTGGTGTGGTTTTGGGTGATTAATGTTGTTTCGAGAAACCCTAACGGGGTTACAAGGTGGGTGTTTGATCTGCTTTGAGGGAACCGTGGACGCTTCTTCCGCTCATTAATGTCTGAAGAGTAAGTTATAGTGAGAGATACCGTTGTTCTAGTAGTTTGTCATTTGTTATGTTGATTTTTTATAATAGTGTCAATCATGGTCTGTGAAATTGTTTGGCACGTTATGTTTGTAAGTTTGTTCTGTTGTTGTTTGGTTAACATGTGATGTCAGCGTCATGGTGATTTTGGTAATTTGCTGTCAAAAAAGTTGTTGGTGTTCCCTTTATGGCCATAAAGAATTTTATTATTCTGAGACATGATGATGGGGGGGTGGACCATTTTGTTAGGGATGGTGTTAGGCTGTGTGGTTTTGTCTCATTTTGTGTGGATCTTGCTGTGTGGAGTGGTAGTGTACAAAGGAATTTCGATTATTTCATTATTAATGGTTTGGGGTTTGGGGTTTGTGACGTAAAGGGTTTGTGGGTACAATGTCAAATTTTGTAGGCCAAAGATGAGGTAATGCTCATGGGTCGCCAAGTTCGATAGTGTGGTTTGTTAGTTTGTTTATACGCAGTGTGAAAATGGGGTCATTCTAAAATGCAGAATCGGGTACGTAAAGACGCTTTTGTTGTAGGTATGAAGATTATGTATTTGGGTGTGTGGTCAAGACGCTACTGCTGTCGGAGGATTTTGGGGGTGTGATGTGGTTTTTTTTTTTTGGATTTTTTTTTGTGAAAATTGTGGTTCGTGAGGAAAGTGCATTTGTAATGTTAAATTGTGTATGTTAATGTGATACGTAACCCCCTATGTGATTGCATAAGTTTGGTTTTGTACGTGAACATATATGTGTGGTCAGGATGTGGGTGGGGTGGTGTGAATTAGTTGAAGTTGGGAAGTTTGGTTGTTTTTACCATGTTAGTATAGTTGAATCGACGTTACGGAATGGGAGCATGGGTCGTAAGTACGAATTGGACATCAACCCCTGTTTAGTTTTATTATTTTGTTTGGATTGTACTTCTTAGCACACATTTGTTATGGTTAAAGCGCATGATAAAATCTTGATACATGCAAGTAGTGAACTTTGCTTTGCCAATTTAATTTGCTTGGGTGTGGATTAGTGTAAGAACTTGTTGTTTTGTTCATTTTATGTTTGGATCATGCCTTTATAATGTTGTTGTTCCATGTTGCGGCGAAGTGGTCTTAGCCCATGGACGCGTCATGTGAATGTCAATGGCGAAACATTAGGCTTGACAAAGATGAAGGAAAACGCATGAAGATGCCAACGCTGTGTTGTTCAACCGTAAAGAAGTTGGCGATGTTCGAGGGTTCACGAGACGTCCAAGGCACGCCTAAATTTCCACCAAACATTTCAAGCATTATTAAATTGGTGTACGCGGAAGCTTCGTGACTTGCACCTCATGCATTTAAGGAAAACCCCTTCGGCGATGTATGAAGCGATATTGATAAATTAGCTTGATCACATAGAATTTAGAAAAGGTGATGATTTGGTGGTCGATCATAAAGGCATACATCATACCATGGGAAGTTTGTTATTGGTGGCCGAGTGTTGATCCGATAGATGAGGACATTAAGTTGTTATTTGGATTGCAATGCGAGGATGCTTTTCTTGATTTGACGCCAAGGTCGAGGCCTTCGCCGATTTTGTGCAACGAGGTGTGGAGGAACGAGTAATCATTGCAAAACTTGTCGTGATATGTTGACTAAGGCAACAATGGGAGACACCCCACGTGATCATGAGGACACAAGAAAACTATTATGCCCGTATGTTTGTGGGAAGTTGTTTTTTAACTCAGGAGACAATTAGTTGGACATTTATCCGATATGTTGAAAATCTGGAAGCAATGCAATTGTACAATTGGTGAGCGATACGCCACCATTAATGTGTTCTGCTCGAGATTTCCAGATGCCCGAGAAAGTGACCGGATGTGTGGTCGCCTTTGTTGGTAAGTGGTGTGGAATAACCGCGGTGTAGTTGATTTGAAATGGCCGTTTTTTTTCTTATTTGGTTGATTTAGACATGTTTATGACGTAACGGTTGTGTATTGTTCTCCCGCCTCGTTATGCAAACACACAACCATAGTTAAAGCAAAATCAAGCACAATATGTTTCCTCGATTTTGAAGTGGAATGTCGGAATTAGTATCCAAAGGCACGAGGGTGAAACCGGCAAAGGCAAGCAAAATTTGAGGTATTGTTTGTTTTGTTTATGTGTGGTGTTACATCGTAAAATGTATGTTTATTGTTTCCGGCGTAAATTGTGGACCACAAATGAATGGTTTGGTGAATTTGTGTTACGTGCAGGTATTACCAGATAAGTTAGTGGTTGCGGAACATGAACGTTCCATCCTAATGGGCTGTATACGCTCGAGTGATGATGTGGACGTGGTTGATGACGGCACGGGATTAGTGAATGGTGGTTTGATTGAAGGATATAGTGACGCGAATGTTAATGATGTTAGGGGCAAGACTGAATCAGTAGGTGGTAGGATGTCCATTGGCAATGCTGAAGGGGTGAGTAGACAATTGAGGGAATTAGCTCAAGAACGGATGCATGTCCAAGGATTAAAGTGGAACATCAAGGTCGGATTTTGAAGACATTAGTGGCGAATTTGATGGATAAGGTTGCAATGTTGAAACGGAAGAATGAGATGCATAAAGGAATCTAGTTGAAGGGTTCAAGAGCATTTTCAAAGTTAAAGATGAGGAAATTAAAAACTAGCAGAGGAAAATGCGGAGTTGAAGAAGGTCAGAGCGTGTTTGGAAAAGCAACTTGCTAATCAAAGGCAGACAATGTCACGCAACGCTACAATGGGTTCATGGTGAGGTCATGGTGAAATGGTTCCCAAATGGACAATAGGAGAGGTCCGGCAAGGAGGGAAGCGGTGGTAAATCGGCTTAGAAGCGATGTTGTGGTAAATGCCTCCCCATTGTCATATGTGCATGTTTCCGACGAGTGGTGAGACGGACGACATGCCGGTGTGGGTCGTTGAGAACATGAAGTGGTTGTCATCACCGTGATTAGGATGGTGGTATGTTGGACGATGGTATGAATTCGTTTGCGTATTATAAAGGGAAGGTCAGAAAATCTGAAATTACTAGAATTTGAATATCCAGAGGTGCGTTTGCGGCAGCGGAAGGTGGGTAACAAAGGTGGAAGTGCACGGGACGGTAATGTTGGGCGTGGGTTGGACCGTGGTGAGTGCGATGGTGTTATTGTCATTGAAGAGGTTGGTGATGTGGCTAAGAATTTTTCCGGGTTTGGTATAAATAATTGTAACACGTGAAAGATGATATCTCGAGGCGAGAAAGGTATCATACTGATCGCAGATGTGAGATATGGTGATGAGGAGCAAATGTGTTGTGTATTGTTATTTGTTGTTTAATTTTTATTTTATTTTTTTTGACGTAATGTGTTTGGCGTGTATTGCTTTATATAAACATGATGTTGTGTAAATTGTGTGTAGGGCGGTGATGTGGGTTGGGCAAGTGGATGGTAACACTATTTACTTTTTTGATGTAAGAGACATTGTGCGACAGGGGCCTATGAGAGGAAATGTAAGTTGTGGTGAATATGTGTAGTAATTGGATATCGCAGTGCTGGTGAATGAGAGTTCGGTAGCACATGTTTTCATTATGGGTATGATTGTTCACAGTTTGTTATTACCTTTTTTTGCAAGTGATAGATGCGTACGCCGAGGTGCTTACAGATGAGCAAGAGAGATTGAATGCAGGGAACGAATTCCCGGATAAATCGTACTTCTTCAGCAGTATATGTTTAGTGAGGGTCTTACGCATGCATGTATTTATGTGTTTGTTTGGTACATTGTACCGTTCTCTATTGTTTATTATTTGGCTGAATCAAGACATGATGAAGAATGAGAATAAGTCGAAGGGCTTAAATACGTGATGAGTAAGGTGTGTACCGAGACGCCACATTTCCATTTCCGCCTATGCCACCAATCGCATTGGACTCTTGTTGTATACGACACGGAGGATGGTAGATGGAAACATTGCAACTCGATACGTAATAGGGGTGGTGCGGGGGGTGCTCATACCAAGGAAGCTATGACGTTGGTGAGTTTGCGCAGTGATGATTTAATGCATATGTTGGGTTTCTCTCGAAATGGCATGAGGGTTAATATTAGTTTGTTTTGTTTCATGTTCGTGTAGAAAAGAATTTTTGTCCAAGTGCAACGAGAATCGCTAGCGTCTCGTGGAGTGTTCAACGTTATCGGAACACAGGAAATAGATACGCCAGTGGAGTCACTCGTGGAATGTCTACAGCAACGGCCAGAATCGTAAGTGACGCATAATCTAGTTGGCGTAAATAATGCCACAAATTGGATCCATATCATTTCATAATTTTGTTTTTTAATTATATGTTTGGTTTCACAGGCTTGACTGTGCGATTGTAGTTTGCGCCATCATGAGACAGTACGTACACCATGTGGATGTAGCGCAATCTTTGCAAGGAGCCAACTCCAGTCTTTTTCGCCAATATGGTGAAGCAATTGATCGGGGATCCGCGAGAGGGGTTTCAAAGAATATGGGGCGTATATTGGTATGATGTGGAAGATTACAAGAATTTAGGATTTTTTTGGGTAGTGTAGTGAACTTTCTACTTAAACAGCTTAGTGTGGTTTATTTATTTTGTTTGGAACATGTTGTGTTTTATGAGATTTTTGAAATTTGGTGACACTATTTATTTGCACATGAATGTTTCTTTGTTGGTTTGTTGCGCTAAGTTTGTGGATTCAAATTTTATTTCATGACAACAAGGAGTGTGTGTTTTGGTTGTGTGTTTGTTCAAGTGGGTGGGGCGATTTTGTTTGTTTTTGTTTTTATGAGGGTTTAGTGTGGTTTTTGTTTGGTTATTGGGCAACGGTGGAGTAAGTTGATGTGTTGTACATGGGATGTGTGTATGGAACGAGTGAGTTGAGTTGGAAATTTTATGAGAATAAGTATGGGGGTTGGTGCTATTTGTGTAGCTAACCATTTGTAGGAACATGTATGGAAAATTTGTATCGTGTTGCGGTAGTGTAGGGATGTAGTGGAACCTAGGTGGTGCGCTGATTATGTGAATTGGAAAAGTGTGGTGTAACCATGTTTGGCGAACTCATTGAAATTAGTGTTCTGTTATGTATAACGTTGTGGTAATGTGCAATGTGAAGTGTGTATGTGTTAGTAGTTTTGTGTGGGTAGTAATTGAAACGTGGTCGCTGGAGGTGAGAGGATTACAATTGCCGCTTATAAGAGTGAGCATCTACGGCTTATGTTGACGGTGAAGGAGTTTTGGTGTTTGTGTAATGGCATGTTGACATGACGAGAACGTGTCGGTTTGAACGAAAACCGTGTAATGCGTAACATGAAGTGTTTGTCACGATGTATTATGTTTTGTCACACGTTTTTTGGATGGAAGTGATAGGAAATGTGTGATGTTGTTGTGTGGTTATAACGTTAGACGAAAAGTGTGTGATGTAACCATGCTTAGCATAGTGGTTGCAATAGTGTTGAAGTGTTCTCAGATGACTTGGTGGGCCGACACAATGTGCACAGTGTGTTACGGCCGTTTAGTGTGAGTGGAGATGGAACTCGGTTGGTGAAAGTGTTAGGAGTGTAGTGTTGGGCATGTGTGACGCTATGTTGACGTTTGAGGGAAGTGTTTGTGTACGTGTAATGTCAACCTAACACCACGAGAACATTTGTTGAGGAATGAAGACTATGTAATGCGTTCTGTGTATAGTTTGATTCAATGTAGTGTGTTTGTGTCACACTTTTGCTGGATGAAAGTGGCTCCGAAATTGTTGTTTCAGTACCGGGGTAATGTTAGGACGGTATAACAAACACGTAAAATGACACCTTATGTGTTCGTGGCACTACGCAGTTACAGAAAATTACAAACACGTAAGTAATGATTTACATGGATACGGTACCGCGCAGTTACGAAAAAATAATTTGTTTACATTCAATGTTCCGAAAATTGGTAAGTGATTAAAATGTGTTGTTTTAGTCTGAGGGTAATGTTTGTACAGTATATGTTATTTTTTTTGTTGGCAATGGGTGGGTGTGTGAAATTTGGATGGTTGGCTATTATGGTAATACTCACTATTATATGATGTGCACGTTTACACATTGAATAATCGTAAATGGTGTGTCAAGACACTTTTTATTTAATTGCCTTAGAAATTGATAGAGATTGTTCGTGACAATAACAAATACGTAAATAAATACTTAATTGGTGTTGTCATAGTGCATGTACGGAACCGAAAAATATAATGTTGAAAGTTTCATGAGCGGTTTAAATGGGCTCGTTGCATGTTTTCTCGCTAGGTTTCCCATGTGGCCACACCTTCCGCAATTAATCTATTGCACATGCTCAACCCTTGATAGTATCCGCTTCTTCTGTGGCCTGACATGAGGGCGTTTGACAGCGAGAGGGTTGATGAGGTAGTCATGCGGATCAAATGGTGGTTGTTCCACGGTTGGAATTGGGAAGATACTTATGGCGAAGTTGAACGGTATTTAGACACATGGAAGTATGGTTCTACAAGATCGCTCAAATCACGACCGCCTTCCTAATGGCGACCATCACGCAGGAGGAACCCATTGTTGCCATCGAAACATGAACATGTTTGAGTGCCAATGTTGATGTGAATCAAGGGAGTGAGTGGACCTCAGATACGCCTCAAGATTTGATTGGTCGACTCACCATGACCCGCCTTTGTTGAATGCTTTCTAAACGGACTCCATTTTGGGACATATTGTAATAGTCCATGACCGATGCCTATCTACGCTTCGACATTTGACGATTATTTTGGCTCGATGTCGCTAACCATCCCGGTGATTAGGAGATTACAGCCTCCGTGATCCATGAGTTGAATGATTCTCAGAGCATTTGAGCACATCTCGCCATACCGTCTTCCCCTGCAATTAAAAAATGAGTGCATGTGTTATGGATTGTATAACGATGTGGACGGTTTGGTAACATTATGTAGGGTGAATTTCATTTAAGCATTATGGTGATGCCAATTTCGTTTACCTGAAAAATGCATTTGCCCAATGTTGTGGTGGTGTGGTAGCAAGGAATTCGGATGAAACACCACGGCCGACGTGGAATTGTTCGAGTTTATGATTGAACGTGATAACCGCTACGTATGCGTAGTGGCGTAATTTTCTCACCAATCTAGCCCGATGCATATTATTTGTATAACACAACCTGTCACGCAGATTTCTTTGCAAATGCTGGAAACAGAAGGCATGTTCCGCGTTAGGGAAAACAGTTGGCATTGCTTCCAGTAACCCGGCGTTCCGATCTGAAATGAATGTGAGTGGTCTGTCCCCATTTAGAACATGCGAGGTTTTGTAGAAAACCATGACCGCTTTGTCGTGTTCTCGAGTCCACCACAAATAACGCAGGGAATAAACTCAGAATACATGGATGGACGTTAACAACAATTGTAAAAGTATATTTTTGAATGTCAAAAGTGAATGTTTGCATGGTGGAAAGTTTTATGTATGAAAGAATGATGCGTTAGTAGGAAAATTTGTGGAATACAAACCTTGTTGTCGCCCTTCAAGTGGTCGCTAGTAAAAATCCTTTGAAACAACCTTTGAGGAATGTGGCATTAAGGAAAAGGAATGGGCGGCAAGTGAGTGAACCCATGGATGCATGCCTTGAAAGATATGAAGTATCTTGTGAACCGGTGATTGTGTTCATCGTGCTCGAGGGTAACATAACCGGGGTTAGGTTCCATCACAAAGTTATTGCACCACCATAATCGATCAAGGAAATTGAATGCGCACCAAATAGTTCCCTTGCTTTTTCAACCCCAAGCCATGCCACACGGTAAGTTATGTCCGCACCGTAATCTTGTTTCATGTCAAGTATAACTTCGCTGGACGTATGAGGGGCTATCACGATCCGCCCGCTTATGATGTTGGCTACCGTGTCGATCCAACAAGTCGGTTTATGGACGCATGACAAAGAACACCACATGTATGTTCACTAACCCATTTGCATGTAGAAGAACCCATTTGCCTCCAATTTTCTTGCATAAACGTTTCCATTTGCGCCTCTTCGCTGCATATTGCACAAATGGCGTAATCCGACAGTCATTTTAACATAAGTGAACTAGAAGTCAGCGATCAGACGGTATTTATGCAACACATTGCGGAATTCATTCGCCCACCTTCAAAATGTCGTTTTATAAGTGAACCCACTTGCCCATGACTTCGACATGAATACTTTGTCATTATAGGGCGTAATGTTCAGAATAAATCAACCTCATCATCTATGTCAAAATTGTCCAATACATTGCCGGCGTGGCGATAATGTTTCGCTAACACTGATTGTTGGATCGATCGATGTGTCCACACCCACATTCTGCTTGACAACCACGCCGACAACCTATAACCGAACGCATCAAGAAGACAAAGCATATTTTCCATGTCGACGCTATTTTGTAACGTGAACTCATTGTACCCCTAGATTTTAAAGAAAACAATATGTTCTCGTGGTGAGTTCATTGAATTTTGAACAAACGAATTCTGCTAGTTTGTCATAAGTGTGTAGCGTTGTGGGTTGTACGCAACATTCAGAGATTGGTAACAAAGACATAAGATAATAAATGCGCCCATCTCAGAACGGAAATATGTGTAAGTTGTATACAAATATGCACCATTGGTACAAAATGATACACTCTCCCCACATGAACACAAAAAATACACTCCTCCCACCCCACCCCACCCCATCCCACCCCACAATTGAAAATAGAATCAGAGTAAGAACCATGTGCGATAACACAAAATAATAGAAGTTGAAAAGGAAAAAATGAAGTTGTGAACGATTGCATTGAGTAATCATGAACGAGGTACACCGATGAATTCCCAACTACAATGTAACAACATATGAATGCAACGATAAAGAAGAACCGAGTGTACGACAAAATGAGTACATAAACCAAACCAATGTTCGATGACCTCAATAGTGAGTGATCCCGAATGTGCAAGTGTTGAATAATAAAATGGTTTCATAACGCACTGGAACAATCGACGGTGTGAACGTTGACCCTCCCCACGTAGAAGTCAAGATCCACGAACCCCTCATCAAGAACCCTAATCAAGGTTCTACTCAACAATGTAAAGCAATAAAACCCTAGCCCCCTATTTGATACCTATGTAAACTACTTTCCTGAACTCTCCCAAAACGTGGGCTTGCACATACCAAAAATAAATGCATAAAAATCCTCATAAAATTGCAACGTGAGGGCATATCTGTCCGGCTACACCCTATTAACATTTGAAAAAGGACTACCCAATAAGAAAGTACTCAATAAATGGACTTGTCAAACCAAGGCAAAAAACGTGGGACCAAATGGACCATAATTTACTAAAATAGGAGTTTCCAATAAATTTCCCTATAAAGTATTCTATTAGCTAGTTTTTATTGAATCATTTAAAAACAATAGTAATTAATCCATTTATATCCTTGATTTATGACTTTCAAATGAAAAGTATACTAATCCATTTCAAAATTTAAATTCGAAATGGATAAGAGATTTTCAAAATATTTTAGAGATAAAAGATCAGTTTGACTCTAATTCAAATTCCTTCACCAGATTTATATCCTACCCAAGATATTTCACATACACACACACACACAAAATAAATAAATAAAAAATAAATATTGAACTTATAAATCTCAAAACCAAACTTTCATGATAATATGAAATTGGGCAAAAAGATTGGAGAATCATGCAGAGGAATTAAAGAGGTGATTTGACCAATTGTGCAAGATTTTTGACATCTTATATGAAAAAAAAATACATGTTTGAAATCTCATATTATTTTTTTGCTCTCTTTTTTCTTTTGTAAATTTTTTCCTTTGTTTTTAGTTTTAGTTTATTTGGTGTATTTATTTATTTATTTATTTATTTATTTATTACTTCATAAGGCCTCGTTTGGCAAGTGGTGGTTTTAGCCTAAAAGTCAAAAAGTCATCAAAAAAAAAAAAAACTAAAAAATCTATAATTTTTATCCTATAAACCTATGCACAAAGGATGTACCAAGCAAAGAGCAGTACTAGGCAACAAAGTTGTCTTGATGCCTATTTGTGTAGGTAGCAGCCTATAATATGAGTTGATATTTACAAATATATTATATTGTTTTATATGTTTTCAAATATATTATATTGTTTTATATGTACTAGGCACCATCTGTGCAACCTTGGCATTAGTCTGCCGTCTGCAACATTTCTGTCAAATACCCACTTTTAATTATTTATATTATTTTTCACATCTTTTGTAAAAAGTCAAAAGTTTATCTCAAACATACTAATTTTTTTTTACATCATATTTTAGCAAAAAGCCAAAAATTACTAAAAAGCTTGTTCCCAAATGAGGCCTTAGTTAGTTGTTGAAGTTATATTAATGTCATAGATGTATTAAGCCTCAAAAATCTATTGTTCATTTTTAAAAATTTTACAAGTACAATGTGTAGGAAAAAGTAGTAGTGGCAACGAAGGGCTAAAAAGCCAATACAAAGAGTGATGTTTTGCATACAATTGAGTTCACACATTTTTTTTTCTTTTCTTTTTTTGAGAAAAATTTTACCAATCAAGAAGAGTATTCGGAGCACATTCACGAGTTTGAAGGAAGTTTTTGTTCAATTCCATTTATTTTTCATTATATTTTTTTTTCAATTATATTAATTTATGTGTTCCATTTGTTTTAATATATAAGGAGGACAATCGATTTAAATCTGTGGTGATGTGGTTAGGAAATACCTAATCCAAATGACGCCTTTGATCCTCGGTTGCTACTCAAGATGAACACTGCCTGGAGTGTTGGAATAAGCACTTTGATGGACAAGTTAGTATTCTCTCTAGTGTACTTCTATCTCAAGTTACTTCCTCTATTCTCACATACTTTTCTTCTAGCTGATGTTCCTCCTTTTATAATACTCTTTTGGGGCCCACCTTTTGATTTATGGAAACTCGCCCATAGTTGGGCCTCATTTACGCCAGATGATCCGCAACATACCGGCTATAAAAGTAAGCTTATTCGCCGAGGCAAGTTACGCTTAGTCTACCGGTAAGAGCCGACTTGCATTTAGCTCCAAATTGTAGCTTTTATATTCGGCCACCACAATTGCCCCCCAAACATCCGAGTATAGATTACGATGATTAACATGTTTGGTTGGCTTGCTTTCAATGGCGGTTGCACTCCTTTCGGTACTGATTCGTCAGAACAGATGCCATATCGCAATCATTTCAACCTCCCGCCCTTTCGCTTTTGACAATCATTTAATGTTCGATTTAAAAACTATCCTTCCGTATATTTTTTAGCTCAAGAGACTTGCGACTTCTTCTGGCATCCTTTTCATCGATCTTTTTTGCGACCTCTGTGATTTTGCTTTCTACTGTTCATCTTCTCCTTCGACCAGAAGTTCCTCTTTCTTGTCTTTTTAGTTCTCGTTCTGTCCCTTGCTTGTTTTGTTTTTGTTTAGTATATGTTTAGTTCATATTCCATCTTCAAAGGTGAGACATTTGAAAGCCCTCTGTCGAGGATCAAGTCTCACCTTCCGTCGCCATTTTTGATTCCAGACGCATTTACACTTGTCTCTTGTTGCGCATGCAGTGTTGGACATGGAACTACCGATACGAACACCATTATTTTCCCCTTTTTGTCCATCACTGAGGGTGAAGTCCAATTTCCTTTCCATCCCTTTTGTCCATCGTTGAGGGTGATCATCACTTGGTGACCATGCTTGCCAGCTCAGGAAAGAGGGTTGATGACGTCATGGTTGCCATCAAAGGCAACTGGGAATTTGGCGAACGAAAAGATCGCCAAGACCCAGTGCCGAGGAAAAAAGGGAAGCTAGGTGGCCGACTAGATTGTTACAATATTATTTCAGAACCGTGAATTCGCGTAATTTTTGTTCTCGATCCATGGTTGTCATGCATGTAACGATTTAAAAGAGCATTGACATCGCCAGACGAAGCCATCCTGCGCAAGTGAAATCGCCTAACTACAAAGGTTGCACCAACTTTCAAGGGCAAGGGCGCGCAGCCTATGTTCTGCTGAGATACGACCCTACCTACACCACCTTCTCGGCTGCTGACCATATCCTAGTGCCAAGAGGCAAACAACATCTGACTGCACTTTTATTCCCTAGTTTCAAAAGCCTAAGGGATATTGGTGTTGACAGTTCTGATGGTGACGAACCTATTGCCGAAGACGCACAATCTGACAATCGTGCAAAACCTGAATTGAATTCAAAAAATGAATTGGCTTTGCAGCGTATCAGTCCAAACGATCAAGTCGACCGACCATCTACCTTTGGCTGAGTATATCTCTTAGCTCTAAAGGATGACATTTTCATCGGTTTAGAGAATCTTCCTGGGGCTAAATCCGAAGCCGAAAAGATGAATGGAGAATCCCTTGCTTAATTTGCTAGGAGGCGCAGTACCGAGAAGATGGCGGCAAGGATGCAGGTCGGCGATTCTGGGATGAGCCAGGTCACTCCAACATGCCAAGTTCCCAGAGAAGAAATGGGCACTAAAATGGTAGTAGACGAATATGTTACAAAGAAGCCTCAGCAAATCGTGGAAGTCGATCATACGAGGAAGAAATGGTGTCGAGATCGCCCCCGATATAATTGAAGGCCACGATAAACGACAAAGAATTGAGATGCCGCCTTCCACTTATGAAGTATCTCGAGCCATTTGTCATCCAACCAAAGATGAAAAATGCAATCGGTTCTTCCAAAGGATCGACCATCAAAGATCCGACAGGGCTTTGAGTGTAGCTTCACTCTCTCTCCTAACCGGTAGGACCATTTCCGCCGAATCGGATGTAGTCTATATTATGCCGGGCAAAGACAATGGCCATATTGGTAAGTTTCGATCCCTTGATCCTATAAATTATCTTTCATGCCGACTAATAAAACTTGGTTTATTGTTTTCGTCAGCAAAGGAGAGGATTGCCGAGATCGGTCGTCATCATTACGATGCCGTAAAAAGACTCGACGCCCTGAGGGCCTTTGAAGTGAAAAGGGGAAAGTCGTGGCGCAATCGTCGACGATTGTGGCAACGGCTAAGGTCAGGTTCAAACCGCTAAGGCGAAAAAGGAGAAGGAAAGCCGTTGTTGCAGAGGAAAAAGTTCAACAAGCCGATTAGTTACGAGGGATGTTGAAGAGCGAGCGAACTTGCTAGATACTCCTTAAATCGCACAAGAAGAAATCTCTTGGCTCAAAGTCAAAAGAAAGCAAGGGAGCTCGTTGAGGCAGACACGGCCAAAGCTTTTGATGCCAGCCATCTAAAGGCCAATGAGATGTATGCTGATAAAGTCCTGAAGTTCAAAAATCAAGGCTTCAAGCACGGATGGCTAAAAGCTTTGGCGGTCGCTAAGGTGACTCTCGATGAGCCGATTCCTTATGAACAACTGGAGGTCAAACCATCGAATTGGATCCAGAGGATTTAGACGTTTGATCGACGGTTTTGTAATGAACTGTCATTATTAGTTTTTGTTAGCTTTGTTTTGCAAGCTTTTCTTAGTTTTTTTTTAGAACTTTTTTTTTTTTTTTTTTTATAGATGTAGGTCATTTTCATGTATAAAGTGGTTGTACTCAATATAGTTTGTTAATGAAAATGTCTGTTTTGTTAATGAATGAAAATCATTATTGATAATGAGAATTTTGTTCATGAATGAAAATAATTAATTATTGTAAAACAGGAATGTGCTATATCAATTGAGATCATAATCTTGACATCATAATTCGGCAAAATGCTTGAACATAAGCCGAATATATCCATGAATCTTATTGATAATGAGAATTTTGTTAATGAATGGAAATCATTAATTATTGTGAAACAAGAATGTGCTATATCAATTGAGATCATAATCTTGACATCATAATTCAGGATAATGATTGAAGATAAGTCGAATATATTCATGAATCTGCCCTTGTCCCAGCTGAACGCTGAACATGACCGCTGAATATACAGATTAAACATTCATGGGATCAGATGGGACATTATCTTTGCTGGGCATAGGGCTTGAGAATGAGCCAAATAGATTCATAACCGCCTGGGACTTTATCTTTGCTCTACATAGTGCTTGAGAATGAGTCAATAGATTTATAACCGCTTGCCCCTTGATCACGAACATAACCACGGATATACGGACTATAACGCTCATAGGATCGTTAGGACATTATCTTTATTCGCAATGCTTGAGGATGAGCGAATAGATTCAGAATCGCCTTGCCCTAACCGATCATTGAACGTGAGCGCCGAATATATGGACTAAGCATTCATGGGATCAAATGGGACATTATTTTTATTCGGCACAGTGCTTGAGGTGGTTACTTCGTAAATGTTGTGTCCATAATTAATAAGCGGTGGGGGGACAAGCGCGCATGAGGCCTGTATTGACGTTAAATATGTTATACTCAAATGCAGCAGAGTGCGAGAGGGAAAAGAGCATTGCATCATTCTGAGTAGACTCACATGCCAAGAAAAGTATTCTTTAAGACGCTTGCTGAACAAGATTTAGAAATGAACCGAGGAGCTAGTGGCAAACCCACTAACGCGGGTAATAGGACGCCGGAGAAGCATGAAAGGTGTTACTCCCCGAGACAAAACAGTCTTTAAGGGAAAGGCAACAACGAGGAGCTCCAGATGGGAGTGTACGTGCTACCGCTAAACGAAAACCCAAAAAGTCACCTCGCCCGTTGAGTTTTTCAGTTTTTGTTGGGAATAAACCGATGACCGAAGCAGACTCGATTATCCATGATCCAAACATGGCAATAGAGTTCACTCAACAAATTTTTCCGCCTGAAGTCCAACAAGCAATGGTTGGTCAGCCTAATTACGAAATTTTTCAAGATGGCGTCCATGGAGTGGTGAAAGCACTTTACACTTCCTCTGAGATCGGCATGCGCCTTCGTGCCGCACGAAGGGAGATCGAACAGAAAGATGGTCACATTTAAGAATTAGAGCGCTGCGCAGAGAAGGCAGAAAATGAGCTGAAAAAGGCCAAGGCAACCGAGTCTCAATCGATGGGCCAAACGAACCCGGTTGTGATGGACAAAGTAAACCAGCACTTGCTTGATCATGCCATAGCCGATCGAGATACGACAAGCATATTCGCACAAGAGGTGATAAGAATGCGGGCCTCTAATGAAGGCCTTTTTTACAGCAGAAAGATCGGTGTCCAAAAGACTAGGAAAAAGTTGGCGGATGATGTCTACCGTTGCGAGAATTGTGGTTTCAAGCACGGATGGACCAAGGCTCTGCAAGCCGCAAGTGTCGATTCAACACACCTCTATTTCATAATTACAAGTTTCCTTTTGAAGCTTATGACAATCGAAAAAACCGATGACTTAAGAAGGTGCCGAGCCTGAAAAGACTTAGATATTAAAAACATGTTATTGTACTTGCTAATCTGTCGAGAGCCGTGTATTTGTACCATTTTGATGAAATAAATAAATATTTATCATATTGGTTTATTTAATACTTGTATATACTTGTGTGATAATTGCATGTTGGCCGCATTACTAAACACAAAGGGCGCTCCGAATTTAGAGGATTACTTAGCCGTTCATGGCCATGCACAAAGGGCGTTCCGAGTTCGGAGTCTTGGCCAATCGTGACATCCACGAAGGGCGCTCCAAACTCGAGGGCTTATTCGGCCCAAACGTGAACATGTACGAGGGGCGCTCCGAATTCGAAAGTTTTTTTGTATTAGCCAATTGTGATATCCACGAAGGGCACTCCGAATTCGGAGGCTTATTCGACCCAAACATGATCATGCACAGAGGGCACTCCAAATTAGAAGGCTTTTTGCATTGGCCAATCGTGATATCCACGAATGGCGCTCCGAATTCAGAGGCTTATTCGGCTTAAATGTGATCATGCACGGAGGGCACTCCGAATTCGGAGGCTTTTTGCATTGGCCCAATGTAATATCCACGAAGGGCGCTCTGAATTCAACGTCTTATTCGCCCAAACGTGAACATGCACGCAGGGCGCCGAACCGGAAGCTTTTTGTTATTGGCTAATCGTGATATCTACGGCGAGCTCCAAATTGAGTATTATTCGACCCAAACGTGAACATGCACGGTTGCTCAATTCGATGGATTTTTGTATTGGCCAATCGTGATATCCACGAAGGGCGCTCTGAATTTGGAGGCTTTTTGTATTGGCCAATCGTGATATCCACGGCGATGCTCAATTCAAGGCTTATTTGGCCTAAACGTGATCATGCACAGAAGGTGCTCCAAATTCGGAGGCTTTTTGCATTGGCCAATCATGATATCCACAAAGGGCGCTCCGAATTTGGAGTCTTATTCGGCCCAAACGTGAACAAGCACGAGGGGTGCTCCGAATTCGAAGCCTTTTTTTATTGGCCAATCGTGATATCCACGAAGAGCGCTCCGAATTCGGAGGCTTATTCGGCCTAAACGTGATCATACACGGAAGGCACTCCGAATTTGGAGGCTTTTTGCATTGGCCAATCGTGATATCCACGAAGGGCGCTCCGAATTCAAAGTCTTATTCAGCCCAAACGTGAATAAGCACGAGGGGCACTCCAGATTCGGAGGCTTTTGTTATTGGCCAATCGTGATATCCACGAAGGGCGCTCTAAATTCGGAGGCTTTTTCATGATTCAACCATTACTAACAAGACAGCGACAAAAAAGGGCACTATATTACGGAATTTGTAGATGTTTATATACTAGTATAACAGCAAAAATTAGAAACTAGCACGCCGTACAAGTTGGCTTAATGATAAAATTTACACAGATGTATGGAATTCTAAGGGCGTGGCAAACTTCTGCCAGCCATGTCTGAAAGCCGATACGCCCATGTTTCGACAATCAAATCAATCTGATAAGGACTGTCCCAGTTGGGGCCTAATTTACCGTCTGCCAGATTCTTAGTAGTAAGAAGCAATTTCTTGAGGACCAGTTCTCCAGGTATATAATGACGTAACTTTACGCTACCGGGTTATATGATTTGTCAAGTTACTATCGATACCGTACATAGACGAAGAGCACGATCTCAGATTCTTCAATCAAAGTCGATCTAAGGCCAAGATACCCATGTCAAAAACCTTGACTTCAATGTGCAAGCTGATTTCAAGAGGGATAATAGCCTGTGTCCCAAAGCACAAGGCAAACAGTGTTTCTCCAGTAGATCTCCTTGGAGTGGTGCGATGAGCCCACAACACACTGGGCAATTCTTCAACCCACTTGCCCTTGGCCTTTTCCAATCGTTTCTTGATGCCGCTCAAGATCACTTTATTGAAGGCCTCAGCCTGACCATTGCTTTATGGATATGCTGGCGAGGAAAAGTAGAGCCGAATACTATACGTGTTACATAATTTTCGATAGGCGCCACAATCGAATTGGGTGCCATTGTCAGAGACAAGTGCCCTCGGTATGCCGAATCGTGTTCTAATGTTTTTCCATACAAAACATTTAACATCGACATCTCGAATATGTGTTAATGCCTTTACTTCAACCCACTTTGTAAAATAATCTGTTGCGACGATCAGGAATCACTTGTTCCATGGAGCCCGCGATAATGGTCCGACGATATCAAGCCCCCATTGAGCGAATGGCCAAGGACTAGTGATGGAATTTAATTCTTCGGCAGGCAGATGAGTTAGTGAGGAAATTTTTTGGCATTGTTCGCACTTCTTTACGTAGCTCTCGACATCTGTTCGTATAGTCGGCCAATAATACCCACTGTTACGGCTCGGTGGGCTAATGAGCGCCCTCCAAAGTGGGCACCACCGCTACCTTCATGTATTTCGCCTAAGTGTTCTTTAATTTTGTCCGGGTGAACACATTCCTGCACGCCCAGAGAGATTTTTGTAAAGTTTCTCGCGGATCTAGGTAATATTGCAGGCTTTATTTCGCAGCTCAGGGCCTCTTTCTTATCCGCTGGGGAGCTATTCGCCGAAAGAAATACAAATGATTAGGTCTATCTAACTTGTTCCTAGTTCAATGATATTAATCAATTGGTTCAAGAGTGATGCTCGGCTCTGGGATGTATCCTACTTCGATTGTTCGTTTGATCTCTGAGTCAATGGCGGAGGCTAGGCAAGCAAGGGCATCTGCATGTGTGCTCTAATCCCGAGTTATCTGATTCAACTCATGGCGGTCGAATTTTGTGTGCAATGAATTCATTGCTTTCACGGGTCGCCATGTGGTCATTTTTAGTCGATATTCCTTTCAATTGGTTGATGACTAACTTCGAGTCACAAAAACAAGTAATCGGCGTGCACTAAGGTGAAGTGCATTACGGCCGCTTAGTAATGCTTTGTATTCGGTTTCATTATTTGATGCATCAAAGCCAAGTTTGATTACTCGCCGATTATTGCCCCTTTGGGGTCATGATTACTATGCCCCAACGCCACGCTGGTTGGATGATCCGTCAAGACATCTCGCCAAATGTCTCCAACATATATTTGCCAGTTGGGTTTAGGTTATACCTGATCGAACTTGAAGTCGGCATGGCATCCCGTGAATTCGGCTAAAAAGTCGACGAGCACTTGCCCCTTGATGGCAGTTCTAGGCAAAAACTGGATATCATACTAGCCGAGTTCCAAAGCCTATTTCGAAACTGGCTTTGATACTTCCGCACTACGAAGCGCTGACCGGAGGGGATAATCCGTTAGTACCCCTATGGTATGAACCTGAAAATAATACATCAATTTTCTTACAACCATCACGTGAGCAAGGATGAGCTTTTCCAATAGTAGATATAGTGTTTCGGCGTCAACCATTGCCTTGCTTATATAGTAAACTGGTCGTTGTTCTCGAAGTTCTTCCCTTTAATAGTACAAAGATCGACCGCCAATGGATACCACCAAATACAAAATGAACAGATCGTGATACAAGGGGTTGCCAAGAGTGGTACTAATCAGAGATAAGTTTTCAAGCCGTCCAGCGCGGCCTGGCGCTTGGGGTTCCATTCAAAAGCTTTGCCTTGCCAAACTATGTGAAAGAATTGTCGACAGCGATCTATGTAACAGTTAATAAACTGTTGAGTGGGAGGCCATTCCCATCGCCTTCAACTTCTTTGACCGATCGAGGAGGGCTAGATGGGATGTTTTTCCTTGGATTTCACCACCATGTCATCAATGTATCCTTCCATGCTGCGGCCGAGCTGTTCCTTGAACATAGCAGTAACCAGTCTCTGGTAAGTTGCCTCCGCATTCTTTAGCCCGAAAGACATGACCTTGTAGCAATAGGTTCCTCTTAGGGTGAGGAATGCGGTCTTTTCTTGTTCCTCCGGGTGCATGGCAATTTGGTGATGACCTTTGTAGGCGTCTAAGAAGCTCATGCATTGATGATGTGCCATTGCCTCACGAGTTGGTCGATTTTGGGAAGGAGAAAACAATCCTTAGGACAAGCTTTGTTCAAACTGCGGAAATCCACACAAACGCGTGCAAGATCCATTCTTCTTCTTTACAACCACGGTATTGGACAACCATGTGGGGTAAGTTACTTTGTGAATTGCCCCGGCATCAAGCAATCTGTCAACTTCTTCAACAATGGCCGAAGCATGCTCTGTGGCTGACTGCCAACTTTTATGAATGATTGGCTTTCATTTTGGATCAATGTTTAAACGGTGTTGGGCCACAACTAGATCCACCTGCTACATCTCGTATGGTGTCCACGCAAACACTTCGAAGTTGCCGAGTAAGAAGGATACCAGCTCGTGTCTGTCAATTTCGCTTAGGGAAGTGACGATCATGAAAAATTTGTCAGGACTCCCATTGATTTCGATCCAATCAAGGTCTTCAGTTGCCTTTTCGTTGGGGATTTTCCCAATGTCCTCGAGGCTCTCCCGATCCGGTACTTCAATCGAATTCGCTTCCAGTTCCTTTGGCTTCTTTGTAGTAACAATAAAGTAGCATGCCTATGCCGATTTCTAAAAACCCCGAATTTGTTCGATGCCATACTCAGTTGGAAAGCGAAGTAGTTGATGGTAGGTACTCGGCATAGCCTGCATAGTATGCAACCAAGTTCTTTCCATGATGAGATTGTATAGTGACGGGAGTTTGACGACCAGAAATTCTACATCTACTGATCTGGTGCCCGCCCGTACTAGTAATGTGATCTTACCCAAGGGATACTCGAGGTTAGCGTTGAAGCTGAACAATGGGTAATCGGCCGGAAACAAATCTAAGTCAGTGAAACCGAGTTTAATAAACGTCTTGTAACACATTATTTCCGAAGTGCTTCCCTGATCGATGAGAACACATTCGACTGTGAATCTATTCACGCGCGTAGCTCGACGACATGGGGATCGGCATGGAGGAAAGTTACTCCATCTAAGTCGGTCATCAAGCTAATCCTCTCGCCATGGGGTTGTTTGGTCAGTGTGATTGGCTTGGGCAAAGTGCTAGGTTGCAATTGAATTGTATGTACCTCAACTGACGACGGTAGGATATATATCATGTGAATTACACCTCCAAGTGGTCCTTTAGTGCATAACAACTATCAGTATCATGGCTATGGTCCTTATGATATTCGCACCGCTTATCCCTTCTCCTTGTATCAGAAGGCCCCACCATCTTGGATGGCCACTTAAAGAACGGAAGATGGTGGACTTTGGATAGATCTACCGATTAGCTCTGCCAATTCTGTATATTTCTTGTCCGAACATCTTGTGTGCCTGCTATCAACTTGATATTGTTCGTTTGAACAGTGCAAACACTGATCGCTTGAACGGCGCAAATCACACTTATTATCTCGTTTAGCCCGAGTATGAGGCTCGGGGCTCCTTGATGGCACGGAGCTTATCAGCTGAACTAGACCAGATGTAGCCGACTTAACGACTTTCTGTCCGGCCTTGACACTCAGGGCATCGTCTTCCACCTTACAGTATTCCTCAACTTTCTTCATTAGCCCCCAAACTGTTTTGGGTGGCCGTCTGGTCAGTGAACTGCAGAGAGGACTATCAGGATGTAATCCCATCTTAAACGTGGTAATGGTCATGGAATCATTGCAGACATCATCCACCCGGTTGAAACATTCCCAATAGCGCGTCGAACACTGACGGAGGGTCTCTTCTGGTTTAATTTGCATTGCCCAGAGAGAGTCGGCTTGCTTTGGCTAAACTTCGTTGGTGATGAATCTTGCCCTGAAGGATTTTTGGAGTTGATGAAAGCTTCTTATTGACGCCAGCTCCATTTATAGTACTATCTGACGGCCAACGATCCCAGGCTACTTGGAAACATTCGACACATGAGGGCTTCATCATCAACATGCAACGTTATCGCATGTTTATAATAACAAATATGGTCAGTGGGATCTGTTTTTCCGTCATACAGGGTGAACATCGGTGCTTTGAACTTTTTAGGCAAGACGACCCTTGCAATGCATCATACGAAAGAGTCATGCCTGTCTTCTTCATCCAAATCACCACTGTTATTCCCTCGCCTGTGCCGTACATATGGACTTCCTTTGGATGATCTGGATTCATCAACTCATCCCTTCTTTAGGATGGTGAGTCAGAATCACTACCGTTATCATGTTTCTAAAGTCGACGTCGTCGATCATTCTTCTTTTTTGGGGATCGACCTTGGTCATAGCGTGCGGCCTGTTGGGATTTGGCTAGCTCCAGGGCCAATTCCTTATGCAAGCACTCGTTCTCAGCCATCATATCTTCCAGACGCTGTTCATTTCGCTTTGCTTGATCCAATTTATAGTACTATAAATGATGAATTTCAAGGAATATGAAAATTATTGTTCAAAACGTTGAAATAGTCTTGAAATGACTAATTGTTGAGAATACTTGAGAAGAGGGAATCGTACTATTCCTTGGATGATGAATTGGGTTAAAAGTATTTATATTTATCTTGTGAAATTACATTGAAATGAGAAACGAGAATTTTGATCACAATAGTAGTATTATGTGGAAGAACTGTTACATTGTATTAATTGTTGTTGCATTGACATATCAATTCATTTGATTACATTAAACTTTGAAAGTCGATCTAAAAACTTGCATTGAGAAAAGAATGTTAAAAAAACAAGTTTTTATAGAATGGTTTTGGGGTAAATACGTTAGTACGTCTTGATAGGTGGTGTAGATGAAATTGAATAAGTTGGCCTGAGGGTCTGGGGTGAAAAACCGAAAACCTGCGCGAATAGGTGTTGAGCCTTCCGGTTAATACCAATAAAAATGACAAATTGGTAGTACTAGTATAATCTACTTGCAGACACCAACTTAGAGATTACCAAAGTCGTATTTACCGCTCTTGAAATAAATTGTTAAGGTTTAAACAATTGAAATTGCATGACATCATTGAGCATGATGGTTTTCAAAAGATGAAAATGTGAGTTATTTTCAAAAAGGGCAGGGCATAGCATGGCATGTGCATTTCATCTCTTGAGACTTGTATAAAATGTATATACTTTGTTAAAAACTTCCTACTGGGCTTTATGTTCACCCTACGGGATTTTTGTGTAGAAAAAGATGTGGTGATTCCACCCAACTAGGGGCGTGGAAGTGTGTGTGTTGGGAGTATAATACTCTCATTTTGCGTGACTCTGTTTTGTAAGCCAAGGGTCAGATTTGTGTGGGTTTGAAAAACCGTTTTGTGTAACCGGGTTTAAGTCTTGGAAACTTGTAAATCCTTGAGGGTATCTATTTGTTTGTTTTATTTTGTTTTGAATTGAAAGTATTATCGCATGAGAACTATTTGTGTCATGTAATGCACTTTAAAGAACCATGATAGTTGTATCAACATTTGGGCTTAGAAATTGGGGCATTACAGGATCTCAAATTACTTTGTTTTCAGTTCATAATAGTCGGTATATATATACAACGAAAACTAATTGAAGACATGATCTTTTGGACCCATTTGAAAAACAAAAACTCAAGATATATATTTTACTTAATTATTATTTAATACTTAATTTTAATTACGTTGTTAAATTTCTTATAGTTTTTAAACAAATTGAATTTAATATGTTAATATTTCAATAAGAGTTTGATTAATTTCTTATAAACAAAATTATTATTCAACTATGTTGTGTTGAAATTATAAATAAATTACATATTTATAATCAAAATTTTAAAACTTAATTTAAACAAATATATTTTATGTATTTAGACAAAAATCATAGATAAGAAATTTTTTTCCTGTGATTGTTCAATTTTATATTCGCATACATAACACGTGTCACTGTCAAAGAAACATTTAAGTCATTCACATTTTATGCTTAAGACTTTATTATTTAAAATAAATAATTATATTATTATATAACACAACGTAAAAATAAAACTAAGATTTTAAAAACAAAAATGATATTTTTTATTATTATTTATTAGCTTCAGAATACAAAAATCACTGAAATTTGCAAGTTATTGACACAAAACAAAATTAAAATGAATGATTATATTATCATATAACACAAAATAAAAATAAAACTAACTAAGACTTTAAAAAGAAAAGTGATGCTATTTTTTTTTTTTTTTTAGTAGTTTTAAAATACAAAATTCTTGAAATTTATAGGTAATTAACACAAAACAAAATTAAGAAATAAAAGGTGGCCCTTGAATTTTTTTTTAATTAAGTAGCTTTAAATATGAAAATTGTTAAAAAGTAAGGGTACTTACATGTAGGTGCTAATAGTTAGAATTATTGTCCAATAGATCTTGTGATAATTAATAATATTTTTTTTCAAACACTATTAAAAAAAAGTCACTTATTATTAATTTTCAACAACAGTTTAAAAATTGTCACAAATAATGTCACTAATTATAAGTTTTAGCGACAGTTTAACAAAATCGTCACAAAAAAATGTTACTAATTTTTAACTTTTAGCAACAATTCAAAAAAATTTTCATAGAAAAAATTCACTAATTGTAAATTTTAGCAACAATTTATAAAAATCGTGACAAAAAAAATCACTAATTGTCAATTTTTAACGACATATGCAAAAAATCATCACAAAAAATAAAAATTTAGCAACAATTTTACTATGACTAAATTTCAATAAGACTTAATGAGAATTAAAGTCCAACTATTATGACCTATTGGTAATTTATCTTAAAAAGTAAAAGTAGTAGACACAAAATAGAGTTAAAATTTATATAATAAAACATCATAAATGCTTATTTTTTAACTATACAAAATTTAAATTTTAAAAAATTGTAGGTGGCATTTAACTCTTATTTATTTTTTAACTTGCTACACTTGGTTCTTATTCTTGGATTTTTTTTTTACAAATTTTGAAAAATTATTGGTGACATTTTACTTTTATCCAATTTTTTTACTACTACCCTCTTCTGTTTTTCTATTATTAGAGTTATATTAGATTTTTGTTAGGTTTATCTTTTATTATTTTTGAATTTTTATTCAACTTGATTTCTTTTTTCAATCTCCATTTGATGTTTACTTAATTTCTCTCCAATTCATTTTTCTAGGATTTATTTAATTTGTTCTTTCTATATTCTTATAGTTTTTCTTCAAATTTAAACTTGATTTTTTTTTGTTTTTACCTTATATTTATAGAATTCATTCTTGCTCTTACTTTTTAATTGAGTTTATTCTTTTTCAAGGTGTTATCTAATTTTCTCTTTTTATATTATTATAGTTTATCTTCAAATTTAAACTTAATTTTTTTTATCTTTATTTTATATTTATAGAATTTCACTCTTATCCTTCATTTTCAATTGAGTTTATCCGATTGAGTGTATTTCAAAAAAATTGAATTAATCCTGCATATCTATATAAACATAGTAAAATCACTCAAATCTATTTTTTAAATATCCATCAAAATTAATATCATAGTGTTTAATTAATTTTTAACATGTTTAATATTATTTATCACTTTTTATTACTTACCCGTGCATATAAACGTAAGGTGCAATTATCTTTTGCAAATTAGGACTTCTAAAGTTGAGGGCATGATAGGCATTTGAACCCTCATGTGCCTTACTAGCGCTTGATAACCACTTAATGAGAGCTTGAGCACCCATGCACTTGATAAGTCCTCGAGCGCCGAGACTCGCCTTGGGCTCGATACATGGCTTCTCTATTTTTAGTCATAAAAATTTCAAAGGCTAACACACAGAACAATTGATTAGGCTTGAGCGCCAATGTTGAAAAATGGCCAATTTGGGTTGTTTTAGGTTTCTCATTGCTCTTTTCATAAATATATTTTTACTTTAAACTACTTATTTGAGAGCTGTCACATAGTTCTTGATATAATTTTTAAGTTTTCTTCAACTTTTGCTTCCTTGGGAAAATTTCTCTAGTGTGTTAAATAGAACTTCTCACATTGTGCATCGTATTACTTCATCTTGGCATCCCATGGCCATTTGGGTAAAAAAAAGCTATCGGAGTACGAAGATCTTGGTGAGGAGCTTCATGGTGGTCTTGCAAGTCAAAGGAAGCTAATTAGGTTAGACCAAGCTCGTGGAGCATGGAAAGGTAAACTTAGGTTAATTAGGGGAAGGCTTTAATTCCTTTCGTCTAAGTCCTATAAAACTCAAATTTATTTGGTGAATTATTTGTGGTGTTGGGCTCATGGTTTTTATCTCGTGGAAGAGTTCTTTTCATCAGATTTCCATGTTAAATCACTTTGTTCTATTTATAGCACTATATTTATGTGATTTGTTATCACCGTTGATCTAAAATTGAAATTGTTAATTGAAGAGTAATTTTTAAAAGTGAGATTATTTTTAGTGTTTGGCCTATTCACGTCTTTCTAGTTTCCAAATTTTATTGATTCTAATATTTCAATTGGTATCATATCTAGATTGTCATTGGTTCAAGTTGTGTGAGTGCTATCATGAGGACGGATTTGTGTGGATATTTGCATCATAATAGGAATTCAGATTGGAAAGTGTTTGGATTGGAAGCGATAACACATTAATTAACAGATGTGCTATGAATACAGCAGATTTTAAACAAAACACATATGTGAGATAAAAGGTCGGCCCACCATATATGGGAACCACTCTTTGTACTCTATTCACTTAGATTTATTCGTGCATTAATAAATTGGTTGTGAATCCTCGTGTGCGGTCCTGTATTGTTAGGCCATCTAGACTGCTATTCAAATTTTTAATAGGTGGAACTCTTGTGATCACAACTAATAATCACCCTTCTTATACCACTTTTATCAAGCAAAAAAAAAAAAAGTTAGCTTCCAATCTTTGGCGGAAAGACAGTGATGTGCTCAATAACCATAGATGTACAGACACAAGCCATCAATGCAACAACACCATTTTTACTTGGTCATTTCTGGGGGTATATGACAGGCATACTTAACTAGAAATTGTGGTGGCCATATGCTCTATCTCTTTCAATGCCAGTTCTACAACCAACCCTGTTGTTTATTTTCCCATTGATATTTGTTTTTGTTTCTAGAAGCTCTGCTATTTTTCAATAATAAAAAAAAAAAAAATGTTATGATGATCGTATTTAATATAATTTAAGTTTTTATAATGACAATGATTTAATTGGTTCTATCATTTATGTCTGTTTCTAAAGTAGTTGTGACAACTTACATGATAAATCAAATATACTATAAAATGTGATCATTGTAATATTATATATCGTTCTTTCTAAGCGTGAAAAACTGCACACCACTCGTCAGTGACAAATAATCACTGGTTATCAGGATTTTTGTGTGAAAAAGTTGTTTCCGGGAGAAGTGTGGTAATAATGTTAGGGAAAAGGAAACTTGTTTTTTCTAATGCTCCGTTTGTTTTTTTACATTTTTTATCATTTAGTGGAACAGAAAATAAAAATTAACGAAATTTTTTTTGTGGTCAATAAAAAATAGGTCTATTTAGGCAAAAAAATATTTTTTATTTTTGTAAGGCGGAAAATATTTTTCGAACCAAAATTTTATCAATCTCACTACATTACCACCACTACCATCATTTCCGCCACCACCATGGCCACAACCATTTCCATTAACACTACCACTAACTACAGCTACTACTATCTCTACTTCATTACTACCACCACCACCACCAACGCCATTGCCTCCAGCACCATCCCCAACACCTCCACCCTACCGCAGCCACTACAACCATCACTAATGTAACCATTAGTAAATTAATTTTAAAAACGCAGCCAAACCTAGGAAAATGTGAAAAATATTTTTTGTAAAAAGTTTTTTATAGAAATGTTTTCTGAAAAAAATTTCAAAAAAATACTTTCCAGTGAAATAAATGAAACGAGTGTGTTCATTTGTGATGATAACAAAGTGTATTGTTGAGACTCTTCAAAAATCTTGTATTTTTCGTGGAACATATTTTGAGAGAAAACTTATCTTAATGGGAAAGTTAATATTTGGTTTGTATTTTCAGAAATTATTTTTAGATGGGTTTTCGTTTTGTTATATTTTAGTCTTCTTTGTTTGTTTGTTTGTTTGTTTGTTTTTTTACTTTTTTGATACATCAAGAGATATCTAAAAAAAAAAGTTTAACTAAAATATAAAACAATTCAATAAAAATAAATGAAAACCTGAACAAAAATGCAGAGATTTTGGTTTCAATTTTCATTTGGTTTTAGTAATTTTTGTTAACATTTTAGCATCTTGATTAGATGTATCTAAAAAGTATAAAAAAAAATGACTAAAATATAGAAACAATCTACTAAAAATAAACGAAAACTCATCTAAATACAATTTCTTAAAAATCAGATCAAACAGGATTTGACAACTTTTTTGATAACTGAACATAGAAAAAATTATGAAAAATTTTGGTTGTTTTTGGTTAGGTATTCCAAACACATTTTCATCCACTGATTTGAGTGTGGTATTTGTTTTGAATTTTCAAATTATAATTCTACATCCACTTTTGAAGACTCCTTTCCAAGCGGAAAAATTTGGCTAACCCGGACGTTCGGCCGGTTGACCGGAACGGTATTCTTTTTCTTTTTTTTTTTACCTATTATTTTTATATTGTAAATAAAAAAATATTTTCGAAATTTTATTAATTTTTATATGAGTTTTGAATAGAATTTTGAGTTGTGTATTTGGTTATAAGTTGTAAATTTTTAAATGAAATAATTTTTCCAATTTCAAAAACTCAAAACTCCTTCCAAAACTCAATTCAAACTCATAACCAAACAAATTTTTCACACTCAAATCATAATTTTAAAACTCACAAACTCAAAGCATAACTCTATTCCCAAATCATATTTAGAAAATTCTATCAAACGCTACCTTTATTTTTCTATGCTTTACTTTCTTTTCTCGACAATTGCACAGGATCCATATTTCTTGTAGTACCCGAGAACCGAGGAGTATTAAACAAGCTTCCCTCTTGTCCGTGATCGGACTAAAAGATATTGTTGGATTCATGAAGGCTCATCACGGGTCTCATTTTGATAATTCAAATTATTCATTAGGTAGAACTTGTCAAATATTATATACCTATAAAAAATCACGTTGATCGAATATCGATAGCTATCTCATTGGATCAGATTTCTATCAATCGTTATTTTTCCACAGTCCATTTTTTTGTACAAAACTGAATCACATAGCTATCGATATCCGATCAACTTGGTTTTTTATAAATATATAGTACTCGACGATTTCTACATATTGAACAATTCAAATTATCGAAATGGAACCCATAGTGAGCTCCCACAAACCCACCACTACCCTCCCATCTAATCAAAGATAGGAGGAAAGCCAGCCCCAAACAATACATATTGAAAATGGGATGTTGCATTTGTAGTAACCAAATCAACCGTATTGATTGTAAAATCAGCTCGTAAATCAGTTATGAGTATATACGTGTTGAAAATCAGCCAATACCAAAATTATTTTCATGGTATGCCAATATATTAAGGTACTAGTGTATGCCCGTGCCTGAAGCCACGATGCAATTAATAATGAGATTAAAATATAAATCAAAATAAAATTATTAAAACATAATGTTAAGATTTTCATTTTCAATGGTGGTGGACAGTCACAGAGCGGAAGTGGCGATGAGTCCCTTAATTCAACACCCATTTCAAAAAGTTTTTCAAATTTTCTTAAGTCTTGTGAGGAAATTTTAATTTCTACTATAATGCTATTATATATATTAAAAATTCAGCTCATTAAATTTTTTTAAATTTTTATTAAAAAATTATAAAATTAAATGTTAGTATTTTATGATGAAATGTCTTAAAATTATTCTAATATCAAAGTTAATATTTTTTATAAAAATTATTAATTTTATTGAATGTATATTAAAAATAATACATGATATAGCGGTTTGATTTGATTTTTTAAATTATTTTTTGATTTTTTTTGAAAAAATAGAAATAAATTTCACAAAAATAAATTGTTTGGTTTGATTTTTCAAAAATTGTTTTAAAGGTATTTTCATTTATTTTATTGGATTTTTTTTTTTTTGTATTTTACTCTTTTTTTTTTGTACTTTTTAAATGCACCTAATCTAAATATATTTGAAAATTAAAACAAATTGACTAAAATATTAAAAAATTCTAACAATAAAAAAAATTCAAACAAAAATCTGTGCATTTTTATTTAGATTTTTGTTTTTTTTAATGAATTTTTTTCGTATTTTACTTTTTAAATGCATCTAATTTTGATATATCTAAAATGTACCCCAAAAAAATGACTAAAATATGGAGAAAAAAAAAAGTTGAGTAATAACAAACGAAAACCAGTCTCAAAATAATTTCTGAAAAATTAGACCAGACAAATATATTTTCAACACCCATTTCAAAAACTTTTTCAAAACCATAAAAAATCAACACTCATTTTCCATTAAGGAATTAAATCTATTTCATAAATCAAACTAAAATCAATACCCATTTTATGAAGATCAAATATTCTAAAACATCTCAGTCACATAACTTGTATGCATAGATTTGCACTTTGTCTCTCTCTGAAAAAAAAAAAGAAAAAAGAAAAAAGAAAAAGCCAAACAAACCCAGATCTTTAAATTGTCTAACCTTCATTAACAGTAGTCACATGAACATAATTCTGCAACAACACTACCAATCTCACCAACCACCACACAAAAAAGAAAAAAGAAAAAAAAAAGGTACATGATTTATTTATTTTTTTTTGTATTTTACTCATTTTTTTGTACTTTTTAAATCCACCTAATCTAAATATATTTGAAAAGTAAAACAAATTGACTAAAATATTAACAAATTCTAACAATAAAAAAAATTCAAACAAAAATTTGTGTATTTTTATTTGGATTTTTGTTTTTTTAATGAATTTTTTTTGTATTTTACTTTTTTTAAATGTACAAAAAAAAAAGACTAAAATATGGAGAAAAAAAAAAAGTTGAGTAATAACAAACGAAAACCAGTCTTAAAATAATTTTTGAAAAATTAGACCAAATAAATATATTTTCAACACCCATTTCAAAAACTTTTTCAAAATCATAAAAAATCAATACTCATTTTCTATTAAGGAATTAAGTCCATTTCATAAATCAAACTAAAATCAAAACCCATTTTATGAAGATCAAATATTCTAAAACATCTCAGCCACATAACTTGTATGTATTTGAAAAAGAGAAACAAAATTAGAAGTTTTGATTGATGTAGAGTAGTAGTAGGGGAGAGAGTTGGATGAGCGTCGGTGTTTTGAAATTTGAAAATTGTGAGTGAGACTGAAAGAAAAAAAAGAGAAGAGTTTATAGAGAGAGTTCGATAAGCATGGGTCTCTTTTTTGTAGGGAGTGGATGTGTGTATTTTGAAATTTAAAATGTGGAAGGATGAGGTGAGTGAGTTCAATGAGCGTGGGTCTCTTTTTTGTAGGGAGTGGATGGGTGTGTTTTGAAATTTAAAATGTGAAAAGGTGAGGTGCGACAAATAAGGATGGGTGGTTGCAAAGTTTTTGGCTCTTGGGCGGAAAATTCAGGTAGAGTGAGAGATAAGGTTTTCATCTCAGCTGTCCATTTAAAGATATAAATGAATCAGGACCATTAAAATATCCTAGTAGGACAATTATCTCTAATATATTTTCAAAAACCTTTGTGCCTTATTATATAGATATCAATGTTGAGAACACCATATAAATTCTCTTTTTAAATAGCTACAAATCTTCTCCAAATCATATTATTTTATTACATTCCACTCCAAAAGCAAATTAGAAGTTGGAATTCAAATTATATGTTTAGTATTGGCCTTTTTATTGGCTTTTTTGTTAGTATATTGTTTTCAATTTTAATGAATTTTTTTATAAAATTTTAAATTTTTGTACACTTCTAAGTTTTATTTAACTAGATGGTCCCAAAAAAAAACTCCACTAAAGACCCCCAAAAAAAATGCCAAAAAAATGTTGGCTTCTTTTGGCATTTTTTTGTTTCTAGTAAACCTTTTTTTTTACTTTTTAGGCTTTTTTACAATAGATGGACCTGAAAGCAAAAAATTTTGACACAATTTTTTAAGAAACATGACTAAAGACAAAAAGATCGGGAAAAAATGACTTTTTTTTATTGATCCCAAACTCACTAAATCAAGTGGGAATAATTTTACACATATTTAATAATTTTATTAAAAATATAAAAGCTCAAATGTGACTGGTTGTCAAAAAAATAATAACTTTTAACCATCCAATGATATTTGGACATGTACGTTTTCAATATGATTGCTAGTAAGAGTTTAAGTAGATATAACATTGCTCATCAGCTAGAGTGAAAGATCAACCAGCTTGTTAAGATCAAAAGATGATACCATTAGAAAATAAAACTCATTTTTCAGGACATGATTTTAAATAACAATATATATATATATATATATTGTATTGGAGACATAATTATATATTAATTAATATTAAATAATATCTACTGATATATTCATAAATATTAATATTAAAAAATTAAAATTTTGATATATATATACCGATGGATGTTTAAAACAAGTTTGAGAGGCATTGAGAGACATTGAGAATATAGTCATTGGTTAAAAGAAAGTAGTCCATCATTGGAGTCATATGACAACTTCTCTACCTTGTTTATGCAGCTTAACCAGACCATCTTACAAGCCAAAGCTTCAAAAATGTCTCCAAGTGAGATCCCAAAGCTTCAATGATGAAGGTACTTCTCTTTTCAATCCTTTGAAAATAGCGTATATATATACACACACTTTATTGTATGTTTGAGTGAATATATGATGAGCTTGATGTACAAAAATGATGATAAAGGACAAGAAATAGGATGAATTCAATTTGCTTTATGTTCCCATCTTCACTTTGGTTGCCCCAAAAAATCCAAGCTTTCACTTCTTATTCTGCAATTTCTTATAAATTAATCAGAATACAGGCTGAATGATTTACAAATAAAATCTTCATACAAAAAATTCTACCATAATGAATGAATCTTTTGATTTGGCATAAATGTATATATGTTATTTTTATTTTTATTTTTGTATTATTTTCTTTTTTATGATTCTTATACAACACTTCGTAGCTATATAAGTAAAGACTCTCATTATATAGTTATTTTATTGTATTCACTTCTTCCTTTTTTTTTATTCTTTTCTCTTTTTGATATATTATTCTAACATAGTATCAGAGTTAAATCTTAAATGGTCTCTCATCAGTCAAGTCTGCCTTAATCTATTCTCATTTGTTTTATCTCTTTGTTACCTTCATATTAGATCAAGCCCATGTGTAGGGCTGCAAATGAACATAGTCGTTCGTAAACAGGCTCGAGCTCGGCTCGGTAAGAGCTCGTTCGAACTCAATTCGTTAATTTTTATTTGCGTTCAAGCTCGAACTCGAGCTCGTTAAATTTTTAATAAACAAGCCCAAACATTCTAAAGCTCGGCTGGTAAGCTCGGCTCGTTTAATATTTATTATTTATATATTAAATAATATAAAAATATGTATAAAAAATAAGAGAAATATGCTATTTATATATTTAAAAAATATAAATGTAAATAATAGTTAACTATCGATAGTATATTTATATAATAGTGGTAGTAGATATTATTATTTTAGTAAAATATGGACTTTTTTTTAGTATGTTTATATATATTGTATATATAATTGTTTAATCAAAGTTTTAATTGTAACTTTAGTCTCACATGCAAGTATGAATTTATAAATTTTTTGGCTCGTTAAGGCTCGAGCTCGAGTCAAGCTTAAGCCAACTCGGCTCGAGCTCGGTTCGTTAAATTTTTATTCAGCTCAAGCTCGAGCTCGAGCTCGAGCTCGTTAAAATCTTAATAAACAAGCCCAAACATACTAAAGCTCAGCTTGGCTCGGCTCGGCTCAGCTCGGCTTGGCTCGTTTGCCCTACCCATGTGGAGGGATCATTAGAAGGTCATCCTAAATCGCTTTCTCTAAACCACCTAAACTTGATTCCCAACGATGACCAATTAGTGTTGAATTGAATGCCTTCAATTAATAATTATAACAGACATAATCTGTCACATAATTTTGTATAAATTTTTGGTATAATTTATTTGTTTGTATATCATAGGCTTGTTTATTTGTTGTAAGAAATATTTATGCAAAATTATTCACTAGAATGATATAGTAATGGTAACTTTAAAAATATAAACCATTATGATGTGATCTTTTGTTTTGAATTTTTGTACATTCATACATTATATGATTTAAGTAATGTTTAGTTTACTATAATGAAGATAGATTATTGGAATAGAATAATAATTCAGTGATCTCTTTATAAAATGATAATTTCCTTACAATGATAAAATTGCAATGCACTTTTCATCATTTTTTCAATAAAACCAAACATGAGAATTTTGATAAAACAATTATTCAATTCTATTTTATTTTAATGAATCAAACATAACAATAACATTTTCTTTGAGTTTCAGGAAATTCAGAAAATATAGTGGATGGAAACATGAGAGTTCTAAGAGAGAGAATAAGAGCTGTGAGGAAGAAAGAGAGGTTGGACATGTGTTGGAGGGTTGAGAATGAGAATGGGTGGAAGTACAAAGATGAGTATGATAACAAGCACAAGAGACTAAAAAGTCATTATGGCATGTTATCAGAGTCCATAATGCTACTTGGTTTAGTTAGTAGTGCATTTGGGCTTGCCTTTTTCACTGGCTCCATTTGCATTTTCCTTGTTTCCTTCATTGTTCATTTGTGCAACAAAAGTAGTTGAGCTAAACAAATAGAGTAATGTCATATATAAATGAATTTTTTAAAAATCAAATTTACTTTATTTCTTGTGATTTGGTTTGTATGGTTTACTCTCTTATTATTTGGAAATAATCACATAATTTCAGGTGATTTGTAAACTAAAGCATACTGTCAAGTATCCGTTTAAGTTAAAAACAAATATAAATAGGGTAAACTACCAATAGGTCCTACTTTGGAGACTTATTACCCAATAGGTCCTACTTTGGAAACTTATTACCCATTAAGTCCTATTTGATATAATTTATTAAGTGATAAAGATAAATTTATCAGTCTTTTTTTTATGAATAATTTTATAGTGATAAATTTATCAGTCTCTTTGTTTTATGAATAAATTTTTAGTGATAAATTTATCACTCTCTTATTTTTATAGTGTTAAATTTATTAGTTAGGACCTGTAAGTAAATAAGTCTAGTTAACAGGACTAATTGGTAAGTACCCCATATAAATACATGCAAGATATAAGGAGGTTATGTGTTTATTTTCAAATATTAAGAGATAAATCGCACATAGAATAAAATACAAAAAACTAAAGTGAATTTTGCTTCGAAGAAAATGTCAAAAATGTATGTGATTTGTGAGGAATTTTAGTCTTTACACTTAAGCTATTAATGAGTTTGACGGTACATTTTAATTCACAAACCATATAAGAGTATTGAAATTATTTTCAAATGATAGAAGAGTAAAACTCAGCTAAACAACTTGGGATAAAGTAAAAAAAAAAATTGTTTACTAAATTTCTTATTAAAACAGTATAACCCACATTAATAAATGTGTACAATTCATGTCTTTGTGTTTCTGATAAGAAAATCATGTTTGAACTTAATACAACACTTTTCAAACAAATATGTAGATATACATTTTCACCTTTGGCAAATTTTTGTTTCATTAGTATTGTACTTGTCTTTCTGGCTGTTTTCTTTCCTAGACTAATTACACTAATAATCTCTATCCAAAGTATTTCATTTGTTACACTTTAGTTCTTATTATTTTAATTTTATTAATTTCCTCAAATTTCAAAATGTGAGTGTAAACAAAAGCTAGCAGATTTTTAAAATTTTACCTGAAATCTTAATAAAATCAAAATGATGACATACCCACATGGTCCAAACCATATCTACTCTCATTATCCAAACCATACAACACAAAACAAATTTATTTGAACCCAAAATATTTTTGTAATTTTGAAATGTGAAAAATGTTTTTTAAACTAAAAGTTTTACAGCTGCCACCATCACCTCTACTATCCCACCACTGCCACCGCCAATTGCACGCCACTACCTCCACCGCCACCGTTATTATCACTATCACTATCACTATCGAACCACCACTAAGAGTGAAAATTTGCGACACGATACGATAACACGACTCGAACCATACACGAAAATAGTGGGTTAAAATTAACCATTTCCTGACACGAATACGTATATGACACGATTTAATAACACAAATATTAAACATGTCGGATTAGTGTCAAATTTATAAAAAGGGCGTATCCAGTGTACGAAACTTCCTCTTAAGAAGGGTCTAGGGAAGGGTTGATGTACACAGCCTTATCCCTGAAAACAAAGAGGTTGTTTCCGCAACTTGAACCCATGAATTAGTGTCAAATTTATATAATACGAAATTGATATGAATAATTCGTATAATGAAAAATTAATTACACATTTAATATTCCACTAAAGAATATCATGACATTTTTTTAATCTCTTACGTAATTATATCTAATTTATTAAAAAGTACTTAAAATACAATTTTAAGTTTAATATGTTTTATTTTTGCTTTTAATTGAACGTAATGTATTTTTTTATCTATTATTTCAGTTAATCTGGTAAAAAATATAATAATAAAATATAATATTTATAAATTAAGAAAATTAAATGAAATTGAAATTAAATATTTTCATTTAATAGAAATTAGTTTAATTAAATTTAACTTGTGAAGAGATTTTTAAATTTTTTTCATATATTTGATATTTTTAATTAATAGTGAAATTTTTTGACATAATACATTAATACGACACAAACCAGACACGGATTGAAAATAACACGACAAGATAACACGAAATAATAAACAGGTTGGATTAGTATTGAAATAATTCTAACATGAACCTGAGATGACACGACACGAACACGACCACGACCTAACACCCACCCCTAACCATCACCAATACAACCATCAAACACATCAATAGCTAATACACCAGTGAGAGTCATAGGGATCCTTTTTTGTAAGGTCCCAAACATTTTCCCAATCAAATATAGAAAACATTTTTCACATTTTACATAGGAAACTATTTCCTACTAAACAAAAAAGATGGTGAGGAGACCTAGAAACCATTTGAAAGATAAAGGGATAGTTAAAAAAAACTTGTTAGACATTTTAGTCAATGTAACTCTAATTTTGAGCTCCAATGGAGTGACTATTGGGCTAGCTACTTTACCATCCTACTTTTTTAGTGGTTACAATTGAAGAGCCCCAGAAGCTCTCCACACAAATATGTATGTATATATCTTGAATTTTTGTATATTTATATCTTGGATTTGAGATTTTATACATTTTATATATGGGTCCTGTTATGGTGTGCAATCCTTTAAGGTTGCACACCATATGCAACAAACACAAAAGGTATAAGTGGAAGGTATAAACATGAAACAGGACAGCAAACATAAAAGGCGTAAGTGTAAAGTGTAAGTTGCACACTTAAGAAAAATCCTTTATATATATATATATATATATATTTGTATATGTAGCAATTTTATATGTTCTTTCAACTTTATTTAATGAATTACGAAATAACTTATTTTGTATTTTGTATTTTTTTTTCCTCATTCTACAGATTTTGTATATTTGTATAGACAAATTTATTATTATTACAAATTTATATTAATAAAATATCAGCAAGTAATTTTTTTTTTTAAAGATTAATTTAGTTTGAATGATTGGCTAAAACAAAGAGTGTGGTTAGAGAATATAATAACTACAGTAATTAAATAAAATAAAAAATATACTTTTTTCGTATTGTAACTAATACAAAGTAGAGAGTAGGCATTAGAATTAGATTTAGAAATTCTAATTGGAGGTAAATTTAAGATTAACCACAATTCTTTTTCTTGACAAGACATCGTAGTTGATGGTAAAACATCAACTACTGCACAATGTGACATGTTGAATCTCTTTTGTGGGTTCAAAATCCCACAATCCAGTAGTCCAACTCAATCCAAACTCGCAACTAATCTCCACTAATTATTGGGAGAAAATTACCAAAATATCTCCCCAAATTTTACTCCTAAAAACAGGACAGACTAGATATCAAACTTTTAATTTATTACAAACTAAACCGCAACTATCTTACCATATCATTGTGAGTTCTAAATTGTGAATCTCTATCATAATGTTGTGTAGTTTCCATCACTACGTTTTTACGGTTGAACTTTTCTGCTAGTGAGTTCATGAACAATCACATGATCAGTTATATCGCTATGTCAATTTCTTATTTCTCAATGTGGAAAAACAAATTGCACAAAGCAATTAGAGAAACCCCCAAAATAATGAAAACTTACCTGCCCATTTATAACCTCTGTGTGCATGTTTGTTTGCTATAGCTAATTTGTGTTATGCTAGAATAAAAACAAGAAAGTAAAATAAAGCATTCACATATGAATGCAAAGATACATGTGGTTCTGTTTAACCTAAGTCCACAGCTAAAAATGGCAAGAGTTTCACTGCCAAAGGTGAACAAAATATAAAAAGCGGTTGTCTATTTGAAACAAGAGTTCTCTCTACTCACCTACTCCTAATCCTGAAAATAACATAGTAAATATTATATGTATATATACACACACTAAAAGATCCGAATTCAATAAGAACCGGGTCAGGCAAATCAGGTCGAGCAGGTCACCTTTGAGTCAAATGCACAATCCAGGTAGAACAAAAGATAATAACAGATTGAAAGGAGGTAGTACATTTTTAAACATGGAAACCATACAACCAGTAATAAATTTTAATAGCCAAGCCAACTTCAAAATTGAGAAGACAAGAAAAGCGACTGATCTGCATTAATGGCAATACATACCTCATAAAGACTACATGCTGGCCAACACAAAATGGTGCTTCGCCCCACCTTGATTTCTTCGGCCAACGAGGGATATAATAAAACAATAAAAACCCTCAAATCTAAATCTCAATACCTTTTTTCATTTCCTGCATCTAGATATATTAATTATATATATCACAACACTACTACTCTAGACTCCTCTCCCTGGAGTCATGCTTCTTGATATTACATCGGCATTGCTTCCATTCTTGCAACTGCTTCTAATTCTTAACGATAGCTTCGCAAACACTTCCTCCCTTTGGGGGCGGTTTGCATAGAGTAACCACAAAGCAAGACAAAGCATGAGACCTACCGAGATGAGGGCAAGTCCGGCATTTACTGTTCGGAGATGATGCTCTAGCGGAGGACAGTAATCGGAGGTGATATTCCGAAAAGTGTCACGTACAAAATTGCAATCCTGGAGACTAAGTAATCGTGGGGCATAGAGCTGAAGAGCAATAGTTATGTTAACAGCTGCTACCAATTGGCCATACATGTTGGGGGTCACACGCCCAACACTTGTGCATAGCCCAGATTCTGACACCGTGCAAGTGAAATTCTGCCAAACCTGTAAAACACACACAAGAGATCACAAGCTTATTTAGAGCTTTTTGCTTTTTTGGACAATCTTCACTATAAGATAATCAATTGTTTCTCCTTTATTTTAAACATTATTCTGAATCGGTAGATTTTTAATTTCAAATTAACATTAGGCTTGCATACCATGGAGATCTAAGATTTTGACAAGATATTGAATGAAACAAAAACTTCATTTCGAGACCCAATTGTTTTTTTTTTTTTCCTCCAGATATATCAAAATCAAAAAAAAAGAATAATAAAATAATTCCACAATCACCCAGTTTCCAATGCAGAGCTGGGATACCTCTATGCATTTGGACAGAATTTTTGGATAAGAGAGAGAGAGAAGTAAATTTGGAAATTCAGCCCCACATTGAAAGAGAGGTGTGGGCGCTAAATTAATAACCTCAAAGCCATTATTTTATGATGCAAACCAAAATGAAAATGCAATACACAACATGGACAGATGGCCGATACAAAAGATTAGCTATTAAGTAGGCTCACAATGTCCCCTAAATGGACCAAATTATTGGTTGTAACTAAAAGATACTTTCAAGTTTTGATTGGTTCCAATTGAATTCTGACATTTTTATGTTACTGGACCAAACAATTTTTACAGATGGCCCAGTTGAAAAGGCCCAAAACAGTTGCAGTAGCATTGCTGGTCATAAGAGGCCTTAGTTTTGAACATTTGTCTAAGAAAAATAAAATATAAAATGATAGCAAAACACCACATACCAGAGAAGCATTTGCCATAGACACCTCACGGAACAGCACACTGGCGGACTTGCAGCTGACTGTCATATGGATAACAAAGAGGTGGCATTGAAGGCCCAGATTGGTTGTAGTAATAAGGCAGATTGGCCTGAGGAGGCGGATTTGTGTCTGCAAAGGTGTATATGAATTGGTTGACAATATTTACAATTTCGTTAACGACTTGTCTACTTTGAATGAGCGTCTGGTTTGTGGTTCTCTGGTCAACACATGGAAGGATGTTGCTAAGAGCAGTCTCTGCATGGGGATTATCCACCCATTCTCCCATAGCCATACAGGTGTCAGAAATTGCACTGAAACACATATAATGAAGCCAAAATAAGAATCTAAACAGGCGTAAGATGTTTTCCAAGGCAAGTCATATAACTGTTTTGAGTTCACTATTATGACAATAAAAATTACACACTACAAAACAATTATGTCAAGAAAAAGGGAAAGCCTAGACCTGTAAAACTAAGCGTGCTTATGGCCAAACAAAAGAAACTACACACACTAATGGCCCATTGAGGTTAAGAAGAAGAAACAGCATCAACGGACATAGGCCTAGGGGGGCAGCTGCCTCCTCTCAAATTTTCTAAAATCTCTACTTTTACCTATCCTGATAATATTATTTTCTTAGTTGTCTCCTCTAAAATTTTGTAGTTACCCCTTAAATCTTTATAACATTTGTTTTCTTTTATTTTTTAAAAAAGTCGCTGCAATTTGTCCCTTTAATGTTTTGTTTGGATCTTGGATTCACTAAGAAAAAAGTAAAGGAAAGAGAAAAGATAACAACAGAAAATGAAGTGAAAGGAGTTCATTTTCTTCCTCTTTCTTTTCTCTTTAGTTAGCAAAATGAGACCAAAAAAAAATTCATATATATTTTTTCAAAGAACAAAATCCGTGTTTTTGTTTAGTTACTTGTAAAAAATGATTATGTATTAGGTCTGTTTTTATAAATCAAATTCGTACCTCCGTGGACACTAATGATGAGCTTTACTGTTAGGCCAAGCCGCCCTTCCTTTCCAACAAAATATTGTTATAACAAATTTGTTGGTTTTCTTAATTGCTAAGTTATTTAAAAATAGTTTTATTATGCTAAATTGGTATTTAGATTTTAATCACATATTTCATACCCCTTGACAAAAAACTTTAAAGGCACTTGCAGGTATGGGAAATTTGGGAAAAGAAAAATGTGTCCCCCCCTTTTTGTTTCGTTATTTATTTTTTATTTTTACTATAGTTGCCAACAAAGAAGGAAAACTTAAGTGCATATATAATATTCAATATCTTACTTGTTGAGTATTACAAAAACTCCACAAAGAATGAATGTGACTGCCACCAGTAACCATCCACTAACAACGAATCTGCATCAATTTGAAGGATGAATCAGATGTGGAACTATTGGAAAATATTCTGTAACTGAAACATTGTTTACTCATTAGAAGTGGAAGGGGAATGCACTAAATACAGAGAAATCTTACATGTGAATTGCATGTTTGTGCCCAAGGATGGATAGCACTGCAACAAAAAAATAAAATTTATAAGTGGATAACAGCAAAGAAGAGCCACATGCAAGAAATCGTCAATGTGATTTTCCAATGATACATACCAAGACCAAGAAGAGAGAGAAGAAGCATTAACACAGCAACAGTGATCAGTGCCGATCGCCTGCAATTAAGGTTTTTTGCAAGTCAACATTGTGAGGTCAATACAAAATCTAAATTTGATGATAATACCAAGGTTGTGAACTCATACACTCCATTGAAGACTCTCTGTATTTTTTTAGAATTTTCACTTGTTTTCTGGCTCAGTGTATCTGCTGCAGAATTTAAATCTGCATTCAACTTGTCGATTTCATCTTTGTCATTTGAAGGAAGAAAAACCTGGGCCACATTAATGGTTTTTGCAAGTAATAGATACTCTGTGACATTTCTTAGTGTCTGCACAGTGTAGTCTGACTGGTTCACAACAAACTTTAGAGTATGCATTGCTTCACCATGAAATTCACCCTGTCCAACAGAAAGAAGTATACATCCAATCCTGGATGATGAAAGAGCAGGTTTGTTAGGAAGAGACCAAAGAGATAAGATGGAAAATAATCACAAGATAGAAGTTAAAAAAAATTCTATTTGACAAGTGGAACACCAAGGAACAAAGGCACAGGAAATAAGCAACAAAAGTTCAGCTAAAGAAAATAACAATTAAACTCCCAATTAGTGTGCAAATTCAAATTTTGATGGACATGCTATGTTAACAGTTTTATAAGTCCAGAGTTCCCAGTAGACTACCAGCAATTATATGTCTTGATGAAATTTAAAAAGAATGTTGAAGAAAATTTTGACCTGCCTTAATTAGATTTGAAGATGATTTAAAGAAATTGACATCTCAATCAATAATTTAAACAAGAAATATTTGTACAACATCTTATATAGATTCTTTAAAAATAAAAAGAACCAAACATGTAATTCCTTAATCATGTCATTTGCAAACATGATTCAGCTCCGCTTAACATGTTTTCCTATTCTTTTCTAGCAGTACAGGCTGTACTGTGCAAAAAATGAGTAAAATACAAATGACGAATTATTCATGTCCCTATAAATAGTTGGGAAAAGGCTTTGTTAAGTGGAGTTGATTCACGATTGTAAGCACCACTCGTAATGGAAATACATCCAAGTAAAAACATGTTCCTAAATGACAAAAGATCCAAAAGATTCATTCAGGTACTCCAGTATTTACATGGATGTTTTAAAATGAGTAAAATACACAACTTGGAGACTTGCACTTTTTTAAAAATTACAATCCAATCCAGATTAAGGAATTAGATACTACTATTCATAAACAATTCAGCCGCAACATGCAAAACCTAGGCTTTGAGGATCACAGAACATCGGAAACCAAAACACACACCCCATCTCAATCTAGAGCTGCATGCAAGAAAGGGTTAGCCAAGAAAAAATTCTCCGGTGATGTTTGCTCAAGTTAACAGCAAAACAAACAATTATATGAATAATACCTAGCTCATTAGATTCTGATTAAGAGTAAATTATACAAAGTAAATTATTTTCTTGTTCACAGATTCTGATTCAAAAAGTTAATCAAGTGTTCAAAATTCTCCAAAAATATGTTTAAAAATTAACTTGTTCACAAACTACAGTCTCACTTGAAAGCACCTCATTAATGATTAAATATGCACAATAAGTAGATACCATGATTTTTTTTGTACAGCTGATATCCCATGCCTTCAAAAACCTTCTCTCTCTTTTTTCAAGTACTTAAGTTATCCAAAAATAAATAAATGAATGTGTAACAAACTTTGTACATTAACAAATCAAAGTCGTGGAAGCAAAATCCAAGTCTGAAATGGACATGAGTTTCATTTTCTAATAATATCTAAATATGTATATCATATTAGATGCATATAAAGTTCTCTGTACACATGTGTGCACACCAAGTGCGGCCACACAAACGAGGAGAGAAAGAGGGTACACTAACAACCTCAAAACCAGGGGACACACATCAGAGTAGGTTTTCCTTAGCATAATGACAATTTCAGAAAATAGTCATTAAAAAAAAATGCGGAATGGATAAAGCCAGAAACAAGTAAAGCATCAAAGTAGATAAAGGTCTGGTAATCAAGCTAGCCAGAAGTTTGGAGTTGAGATAATTACGCTGCAGCACATGTGAAAACAATAAGCAGGATCAGACATATCCTTTGTGGCAAGTGTGACCCTTGGCTTTTGACCTTTATTCTCCATCCACAGCAATGATGTACAACAAGAGCCAAACCGAAAGAAACAAACCAAACCAAAGAAAGAATAAAACCAACAGCACCTGTAAATCCAACCGACTACAGATAAAACGGTCAGAATGATGTGCATAATAATTTTTATTTGCTGGTTCATAAAAAACAATGCATGAGTTGGATACCAATTAAACAAATTTGACAATTAAACAAATTTGACGAGAGATAATTCACCAGCATTTGCATCTGTACAATAAAATTTATCGCAAGAACATAATTTTCTTGAAACATTACCTGAGCATTTTTTTAGACAAAAAGACCAATATTAATTGAAAACAGTGTCTTGACTTAAAATATTGTGTAAATTATTAAAATCAAAGTGATTATTAACCGCCTTGTCCAATACCAGCATCCCTGAGTCTCCTTAATAATGCAGGATGAAGAACTTGAAGGTTCCTCGCCCTACTAACAACATCAAAATGGGAAAGTGTGCTTGTGTATGTGGGTATCATGTGCTTGTCTAGTTTCCACGTATCTATTCACAGGATTCCCCTATTGTGATCCACATGCATATCGGACATAAATGCCTCTTGAAATCATTTCATTGATTGCCAGAAAACACACATGAACCAAAAGATCTTGTCCTTTTCTTTGGTCAAACAATCTTATGATAGATCTTGTCAAAGACAAAAATCTAGTGGGCACATTAAAAACAAGTGGAATCATAAACTCAACCTAAAATTCAAAAAATTCTATTTCCGCACCATGCTTTTTCAAAAATGTTTTACATTTTTAATAATTGAATCACACTAAATATAGTCTTTAGGCCAAACAAATACGGAAAATTTCTCAAATTCAACATAGAATTGATCTAGTATTATGTGTACATATCACAATTCATATACCACATGTAAACATCAATGCAAAATCATTACAGATGAAGAATCAAATTATGAAATAAAAAAGAGGAGAGAATAGAACTTTACAGTCCAGTAATGCTTATTGGCAATGTCCCATCCACCTCGATATCGCTTAAACCCGCGAAGAATGTCGGGTCTCTTGGTCCTATTCGCCGCCAACACAAGCGTGCTCGTTGGCACCTCGCTTTCAGGCCCTGGCGCTTGAGCTGCGGTGGAGCTCAATATTCCGTATTTCCATGGCCCCAAATTCTTTTCTCCTACACAAACACAAAACCCCCAAAATCAAACCCCACTCAATTCCCACATTAACAAAAAAAAAAAAAACACCAAACAATCGCCATTTCAAGATTATAAGACCAAAAAAATAGATAAAAAAAGAAGAGTTTGAGGATTGAATTGTAATGAACCTAAGATGAACTTGAGAGGATCTTTGGGATGAGGAAAGGAAGGAGGAGAGAGAGCTAAAATGGAGGTGAGAGAAGTAGATAGAGCAACCAAGAGAGCCAGGTGACCAGCGAATAAGATCTTCATCTCATCTGCTCTGGATTTACCAGCAAATCTCACTAAAGGAACCGCAAATGAAGGGATTCATCATGAGATTTAGCTCCCTCTAGAGAAAGAAAGTTATGCATACATATACATATATATATATATAGAGAGAGAGAGAGAGAGAGAGAGAGAGAGAGAGAGTAGCAGATGAGATCCTACACTACAGTGTCGTTACCATCTCCCACTATGGTGAGTAAGGCATCGCACGGACGTAGATATATGTAAACTATATATACACATTTTAGAGAGAGAGGAGAGAAAGTCACATGGAAATGTGATGGGGTCCGAAAAGGCGGGTGTGAATGAATGACCGACTGTGAAAGAATGAATGAATCAAGCAAAGCTGAACAAACACACCTCTGCCCCTTTTTTTCTCTGTCCTCTCTCCCCCCCCCCCCCCCCCCCCCCTCTCTCTCTCTCTCTCTCTCTCTCTCCACTTTTCTTTCACAATTAATTAATTATTAAAAGTTAATTACACTTAAAGCACATTTACACTTTTGTCATTAAAAAAAAGAAAAATGGCTAAGACCCAGTGGAGATCACTAGGGGGTCGTGTGTGTCAACGTCTGATTGATTCAAAAAAAAAAAATTTCTCCAGCGAATGGCGTGTTGTCACGTCATTGGAGGTCGACCCTAGTGAGGTCTGTAGCACGGCCGTAAAAAAAACTTTTGACTCTGTTATTTTAATTACAACTAGCATATCACCTATGTTATGCACTAATTATCTTTATAATTATCTAGATAGATAAATTGTAATTTTTAAATGTCTTTTTTTTTTTTAAATGCCTTCTTTTTTTTCTTTTTTTATATTATATTAAAATTTAATATTTTGATAATAATTATATGTGTTAGACTTTTCAAGGAATTAAATGTTTTTTTTATTATATTATATTAAAGTTTAATATTTTGATAATAAGCATATATGTTAGACTTTTTAATAATTTTTTTATGCTTATTCTTAATGCATTAAAGTGTTATTATAAGAGATAATAATCATATGTGTTGGGACTTTTCAAGGAATTCATATGTGTTGGATTTCAAATAATTTTTTTTATGCTTGTTCTTAGGGTAAACTACCAATAGGTCCTATTTTAGAGACTTATTACCCATTAAGTCCTATTGATAAATTTATTAAGTGATAAAGATAAATTTATCAATCTTTTATTTTTATGAATAAATTTTTAGTGATAAATTTATCAGTCTCTTTGTTTTTATGAATAATTTTTTAGTGATAAATTTATCATTCTCTTATTTTTATAGTGTTAAATTTATTAGTTAGGATCTGTAGGTAAATAAGTCTAGTTAATAGGACTAATTGGTAAGTACCCCTTGTTCTTAATGCATTAAAGTGTTATTATGAGGGTACAACTTGGAGGTTGGGAGAAGTTAATAAATGCTAAGATTTTTTTTTTTTAAATCAAAAAATTAAGAAATTTAGATTGGGAGATTGGAGCTCCCACAAGGTTTGGTGTTAAAAACCCTCTTTTGCTTAATATATAGTATAGAAATATAGATAATCCTATATGCATCGATTGATATATTAATTAGTGTACCAATTAATAATATGGCATAATTTAAGAGATTTTTAGAATTTGCAATGTGATTAATGAGTTAAGTCAATAATAATGTCATAATTAGTTTTGGTACATTAATTAATATACTAATTGATGCATGTAGTATCACCATTTTAATTATAACATTTTACGGAAAATTCAATTATATTTATCTCATATCATATGCACTTTTAGTTTTATTATTTTTCAAAAATAATTATTTTTTCTTTAATTGTGATATTATTTTGAGATTTTCGTTATGATATTTTTGTGTTTAGTTATAACTTTTTTTTTTAATTATGATTTAAAAATATATAATTATAATTCTATTTAGGGGTATTTGGGATGATCTAAATAAGTAAATTTTTTTATTTTTTAAGAAAAAAAAACATAAAATATGGGTTAAATTTGAAGTGATATGATAGAGAGATTTTGTGACTCAAAAGAGATGATTGTGACTCAAAAGAATAATATGTGCATGCCAAACACCCCCTTAATATATAGAGAATTAATTTTTAGAATTGAAAGCGAATGAGCTAAAATGAAATTTGGGTAAATTACACTTACACCCTCTGAGATTTGGGTTTGATACATATCACCTCTTGATGTTTGAAAAATTATACTAATCCCCTTATTATTGTAATTATTTAGACAGAATGAAGATATTGAACTCATACACTCTCTCTTTTCTTATTTTGCTTTGCTTTTTCCTTTTTTCTTTTTTTTTTTTCCTTTCATTTGCTTTACTTCTTTTTTCAATGTAATTTTCTCTATTTTTCTATTAAGAGTTGTTACCTTTTATATAAGGAGAGGGAGCTTGTGAAATGAGACTATTAACCACAGATGTGATAATATAATTTTCAAAATGTCAAGGGTTAAGATTTAATTAGACCAAATTTCCGAAGTGTCAGTATAATAAATTAATTGTTGGATCTGTCTTTGCCAAAGCAGACCTGGACTTTTTGGTCCCAATGACCAAAGACTCCAAGTGATCTATGACTAGTACAAAAATGCCACTAATGTTAAGATATTTTTCCAATCCCACAGATAGGGCAAAAGTGTAATTCAAATGAAATTAGAAGCCCTTTTTCTGGGAATTCCAGGTGAATGAGAACAAAATCTAAAAGTATCTAACTTTGATTTATTTTTATAATAATAATAATAATATTAATTTTATATCTGATTAGTTAGTGTTATTTATGGTCTTTATTCCTTAAAACGGTTGCTGTAGATGTGGTAGTAATCTGGTGTGTCGAGGTGTAGTTTGTCAGCACCATTTCGGTCCAATCCGAGGAGTGGGACCCAGAAGAATCTAATGCTACTCTTTCTTTCATTTTCTCTCGTTTGGTAATTTGGTGGAACTGGGAGGAAAAGTATTTCCATTGAAAGGTAATTACAAATCTTTTTTCTGTTAACGGAATGGGACTCGTTTGGAAAACTATCACTTGTGGAAATTGGAATCTGAGGGTGATTGGTTGTCCTCTTTCAAGCTGTTTGGTGCGCATTTTATTTTAACTGTTTATATTTATTTATTTTTACTTTAGATAAAAATTATTTTAAGAATTTTAATAAAAATAATTGTCTAAAAACTAAGAAGGGTTTTCAATTTTAATTATTTTTAACTTATAATAAACTGCACTAACCTAGCAGTTTCTACATAACTATCTCATATTTGTTCTAATAAACATTATGTATGGGATTTTATATCAATTATTTTTGGTATGAACTCACAAATTCTTCTCGATTGATTTAATTTTTTTTTTAATATATATTGTATCATATTACAATTACATCAAATTAATTATAATTATAATAAAAATAAAATATAATATATAATTAATTAATAGAAATTAATTATCGTATTCACGAGTGAAGGAGTTAAAATTTGATTAATCGATTCTGGTGCAAACTGTACTATTTGATTTTTTTTATTTTTTTTCTGAGAATCATTGATTAAGAGTTATAATTAAGAATTGTTGATTTATGATTCGATTCCTGATTTAAGGTTTAAAAAACCGAACCGGTCTTCAAAATTTTGTAAAATGAAAAAAATTGTCATGTACGTTTTACATGACTTAAAAATTGAATTGAATTAAAAATAATAACTTGTCATCCTCAAAAATTTGTCATGTAAACTGCATATGACTATTTTCTATGTATAATTTAAATGACTGGTAATTATTGTCTTTATTTGATAGAAAATGAAAATTTTAAAGACAAATATGTTTAAATTAAAATAAAAATAACCAAAGTGAAACTCAATTGAAACTATAAGAATCACTCGTAAATTTACCATAATTATAATATTTTTACACTTCTTATTTTTACAAACAAGTTGCATTTATGTAATATTTAGTATAGAGAATTTAATGTGTCATTACACATTTTATAAAGGCTAGTTAGAAAGTATTACTAAATTTTTAAGCATGTTTATCAATTTTTGGAATACTTTATAGGTAGAAATATATATTTTTTAATTAAATTCAATTTTTGAATCTAAAATTGTAAAACAAAATCAAAACTAAACTGTTGTTTGCGGTTTAGTTATGGTTTGGTTTCAAACCACATGGATTGGTTTGGAATTTGATTCACTTTAAAAATCAAATCAAACTAAATTGGTCAATGACACTCTCAATAGTGAAAGTTTTCTAAAAAATGCACTAGAGATTCCAAACTTTTTAAAATTTTTGTTTTTTGTTTTTTTAGAACCTGACTTTATCCAATTATTTTTGTAGAAAATTATTGTTATAAATATATAAGGGCACGATCGGCAATAAGTTGATTTAGCTAAAATTTTATTAAAAATCAAAAATATATATTAAAAAATAAAAAATTCTTTCGCATTGATTTTTTCAGACTTTTTTATTAAAAAAAAAAATTTTTAAAATCACTTCCCACACAAACCCAGGGGTGAAAATCCGGCTTTGCCTGTCCCAATTGGGCCGGCCCATGGTTCAAAAAATTAGACTCAAGCCCAGGGAGTATTTGGGCCTTGGGCGGCCCTCGAGCGCTAGACTTGGGCCTAGGCCTAAGCTCAGGCTTAGGCAGGACTTGAACATTTTTTTTTTTTTTTTTTGCCATTTTTTTCACCAAAATTTTATTTTTTTCACTAAAAATGACACTGGGCCTTAGGCTGGGCTTTGAGTGGGCCTTAAGCAGGTTAATGGGTCGGGTTTTAAAATGATGGTCTAGGCCCACAATCTTAAGCTAGGCTCGGACTCGGGCCTAATCAGGTCGGGCCCCACCCTAGGCCATGGGCGAGTTTCAGGCGCCCCCAGGTCGCGAGCCATTTTTACACTCCTAAACAAACCTTAAGTTTTAGATTCATATATATGCATATTAATAATGGGACATGTTAGGGTGTGTACCTTATACAATTATGATATATGTGAAATTCATTATCACAAAGTGTCATATTTTAATCATTTTACGTCATAACTATACGTATATATATATATGTGTGTGTGTGTGTGTAGGGACATAATTTTGAGTTGTCCACATGACCTAAGTGGTTAGCCAAGGTACCATGTGGGTGATTCTGATTGGCCGAATTGTGGTCAAACTATATCTGAATTCGAGATGTTTGAATGAAGGACTAGAGTTATAGATGATGATAGACTCTCTATTTAGGTAAGATTGGACTCTTGAGAGGGTTAACCTTAATCCAAATAGGAAGAATCTTGGATAATTGATATCCTTATAAACAATAAAGTCCCATGAAATAAGACTTCTAAGGGAAGTTAGACACTGATCATTATACAAAGAGAGCACTCATGCGAGTCTAAGATATGCTTTAATTGAGAGTTATGTTACTTATTTGATAGTTTTGAAAGATAAGTTGACTGACTTGATCGCCGGAATGCCCCCGGTGGACAGTGTTCAGCTTAATCTATTCTACCACATGCTCTCCAGCTAAGCTCCCTAGATCTCGGTAGGAGATCTGTTTGATTGTAAGGTCAAAAATCAACACTCACAATATATATATATATATATATATAATAAAATAACATAAAAAGTCATAATTAAACACCACATAGAATATAATTAAAAATATTTTTAATCATAACAAAAATAATATTATAATTAATAAATCATAACTAATATTACAATGTGTATAGTCAAGTTATAACCAAATTATAATTAACATCACAATAGGTTAGCATAAAAAAAAATCATTAATAATTTCCGGGAAACTCTATGGTACTATATGCATTTGTTATGTATTTTTATAATATTTATTAAACCATTGTCAATGATTACTCAAATTTGTCATCAAATTTAGATTTGATGAAAAATAGTTTCAAAACTTACTCCAACGGTTTTATTAAATACGTATTAAATCCAGGATTTCACTTTTCTTTCATCAAACTGAGGACTAATGTGCCTTTCATCAAATCATTATTCATTGCCATTGTATTTTCACTACTGGATATTCCCTCAAATGACCAACTCAAGGCAAAAATTTGTGAAAAAAGTTACATTGGGCTAGTCAACTAGCCGATCGTCCGCTCGGTCGATCAGTGGTTTGTTGAAACTCTAAATCCCTTTGTTGGAGCACTTCATATTAAATGAAGCTTTTACTCAAATTTGATGAAAAAATTAATGCACCGTTGGAAATGTCCTTATGTATTTTTGTGGTAAATGTTATATAATTTTTTAATGGGAGATTGACTAATAAGTTTTATATTTTAAACTTATAACTCATACTATATTTTTTTTTTATGATCCATTTAGTTCTTCTGGATGTATAATAACTGATTTGCTTGCTATATTAACGTGTCACATTTGAAAAAAATACATTAAAGAGTTTTTAGTATCACATCATACCTGTCATATTGGAGTGTCATATTTGGAAAAAAAATATACTAAATAGTTTTAAATTTTTTAGAGTGTCACATCATACTCGTCACGTTGGAGTGTCACATGTCACGTTTGGAAAAAGTACATTAAGGAGTTTTTAATTTTTTTAGAGTATCACATCATATCTATCATGTTGTCACATTTGGAAAAATATACACTGGGGAGTTTTTAGTTTTTTTAGAGTAAAAGTTTTGGAATATCACATCATACTCGCTATGTTGTCGTATTTAAAAAAAAGTATACTAAGGAATTTTTAATTTTTTTGGAGTGTCATATCGTTGGAGTATCACATCATACATGTCACATTAATAAAAAATGGTATAACTATCCACCAAAAGACTACTAACATAAAAAAATAGTACCATACGGAAAGAAACTCTATACTAATAAGAGTTAACAGACCCATAAAAAAAAACTTTGAACTAATTGAAATATTTGTTTGTGAAATGGGATTTAATGACTCAAACTGATTTGGATCTTGTTTGTGAAATTATTGGATTGATTTGGATCTTACTTATGGGAACAGGTTAATTTAGTAACTTTTTGGCTATTTGGTTAAAATATGAGCTAAAAAAAACTAGTATGTTTGGGATGACTTTTTGCCTTTTTACGAAAAAATGTGCAAAAAGTAGAGAGAAAAGAGAATCTTTGACTTTTTGGTATGGGTTGTTGGCTTTTTGGCTAATTTAGTAACTTTTTGACTTTTTGGCTAAAAAGAAGGGTTCCCAAACGAGGCCTTAGGCCTCGTTTGGAAACAGGTTAATTTAGTAACTTTTTGGCTATTTGACTAAAATATGAGATAAAAAAAAGTAGTATGTTTGGGATGACTTTTTGACTTTTTACGAAAAGATGTGCAAAAAGTAGAGAGAAAAGAGAATCTTTGACTTTTTGGTATGGATTGTTGACTTTTTGGCTAACTTTTTGACTTTTTGGCTAAAATAGAGAGTTCCCAAACAAGACCTTAATTGCTCTCGTAATATTGAGGGGGTGTTTGGGAACTATGGGTAGAGGCCAAAAAGTCAAAAAGTTACTAAAAGTTGTCATATTACCTCTTTACTTTTCTGCACATCTTTTCGTAAAAAGTCAAAAAGTTACTAAAATAGTCTGTTTCCAAACGAGGCCTTAAAGTGAAAAATTGCCTTTTAGCCTAAAAAAAAAATCAGCCTACCCCATTGATTTTAAAATTAAAATAAAAAAAACAAAATAGCACAGTGTAATCATAGCCTAATCCCAAATGAGTAAATGACAATTTTACCCCTTTTAGATTAATTTTGAAAAAAAGTGAAACTAGGAACAAATTTGTCATTTTACTTTAAACATCATTTCAAACACATTTTTCAATATAACAACTCAAATAAAAATCCAACTCAACTTCCCAAATACAAAACTAAAATAGTCTACTAAAATAATCAAAAAAAACCTCTAAAATAGTCACTTCCCAAACACCCACTGAGTCAAACCGGATTAAGTTGGTGCAACTCAGCCTAATAGGAGAGAAAATTAAGAGAAATCCAACTCGACCGATAATTAAGAAAAATACAAAAGGAAATTTTTTACTGTCTCACTAGTAACTTAGCCCTCATTTAGTAACATGTTTTTTTAGTAATTTTGTAGCTTTTTAGCTAAAATATGATATAAAAAAATTAGTATATTTAGAATAATTTTTTATTTTTTTACAAAAAGATCTGCAAAAAGTAGAGAGAAAATAGAATTTTTGACTTTTTAATATAAGCTTTTGATTTTTTAATTTTTTTAATAATTTTTTGACTAAAAAAATCACTTGTCAAATGAGGCCTTAAGGCCAACAAACTGATGCCAAAAAATGAGCAACATCATTTGATTAGTCCTAATCACAAGGAAGGGATGCCAAAAATAAGGTTAGGAACAACATTGGTTAACAAAGTAACCATAATAATATATGATATTTGAAAGTATATACTGGCTATGAAATTGCATCTTTTAACATATAATTTTAACCGATCATAAAATTGTATATATTCAAAATATGATTTCATGGCAAATGCAATTTCAAGTTGCCATGTTGACGGTGGCTGTAAGGATATCTTGGGTTTGTTTGGTTGATGTTTCTGAAAAAAATTTTAGAAATTTTCTCTACAAACAAATTTCAGAAATTTTTTCTACCAAATAAATTTTTCCAAAAAAATTTCCCAAAACACACAAACCAAACAACTTTTCCAAACAAATCTCTCTCACACACACATCAAATCAATCACTTTTTCCAAAACTCTCTCTCAAAACAATTTTCCAAAACAAATTTCTCAAAACACCAAACCAAACATATTTTCGTACTTTTTTTTTTCCAAAACATGTTTCTGAAACACAAACCAAATGTTTGAAAAAAAAAAAAAAAGTATATTAAAAAGTTTTTAATTTTTTTAAAGTATCACATTATACCCGTCATATTGTTACATTTGAAAAAAATACACTAATGAATTTTTAATATTTTTGAAATAAAAGTTTTAGAGTGTCACGCCATACTCACTATGTTGTACCATTTAAAAAAAGTATACTGAGAAGTTTTTAATTTTTTTGGAGTGTCATGTTAATATCTGCTATATTAGAATATCACATTATACATGTCACATTAATAAAAATGGTATAATTGTCCACCAAATCACTACCAAAATAAATAAAAAAATAGTACCATATATAAAGAAACTCTCCACTAATAGGAGTTAATAGATCAATAGAAAAAAATTTGGACTAATTAAAATACTTATTTGTGAGATGCAATGTAATGGTAAATATCCATTTTTTTAATAGAATTACAATAATTTATGGTTGAGTTTCACATTTGTGATAATGTTATACATTATTATAGTAATGTTACGCATTTTTTTATATCTAAAATATTTTTTAACTAAAAAATATGTAATATTATCACGAAAATATACAACATTATTACGAAATATATATCTTTATTTTTAAATAACAAATTGTGATAATTATACCAAAAAAATACTATTTGTCAAAAAAAATTTATAATGGGAGTGTTTGGGAAAAAGGTTAGACCAAAATAACCTACTAAAAGACAAAATATATTAAAATAGTTAATAAGATAAAATATTACATTTAACTCATAATTATTTTATTTTATTCTCATAATTATCAAATTAATTAAAAAAAAATAACCAACTTTTTAAACATAGATATTTTAACAAAATTAAAATAATTAAATAACTAATTTTCTAGACAAGATGAATATATAATACATAATGGGCATGTTTGATTGGATGGATTAGCGTATGGGATTGAGATTATTAATCCATGAGCTCAATTATCCTATATTTGTTTTAACATTTTGGTTTAGGATTATTAATACAATAAATAATTAATCCAACAAATTTGTAGGATTATTAGTGATAGGATAGTGGTAGGATTATTAATCTAATAAATAATTATCTTATTAATTCAATTGGATAATGAATACTAAGATTATTAATATTTTATTATTAATCTTGTGAATCAAACATAGTCAATAAGAATACGTGATCTTTTGGCAACCTTAGTAAAAAGCAGCGTTTGCAGCTTAGGAAGAAAAAAGCCACATTAGCTTTTTTAGCAACAAATCATTTGACAAGATAAAAAAAAAGCTACATGAAAAATTACAATTATACCTTTTATATTATTTAGGCCTCGTTTGGGAACAGCCTAATTTAGTAACTTTTTGGCTAATTGGCTAAAAAGGTTGGTAAGAAAAACCTGTATGTTTGGGCCAACTTTTTGGCTAATTACGAAACGACGTGCAAAAAGTAGAGAGAAAAGGGAATCTTTGACTTTTTGGTATGAGTTGTTGGCTTTTTGGCTAAAAAGGTAACTTTTTGGCTAATTGACTATTTTAGCCTCTTGCCAAACGAGGCCTTAGGATTATACATGGGTGAAAATGTAAATTTTCAAAATTGGGTGAGATAGTTTGGTCATTTTATTGTGATGTGACATCATAAATAAGGCCTCGTTTGGCAACAAGGCGGTTTAGCCAAAAAGTCAAAAAATTACTAAAAAAGTCAAAAAGTCAATAACCTATACCAAAAAGTCAAAGATTCTCTTTTTTCTCTACTTTTAGCACATCTTTTCATAAAAAGTAAAAAGTCATCCCAAACATACTAGTTTTTTTTAACTCATATTTTAGCCAAATAGCCAAAAAGTTACTTAGAGTCTGTTTGGTAACATTTACGTTTTCAGTTTATATTTACAAAAATTTTATAAATTGGTTTTTCTTTATTTTTTGTTTAATTTTAGAAAAACAAAAATTACAAACGCGTTGGATAATTGACAAAATGTTTAAAAAAAATTAAAAATATAAAAAAGAGTGAGAAATGGCAAATGGTAAATGCAGGTGATGGGTGATGGTGGTGATGCGGTGGGTGGTGGCGAGTGGTGGGTAGTGGGTGGTGGTGGTGGTGGTGGGTGAGTGGGTGGTGGTAGTGGTGGTGGTGGTGGCAGTGGCGGGTGGTGGGTGGTAGCGAGTGGGTGGTGGTGGTAGTGGTGACAGGTGGTGGGTGGTTGGTGGTGGCAGGTGTGTGGTAGCGAGTGAGTGGTGGTGGTAGTGGGTGATGGGTGGTGGTGGCAGGTAGATGGCGGGTGGCGGGTGGTGGTAGCGGGTGGTGGATGATAGTGATAGGTGGGTGGTGGTGGTGGTGGTGGTGAGGGGTGAGTAGTGGTGGCAAGTGGGTGGCTGGTGGTGGCGGGTGGCGGTGGCAAGTGGATAGTGAGTGGTCGCGGTGGAAGATAGGTGGTGGTAGGGGAAAATAGTAGCAGGTGGTGACTAGTGTTGGGTGAAAAAAAAAAAAAAAAAAAAAAAAAAAAACTCAAAACTCAAAACAAAAATACATTTTTTGAGTTTACATTTTTTAGCCAAATTTATAAATTAAGATCACTGATTTATAAATAAAAAATTTACCAAACAAGTTTTTCTTTGAGTTTTTAAAATTTTTATAAATATAAATAGAAAACTGAAAACATAATTGTTACCAAATGACACCTAAATTAACCTATTCCCAAACAAAACCTAAGTATTAATTAAAAAATCAAAAATAATTTTTTACCAACTTTTTAAATCACTTTCTAAAAAAATTAAAAAAATTAATAAAAAATCAAAAATTAATTTTTTACCACCGTTCCACCCAAACGAGTATTCCATAACGTTTCCCATAATTTTCAACTTGGAAGGATGAATGATTGAAGTCGGCACGTTATCGCGACATACTAAGGGGCCCACAACCAACGACATGACTTTCGATTCCGCGGGCAATGGCGGGACCCCCCAACTCCCATCCAACAGACACTCTATGAAAAGCAGAGCGCCGCGTAATGACCCGAATTTACATGGTACCCACTGCCAACTTCTGCGGTACGGGTCTAAATCGTCTAAATCCTCGAGAAAATCGCTTTTTTTATTTCAATAATAATTGAGATTACTAATTTTAATATTTTAATAGAACACTAATGATATAACAATAAAAAAAAAAATAAATAAATAAATTAAGATCAAAACATCACATTATTGTGGATAGAGCTCACTATCAACTCATTAAAACTACCTTTAAAACTCAAAAATTAGAGATCTAAAGCACTTTTCTTTTTATTTTTATTTTTTAAATATGTTTATTTTAGAAATAACACCATCTCCAAAATCAATATATATTGGCATCATTTAGGGATTGATTATTTTAATTTTTAATTATTTTAATAGGTTAAATATTTATATTTAAAAAAATAGTTAAATTTTTTTACAGTTAAATGTAATATTTGTAAGAGAAAAAAAAATGATTATAGATTTAATGTGACATTTTATTTTAGGAAAAATTAGTCTAGGTCCCTCTCCCACTTTTCATAATGAAAGAGATCCACAAAATTATTTTTTGATGTCTAAGGTCCCTAAACATATCACAGAGAAATTTGACCTTACCAAATCAAAACTCATCTCTCTCTCTCTCTCTCTCTAAACTTCTCCACTCTCTCAGACCTGTCTAGATCAATTCTCTCTCCTCCTCCGATCGGCTCTCCATTGTAGCGTTCACTGCAAGCTTAAAAAGGCTATTGCCGCTGAGGAGAATGACGACGAACGGCCCGCCGCCACCGTATTGCCGCCGTTCTCGTCGTAACTCAGTTCCGGCGCCACCGGTGACACACCTCTTCCGTCGCCGGAAACCTCTGCCATCTCGGATCTACCACTATAGCACTGCTTTGTTTTGGTAAGAACAACTGCATAAAATCTCTGTTCATGTTCTTCTTTTAAATTTCGTATTTGTCGCATGCACTTCTTTAAAGCACCATCTAAATGCGAAGCTCGATCTTTAGCAGTAAGCTTTAAAAGTGTGACAGATTCTAGATGATTTTTCAGTGCCAAAGCTTCTGCCTCAGCCTTTTCCCAACCTACAGCCTTCTAGTCCACACCTATCCCAATTGCCTGAATTTTCCTTTGACAGCATACAAAAATTCCATAAAGAAAATGAGTTTCCTACAGAACGTTTTGATCAGGCCTCTGCTTTGAGCTGAAATTTCTCTGGATTGGTCCAGAGAAATTCTCTAGTTTGAACTGAAATTTCTCTGAGTTGGTCCAGAGAATTTCTTTGATTTAGATTGAAAATTTCTCTAGATTGGTTCCTGGTATTAAGATTTTTCAGCATAGAGTTTGTCATTTATCTTATTTCCATTGTCAACCTCTATGTCATGTTGCATCTCCAAACCAGCCCCTGATGTTGAATCGCAAGCTTTGCCGTTCATAATCATTTCCTTCCCAGAATTGTCATCAATCTATTCTTAACATTTTCAACTCAGAGAATTTCTCTAGACTAATTTTATCTGGACCAATTTTCTCTGGATTAATTTTCTCTAGACTAATTTTCTCTGGATCAACTTGAGAGACCTTAGACATTATGAAAATATTAGATGTCCTTTATGCTATAAAATCTTAATACGAAGGACCTTAAAAAAAAAAAAACCCCTTTATTTTATTGACTATTTTAATCTATTTTCTCTTTTTATAAATTTTAACCCAAAAAGTAAAAAAAAAAAACTTTTGTTAAACAAGGCCATTGTTTTTGTTATGCAGGTATTCTGGACTAATTTTCGCACACTAGATAGTTTGGAATGATCTAAATAAGTATACTTTTTAACTTTTTATGAAAAGATGTGCAAAAAATTATAAGGTAATGTAACTTAAAAAAATATAAAAAGAAAAAAAAAAAGGTGTACTAATATAGAGGATGCCAAATAATACCTAAGTTTTTATAGTTCGAACAAACTTTCGAAAGAAGTTTTTTTGCGATTCATGGCCTTAAGAATTTTAGGTTGATTAGAGGAACCGAACCTGAAATTTAGATGGAGCAGACCCCTAAATTCCAGATCTCAAGCCATTAGGCTTTGTTTGGCATCCTTAATTGGGGCTAAAATAGTCACAAAATTAAAAAATAGACTAAAAAGTTAATAAAAATAAAATATCACATTCAAATCATAATTTTTTCAATTTTTTTCTTACAAAAGTCAAAAAATTAAAAAGCACATCCCAAATGAAACTTTTTAACCCAGACTGATATAACGATCCCGGGTTTACCCCTTATTGTACAGTGATCCGGACATGTGTCCGTGGATGTTAATAGTTGAGCATTGTCTTGTTTACATCCTTTTCTACATTATATTTGAGTTATAGAATGTGTTGGGCAGGTTTGTTTCAGGTTGTTGGTGTTTGGGAGCCAAGGGTTGCTGCCCAGAATTTTTGTCCTTCGCTCGAGCGAGGAGTTGGTCGCTCGAGCGAGCGTTGAGTTTTGTGTCTGGTGGGTCGAGCCAGAGTGGCTTCGCTCGAGCGAGCGATTGCGTCGAGCATCGACTGAACACCATGATTTTTGGCTCGGCGAGCTTTTCTTCGCTCAGCGATTCGATCTTCGCTCGGCGAAAGCGGCTTTGTCGCTCAAGCGTGCGTCTAGTTGCAGACCTGAGGGGTCGAGTTCCTAGCTCGAGCGAACTTTTCTTCGCTCGACCGAGCTTCTGGGTTGTTGGCTCGAGCGAGACCTTCTTGGCTTGAGCTAGTGTTTTCAGGTTCAGTCGCCGGCGACCAAGCCTTCGCCGAGCGATTTATTTATATCGAAGAATAGCGGCGATCTAAACTTCACTTTTTCAAAACTTTTATATCTTCAAACCCTAAATCGAGAGCCTCTCTCTAGACTTGCCTTCTCTAAGAAATCATCTCCTAGAGTGTGAATCTACCCTAAGTGCTTTGTTAAAAAGATAGAGGGTGACTTGGGCTTCGATCTAATCTGAAAATATTTGGCTTTGGAGCAAGTTGGGTGTTGGGTCTTCATCTCCTTTTTGAGCTCAAACCTTGAGGTAGGGATATCCTACTCCTCTTTATGGATTTTGTCTTTGAATTTTAGCATTTTGATGTGTTGGAAGTTGTAGTGTAATTTTGAGAAACTTGGGGCCTTTGTGTAATTTTACAAAAATTGGGGTTTTTATTTATAATGAACCTAGAGACATGTTTAGTGTAGAAACATGGGATTAATGTTGAGACATTGATGAAAATGGGACCTTAAGGGTTGTAATGTCAATTATGGAAAAATGCCCTAATTACATTGATTAATTAATTGATATGATTAATTATGAGAAATGAGGAATTGAAGTGGAAATGTTGAGATTGGAGGTGTATGAGGTTAAAGGGTGTCGTTGAATTACTTATCACTCACCAAACTGAAATGTTGATTTAATATCCATTTTGTGCATTTATTTTCTGTTTAGAAATATCTGCTTTGGGCTATCGGTGGAGGATAGTCTTGATTGTTGTAGACAATGCATGATGATTAGGCAAACTAAAACCAATCATTGAAATGTGTCATTGAGTATGACAGTTGAAGAATACATTAACTTTATGTATTGATTTGTGATGTGTATAATTATTGTTTATATGCATTGTGTTGTGTTGGAGAAGATAGGGGATGTACTTCACGGTTTAGGGGAAGATAGGGGATGTACCTCTAAACCGGATGTTGTTTGGGAGAAGATAGGGGATGGACTCCGTAGATAGAGCTCATATGCTTATCTAGAAGTGTGTTGACAGAGCTCATATGCTTGTCTTGGGAATGTGATATAGCTAATATGCTTATCTGTGGAAGTAATGAAATTGAAAATGGTTAGTATGAGTTATTGTCTCATATGAGTTGTTTGGCCAGGTTCTGAGCCATGAATTATAAATTGAGAATTTAATGAAAATGGAGAGTGAATTGAACATAGACTTGAAAGTCTTGGAATTGTAATGTGTTATGAAAGAGTGTAAAAGTGTTGACCATCTATCAACTGTTAATCTTTTAGTCATTATTCATAACTGGTTTAGTATATTTCTCTTTTGTGGCTCACCCTATATGGGAACATCATTTTCAGGTACAGGTAGCATGCCACCTCCAAGGACATAGCTTGGGAGGCTTGAGGCTGACAGACTTCTCGGTTGTCTATTTTCTTTGATGTATTCCATGTAAATTCAAGCCAAGGGCTTAAGGTGTAATTGAGCCAGTGCTCTCTTTTTTGTAACCAAGTGTTAACTTGGAAAGCTGTAAGCCCTTAGGGCATTTGCTTTTGTTGTTAATATGTAATACTTTTGTAATGAAACTGTGTTAAATAGAAGGAGGCGAATCTTATATATATCAATGCTTGTCCTTATTGTTGGGTTTAATGTTATTATTTTGAGGGCGTTACAACTTGGTATCAGAGCCTACCGGGTTCAAATACTTTGGGTACGTGGGAAGTGATTAGAATCACAATGGGTTTGTCTCGCTTGATAGAGACCTAGTATAGTGTCATATGCCATATGTTTAATTGATAACATGCTTATGTGATTATTTGGATATGGGATTAAATTTCTAGGATGTTGATTGGATCCTTGGGTTTCTGGGAGTCTTGTTGGAAAGGCACTTGATCAATGTTGTTTCTAACCGGAACTCTAATAACGCCTCGGGACTATCTTTATCCGGAAATGAAATTCGTAAGTGCTTATGTGTTTATGTGCTTACGTGGAGTGAATTATTGTGGTCCATGTTTTAGGACGTGAGTGTTTAGTTTTGGCACGTTTATAAATGTGCTAACATTCTGTGTTACCTTTATTAGGATGTCAGGACGAGGAAGAGGTGGAAGGCGTGGCAGGCCTAGGAGGCAGGAAATGCCTTCTGAGATGAGATTCCAAGATTCAGGAAGGGGTTGGTCAGGCCAATGTGGCCGAGCCAGTAGGCCAGCAGGCTATGGGCGCTCTAGCCTAAGAGATAGCAAGGGCATTCAGGGAGTCAGTAGGCATTCTCAGAGCTGAGAATCAGGCTCAGGTTGTTGTTGCGGATGCAGGACCTTCTTTTCTGAAGAGGGAGTTCTTCCGGTCTAATCCGGATGAATTTGTGGGTGATCCAAAAGAGCCGCTTAAGGCAGATGAATGGCTCGAACAGACAACGAAGACGTTTGAGATGCTAGGCATCGAAAACGAGGTACTGAAGGTGACTTTGGCATCTTTCCAGCTGAAGGGGGATGCGGGTCAGTGGTGGAAGTTCACCAAGAGTCGTATAGGAGGGACCTGGAAGGCCTTTGTTGACGCTTTTCAGGAGAAGTTCTTGTCTCCGGCTGTTCAGAAGAAGTTGAGAGATCAGTTCTGCCAGCTCAAGCAGAATAGTTCGTCAGTGGCCGAGTTTGAGGCCTCATTCACTAGTTTGTCCAGGTTTGCATCTGAGTTGGTGGCGTCTGAGGAACGCCGTTGCATTGAGTTTGAGAAGAAGTTGAGGCGCAGCCTCAAGTTGAGAATTGTAGGGTCTATGATTCGAGATTATGGGCGACTAGTTGATGCTGTAGCTCATATTGAGATTATGATGCAGGAAGAGGAGGAAGGGCAGAAAGGCTCCAAGAGGAGTCAGGATGGACAGGGTGATAGTAGAAGACAGAGGGGTTATAACCCTCATCAGTCTCAGGGTGGGATTTCTAGGTCGACTTTCCCAGTACCGAGTGCAGGCTCCGGGAGGGGCAATCAGGGAGAGTTTACCTGTTACAAGTGTGGCCAGCCGGGTCACAAGGCTTCAGTTTGCCCGCAGAAGGGCGGAGGTCAGAGGGCTGCATCTTCTTCAGCCAGACCACAGAGTCAGAGTTTGGGCAGGGGGCAGCCCTTGTCTTGTTATCAGTGTGGACAGCCTGGGCACCTGAAGAGGTTCTGCCCACAGTTGAGTGCCACCAGAGCTGCCTGGTTCTAGGCAGACGCAGGATTTCAATTCGATGCAGGCCTCGAGGGCCAATCCGGGAGCTTCGTCGTCCCAGTCAGTACAGCAGTCGTATGCTCCTAGGGGTGAGCAGGTGGACCAGGGTCCTACAGGGCGCGTGTATGCTGTTGCCGCGCAGGATTTAGTACCAGCTCCATCAGTAGTGAGAGGTACTTTTTTGTTTTGCAACTCGGTTGCTAGAGTGTTGATTGACACGGGTGCATCTCATTCTTTTGTATCTGCTGCATTTGCATCTGTGTTGGAATTGGAGTTAGCACTTTTAGCATCTCCTATTTGTGTTGTGTCACCTATTGGGGGTGAGTTAATTTTGAAGCACGGATGTAGAGGTTGTGATATAGAGGTCGACGATCATCGACTTCCGTTTCCATTTGTAGTTATGCCCATGAAGGGCTTTGATGTTATTTTAGGTATGGACTGGTTATCGTCATACCGGGCTGTTATTGATTGCTACCGCCAGAGGGTTACATGTTGTACCGTGAGCGGGGAGTGTTTCCATTTCTTGGGAGACCGGGTTGGTAGTGTTGTGCCACCGGGGTATGGTCATGAGGCGGAATGAACTTAGTGGTCTACTTGCTAACTTTGAGAATGGTGAGTGTGATGAGACCCAGATTGAGTTGCCAAGGGTAGTTTGTGAGTACTCGGACGTCTTTCCCGAAGATCTCGTTGATTTGCCACCTCACCGAGAGACAGAGTTCTCTATTGATTTAGTGCCCGGCACGGCGCTGATTTCTATGGCACCTTATCGTTTTGCCCCAGCAGAGTTGATTGAGTTGAAAGTTCAGCTCCAAGAATTGCTAGATAAAGGCTTCATTCGCCCTAGTGTATCGTAGTAGAGCACCGGCCCTCTTTGCTAAAAAGAAAGACGGTGCCTTGAGATTGTGTATCGACTACCGGAAGTTAAATCGGGCTACGGTTAAGAATAAGTACCCTATGCCCCGTATAGATGATTTGTTTGAACAGTTGAAGGGTTCCCGTTGTTTCTCAAAGATAGACTTGAGATCGGGTTACCATCAGTTGAGGGTCAGAGAGAAGGATATTCCGAAGACGGCATTCCGTACGCGGTATGGCCATTATGAGTTTCTGGTGATGCCATTTGGGCTTACCAATGCACCGGCAGTCTTTATGGACTTGATGAACCGGATCTTCCGGGAATTCTTGGATCGTTTTGTGGTCGTTTTTGTGGACGACATTCTTATCTATTCACCTTCAGAGGAGGAGCACGAGGAACATTTGAGAGTGGTGCTTGAATTACTTAGAGCCCATAGGCTATATGCCAAGTTTGGGAAGTGTGAGTTCTGGCTAGGAGAAGTCAAGTTCTTAGGCCAAGTGGTTTCTGGGGAAGGGGTGTTTGTTGATACATCCAAGACTGAGGCAGTGCAAGATTGGGCACAGCCTAAGAGTGTGTTCGAGATCCGCAGTTTTCTGGGATTAGCTGGGTATTACCGTCGGTTTGTGAAAGATTTCTCCAGGTTAACTTCACCGTTGACTAGGTTGACTCGGAAGGGAGTCAAATTTGTATGGAGTGACACTTGTGAAAAGTCATTCCAAGAGCTGAAAGTTAGATTGACCACCGCTCCGGTTTTGATTATTCCAGAGAGAGGGTTGGGTTATGCAGTTTATTGCGATGCCTCACGAGAGGGTTTGGGTTGTGTGTTGATGCAGGAAGGGAAAGTGGTAGCTTATGGCTCACGTCAGTTAAAAATACATGAGAAGAATTACCCTACACACGACCTAGAGTTAGCGGCTGTGATTTTTGCCTTGAAAATCTGGAGGCACTACCTTTATGGTGAGAGATTCGAGGTGTTCTCGGATCATAAGAGTCTGAAATATCTGTTTTCACAGAAGGACTTGAATTTGAGGCAGAGAAGGTGGATGGAGTTTATTGAGGATTACGACTTCGAGTTGCATTATCACCCAGGGAAGGCCAATGTTGTGGCCGACGCTCTTAGTAGGAAATCCATTGGCGATGTAGCTTGTGTAGCCATCCGGGAGTGGGAAATGTTGGGGGCACTTGGCGAGTTTGACTTGCTTCTGGGCGAATCCGTTGAGGTTGCGGCCTTGTTTTCTGTTGTTCTTGTGACCTACACTTGTGACTCGAGTGTTAGAGGCACAGAGAGGTGACCTTGAGGTAGAATCCCTTAGAGAGAAGATCTCTAGTGGGAAGGTCGAGAAGGGTTTGACGGTGTATCCCGACCTGAGCGTGAGATACCGAGACCGTTTGTTTGTGCCGGAGTCTTGTCGAGAGGAGGTACTCCGAGAGTTCCATCATTCGCGCCTTGCGGTACATCCGGGAGGTACTAAGATGTATCAGGATTTGAGTCGCCAGTTTTGGTGGCGAGGCATGAAGAGAGATGTGGCAGTCTTCGTGTCTAAGTGCCTTACTTGTCAGCAAGTGAAGGCCGAGCATCAGAGGTCAGCGGGTTTGTTGCAACCCTTGCCTATTGCCGAGTGGAAGTGGGAGCATGTCACTATGGACTTCGTTGTAGGCCTTCCAAGGACTCAGCGGGGTAGTGATGCTATTTGGGTGGTTGTAGACCGGTTGACTAAGTCGGCGCACTTCATTCCTATGCGCGTGAGAGATTCGGTAGATCACCTTGCCGACTTGTATATTCGGGACATAGTGAGATTGCACGGGGTCCCAGTGACGATCGTCTCAGATAGAGATCCTCGTTTTACTGCTAGATTGTGGCAGAGTTTGCAGAGTGCTTTGGGCACTAAGTTGACCTTTAGTACAGCTTATCACCCTTAGACTGACGGGCAGTCCGAGCGTACTATTCAGATCCTTGAGGATATGCTTCGGGGTTGTGTCCTTGATTTCAGTGGGATATGGGAAAGGCACCTACCATTGGTGGAGTTTGCCTACAACAATAGTTTTCAGTCTAGCATCGGTATGGCACCGTTTGAAGCCTTGTATGGCCGACCTTGTAGGTCTCCGGTTTGTTGGGCCGAGGTGGGTGATACACCTTTGTTGGGTCCGGAGTTGGTTAGGGAGACGACGGAGAAAGTTGAGCTTATCCGTAGGAGGCTTATTCTGACCAGTCGCCGTAAATCTTATCTCGATCAGAGGAGGAGGCCGTTGGTGTTTGAGATAGGTGATCATGTCTTTTTGAAGATATCACCTAGGCGGGGATTGATGAGGTTTGGGAAGAGAAGAAAGTTATCCCCTCGGTTTATTGGTCCTTTTGAGGTCCTTGAGAGGATTGGCGAGGTTGCTTACCGTTTAGCTTTACCGCCACAGTTGTCCGGAGTTCATGACGTGTTTCATGTGAGTATGCTTCGGAAGTATGAGCCGAATCCATCACATGTGTGGGATTGGACTGACTTAGAGGTAGATGAGGATGCCTCGTATGAGGAGAGACCGGTTCGAGTCTTGGATAGGCGGGATCAAGTCCTGCGTGGCAAGACCATCCCTTTGGTGAAGGTTTTGTGGAAGCATCACGGAGTGGAGGAAGCCACTTGGGAACGTGAGTTGGAGGTCCGTGAGAAATATCCGGACTTGTTTATTGATGTGTAATCTTGTACATAGATTTTATAATCTTGCCGGACTTAAGCTTTGTTTATGTCTTAAGTTGTAAAACATAGCATATGTTTTGGTTTATGGAAGTGGGTTGTAATATTGCATTTATTGGCTATATTATAGGACTGATTATGTATCATGAGACTTTATTATGATATGAATTGCGAACCATGTATGTTGAAAATGGTTAGAAAATGGAAAGGAAATGCATGTTATAGATGCACTTTGAAATGTATGTTGTGAAATGCCTCTTAATAAGAGATGGATGACCGGTAATGGGTCGAATTGTTGAATGTTGTGTTATGACATTGTTTAAAATAGAGAAAAACTTGCTTTTCAAAAACTTGTTTTTAATTTCGGGGACGAAATTCTTTAAGGGGGGGAGGTTATAGCGATCCCGGGTTTACCCCTTATTGTACAGTGATCCGGACATGTGTCCGTGGATGTTAATAGTTGAGCATTGTCTTGTTTACATCCTTTTCTACATTGTATTTGAGTTATAGAATGTGTTGGGCGGTGTTTGTTTCAGTTGGTCTTTGTTTGGGAGCCAAGGGCCGCCTGCAATTTTTGCCCTTCGCTCGAGCGAGGAGTTGGTCGCTCGAGCGAGCGTTGAGTTTTGTGTCTGGTGGGTCGAGCCAGAGTGGCTTCGCTCGAGCGAGCGATTGCGTCTGGTACTGGACCTGAACACCATGATTTTTGGCTCGGCGAGCTTTTCTTCGCCGAGCGATCCGTCTTCGATCTTCACTCGAGCGAGCGGTTTGTCGCTTAGGCGTCGTCTAGTTGCAGAACTGAAGGTCGAGTTCCTAGCTCGGCGAACTTTTCTTCGCCGAGCGAAGCCGGGTTGTTGGCTCGAGCGAGACCTTCTTGGCTCGAGCTAGTGTTTCAGGTTCCGTCGCCGGCGACCAAGCCTTCGCCGAGCGAGCCTATTTATATCGGGCGGAAATGATCTAAACTTCACTTTTTCAAAACTTTTATATCTTCAAACCCTAACCGAGAGCCTCTCTCTAGACTTGCCTTCTCTCTAAGAAATCATCTCCCTAGAGTGTGAATCTACCCTAAGTGCTTTGTTAAAAAGATAGAGGGTGACTTGGGCTTCGATCTAATCTGAAAATATTTGGCTTTGGAGCAAGTTGGGTGTTGGGTCTTCATCTCCTTTTTGAGCTCAAACCTTGAGGTAGGGATATCCTACTCCTCTTTATGGATTTTGTCTTTGAATTTTAACATTTTGATGTGTTGGAAGTTGTAGTGTAATTTTGAGAAACTTGGGGCCTTTGTGTAATTTTACAAAAATTGGGGTTTTTATTTATAATGAACCTAGAGACATGTTTAGTGTAGAAACATGGGATTAATGTTGAGACATTGATGAAAATGGGACCTTAAGGGTTGTAATGTCAATTATGGAAAAATGCCCTAATTACATTGATTAATTAATTAATATGATTAATTATGAGAAATGAGGAATTGAAGTGGAAATGTTGAGATTGGAGGTGTATGAGGTTAAAGGGTGTAGTTGAATTACTTATCACTCACCAAACTGAAATGTTGATTTAATATCCATTTTGTGCATTTATTTTCTGTTTAGAAATATCTGCTTTGGGCTATCGGTGGAGGATAGTCTTGATTGTTGTAGACAATGCATGATGATTAGGCAAACTAAAACCAATCATTGAAATGTGTCATTGAGTATGACAGTTGAAGAATACATTAACTTTATGTATTGATTTGTGATGTGTATAATTATTGTTTATATGCATTGTGTTGTGTTGGAGAAGATAAGGGATGTACTCTACGGTTTAGGGGAAGATAGAGGATGTACCTCTAAACCGGATGTTGTTTGGGAGAAGATAGGGAATGGACTCCGTAGATAGAGCTCATATGCTTATCTAGAAGTGTGTTGACAGAGCTCATATGCTTGTCTTGGGAATGTGATATAGCTAATATGCTTATCTGTGGAAGTAATGAAATTGAAAATGGTTAGTATGAGTTATTGTCTCATATGAGTTGTTTGGCCAGGTTCTGAGCCATGAATTATAAATTGAGAATTTAATGAAAATGGAGAGTGAATTGAACATAGACTTGAAAGTCTTGGAATTGTAATGTGTTATGAAAGAGTGTAAAAGTGTTGACCATCTATCAACTGTTAATCTTTTAGTCATTATTCATAACTGGTTTAGTATATTTCTACTGGGCTGTGGCTCACCCTATATGGGAACATCATTTTCAGGTACAGGTAGCATGCCACCTCCAAGGACATAGCTTGGGAGGCTTGAGGCTGACAGACTTCTCGGTTGTCTATTTTCTTTGATGTATTCCATGTAAATTCAAGCCAAGGGCTTAAGGTGTAATTGAGCTAGTGCTCTCTTTTTTGTAACCAAGTGTTAACTTGGAAAGCTGTAAGCCCTTAGGGCATTTGCTTTTGTTGTTAACATGTAATACTTTTGTAATGAAACTGTGTTAAATAGAAGGAGGCTGATCTTATATATATCAATGCTTGTCCTTATTGTTGGGTTTAATGTTATTATTTTGAGGGCGTTACACTGAACTGACCAAAAAACTACAAAAGCTAAAAAATCAACTGACTTTCCAAATGAAGACCAATGCCTCGTTTGTTTTCAGAAGTAGAATAGAAGAGATTAATAGTGAGAGGATTGTTAGCGAGGAGATTGATAATGAAGAGATTAAGTAAAATTGTATTTGTTTTGATGATAGTTGTTGGTGTAATGATTTTTAATTTTTTTTATATAAAATAAATATAAAATAATAAAACAAATAAAAAAACATTAAAAATTAATGTTCAAAAAATAAAAATAAAAATAAAAATGCACAACATGTAAAAAATAAAACAAATAAAACAATGATTTTTACTTAACAAAAAATACAAACAAATTAAGGAATATTTACTAATAAATCTCATCTGAGAAATAAGTACTCCAATTAACCCTAAGTTTTTTTATTGATCTGTTAAGTCCTATTAGTAGAGAGTTTATTTTCGCGTAGTCCTATTTTTTGTTTTGGTAGTGTTTTAATAGACAACTATACCCTTTTATTAATGTGACATGTATGATGTAATATTCTAATGTGGCAGGTATTAATGTGACATTCCAACGATGTGATACTTCAAAAATACAAAAAACTTTTTAGTGTACTTTTCTCAAATGTGACAAAGTGACGGGTATGATATAACACTCCAAAACTTTTACCCCCAAAAACCTAAAACACCTTTGTGTACTTTTCTTAAATGTGGCAATGCAACATGTATAATGTGACACTCTAAAAAAATAAAAACTCCTTAGTTATGTGCAACTTGAAAAAAAAAAAATATCTTTAGGCTTCGTTTGGCAACAGGCCTGTTTAGCAAAAAAGTTAAAAAGTTACTAAAAAAATTAAAAAGCCAAAAAGCCAACAATCCATACCAAAAATTCAAAGATTCTCTTTTCTTTCTACTTTTTGCACATCTTTTCGTAAAAAATCAAAAAATTATTCCAAACATATTAGTTTTTTTTAGCTCATATTTTAACCAAATAGTCAAAAAGTTACTAAATTAACCTGTTCCCAAACGAGGTTAGTGTATTTTTTCCAAACGTGACATCGTGACGGATATGATTTGACACTCTAAAAAAATAAAAACTTCTTGGTGTATTTTTTTCAAACATGACGGATATGATATGACACTTTAAAAAAATAAAAATTTCTTAGTGTATTTTTTCTAAACGTGACAATGTGACGGATATGATGTGACACTCTAAAAATAAAATAAAAATTTTTTAGTGTACTTTTCCAAACATGACAACGTAACGGGAATGATGTGACACTCTAAAAAAACAAAAAAACTCTTTGGTGTACACTTTTCCAAACGTGGCAACGTGATGGACATGATGTGACATTCTAAAAAAAATAAAAATTCCTTAGTGTTCTTTTTCCAAATCTGACAACGTGACAGATATGATGTGGTACTCTAAAAAGAATAAAAGCTCCTTAGTATATTTTTTCCAAACGTGATAACATAACGGGTATGATGTGACACTTTTAAAAAAATAAAAACTCCTTAATGTATTTTTTCCAAACGTGACAACGTGGTGGGTATGATGTGACACTAAAAAAATTAAAAACTTTTTAGTATATTTTTCTCAAATGTAACACTCCAACGTAGAGGATATGATGTGACACTAAAAAACTTTTTAGTGTATGTTTTTCCAAATATAAACACTCTAATATGACAGACAAATGAGTCATTACACATCTAAAAGGACTAAATGAATCATAAGAAAAAATATGGGACTATATGGATTACAAGTTATATAGGACTTATTGGTCAATCTCTCAAAAATTAAACATTAATGTTAAAAAAAAAACAATGCCCAACATGTAAAAAATTAAAAAAAATAGTCTCGCGGACTATTTTTTTAATACCAAGTGCTAAAGGCTTATCCGAATCCCCTCCTTAAGGGAATTCATAATTTGGAGGGGATTACGAAGGATGAGGGGTTACTACTGTAATCCTCTCACTGTTGTTCCTGCTGTGCAGATAAAATGGCAACGTTTTATGAGTTATTTTTTTGTTTGGATAAACTGTGGCTCTTTTACATTTTTTTTTCCTTTTAGAATTAAACCCTAAACTTTAAACCCTAAAATAAAAGAAATAAATTTTAAGAATTAAACCCTAAACCTTAAAATAAAAAAAATAAATTAAATACATTTTAAGAATTAAACTCTAAACCCCAAAATAAAATAAATAAATAAATTAAGAATTAAACCCTAAACTCATGGTACCCCGGTTAAGGGTGCCACCTGGGCCACTGGCGTGAAGGAGAGGACGTCTGCTCCACGAACGCCTCAATACCGTTGGGCAGTTCTGCATGTACTGAAAGGAGGACAAAACCTTTACACGTGTAAGGTGGCGAGAGGCGAGCACTGCCACCTGTCCAGGGAAGGACAGCAGAGGTAGTGCGCGCACAACCTCGGAGCTGCGTGGCCAGCCTAGATATAGAGAGGGAAGGCGAACGTTACGGGTATGTGAATCCATTCTCACGAGCTCTCTCTCTCTCTTCTCATTGTCTTCTTCCTCAGTGAACTGACTTGATCGTCGGAGGGTCTTTCAAGACACCACGGCAGCTCACCACCCTTTTGTGTTGTGTTGCAGAGACAGACGCCGTTGACGGAAGCTTGACGTTCAAGGCGTACGGAGAGCAAAGGATATTTGTTCCCCGTACAATTGGCGCCGTCTGTGGGAAACGTTCGATATTCAACCCTTGTTCTGTAAGCTTCTTCGACCATTTCCATGGCCAACAACGACGAAGTTCCGCTGTCCGTCGTCGATGGTGTCACCCCAGAGTATGTGCGAAGGAGAGAAGGCCCTCCTAATGTTCCAACTATGGCGGGACTGGAAACTACTTCGCTAGGAGCGCGCGACAAGCGTAGGAGGAGTTCGGATCGTTCACAGAGTCCTGAGGGCCGCCGGCGTCGGGGGAGTCCCGTGAGGAGCGCCTGGAGCACAAACTCAAGGACCAAGAAACCCTCATTCGTAGGATGGCAGCGGAGATGGAGCTTCTGAAGCGCCAAGTGAGGGGGAAGGATGTTGCTGGAGAGGGCATCCTCAGTGAGCGCACCCCCTCCCCTCGTTCTAGTAGTCGCCGCCAGAGGAGGACTCATTCAATCTCCATCACCAGGAACTATGGGGTTGGAGACTCAGACCAGCGAGAGGGCAGATCCACCACTCGCGACAGCACCTATCGTCCATCGCGCCCGTCGTCAACGTCGCGATACTCTGCCTCCTCCCGTTCCAGGGATCTCAGGGACGTGCTGGAGGAGAGAGCGCGCCTCCGGGAGGTTCAGAGGGTGCCGACGCTCCAGAGATTGAGTGCCCCAGTTCGTTGCAGTGAAGAGGTAATGATGCCGGCACCCAGAAACATAGCTCCAACAACGGTGGACAAAGAGCTGGCGAGACTTACAGCCACGCCGTTATCCCCAGAGATCGAGAGCACCCCACTCCCTGCCGGATTCCACCAGCCGAAATTCACTCTGTACGACGGCAAGACGGATCCGTACATGCATGTGAGTCATTACCGGCAAGTAATGGCTGGCCACCGTCGGAACGACGCCTTGATGTGTCTCATATTCCCAGCAAGCTTGGGAGAGCTAGGCTTGAAGTGGTTCGAAAGGCTCCCGGAGGGGAGTATCGAGGGGTGGCAGCAACTAGCGGAAGCCTTTGTCACCAGATTCAAGACTAACACTCGAACGCCGAAGGAAGTAGACCATCTCCTGGGCGTCAAGATGGAGTCTGGGAGTTCACTGAAGGCATACAATGCGGCATCGAAAACTTACAACGAAATTCTCGATCGCCCTACCAATCTGGCGATCACTCAATACAAGAGGGGTCTCCTCGGACATAGGTCATGAGATTCGCTCACGATGCATCAGCCAACCACCATGGAATCTTTGATGCAGCGGATCAACGAACACATTCGTGTGGAAGATGATGCTACCTCTGCGACCGGGAAGGATAATCCGGTTGCGGTGGACAGAAGGGTAGCGGGGAAAGTCCACTCGGTCGGGCAGGAGGAAAACCGCCCCAGTGACCGACCAAAAGATCAGCGTCGAGGAACCGGCCAAAATGACAGAAGCAAAAGTCGCAGAAATGACCGGGCTGATGCACCTCGCGATGCAGTAGAGGATGCCAAGAGAAAATTGAAGGCGCGGACAGGGATTACCACGGTCTTCAAAATTCCCATCTACCGCATTTTGAGCGAGATCCGCGGGGAGCCTTTTGTCCGTTGGCCGGCCAAGCTGAAGCGCAATGGGCTTCAATCCAAAGTATCGTTGCACCTTTCATGAAGAACGGGGACACCGGACAGAGGATTGCTTGCCGCTCAAACAGCATTTGGAGGAATTGGTGGCGGCAGGGCATCTTGATCAATATATTGATAGGGGAGTCAAAGCTGCACTGACTGGGCAAACCGAGCCAAACGGAATGGCCGCCCTAGAGGCGCCCCCACAGGGTGTAATCAACGTCATTCACGGCATCATTGAACCAGCTAGGGTCTGCGAACTGAGAGGGATGATCAAGAAGGCCGAGCACATGAGGGAAGTGCTCTCGGTCCAACCCGCGGTAAAGAGGGGAAAAATCGAGGAGAAAGACGTCCTTTCGTTCTCTACCAAAGATCTGGAACGGGTGCAGATGCCGCACAATGACGCTTTGGTGGTGACCCTTCGCGTCAAAGATTTCGATATCAAGAGAATACTGATCGACCAGGGGAGTTCGGTTGAGATAATGTACTATGACGCGTTCAAACAAATGAAGTTGGAAGACAAGGATTTGGCTCCTGCAACATCTCCTTTAGTCGGCTTCAACTCGCAGCCAGAATGGCCGATTGGAAAAATTATCTTGCCGGTCAAAGGCGGGTTTGCCAGAAGGTGTAGAGTTCTGGGTGCTCAAAGTTCCATCGACTTATAATTTGATTCTGGGCAGAGGTTGGCTGCACGCTATGCAAGCAGTTGCTTCAACTTTCCATCAAGTCATGCGCTTTCCAGCGCCCAACGGGCAAATAGAGGAAGTCTGGGGAGACCAGGTGATGGCCAAACAATGCTTCGTTGCGGTAAATGGCAGCCGAGCGGCCAAAGGGTTTGTTCAGATGATCGAGGGGCCCGAGGGAAAGGAAGTCCTGGAAGACGTGGGCAGAAAGGCCGAGGAAAAGTCAGTCGAAGACTTGGTGGAAGTTCGCATCGACGAAAAGGATCCGACTAAGTTCTTCCTCCTGGGATCGTCTTTGTCCAGCGCCGAGCGATCGGATTATGTCGATTTCTTGGTTGCCAACTTGGAGGCTTTCGCATGGACGCCTTATGATATGCCTGGCGTCAACCCAAGCTTCATCTGCCACCAATTGAATGTCTTCCCCAACACGCGCCCAGTCATACAGAGGACGCGCCGTTCAGCCTTACACCATGCTGAAGTGGTGGTAGAAGAAGTGAAGAATTTGTTGGAAGCCGGTGCGATTGAAGAAGTGCAGTACCCTCGGTGGATATCTAACACGGTGGTGGTTCCTAAGAAGAACGGCAAGTGGCGAGTCTGCGTGGATTACAAGACTGTCAACCGCGCATGCCCAAAGGATAGCTTTCCTCTCCCACGAATTGACCAGCTGGTGGACTTAACCGCTGGCCATCAGAGGTTTAGCTTCTTGGATGCATATCGCGGTTATCATCAAATAGCCATGTACAAGCCGGACAGGGAGATCACGTCCTTCACCACCCCCAGAGGCTTATACTGCTACAAGGTCATGCCGTTCGGATTGAAGAACGCCGGGGCAACCTTTCAGTGGATGGTGACAAAATGTTCGCCTCTCTTGGGCGAACTATGGAAGCTTATATCGATGATATGGTGGTGAAGAGCGGAGAAGTCTCAAAGACCTCGCCGACCTAGCAGAAATGTTTTCCATACTCAAGCGTCACAAGCTTCGCCTGAACGCCTCTAAGTGTGCCTTTGGAGTTGGCACTGGGAAATTCTTAGGTTTTCTGGTCACGAACCGGGGAATTGAGGCCGACCCATCGCAAATAAAGGCAATACAAGAATTGGAGCGCCCTAACTCCACGGCGACGGCAACATCTTCTCGGATGGCGGCTACAACAACAGGTTTATCAGCCGGTCTTCGGATCGTTGCAGGCCCTTCTTCAAAACTTTGAAATCCAAGTTCTTTTGGGATGAAGAGTGCGACCGCGCTTTGGCGGACTTGAAGGCATATCTCTCTTCAGCTCCTATTCTGGTTACACCTCAGCCAGGTGAGGAGTTATATCTCTACTTGGCGGCTCTCAACATGCGGTGAGCGCTATCCTAGTCCGTGCTGAGGGCGTTCAGCATTTGCCCATTTTCTACGTAAGCAAGACTTTGCTCCCGGCCGAAACGAGATATCTTCCCCTGGAAAAATTGGCGCTGGCTCTCATGATGGCATCAAGAAAGCTGGCACACTACTTTCATGCCCATACAATGGTGGTGTTAACCGAGTTCCCGCTCAAGGTGCTCTTTGAAATGGCGGACTTCACTGGGAGAATTCTGAAATGGGCCGTAGAGTTAGGCCAGTACGATATCAAGTTCCAACCGCGCACCGCAATCAAGGCCCAAGCCCTTGCAGATTTTGTGGCGGAATTTGCCCCAGGTACACATCCAGTCTGTCCGGTTGATTTGGCTGGTGCGGACTTAGCACAACCCATGATTCTGGCAACGCGAGCTGGGGAAGAACAAAGCTTTCCTGAAATAGCAACGGACGACGTCTCATTGAAAGAAGAACCCAGCAATGACGTGGAAAGAGACCAGATTGAGCCTACCAGAGACTTGGAATTGAAAAGCTCCCAAAATCCTTCTGATTGCTGGAAGCTGTTTCTTGGCGAGATATGGAAGTTGTTCGTTGATGGGGCGTCCAATAGGCATGGGGCTAGACTGGGAATTGTATTAACTTCGCCAGATGGGCTAATTATTGAGCAAGCAATTACGCTCAGCTTCCCAGCATCCAACAACGAAGCGGAGTATGAAGCCCTCCTGGCTGGTCTGAGAAGCGCGCTGAGAATGAAGGTGACAGCCCTTATGGTATTCAGTGACTCCAAGTTGGTGGTCAATCAAGTCTCAGGGGAGTATGAGGCCAAAGATGAAAAAATGGCCAAGTATCAGGCGCTAGTGCGAGCGGAAGTCAAGAAGTTCGATGCCATCAGAGTTGAACAGATCAACCGCGAAGGAAACAGCACGGCCGATGAATTGGCCGGCCTCGCTTCCACTCAGACAACCTTTTCCAATCCCTTGATGATTGAATTTTTACCTCGGCCAAGCATTGAGGAAGTAGAAGCAATCGAGGTACTCTGCACCGACTTGGGACCTTCTTGGATGGACCCCATCATCGCCTTTTTGAAAGATCGAATTCTACCAGAAGAAAAGAAGGCGGCCCACAAGATCCGGGCGAAGTCAGAGCGGTTTTGGCTCTCACCTTCCGGGGCCTTGTACAAAAAATCTTTACCGTCAGATTTGAAGTGTGTCCACCCTCTAAGGTGGAAGCTTTCCTCTTGAGATCCATGAAGGCATCTGCGTACCATACTGGGGTAGATCTCTAGCCTACCGAGCAATCTCGCAGGTTATTGGTGGCTATGCATGCAAGCGGACGCTCAAAAATACGTCACGATGTGAAAAGTGTCAAAATTTGCTCACCAGATTCACCAATGAAGGGAGTTACTCTCACCACAAGTCCTTGGCCGTCAGACTGGGATTGATATTGTTGGGCCCCTTCCAACAGACCGCAATCGCAAGTTTTTCATCACAGCCACCGATTATTTCACCAAGTGGGTGGAGGCTGAGCCACTGGCCACCATTAAGGAGAAGGACGTTAAGAAATTTGTCTAGCAAAATGTGATCACTCGCTTCGGTATACCCAGAGCGCTCATCTCAGATAATGGCACTCAATTCGACGGGAAACTCTTCCGCGGATTTTGCGAAGAGTTGAAGATCGAATTCTACAATTCAACGCCGGCTTATCCTCAGTCTAATGGCCAAGCAGAGGCCTCAAACAAGACCATTTTGGACGGGTTGAAGAAGCGGCTCGAGAAGGCGAAGGGAAAGTGGGTTGAAGAGCTTCCTAGTGTGCTATGGGCATACCGCACTACACCATGACGATCGACCGGGGAAACACCGCTCATGGCCTATGGGATGGAGGCCACCATCCCACTAGAGATTGGCATGCCAACCATCCGCCCAGAAAACTTCCAGCCAGGTCTGAACAATGAAGCCCTGGCACTAGAGTTGGACCTTGCTGAGGAAAGACGAGAGCGCGCATTGATCCATATAGCGCCTATCGCCAGAACTCTCTAAAAATACAACAAGGCAAAGGCATCCTGTGCTATTCAAGATTGGGGATTGGGTCCTAAGGAAGGTGCTTGGCAACACAAAGGGTCCTCGGGCGAAGGCAAACTCGGTGCAAATTGGGAAGGACCATACAAGGTGGTTGGTCTTGCAGCAAGGGGCATACCATCCGAAGATTTAGATGGCAAGGCCGCCCCTGCGTGGAACGCAAAGAAACCTTAAGGTCTTTTACTTTTAAGATGTAATTTGCTTTTGTTTAGCTTTCTTAGACCTTTAGCCGTCTGCACTACATGTAAGAGAATAGCATTGCCTTTTACAATGTTTATGTAATGAAAGCTAGCTATATTGTTGTTGTCAGACATACATTGTTGTTTTTGTATTACATCTTTGTACAATGGCATCAAGACGGTCGCAAGGCATGCCAGGCAAGAACCGACCAAAAGAACCTGACTGCTTTTCCTGAATGGGAGCAGACCGCACTAGGACCGAAATGGTTTTGCTTTCGCCTAATGGGGAATGTTGGCGGCATGACCAACCGAATCAAACATTGGTGAATTGCCCAATTTAGAGCCGAAATGATTTTTTCGCCCATCAATCATATTGGTGAATTGCCCAATATGGGAAATGAGCTGATTTTGCTCGGAGGAATTAGCAATGTTGGTGTCTTGTCCAGCATTTGTAAGGCCGAGCTGAATTTGCTCGGCCGAAAGGAAATACTGGCAAATCGAACAAACTTCAAAAAGGCGAATTAGTTTTTGCTCGGCCAACTAATTATTGCCAACCGAGCAAGGCCGAGCGGATTTTGCTCGGCCAAATACAAAATGTCATCTTCTTGGCAATGCAAGGGATTGCAAGGTTACTGGAAGGCTCATCGTTTGCGCGGTTTAGCCGACCTGCCAGTTCCACTAAATTTGAAACAAGAAATTCAAATATACAGAAGCCGAATAAAAATAGCAGATGTACGAGCAAAAAGTTGGAAATTTCATTGATAGAGAAAGTTTAATACATATGGATAGGCCTTGCCCGGTTACATGCAAAGAAAGAAAGCAAAAACAAAGCAAGAAATTGAAAAGGAAAATCTTCAGTCGAGACAAGGGCCTTGTTCGGTTTCCTCACCGGTCACCTCGGCATTTGAAGGCGTTTGCTCGGGCAGGTTCTCCTCGGCTTCGGGGTCAGTCTCATCCAGTGCGACAACCTCCCGATCAGTTGTTCCATCCTCGGCGTTAGGGGACGCGTCGGATGGAGTTTGCTCGGTCGGAGTCTCGACTTGCTCGGTCTGATTCTGGGCGGCAGCTTCTTCCTCATCCTCCTTCCTTGCCTCCACAATGAGCTTCGGTGGCGTTGGCGTGAGGCCCGCTTGTAGTCCCGATGTGCGCGGCAGGAGATTGTTGAACATGTCGATCATCGCGCTAAGTCCAACTTTCTCCACGCGCTTTCCACCAAGATCGAAAAAGATGTCCTTGGTTGCGGACTTGACGTCAGACGCTTTTCCCTCGGGCGTAACCCCTGCCTTTCGCTGCCCACGCCTTGTCCTTCTCGGCCTTGTGAGCGTCGCTAGCTTATGAGCTCGCCAGTACCGCTTTGGCTTTTCGCGCCTTGGTCATCTTCCTCAACCCGCCGAGCTTCAGGCGCAGCTTAGGCCATCTTTGATTTGACCACCGCTTCTACCGAGCATTTCGGCCTTGAGCACTTTGTTCTCGTGATGGCATCTCGAGGCTCGCCGAACAAAGAACCATTCGCCGTGGTAGATAGTTCTTTGCGGCGGCCCGCAAAACGTAATGTTATTAGTATCTACAAGCCGAGCAAAAACCAAGACAAAGTTCAAGAAAAATGTAGAACTTACCAAAGACATTGATTCTGCAAGCGGAGGACCTTGAGGTCGGATAGCTCGTCATGCTTTTTTCATGTCCCCGGCAGATCAATCCTCGTCAAATTGAAACCAAGCAAGTAATCCTTATCCTCGGAGACCGAGTTCAAGTGGCGGACCTGAAGCCTTGTAGACGAACTTCGGCACCTGCATCGGGCAAGAGGGCCTTGCCCTTGATTTATGGGCAAGATTTTGTTTTGGCCGTCAGCCGAGCCTTGGTTGAGGCGACTTTCTGGAATCTTCATCCACAAGGCTTTGCCCGCCGCTTCTTCCTTTGTTTCTTTCTTTTGGCCGGCCACCGGTTGTTCGTTGCCGTATGGCAGCACCGCCTTTCTTTTGTCCCATAGGTGGAAGATGTTCCCCGGCTTATACGGGGTTGGGACTCGCCGTCTCCTCAAAGGATCATAGACTTAATGGCTCGGATTTTAGCCATTTCTTGCTCGTGATAATTGGGACGAGTCCGACCGTGGCAAAGTTGATCCGTTCGGGGTTGGTTCTCACGTAAAGTCGGTGACTTCCGCTTTTGCGGTGCTTGATAGTTGCACGCTTGCTCAAAACCGAGCAAGGTTGAGGACTCCCGCTTCTTCGCAGAATGCGCAGAAGACTCGATTGCCTCTCGTTAGCACGGTCAGAACGCGCACCAAATTCTTATCTGCAAAAGAGACAAGTGTTAGACCGGTGCAATGAATAATATTGAAGAGCGGAAAGATAGTAGTACGGTCACCGGCTCCTTACCAAAGACTACCAAGTTTTTCTTAATTCGCCAAACCAGATGGGTGCCTCTGTGTCTTCATAGCGACGGACACCCACAAAAAATCATCATCATTGGACTCTTTGTCCGTTGCCTTCAATGAGTTTTGCTCGGCCCTTCTTAACTTTGAGATACCAAAGAAAACCCACTTTTATTTCTACCGAGGTCAGATTGATGAAAAATCTCTGAGGTCGAGATTGAGACCGAGCCTTCTGCTCAAATTGGCCACGCCATTTATTATTTTATATGTGTTGTTGGAAACTGGTTGGGAAAGCTCTGTCTGCCTTCAAAATTCGCAGATCGTGGGTTGGACCGGAAGCGAAGTCCGCCTCTATTATCGATACCACGGTGAAGGCACTGCTCCAGATCGCCCATGGAGTTCCTCCCTTCTTGCCGAGCTCTAAGATGACGTCGTCAGGAATATGGTACTCCTCGCGAAACTCCGCCATTGCCCCGGGCGAGCTAACCCTAAAGCGGTATTTGCCCATCTATCTCGGTTTTATTTCCTCTATGGTATCTCGGTCAAAATTGTGTAGTGGTTGCTCGGACTTTGAGCTCCACGAATGATGATGTTGGAACGGTCGGTCCTATTTGTTCTGCATATTGAAAAATAATCCCAAGGGTTAGCACGGCATATATTGCCCTACCTTAATGGAAATAGCTCGAAGGTTCTAGGTGTTTGGCCGCCTCCACCTACCTCGCCCATCAGATGGCCGATTTAGCCTTCCCTTTTTGGTGCTTGTTTCTACTCGGCCTATGAATTTTGATCGGTTGGGTTCTAATGGGGGTTGTTGTTTCATTAAGCCCAGATCAAGATATGGGCTTCGGTTTCATGTCTTTAGTCTTGTTAAACTTATCTCACGATCTAAGGTATATATAGCTCGGTTGTAGCCTCAAGGCAAAGCCACAAAATTTTTTGCTCGGTTAGAGCCCTAAATAAGGATCTAAATGAGCGTTTTGCTCGGTTTTGCCCAATATTCATCGTGTTCATTGTGTTCTTCATAAGTTCCTGGCCTATTCAGTCTACCTATGGAAAAACGGGGGCACGAGGGCCCCCTCCTCCCTCCATTTCCATTTTTCTAGGGCGTGAAAGACCCAAGCAAGGAAAAACAACAAAAACCAACACGCAAAGAACAATGGCGCAAGATTATGAAGGACTGGAAAAACAGAAACAAAAAAAAAAACAGTAGGGGAGGAGAACTTACCAGGAACGAGCGTGGGGAGACTTGGGCCTCAAGAGTTTGATTGCAACCTCGAGAGCTCGAACTGAAATGGAGGGTCAGTCGCAGAAATGGAGGAGGCAGCGACACAAAGAAGGCTCAAGAGCTTTGGGGAGTTAGGGTTTGCAGTTGGAGAGACGGCGAAATGTGAAGGGTTAAACCTTGAATAGGGTTTATTGAAGGAAACCCCAAACGGCGCAGCTGCTTGAAATCTCAAGGCGTAGGCGTACCGGACGACGACCAATAAAGTGACGACACGTGGCAATCGAGAATGCGTCAGCGACGGCCGCACGACCTTTGATGCGATCTGCGAGGCGAGGTGATGGCATTGCAACAACAACGATCGATGTGTCCCTCGATTGATAGCTACGACAGTGGTTGTTTTCGATTTGGTCGCCGCTTATGACAAAAACTTCCCCAATTAAGCTCGGCTTAGCGATCGCGACCAACCTTTGCTCGGACAAGGTAAACCCAATCACGATAGCTCGGATGGGTTTAAGGGGCAATTGAGAGGAGATTTCGCTCGATAGTACGGCCGAGCAAGAGTAAAGTCCAACGTTCTGCATCACGCAGTCACGAAAGCAGATTGGCAAGTACAACGACCAAGTGGTTCGCTTTTGCTCGGCTGACGAGGTCAACCCAGAACCCCCGAGGGCCGAGGAGAAGACCGCTTGGTCGGGCGGTTCACAAAGTGGAGATTGCAACCGAGCTAAAGGATCGACCGCTAAGCAGAGGATGCGTTCGCCGCAAGATGCCATTGGCCGCCCAAATTAAGGCGGTGCCGCATGACCGAGATTGGAGATAAACGGTTGGGGCTAAGATGCCTCGTGAATCGGTCAATCGCGATGAACCGATCGAGTGTAGCTTTCAAGATTGGCGCAAATTCTCGCCAGTCCCAAGTCATAGAGCGGCGGATGAGTACGGCCATGCGGTTTTGAATCTCCCAAGGGTTAGGCCGTCATGGTACCTGCTAAGGGTGCCACCGGGCCAATGGTGTGGCGAGAGGACGTCGCTCCACTTAACGCCTCAATACCGATTAAGCGCTTCGCATGTAATCGAAGGAGGACAAAACCTTTACACGTGTAAGGTGGCGAGAGGCGAGCACTGCCACCTGTCCAGGGAAGGACAGCAGAGGTAGTACGCGCACAACCTCGGAGTTGCGTGGCCAGCCTAGATATAGAGAGGGAAGGCGAACGTTACGGGTATGTGAATCCATTCTCACGAGCTCTCTCTCTCTCTTCTCATTGTCTTCTTCCTCAGTGAACTGACTTGATCGTCGGAGGGTCTTTTCCGCACACCACGGGCAAATTTCACCTTTTTGTTGCAGTAGAGACGCCGTTGACGGAAGCTTGACGTTCAAGGCGTACGGAGAGCAAAGGATATTTGTTCCCCGTACAAATGGCCTTGTATTGCAAGTGGGTTTTGTGCTATTTTTTGACTAAAATCTACAACAACCAAAAAAAAAAATAAAATTGGTTAAAATAATTAATAAGATAAAATATCACATTAAATTTATAATTATTTTATTTTTTTTTATAAATATCACGTTTAATTATAAAAAAATTCAATCATCTTTCTGAATATAAAATTTTATAAAAATTAAAATAATCTATTAAAACGATCAATTTCTAATTTCTCTCCGATTGTGACTACTTCATTAATATTTTTGTTTTGAATTGATGCTGCTTGTTTTATATGTACTATAATTCTTTTCAAATTGACGATAATAACGAGGAAGAGGATGGAGGTTGTAACGGCGTGCCATCACCACTTTCTTCCTCTTCATTGGTGGTCGTGTGTGGGGCTAAAGCCTTGTTTGGCTTGGTTTAAAGTAATCAACTGTTGTTTTTAAAAATTTAAAAAAAAAAAATTTGAGTGAAATAACATATAGGCCTTCGTTGATAAATGGACTATTTTAAATATTTATGTTTAGGAAGAGTGTTACAATTTTTTTTATAGTTTAATGTGATATTTATAAGAGAAAAAATAAAATAATTATAAATTTGATGTGACATTTCATTTTATTAATTGTTTAGTCTATTTTACTTTTTTTGTAATTTAAAAAAAAATAGAATCTAAGTTTTGACTTCCCAAACAGAGTCGTAGTCTAAAAAGATATGAGTAGCACACTTTGTTTAATAACTTTTTGTAATTTTTTTTCAATACTTTCGATTACAAAATGAAGATATCCTTAAATGTTTTAGTGATTCCATTTTATTTGTTTATTTAGGAATGAGGAAAAGGTGGTGCTGGTGGCTTTGTGGTAGGGAGGAGAAATTGAAGAAAAGAGGTAGGGCAGCTTAGAATTTTTGCAAAGATCTTTAACCCACCAAGGGATTATATATCTTAAATTTTAAATACTAGCTTTTAAATTACAATGGATTATATATTTTGGAGGCAATAAAATAGGGGTAAAGCATAATTTAGTTTTCTGTCCTTTTTTTTTTTTTTTTTGGTCTTTTTCTTTTTGAATAATGTTTTTCTAATTTCTTCTTGAATTTCTACCCCAAAACAACGTTTGTTATTTTTTTTTTTTTTTTTTTTTCTTCTTCATTTTGAGGAGAGGAGAGAGGAGAGAGAGAGAGAGAGGAGAGAGAGAGAGAGAGAAGGAGAAGAGAGAGAGAGAGAAGCCCCTCCTGTGCGTCGTCGGCCGCGTCACGCCTCCGAGCGATCGTCGCCTCCGGCCCCGCCTCGCCTCCGCCTTGCCTCTGCCTGGTTGATATGGCCCCCTCCAGTCCAGTTCTTCTCTTCTCCTCCTCCTCCATTTTCTTCTTCCTCCTTCTGCTGAAAAAAAAAAAAAAAAAAAAAAAAAAAAAAAAAAAAACTAGGGGCATTCGGGGAGCCCAGATTCGGGCTCCCAATCAAAATTCTTTCTTTTTATAGTTAGCAAGTTAGAGAAAAGTAATATTTTTTCTTTTTTAATTTATTTTTATATTTGGTAAGTGAAGATAGAGCAAAAATGTCTTTTTCAAATGTATGTTTCAACAAAATCAGAGCAAAATGCAATAATTGTTCAGCTATTTATTTTCTTTCCATAAATGTTGAAAATTTTAATATCCAAATTTGATTTGGAGACCACCCAATTCACATTCGGTGATACTACATGCACCAATTAATATACATATTAGTGTACTAACTAGTGTTATGTCATTATTACTAACCTCGCCTATTATACAAATTATAAATACTCAAAATCTCTAAAATTATGCCAAATTATAAATATCCAAAATCTCTAAAATTATGCCACATCATATGTTAGTATACTAGTTAGCGCATTAATTAGTATATATAGCATTATTTATTCACGTTTGTGATTTTCTCACGAGTAATGTTAGGTATCATAAAAAATATATCATGAAAAGGATTATGAAAGATTGTCTAGCGTTGGATTACACATACAAAAAAATATTACATCCTAATCAAATGATGAAAAATCTTTATAAAACATTACATGATATTTTTTTATGATCCTTAATATTATTTGTTTCTCACAATGCCCTAACCCAAGGGGCGAAGAATGCATTAATTATCGAAACCAACATTTTAGATACTGATGAATTTGCAAGTCAAAGGAAATGATGCAAGGTGGAGAAAACAAAACAACGAAAAATAAAAACAATTATAATTTGAAGAAACTTTAAACTAATCTTGAATATTTGCTACCAATATTTGAAACATAAAATTTTGCAAGTCAAAGGAAATGATGCAAGGTTGAGAAAAACAAAACAACGAAAAATAAAAACAATTATAATTTGAAGAAACTTTAAACTAATCTTGAATACTTGCTACTAATATTTGAAACATAAAATTTCATTCGATATTTAAAATTTGAGATTTAGTTTGATGTCGAAATAATAACATTAACCTTGAACTAATCCAAACCTTTTCAAAAAAAATTTAGGTGATTGTATATTTTTTTAGGATTAGGCTTCTCAAGTTTAAATCTGAACTTGAGAGAATTTGAGTGCTTGTGTGATCCACCACGGATCCCATTTGATAATGTAAACTGTTCATTTTATATAATTCTCAAAGTATATCATTTGTGAAAAAATTAAATTAATTCGATAATCGTAACATTTTTTTTTGGTTTAGGTACAATAGAAAATAACAAAAGGGCTAAGCCCTCTTCCTAGACAGGCTTATCATATCTGCTACAAGAAGGCTTTTAATTTTAGCTGGTGGTGAATCTTATCATATCTGCTACAAGAAGGCTTTTAATTTTAGCTGGTGGCTCATTCACCACCAAGATATCTTCAGGTTATTCAACTCCAAGCTTGGCCATTAGTCTACACAGAGATTTCCTCTTCATAGATGTGATGCACAGTGCATTCACAGTCTCTCACGATGATTTTGGCATCCTCCACTAAGCCCTTGAAAGGGAAGTTTGCTCCTTGGTCTTCTTCCATCAACTTCATTGCTTACTCTGCATGGGTTTCTATAATCACATCGCTCATCTTCTTTTGTAGGATTACTGTCAGCCCTTTGTAGAGTCCTTTGATAAGACTATCTCTAGCATTACACACCCTGATCTCACTATGGATAGTGACATTAACAACGTGAGTTCATAATCGTAATTTTTTTATTTTATCATATTTATTTAAAAAAAAATGATATATTTTTAAAAATATTATTGTCGTTCATTTTTCTAGAGATAAATATGATAAAATAAAAATATTATAATTATCAGATCAACTTATTTTTTTTCATAGATGATACACACAAAGAATTTAACAAAATTAATGGTTCAGATCATTAAAACAAAATCAATGGTACGCCACATGGAATCCTCAAGTTCTCTCCCATTTATATTTGAACTTAACCCATTTTGTCACTTTGAGCCGGGAAGAGAATAGTCTATCCATTGGTTTTTTTTTTTTTTTTTTTTTTTTTTTTGGGGAACAAATTATACAAAACCAAGCTAGGATAGACAAGCTAAACCATACAAATGTCTAATTGTTATTTTTCTTAATTAATCCTCGCAAACAATCTTGAAATAAATTATCCAAAACTAAGCTAGGCCCTTTAGTTCTCCCCCCCCCCCCCCCCCAAAAAAAAAAGTTTCAATTTGCCAACTAGATAATTAAATATATCTGGTCATATGAAACCAACCGAAAAATCTACAAATCTTATTTTGTTTATGAAACTTCTAGTTTGGTTATGTCTTTGAGTCTAAATTAAATTTAGTAGTCCGAAATCTATTCATTTTGACGATTATACAAGTTGGAACTAATTTGACTTAGTAATTTTAGATTTTGTAATAGTTAATTTAAAATGGAGTTATTCATGAAACATGACAATTTGTTCCACTAAGTGTGCCTTAACTTCTAACTATTTTTTCAAAACAAATTAAAACCATTTATGCTCCTTCATGGTCCACTTCAATTGCATGATACATGATATATAAAAATTTCACTTCAAAACAAAACATGTATATAGATGACTTTTATTTAAAAAAAATGATATTGTTATATCATTTTTGTAACGTTTTATGTATAAGTTTTTTGTAAGAATATAATATTTCTTAAACAATTTCAAATCCAAGCTCAAATAGAAGTTTTTAACATAGCATTTGTTTGGAATGTGAGTTGGCTTTTTGGTTTTTTGACTTTTTAGTTATTTTAATCTAGGGTTAAAAAGTCTCTTTTTGGATGAGCTTTTTGACTTTTTCGACTTTTCTGAGAGAAAAAATGAAATGATTATGGTTTGTATGTGACATTTTGTCTTATTGATTTTTTAATCTATTTAATCTTTTTTGTAACTATTTTAACCAGAAAAATTTATGCCAAACATATAATACATAATAATTTAACATACCATTGGCTTTTCAACTACACAACTCAACTAAAGGATTTGATTCTCCCCTTTTCTTTTTCTTTTTCAATATTTGTTTGGGGTCTTACTACTACTATTATTATTATTAGGGGTAGGTCCTTTTGTGATATGGTTTGGCAATTAAATTGGATGCTAAATCCTGAGCTTTACATGTTTTGGAATCACAATACAAGAAGACTTTCTAGTTAAGAAATGTAATATTGCATACATGATGTAGTAGTATGTATACGTAGCTATTCTATTTTATTATACAAAGTGTACATCTCATTTGATGTGAATTTTGCCATTTTTTTTTTCATTTCCAAGAATATCCTTTACATTCAACAACTGCTCCCTCCAACAATTATTAGCAATTATTTTCATTTACCAAAATGTCTAAAACCTGTTAAATTGTTTTTCATATTCATCGATTGCTCGTCAATCATTAAAAAAAATAAAAATAAAATAATAATAATAATATAAAATTGTAAATGTATCGCATTTACACTCACCTCTACTCCCTCTAATTTGAGTGAAATTTTACTTTAATTCTTGTAATTTTAATTTGAATAATTCGAACCATATACTTTCAATTTTGTTGTAAATTTTGAACAAAAGAAAAATCATGTGCATTACACCGGTAATCTCTATAGTCGTTTTAAATTTCACTTTAATCTCTATAATTTTGTATGTGGTCTTTTTCCATTCAAAATTTTAACGGTAAGTGACGATAAGACCATATTATAGCAAAATTGAAATTACGAGAATTAAAGTAACACTTTACCTAAATTAGAAATACTAATAATATATGTATGTATACAAAAACATTATAATAAAAATGAGGAGTATGTCTTTATCAAGAGTCGTCCAATAAATCCATGCACACGTTAAATGTGGTGGTGGCCCTAGCGTTGCTAGCCCGTTTATTTGAATGGAGTTGTTTTATGTCTCCATCAAACAAAGTAGGTGTCGGCACGTACGTAGCTTCACAACCATTTCACACAAATTTTGTGCATTTGTTTAGCAATTTATGCATACAACCAAAACAAAACAAAACAAAAAATAAAATTATTTGCTACATCACTTGCACATAAGATTTTTAAGATTAATATTTTGCATTACATTTAAAAAAACAATATTCGCAATCTTTCTTTCACTTTCAAAGCCGAAAGCAAGACGAATGCATTGCTTTCTTCATGTCCCACGAATCCGCCTTTAATTTTGCTTTCTTCTTAATCAGATTTGAACCTTTCTTGTTTTTTATTATTATTATTATTATTATTATTATTATTATTTTTGGAGGCTCTTTTCTTAGATAATACATGAAGCAAACCATTTGTAAAGTTTGTAGGATAAAATATGAGGATTTTATTTTTTTATACACCGAAAGGATAGTTCGGGAAGAAAGAATTTTGCCACACTTTTGGGGAAGCTCTTTTCTTCAATAATACATGAAAGAAACTATTTAGTATTTAGTAAAAGTTCGTTAGATAAAATGTGGAGTTTATTTAATTTTGGGTAAATTACACTTTGCCCCTTAAAATTTCATCCATTTTTAACTTTGGCCCTTCACGTTTGATTTTTGTCACTTTGGCCTTTTAAATTTACAATTCTTCCCACTTTGATCCTTCATATTTATAATCCTTCCCACTTTGCCCTTCAAGTTTGATTTTTCCCACTTTGGCCCTTCAGGTTTGTAATCCTTCCCCTTTTGGCCCTTTATGTTTGCAATCATTCACACTTTATTCCTAAACTAACTTCCATAAAAAAAAGTAACAGAATTTGTCATATCACTAACACATTAGCTCCATATGTAATGTAAAAAATTCACTAAAGATGCAAAAAATAAAAAACAAAAAAAATGGATTTTTTTTTTTGTGTTTAGTGAACCTTTTTTTTTCCTTCAAATTTATTCATAAACATTGTTCCATTATAGATGTATATAGATTAGAGGTAGCTACAAAAATTTTAAAAAAAAAATTAACAAAAAAAAAAAAAGAAGAAAAAGTTCACTAAAGATGAAAAAAAAAAACAATAGTAAATTTTTCATTTCAAAATTGATAATACAGGTGTTTGAGTCAGTATATTTTCGTTTTTTTTTTGTCTTTAGTAAACTTTTTTCTTTTTTTAGTTAAATTTGTTTTTATTTTTTTAGTTACATCGAATCTAGATGCATCTATAATATAATAATGTTTATAAATAAATTTGAAAAAAAAAAGTTCAGTAAAGACTAAAAAAAATTTCAATTTTTTTTGTTTTTTATTTTTTGCATCTTTAGTGAATTTTTTACATCATACATGGAGTTGATATGTTAGTGATATGACAGATTCTGTTAGTTTTGTAGATGGAAGTTAGTCTAGCAATAAAGTAGGAAGGATTGCAAATATGAAGGGCTAGAGTGGGAGATGGATTGCAAACATGAAGGGCCAAAGTGGGAAAAATTAAATTTAAAGAGCCAAAGTGAAAATGATTGCAAACATGAAGGGCCAAAGTGAGAAAAATTAAATTTAAAGGGTCAAAGTGAGAAATGAATGAAACTTCAGGAGGGCAAAATGTGATTTATCTTTTACTTTTTTGGGGCTACTATTAGTTCCTACCATTTTTTTGGAACATTTAAAGTTTTTTTCTTTATATTATTACCATACCGTAAAATTCCAACCTGATCTTAATCTTCCAAACTAACTCTAACTCAACACTAGGGTTGGGTATAGAGTTATTCGTTCCACAAAAACTACCCAAATCGAACCGCCCTCACATATTTGGGCGGTTTCGCATAATCATTAGGGTTGGATGGGGGTTAAAATTTTTCTATTTGGCGGGTTGCAAGTGAGTTGCGGGTTTTGCCCACATCCGCACGCACTTGTTCGTATCTGTATACATTGTTTAGCTTATACATTTTCTGCAAAGTGAACGTGAATCAATTAACTAATTCTTGTGTGTGTTTATGTATGTTTCCTTCTGGAAGTAAATTGGGTAGATAAGCTGTAGTTTATTTGGGATAAATCATTTGGAAAATAATGATTTTATGATAAGAAATATGTGATTTTATGGTTCAAAATAATATTTAAAAAATGGGAAAAACAAATCCAAAAATAAAATTTTGAAGGAAAAATTCAATCCGCAAACCGCCTGCAACTATCCGCACGTTTACGAATCCTATCTGCACAAATCGTAATCAGCATTGCAGGCCATTGCAAGTTCATTTTTTTCCAAACCGCAAACATGCAGGAGAATCCAAACCACAAGTTGAACCGTCAAAAATTGATCTGCAAGCACCCCTACCCGACACCACCCAAACCATTACTTCCCTCACTTCTGGCCATTATTGCCATGGCCACCTCTAGTGGCTGCCCTTGGCCCTTAGTCCCTAGCCCCTTTCTACTTTTCCTGGTTTGTCACTTGAGAGAGATAGTGAGAGAGAGAGAAAAAGAGATGAAGAAGAAAGGAGAAGGTGAGGAAGCAAGTGTTTACAGATTTTTTTTAATATTTAGATTGTGTGTGTCAATTTCCGACCACACTGCCAACTTAGTACTCAACTGGAGAACACCGACAAAATAGATGGCACCTGTCTGACCTGCAACAGAAAGAAGAGTTTCCGGCGGTGGCTCGTCCACCAGGGGTACTCCGACGATCAAGTCAGTACTCCATATCTCTCAAAGATAATCAATAGCTAAACTTATAAGCTTGAGCATAAAAGTATACCTTAGACCCATAGGGGTGCTTGTCTTTTATAGCCAACACAATCCTAGTCCCAATAGGAGCCTAGCCCTAATGGACTTAGGAATACTGCTAATCTGGGACTTCTAGTGGGATTAGGATAAACTCTTTAAGAGTCTTATCTTTACCCAAACTGAATCCCAATCTAGGACTCTTGTCCCATATCCGTTTATCTCGGATTCCAGTATCCTCGCAGATAACCTCGGCCTAGCCGAGATAACTTCGGCATCATGACCAGGACATGTGGCACTTCGGCTGACACGTCGGCGTCACCTTGGCCACGTATTGGTGCTCAGAAAATATATCTCTACAGATGGGGTTCAAAAAGAAAATGTGGGTGCTAATACCCAAACAGTTTTTGTAGTTTTTTTGTTTATCAAAAGGTCATAGTTTAGGGAGAGGGCGTTTTGCTTGAGGCAATTAGCTTTTGGCCGACTAAGTTAGTCCCAATCGGTTGCTGAAATATGACAATTGAGTTGGTGGTGATATTTTCAAATCAAAAGAATTAATTAGCTTTAAGTCACGTTAGTGCTATCTTAAGAAATTATATATCCCCTCCAAATATGTGTACTTTATTGTAACAATTCGTTTCCATGATTCAATGAAACCCAAATGTTTTCTTTAATTTTTGCTTTCTTTTCAATCATCTTTGAACTTTTGTTATTTTTTTATTTGATAAGATTGATATGCATTTCTTGTATACTACATAAAGCAAGCAATTTAGTAAAGTGTTCTCCACACAAATGTTGTTGTAAGGTGGTGCCTCAGATATATAGTTTTGGGTTCACCTTTAAGCAAAATACAATCTAAGTTTCATAGTAACAACATTGAGCTTGGTGGTTAGTACAAAAAATGGAGAATCTTGAAGGAAACTCAAATGGTGCATGAAGATGGGCCTAGCTTGTCTGAATTTTAGTGGATTTGAAAGTTTATCTGCTAGTAATTATAAAAATGGAGAATCTTGAAGGAAACTCAATTGGAGCATGAAGATGGGCCTAACTAGTGTAAAATTTTACTGGATTTGAAAGTTTATCTACTAGTAATTATAAATTAGGCCAACCAATTGAGCTAGCCTGTTGACTAAAAGTTTATGTATTTCATTAGGAAGTGAGAGATTCAACTTTTTCAACTTCCTGTGTATATTTTTTTCCCTTGCATTTTTTCTCTTTTTTTTTTTTTTTTTTTGGGTGTGGTTTTCTTGTATATATTTTGAATTGCCATGTTACCCGGGGAATGAAGAAGCACGCCGACGCGTTAGCTAAGCTAGTCACGGCCAGACCACAACATCAGAGCATGTTGCTTTTATCCAATTTAGTGCTTGTTTGGCATGTGAGTTTGGGTGAGATTGGAGTTATTTTAGTCACAAAAAGATAAAATAGGCTTTAGTCTAATAAAAAAAATGTCACATTTAACCCATAACCATTTTATATTTTTTTTTTCACAAAAGTCAAAAAAGTTAAAAAACTCATTTCAAATTAGACTTTTAAGTCTAGGCTAAGATAGTTAAAAAGTTAAAAAACCAAAAAGTCAATCCATATTCCAAACGAGGCTTTTAATGTGTTTTTTTTAATTATTATTATATATGTAGTTTATATTTTATAGGAAAAAAAAAATAGTAATTAAACTAGACCAAGTGATGCATAATTATTATATATATGCCATGAACTTTTTTAGTTAAAAATACCTAAATTGCTTTAACTTGCCATTAGTGGTGTTTTGGGAAGTTGAGAAAAAGTTAATTTTTTAAACTCTTTTGACTTTTTGATAGCTTTTTTGTGTAAAAAAAACTAACTTTTTTGTAATTTTTTTTAATGACATTTTTGTGTAAAAAAAAAAAAAAAAAAAAACTAACTTTTTTTTAATAAGTTTCCAAATTGCCCTTTAGATTGGAATCAAGCAAAAGCCCATGTAACCACTAAACAACACAAACACAATTTGATTAGACAGATTTGCTAATTAGCCAATTAACATTGTTTTTTTGTTTTCTTTTTTATTATAACAAAGTTGATAGAAACTAGCTGGAAAGACAAGATTTACGGTTAGTTTCCACAACCAAAAGGTGGTTAAAAATTAGTGACATACTTTGCCATAAATGAGTCTTAGGTAGGGTCCTACGATTCACCAATTCATCACTAAATTTGAATTTGGTATAAAAAAAGACATTTTTTTTAAAATCTCCAGCAGTTTTATCAAAATCATATCAAATTGAGAATGGTCCAAAATTTATATCAAACTGAGGAGTTGGGGCAAATTTCATCATTTTACCGTACGTATACGTTGGTTGTAAGGCCCACCGAATAATCAGCCAGACGTTCGACTGGTTGTTCCCCAGTCACCCTCTTTGTTGAAATTATGCTATGGATATAGAAGTCTTTACTGAAAGGTAGAGGTTACTATAACCCATTTCTCAAAACAGCAAAAAATCATATTTTCGTCTTTCTCTCCCCTCTGAATCTTGATTTTCATCTCTGTATTTTTTTTTTTTTTTTTTGGTTACAGGAAAATCCTCCCTACCCTCCCGCAGGTCCAAGGCAGCGCCCCTTGCAGAGATCACCAAGGTGTCCTGTTAGCCGTTCCGAGCGAGGAGACTATAACCTGGGAACTTGCCCGACCTCCCAAGACAAGCTCCGCTTAAGTCAGGACTCGCACAGCGGGGAGCATTGAACCCACACCAAGTGCTGACTAGACAACTTGAGGTCCAACCTCCTAACCAACAGTGCTTCCGCCCAGGAGATTGGCCCAAGGGGGGATGGGGAGTTGAACCTGTGACCTTGGGGCTTAAACCCCAAGGCCTTACCACAATGCCACAACCCCTTGGGTTATCTCTGTATTTCTATATTGCTCTCCACACACATATATATACATACATGTCTTATCCAAATATGTCTTCTGTTTCAAGAAGAGAAGTGAGATTTGAGTGTAGAAAATCCTAGATTTCTTTGGTGAGTAGTGCTATTTTGGTACCAATTTTATGTTCTTCTTGTTGTTTTTAGTTCTGACTGGAATTATTTTGATGGTGATATATTGATTTGGTTAATCATTATTTTGTGAAGATTTATGGTGGATTTGTTTTTGCATGGTTTAGTTTGTATATATATATATACATATATTATGGGTGAATTGTTTGTTTGGTTAATCAAAAACTTGAATGCATTCCTAATTTTCCAAACACTCCAACTTACTGCATTAGGAGCAACCTCCCAAACTTGTTTACCAAGCCCTCTGAATTTAACCCCATTCCCAAAATGTTTAGGTGGCAACTCTGTATTTGATAAAGTAGTCTATTTTTGACATTTTTGATTCAAAATTGATTTTCCAAAAGATTTGCCGGATTTGGACTCTTTTGTGTTTATCTATTTTACATTGCACTTGTGGAATCAGATTCAAAACCACGAGAGTCCGAACTGTAGGGCTATCATATCCGAAAGAAACACGAAAGTCGAGTTGCAGCTGGAAGGCCGAAGAAGAATAGAATTGCTTCTACTTGAGAATTTAAATGAGCGATGAAGTGTAGTCCTCGCCATGATAAGAGAACATGCAAGGAACTTTTAGTAAATAGTTAAGGATATCCATCCATTTTAATTGTCTACATTACATTTTATTGATTGAATAATACATTTGAGATTTTATAGGAACTTTTATTGCATTTTTTGATGTTGGTTAATAAAGAAAAATTTGTATGTGTATGGATCGTATTACAAGATAATGTGTCTTTTGTGCATTATGTTTTGTAATTTTCTCTAAACTTTTTTAGAATTTTCTCTGTAATTTCTAAATCAATGCAAAACATGCTTTGAGTAGTGTGTTTATAATACCAGTCAAATTCATCCAAATTTTTTTTTTCAATACCAGAGAAAATTACTTTGTGCATTGTGTTTTTTGAATTAGATGGTATGAATTATTTTGTGCATTGTTTTATACCAATACAATGCACTACAAATTACATGATCAAACAGACCCTCGCTTTGGATCATACTAGATAAATTTCTCTGTTACTAGAATTTTCTCTGTGAAATTCTGGTAACTTCAAACTAGAGAAATTTCTTTACAAATATAATTTTCTCTATGTGTATTGTGTTGATAATCACCACTTAGCATGCATTATCAACAAGACATAAAGAGAATTGGTAATCATCAAAGAAACAAAAAAACAAAAAATATATTTAACCAGTGATAGCAATGAAATTTTGCAACTTGCATTAGTCAATATATATATACATATATCAACCATCATTATTCCTTCAATATATCAAAAAAAATATTGAAGGGTTATTCCTAATTACATTGGTCATTGACTAGTTACCTCTTGGACTTGGACTCTATGTGTGTTGTGTTTGTGGTGTTTTGTTGTTGATGCGTTTTGATCACAGATCATAAGTGGCAAACTCAAAGACTTTTTGTTTCTTTTTTGGTGTTTCAGATGTTTTGTTGCTGCTACGTTTCTCCATTTCTAAACAATGAAAACAAAAAGTTGTCAACATTAAATTCCAGAAAAAATTACAATTACAAGCACACAACTAGCCAGAGAAAATAAAAGAAGCAACATAAATTAATGTGGTCAGATAAAATTACATATGCTTGAGAAATTTAAACATGCTAGAGAAAATTACGAACACGAGAGTATTAAGTGGTTTTTAAATAAAATAAATCAAACATGGAAAATAAAATTAAACATGCTATAGAAAAGTAATGTGGCTAGATAAAATTATACATACCAGAGAAAATTATACATGCCAAAGAAAATTACAGACACACAAAAGAGTACTATGTGTTTTTTAAGCAAATAAATCAATCTAGCCACGAAAAATTTCTATTTCTAAAGAAATTTTCAATAACTGAGAAAATTAAACATATAAGTACACAACTAGCCAGAAAAAATCTACAAAGCAATATAAATTAATGTGCTCAAAGAAAATTAAGCATGTCAGAGAAAATTAAGCCACAAGTAAAGGAGGAATAACCAGCATATGTTTTTAACATCTTATTGTGTTTTGGGTAATATGGATATTTTGACAACTTTAATATTTGTTGGAATGGACTACACAATGGGTCCATAGGCTAAGCATGTTGTCTAGTCTCATATATATATATAGAGAGAGAGAGAGAGTAGAGTCTAGTAAGACTTGAAACGTGGTAGTCCTAGCCTAGGGTGGTTTAGTATTCCTATTTCCTTTTTTGATTGAGAATGGGAAAAAATTAGAAAAATGAAAGAAGAAATGAACCTTTCCATAAATAACAAGGTTAGAGTTTCTTCTAGTCCAAGAATTCTCTTCCATTAGGTCATTTCACTTAGGCCTAAGGCTGGCTATAGGATATTTTTAGGGGTTGGTTTTGGTCTCTGTTTCCACCATAATTGTAATTCTCCATTTGAGATAAAAAATTGAAAAACAAAATAAACTGTTGGAAGCACACAACTAAAAGAAACTCAAATAAGCAACATAAATTAATGTGGAAAGATAAAATTAAACATGCCAAAGAAAATTACACATGCTAGAGAAAATTACACAAACGAGAGTATTAAGTGGTTTTTAACAAAATAAATCAAACATGACAAAGAAAATTAAACATGCTAGAGAAAAGCAATGTGACTAGAGAAAATTATACATGTCAGAGAAAATTACACACACACAAAAAAGTACGAAGTGTTTTTTAACCAAATAAATCAATCTAACCACAAAAAAATTTCCATTCCTAGAGAAATTTTTAATAACTGAGAAAATTAAACATACAAGTATACAACTAGTCAGAAAAAATCTATAAAGCAACATAAATTAATATGGTCAGAGAAAATTAAACCACAACCAAAGCCATGACCATCCGGTGTATTGAACCATTGTCTATGGAAACATTTTGTAGACTAAGAACTGAAATGTATGGTTCAATAGAGAGCATGACACATGCATCCCTTTTGGAATCCCAGATGCGTGAAGTAAGATGAGATAACCGAAGATATAACCACGATGGTCAATGGCTTATTTTAAGTGGTTTCTAACTAAATAAATAAATCTAGTCACAAAACTTCCCAGAGAAATTTTTAATAACTGAAAAAATTAAACATACAAGTACACAATTAGCTAGAGAAAATCAATAAAGCAACATAAATTAAACATGTCAGAGAAAATTATACAACGTAGAAATTTGAATGAATTGAACTTGAATCAAATTTGAAAGAAAAAGAGGTTAGTGTATATTAAAAAATGTAAGGAAGAAGAAAAATTTAAAAACAACTGAGAAATTTTCAATAGAAAATCAATTTTACAATAGATAAAATTAATTCTACAGTAAATTCCACCAAATAAACATGCCATAGAAAATAAATTCCACAGTAAATTCCAACAATAAATAAATGTTGCCATAGAAAATATAGAAAAAATTTCAATAACTGAGAAAATTACACATAGAGGTACAAAATGGCCAGAGAAAATCAAAGTAGCCACAAAAACATAAATAAATAAGGGAATAAACATGCCAAAGAAAATTCAAAGAAAAAACATAAATCAAGCAAGTCACAGAAAATTCAAATGCCAGAGAAATTTATAGACACAAGCACACAACAAGCTTCAAGAATAAGCTCAAAACGCAGAGAAACTTCAATTTTCAAATTTACCTGGCTTTCATTACGAAATTGAAACCCTAATTAATGCGAGGCTATTATAAAATGCAATTAACTGTGTTTCTAGAGAAAAATTAATTGATTTGTAGAAAAACTTACTAGAGTGAGGATGAAACCTTAATTACGAACTGATAGGTCCTGAGATGAAGATGCACTGTAATGAACATGAACTGAGCTAACAATGAATAGAAAAAATGCATCAGAGAAATTTGTGAGGAAGGAATCGCAAAAATTTTCACAGAAAATAATGAAACCCTAGTGTCGATTGTGAAGATGATTGTAAAACCCTAATGTCGCTATTATTTCAATTGTGGATGTCAGTTGTGGAACTCCGATCGTCGGAATCCAGTTTACTTTTCTCGATTGATTGTGAAGGGTATTTTGGTCCAAGAAATGATTGAAAAGTGTGCGTGTTTTGGTTTAGGGACTTGAGGCATCATCTTTTTTTTTTTTATTGTCCTTTATCCTCTAAATTGTTATTATTAGGGACCTTAAAAAAATTTCCGCATTATTTTTTAAAAAGTATCATGATTTTAAGGAATATATTACCCAATTGATCAATAAATGACATGATTTTGATATTTTGGAAACATAACAAAAAAGGGTTTTTTTATTAATAAATCTCATTTAAAGGTGTTCTAACCCAATAAGTCTACTAAGGAAAATTATAACTTAGTTAGTCCCATGTATTTATAGTTTTATTTCATGAGATCCTTTTTTCCTAATTTATATTGTTTGTTGGATTACTATACCCTTATGTCTATTGTTAATATGTATTACATAAAAAAAAAGATATACACATTTCCTTTTTTGTTGTTACCTTTATTTTGGTAGTTACCATTATTCATGTTTTTTTTTTTTTTGGATCAGTTTCATTCACATTTGTGGTATTGTTTTATTGTGCTAGGGTTTCAAAACTCTATATTTGGTAGGGTTTAGAAACTTTAGTTTACATATGGTGGTGAAATAATATTATGTTCCTCCATTGTTGCGGTGAAACTTTATGTTCCTCCATTGTCACTTTGTGTTCGAAGTTCTGAGTTCGTCCATTGTTACTTTGTGTTCGAAACTCTATATTTCTCTATTGTTGTAAGCCGAAACTCTGTTTATGTTTAGTTAATTTTGTTACAAACATATTCTTCAAAGGTGGGTTTGGTTTGATTTGGACTAGTGGAATGATGAAATTGTATAGATTGTTAATGATAGTGATAATGATAAAGATGATGATGAAGATGAGGATGTGGGTGATTCTTTTTTTGTTTTTTTTTTCTTTTAGAGTGATTGAGTTTGTTTTTTTTTTTTTTTTTGAATTTTTAATTCTATTACTAACATTGTTTCTATTTTTTTGTCAATCGGTATGAATGTTTATAGCACTTCTAGTTTAGACCCGACCCATTTGATGTTTGGATCCAAGTTTCATTGTCTTATACAGTTGTTCATGTCTTGTTTCCCTTTATTTCTCTTTGAGTTTGGCTACTGGGATGTGTTGGTGGCATTTGGAACAGGTTGGTAGTTTGTTTTTCAAATTATTGCCACCAGAATTCTGATTCTTCGCTCAAGCGGTCTTTGTGAACTTCTAGTACTTTTGCAGGTTTGCAGATATATCGGGAGTTGCATTTTTCGCTCGAGCAATCTTTCTTGCACTCGAGCGGTGTTGGCTCGAGTTGTCTTTGTTGAGCTCAAGTTGTGGTCTTCTGTTTGCAAAACTTCTGGGAGTTTATATTTTTCACTTGAGTGAAAATTCTTGCACTCAAGTGGTCTCATGTTTTTGTGTCTGGACACTTGAGCGATACTTCTTGCGCTCGAGCGATCTGTGCGTATATCAGCTCACAAGGTTACTTTTCAGAGTCACTTTTCACCTCTCTCTCTCTCTCTCTCTCTAAACTTTCTAAAAACCCTAGATGTACACATTTTCTCTCTCTTTAAAACTCTACTTTTCTCTACAAATACACCTAGATCCGTCGAATTCTTCACCCCGTGTCCCTTTGTTAAAAAGGTAGAGCACACCGTGGGCTTCCTTTTAATCCGAACAAAGTTGGGTATTGGCCGTTGTCGAAGTTCTATCACTCTTTCTCTCGTCTTCTAAAGTTGAGATAGGGATTCTTCGCATCTTCTATGAGATTTAACTTAGTTATTTGCGATTTCTAAATAATATTGTGATTTTAGGGATTTTTGAAACCATTCTATGGTTTTGGATTAAAGATCAAAAGAGGGGTTTTTACAATGGATTCATGGTGTTTGAAATAAAGTTGAGTTGTGATGAAATTATTGATTTTGATACTTGGGATTGATTTTGGAAAAAAAAAAAAAAAAGGATTTTGCCCTAAATGTCTCAAATGTGGATTTAATGTAAATAATGAATTGATGTTGGAAATATGAAATTGGATTGGTTTTGATGAGGATGGTAGAGTTGGATATGTATTATCACTTACATCTCGAAAATTTGGAAAGTGTATCTTTAATGAGATTTAAGTATTTATTTAGAAATATCTATTTTGGACTATCAGTGGAGAATAGCTATTATTGTTGTAGAAATTATATGAGAATAGGGGAATTGAAACTATTTTCTTATTCATTTGCATTGAGCATTATCTTATATTTATACATTGGAAATGTTTATCGTTTTGAGAAAAAAGAGTGAATCTAGGAAACATGTATTGTCTCGTAGAAATAAGTTGGCCTGAGTATCCATAGTGAAAGTCCTAAAAACCGCGCATATACATGGATGCCGATCTCGCGAACGAAATATCCGTAAAACGGCAATAGTAGTGCTTGTATAGCCTACATTTACATAGGTGTTGGATCACGGTTTCTCGCAAACGAAATTTTTGTGGAAGGTTGTATCTGTTTGAGATTTCCAGAGTATGATCCACTGCCCTATTTTCTATTGTAAAGGAAATGAATTATGATATTAACATGGCACTGCATAGTTTTGGAAAGAGATATAAAATTTTTTAGCACCCGCATTACATATGTATTTTAGCGATTCCGGTTTAGACCCGATCCATTTAATGTTCTAGATTCGGGTTTCATTGTTTTGTATTGTTGTTCGTGTCTTATTCCTCTTTTCCCTCCTTGAATTTGGCTATTGGATTATGTTGATTATGTTTGGAACAGGTTGGTGGCTTGTTTTTCAAACTTGTGTTGCCCAGATTTTTTTTCCTTCGCTCGAGTGACACTTCTTGCACTCGAGCAATCGTTGTAAAACTCCTGTACTTTTACAGGTCTGGAAAAATACTAGGAGTTTGTATTCTTCGCTTGAGTGACGACCTCTATCTGACAAACTACTGGGAGTATGTATTCTGCACTCGAGTGAAGCTTCTTATGCTCGAGTAGAACAACTTATTGTGTCTGGTCGCTGGAGCGACACATCTTGCACTGGAGCGAACTGTGCGTATATTAGTTCGTAAATAGGCCATTTTACATCACTTTTTCATTTCTCTCTCTCTCTAAAACATCTCAAAATCCTAAGTTGAGACACTCTCTCTCTCTACAAATACACCAAGATCTACCCATTTCCCTACCCTCTTTTTGTTAAAAAGGTAGAACTCACTTAGAGCTTCATTTTCATCTGAATAGAATTGGGTTCCAGCTTCATTCGAGTTTCTTCTGTGCTTTTCTCATCTTCTAACTTTGAGGTAGGGATTCCTTATACTCTTTTATGATTTTTAATTTAGTTATTTGTTTTTATGAAACAATCTTGTGATTTTGGAGGATTTTGAATAAACCTAAGGTTTTGGTTTAAAATCAAAAGAGGGGTTTTCAAATGGATGTATTGAAAATGGTTGTGGGGTTGGATATGAGGTTGAGTTGTGAAGAAATTATTGATTTTGATACTTGGAATGGATTTTGGGAGAAAAAAGCAATTTTTACCCTAAATGACTCAAATATTTATTTTGTATAAATAAATGGAATTGATATTGGAAATATGAAATTGGATGGATATTGATATAGATAGTGGAGTTTGATATGTATTATCACTCCCCTTGAAATTTGGAAAGTTTATTTGTATTGGAGATTTTATATCTGTTTAGAAATATCTGTTTTGGGCTATCAGTGGAGGATAGTTGTGATTATTGTAAAAATTGCATAAGGATTTGGTGAATTGAAACTAATTTATCATCCATGTGCATTGAACATTATTGCTCACTTAATACATTACAAATGTATGTGATATATGAGAGAAATGGATGAAAGTTGGAAAGAGGTGTGTATCACCAAACTAAGTTGGCCTATGTGTCTAGGGTGAAAGTCCCGAAAAAAGCGCGTATACATGGGTGCCGATTCCCGCGGACGAAATATCCATAAAATGGCAATAGTAGCACTTGTATAGGCTACGTTTACATGGGTGCCGTTTGACGATTTCCCATAGACGAAATATCCGTGAAAGGTTGTACCGATTTGAGAATTCCCCTTTGTTTTTTTATTGTAAAGAGCATGACTTTGAGAATTTTGATATAGATTGAAGAAAATGTAAAACGTTTTGATCATGAGCATTGCATGTGCATTTCACCTTTATATCTTTGTTAAGATTCATTTATTGTGTTGGATTATTTCTACTGGGTTTTGGCTCACCTTATATGGGAAAACTATTTTTAGGTATTGGTGAGATGCCTCCGCCAAGGTAGTAACTTGGAAGGATTAGAGCAAAAGTTTCATTTTGTTTATTATTATTATTATTTTTGTACAAGTCTAGGGCATTTTATGTATTGGATTTAAATCCATTTTGATATAACTAAGTATTGTATTGGAAAGTTGTAGCCTTCAGAGCATTTCAATTATTTGTTTAACTTCTATTTCATATCTTTGTTGTTGACGCATGCTATAAATTCAGGGTTAGAACTTATGAATGTATATTCGCAAGTGTCACCCTTTTGTACAACTAAATCTTATGTAATGGAAGGATATTATACTTTAATTTAAATTGTTATTTACTCATCATCGTGGATGGTCTATTGGATTTTGTTCGGGGTGTTACATACATTCACCTTATAACTTTGTTAAGATTCATATACTGTGTTGGATTATTTCTACTAGGCTTTGGCCCACCTTATGTAGGAAAACATTTCAAGTGCTGATGATATGCCTTCGCCAATGCAATAGCTTGGGAGGACTTGGAGCAAGAGCTTTATTTTGATGATTTCTGTATATGTTTGGTACAGTCTGTATTGGACTTAAATTCTATTTTTGTTGTAACTAAGCACTATTTTGGAAAGTTGTAATCTTTTAAGGCATTTATTATTTGTTTTACTTTCATATCTTATCTCTTGTTGCAACACATGCTATAAATTCAGGGTTAGACTTATGAATGTATATCCGCATATATTACCCTTTTGTACAAGTAATTGGGATTAATGGAAGATAACTATTTCATCGCATGCTATTATGAAATTAATATTGGGGATGGTTTATATTAATTATTTCGGGGCGTTACAATGTTCACATTTCACATTGTTTGAAAGTTTGAGAAATAAGTGTTAGAATATAGATATGGACATAATCATTGGTTATTTGTTACTATATTTGTTGTTTGAACAATCATTTTTTTGTTACCATTAAACAATTGAAATAGTCATTTTCTTTTTCTTTCAATTTTGTTTCATGTTGCAGTGTGAATGTTCATTTTGGTATCAATTTAGTTTTTCTAAGGTTAGTTGTATGTTAATTATAAATTGTCAACATTCACATTATATTTTGGTATGAATTTTTTTAAAAGTTTTTCGAAAGGTAATTGTATTTTTTTTTTTACTATACTTATTAGTTGAGCAATCATTTTTGTTATCATTGAACAATCAAAATAGTCGATTTTCACTTTTTCCAATTTTATTTTATGTTTTCAAATTGCAGTGTGAATGTTCATATTGGTATGAGTTTTTTTTTTTTTTTCTTAAAACTAGTTGTATATTAATTATAAATTGTGAATATTCACATTATATTTGGTATAAATTTTATTTTTGTAAAAGTTAATTGTAAGTTTGTTGCTTTTGTTACTATATTTGTTAGTTAAATAATAATTTTTGTTACCATTGAATAATTGAAATAGTTAATTTTCACTTTTTTTAATTTTGGTTTATGTTTTCACGTTGTAGTGTAAATATTTATATTGGTATGAATTATTTTTTTTAAGGCTAGTTGTATGTTAATTATAAATTGTAAACATTCACATTGTATTTTGGTATAAATTTTATTTTTTCGAAGGTTAATTGAATGTTTGTTGTTTATTGTGAACATTCACATTATATTTTATTATGTGTTTTGTAGTTAGTTATATGTTTGTTATTTACTATGAACATTCATATTGTATTTTGATTTTCATTTAATTTTTTTTTTGCCTTATTTTTAAAATTTTAAAATTTTAAAAAGATTCAAAGTTCATAATTTGAGATTTTTTCCATGGAATGCGGGAGAGATTTTCTCCTTAGAATAAGGGAGAGATTTTCTCCATGGAATAAGAGAAAGATTTTCTCTTTAGATTGAGGGAGAGATTTTTTCCATAAAATGAGAGATTATTGTTATGTATTAGTTGTAAAATATAAACATGTGTAAAAGATTAGAAAGGATGATTTGGTCATATTACATTAAATACGACTTAATGGAATACTCAAAAGAATATGGATTAGATGGAATAAAACACTTAAAAATATGATTTATCAAAAAAATGACCCTAAAAAAAAAAAGAAATTTGATTTGATTTCCATATAAAATGTTTCAAAAGAAGTAAGTTTAAAAGTTTAAATATATTACCATATTGATCAAATAACCAATAATTTATTGACAAATGTACTTTTATATATATTTTTTAAATTCAAAGCTTGAGAGAAAAAAAAAACATGGAGACTTTGAATCACAAAGAAATAAGTTTAAATGTTTAAATATATTACTATATTGATTAAATGACGAATAGTTTATTGACATATGTATTTTTATATTTTTTTAAATTCAAAAACTTGAGAAATAAGTATGGACATTTTGGATCTCAAAGACCCTTTAACATTGTTACTTATATTATAATATATATATTAGCGAATAACCCATGCCTAAAGGACTCTCAACCCAAATTTAGGTCTTTTGACCTATTTTTAATTTACCAAATATATTTTGAAACTTTTATCAAATATAGCGGTTTTATTAAATTTAGGTCTTTTGACCTAAATTTAGTTTTTAACTTCTGACCTAAATTAATTAATTTAGACTTTTAAAATTTAAATTGTATTGAATTGAAGTATGGACAGTACTACAATATTAAATGGGAGTATAAGGTTTACTTTATATAAGTGAAACAACTCATTTGCTAGCTCCAATATAAAAACTAATAATTTATTAGGTCAGAAGTTTATTTCAAACTAAACAAATCTAACTAATATATTTTGATAAAACCACCAAAATTACAATTAAACCAACGAATCAATCAAACTGAAAATGTTTCAGCCTAATCGACTAGGTCAAAAGACCAACCAATTTACACAAATTAATTATTCAAAATTTAAAATTTTATTTTATATAGCGATTCCGGTTTTAATCCGACCCTTTTGTATCTTGGACTCGAGTTTCGTAGTTTCGTAGTGTTGTTCATGTCTTTTTCCCCTCATACTTCTTTGATTTTGGCTATTGGATTGTAACGGTTGTGTTTAGAACATGTTGGTTGCTTGGTTTTCAAACTTCGGTTACCCATAATTTTACTCCTCCACTCGAGCAGCACTTTTTGCGCTCGAGCGGACTTTGTGAACTCTCAATAATTTTGCAAATCTGCAAAACTACTAGAAGAGTATATTCTATGCTTGAGTGGTGCTTTCTGCGCTTGAGCGGTCTCAACTCGAGCGTCATTTCTTACCCTCAAGTGTTGGTCTATTGTTTGCAAAATTACTGGAAGTGTGCATTCTAAACTTGACTGAGACTTCTTGCGCTCGAGCGAAACAACTTATTGTGTTTGACACTCGAGTGTCACTTCTTGTGCTCAAGCGGACTGTGCATATATCAGTTCGTAGCAACACCTTTCTACATCACTTTTTCACATCTCTTTCTCTCAAAATCCTAGACCTAGAGCCTCTCTCTCTCTAAAACTCACACTCCCTCTATATTTTCACCTAGATCTAGTGATTTCTCTACCCGTGTGCCTTTATTAAAAAGGTAGAACATTTCAAAGGCTACATTTTGATTCGAATAGAGCTTGGTTTCGGCATCTTTGAAGCCTCTCCGTCTCTTCCTTTGGTTTTCTAAACTTGAGGTAGGGACTTTCTACACTTTTCTATGAATTTTAACTTAGTTATTTATTAATGTGTAAGAAATATTAGAACTTGGAGTGATTTTGAATAAACCATGGCCCCGTTTGTTTTCAGAGGTAGAATGGAGGGGATTCATAGTGAGGGGATTAATAGTGAGGGGATTGTTAGTGAAGGGATTAAGTAAAATTGTGTTTGTTTTGATGATAGTTGTTAGTGTAGGAATTGTTAAATTATTTTTATATAAAATAATAAAACAAATAAAAAAATATAAAAAATTAAACATTAATATTTAAAAAAAAAATTCCCAATATATAAAAAATAAAAAAATTTCTAATCCCCTCACTATTTTTCTAATACCATCTCCACTTCCTCCATCTCAATCCCCCTTCCAACCTCCATCTATATCACATCCTCTATCCTAATCATCTCACCAACTCTACAAACAAACACAACACTAAATAATCCCACTTCCATCCTAATCCCCTTTCATCTATTTAACTCCAAAATAAACAGGGCTATAGGGTTTTGATTTAAAATTAAAAGATGGGTATATATTAAACTTGGTTATGGGAGTAGATGTGATATTGTGTTGTGATAAATTCGCTGATTTTGATAACTGGGGTGGATTTCGGAAGGAAAATGAATTTTGTCGTAATTGTCTCGAATAGTTATTTTGTATAAAAATATGAAATTGACATTGGGAATATGAAATTGGATGGATGTTTGTATATATGGTGGAGTTGGGTATGTATTACCTCTCACCTATGGAAATTTGGATAATTTATCTGTCTTGAAGATTATATATTTGTTTAAAAATATCTTTTTTGGGCTATCTGTGTGTCCAGGGTGAAAGTCCCGAAAACCGTATATATACATACGTGCCAATTCCCGCGAATAAAATTTTCATAAAATGGTAAATGAAAGTGTTTGTATAATGGTTGTGTTGATTAGAAACCCATCGAGTTGTACCTTCAGTATGGTTGTCTGAATGAATTGATGAATAACTCATGAAATGAGACAATGGTAAATGAATCATGAAATAAGATAAAATGAATTAAGATAACATGAACTGTGATATAAAGCTTGGTATGACATGATTTTGCAAAAGAGTTATAAATGATATTTTTATGGTGGGCATTGAATATGCATCTCATATTTATATCTTTGTTAAGATTCATATATTGTGTTAGATTATTCCTACTAGGTTTTAGCTCACCTTATTTGGGAAAAATCATTTGCAGGTGTTGGAGATATGCCTCCGCCAAGACAATAGTTTGGGAAGATTTGGAGCAAGAGTTTCTTTTTTATTGTATTTACTTTGTATAGCCAAGGGCTTAATTGTATTGAGCTAGACTCATTTTTTTGTTGTAACCAAGCAGTGACTTGGAAAGATGTAAGCCTTTAGGGCATATGAATATTTGTTTAGCTTTTATTACTTTTTATTATTTGTAACACATGTTGTAGATTCATGATGAGTTATTTATGAATGTGTATCGCATATGTCATTTTTTGTATATTAACTCTGATCAATGAAAATATGTTGTTCCAATTTTTATTTCCGCTTATGAGATGGGTTTATCATATTTATTTTGGGGCGTTACATTTTAAAATTTATATTGTCTTGAATTGAAACATGTACAACACTATGTTATTAAATGGAAACTGTAACGCCCTCAAAATTAAACCCATAATATATACTATTAACATGCAACGTTATACGAAAACAAAACATTATTTCATTCATCAGAGTAACCTTATTAAAAGACATTACATGTAATAACGAAAGTAAATGCCCCACGAGCTTACATCTTTCCAAGCCAACACTTGGACACAAAAGTATGAGTTCTAACTCATTTACACATTAAGCCCTAGGCTTGAGTTTACATGTAACATCAAAATAAAACAAAATAAACAACTAATCTAAACAGAGTCTTCAACTCCAAATCCATCCAAGCTAAGTCCTTGGAGGCAGCACATCACCTGAACCTGAAAATGATATTCCCATATAGGGTGAGCCACAGCCCAGTAGAAATGTACTAAACCAAATATAAGCATTGAATAAAGCAATAGCATTTGATAGATGGTTAACCAAGATAACCAATTACATCATTATACAGTCTCATGACACTAATGTCTAAGACACGTTTCACTTTCCATTATTTATTCAACTTTCCGTTTATACAAATATGGCTCAAAACCTAGCCAAATAACTCAATTGAGATTACATCTCTTATTAACAATATTTCCAATTCAATTGGGATAATAAATCAAGTTAAACATTTCTTATATCATAATGGATACACATGTTGGTGTTGTATTAATCTCAACCAAAATTCACTTCCATACTTCCCAATTGATACACATTTTAGTGATATATCAATAACATGTAAAAACACTTCCATAAATCAATAAGCACACATATTAGTGGTGCTAATGGAGTCCATCCCCTATCTCCTCCCAAACCGTGGAGTACATCCCCTATCTTCTCCCAAACAATAACCGTATACAATGTATTAAACACTTGTCATATACAATACTCAATCAATACATGTATTTTCTGTATTAATTCAACAGTCAAAATTAATGACTTAGTCAATGTGATTAGTTTCTGTTTTCCTTAATCCACATGCAATGTCTACAACAATCATGACTATCCTCCACTGATAGTCCAAAACAGTTATTTCTAAACAGGAAATAAATGTATCAACAATTATAACCTCAACATTTCAATAGGCGAGTGATTAAATTATCCAACTACACCATTTAAGCTTATAATTCCCCAATTCCATAAATTCAACTAAATTCCCCAATTTTTCTTAAATTAATTACACAAATTAATTTATTAAACAACTAGGGTTTTTCCCAAAATTACCAAATAACCCCCAACATATCAAACTACCAAAGCTTAGAACAAAACTTATAATATGGAGTAGAAAATCCCTACCTCGAAGCGAAGAACTCGAATGGAGAAGATGACGAAAGTCCAAAGTGCTCCAAACTCAAAATTGTTCAGATTAAAAGAAATCCCTCGACTCACTCTATCTTTTTAATAAAGGACCTAGGATAGAAACACCCTAAAAATAGATGAAACCTAAGAGAGAAGGTGAGTGAAGGGAGAGAGAAAACGGCCCTAGGGTTCTAAAATAAAAAAGATGATGAAAAAGTGTTTTAAAAACCGCTGCTCCCTATTTAAATAAAACAGGCTTGCTCGAGCGAAGAAGTGGTCGCTCGAGCGACCAGACACAAAGAATACTCGCTCAAGCAAAGGAAAGCTCGCTCGAGCCAACAATACGATGCCTCAGGTTTGCAACCCAGAAGCACGCTCGAGCGACAGAATTCTCGCTCGAGCGAAGGAAATCTCGCTCGAGCCAACAAATGCAACTCTCAAGTCTATACTAGACGCAATTGCTCGCTCGAGCGACCAACTCCTCGCTCGAGCAAAGGTCCAAAATTCTGGACAGCAACACTTGGTTTCCAAACCCAACCAACCTGTAACAAACTTGCCCAACACATCCTATAACTCAAAAAGAGAAGATAAAGGACGACAACAACAATTATACAATGATAGGATCCATGAAACCTAAGTCCGGATATAACAACCAAATGGGAAAAGACTGGGGTCGCTATAGAAACATAAAGTTCACTTTATATAAGTAAAACAACTTACTTTTTCTTCTTTTTTTGATGTGGGATTGTGTAAAATAAAAGTTAACAATTGTATAGGTGGGAAGTTTATTTCGAATCAAGCAATCTCAGTTGTTCGATATTTAATTAGATTAATCCGCATCCGTCTAACCAATTGTATCTCTTAAATATTTTTGAAAATCATCCTATTTTATTATATAGATTTTCTTTTTGTTAGCATTGGTATGACTCGATAGCACTTTACTTTCTTATGAATAGTTTAAAATTTTATTTCATTGCGAGTGCCTTTAGGCACGGGTCAGTCGCTAGTATTTTGATAAAACAACTAAATCGTAATTAAACCAGCGAATCAGTCAAATCGAAACAGATTAAGTCTACCCAATCACGTTAGAAGACTAACCAACTCATACAAAATTAATTAATTGAAACTTTTAAAATTTAAACTATATTAAACTACACTATGAATAACTCTACAATGTTTAATGAGAGTATATTGTTCACTTTATGTAAGTGAACCAACTCACTCAATCATTTTTTTCCCAATATGGGATTATAGAAACTAAAAGTTAATAATTGTTTAGGTCAGAAGTTTGTTTCAAATCTAATTAATATATTTTAATAAAACCGCTAAAAACCCGTTTAAACCAGCAAATCAATTAAACTGAAAGCAATTCAGCCTAATCGGCTAGATCAAGACCAATCAACTTACACAAAAATTAATTAATTAAAATTTTGAATTTTATTTTAAAATTTAAAAAGTCTTAAACTGAAACATGCACAATATTACAATATTAAATGGAAGAATAAGATTTACTTTATATAAAATAAACAACTCACTTTTTTCTTCTTTCCCTGATATGGAATTGTGTGAAATAAAAGTTAGCAATTGTTTAGACAAAAAATTTATTTTGAATTAAGTAATTGCAACCGTTTAATTTTTAATTATGACGTGTACAAGCCCACAAAGGCCATGAATCACTATAAACAATCCAAGCCCATCACTTGGAGCCCAATACATAACCCAGTTGGTGAGGTTCAGAACAGCTGGAATCCAACATGGCATAAAGAGCCAATGGCATTCAGACAAATGGCAGGTGAAGGACGAGCCACATCAGCAGACAAAGATTTGTGAAGTTATTGCCACTGCACATCACCATTAATGCAGCCCATCACAGCATTTATTACGATAACACCTCCCCGTCGGAACAGGACCCCCTTACCCTGAACAAGGTAAGCTACAGCATAAACTTCCGGCGAGGAGGGTAGGTCGGAAGGGACAGCGAAATGATTACCAAAGGATATAAGCAAACGTTGAAGACAAGAAGAAGGTTAAGCTTTCTATCTCTAAACTCTCCTTACATCCTACTTCTCCTTCTAACTTGCTTGTCGGAGGGTTCACTAGGGGACTACCCCGTTCCACATTGGACTTGTTTGCAGGTAACCCGGTGAGCTAGACCAACTAGACGTGGACACTGAAGTGCTTGGACTTGTCCGACCCATTTACTTGGACAAACTGTATCATCAGTTGGCGCCGTCTGTGGGAACGTTTTTGCTTTGCGCGCCAGTTGTGCTCATTATCGCCGGAGACCCTATCCCAACAACCTTTTCCTCCTACCCATCAAAGTGTATGGTCATGACTAGATCCATGACTTCTCATAATAATGCTGCCGACCATCAGGCCAACCCCCCCATCCAAACAACCCACCGCAGTATTTTATCAAGCTTACCAACAGCATTAACCACATGGCCTAGCAAAACCAGGCCCTGATCAATGCTTTACTCCAAAGAAACCTTCCGATCCCTCCTCCACCACCTCCGGATATTCCACCCAACCAAGAAAGAGCCCCGAGCCATACTGTTCCGCAACCCTATCCACCCAATTTGGAAGGTTTGCAACCTCCTCCTCCACATATGAATCATCCACCTCCACTCCTACGCCCGTCGGTTGTGGTACCAGCCCCTGAAGGGGAAGCCAGCAGCGTCCAGCCCCCATTGACTGACCATGGTGACAACATTCCCCTCTAGGACGCTGAACTCCGAGCAATGAAGCTCAAACTCCTAGGGGTCATGCAGAACATTCAACATAAACCCTCTACCACAGCAAACTCACCATTTGTTGCCTTCATCCGGGACAAACCTCTGCCCGCCAAGTTCAAAATGCCCACCATTGACTCCTTTGACGGTATGACGGACCCAATCGACCATCTGGAAACCTACCGAACCCTCATGATCCTCCATGCCTTCCCTGACGAGATCATGTGCCGGGCTTTCCCCATGACATTGAAGGGGTCAGCTCGATTGTGGTTCAGTCAGTTACCAGCAGACTCTATCTCTACTTTCCAGCACCTCAGCGACTTTTTCCTTAGCCATTTCATTGGAGCCCAGCGCCAACGCTGCCCGGCAACCCAACTCTTCAACATTCGTCAAACCGAAGGGGAGTCGCTGCCAATTTCATTACCCGTTTCAACACCGAAGCCCTGCAAGTAGCGGAAAACGATGACAAGGTCATCCTCACGGCTTTCATGGCCGGGCTACGATCGTCCGATTTCCTCTTCTCCCTCTCTAAAAACCCTCCGACCTCCACAGCAGCCCTACTCTCCAAAGCCCAGAAATACATGAATGCTGAAGATTCACTAGCCGCTCGGCAGGATCCAATAGCTAAAAACCCGACCCTCAGGGAAAAGAGAAAAGACTCAGAACCCAGAAACACTCAGTATAATATCCAAACACCCCACTATACGCATCGACTTCACGCCGATCGGCACCGGCCGACCGACTGGGATTCGAAGCGGTACACCCCCCTTAATTCTCCCATGGAACAAGTCTTCAACCAAATCCAACGGGACTACCCCCTCAAATGGCCCCTACCCTCACGAACCCCTTTCAATCGAAAAGATCAGTCCAAATATTACCGTTTCCACCAAGACCATGGCCATAACACTGATGACTGCATCAACCTCAAGGATCAGGTCGAGACCCTAATACGTTAGAGACGTCTCAGCCGCTTCACGAACACCCGCCCACAGCAGAGGCAAAGAACCGAGCCCGTCAGAAACAACCGCCGCCACACTCCACCCCAGTAACCAGCTCAACCTAACCAAGGCCATGATCGCCCTCCACAACAGCCTTGGCCGCCAAGTAATCCCTCTCCGCCAGTTGGCGAAATTCGAGTCATTTCAGGTGGCCTTGGTTGTGGAGGGCCATCCCACTCGGCTCAGAGGGTAGAACTCAGAAAGATAAGGCAAGGCTCAGACAAAGCAGTTGCCACGTGTAACCACGCCCGCGAGGGGGGCCTCGCTACAGCTCGGACTCGATTTTGTTGTGGTTCCAAATCTCGAACCAAAGAGTCCAAATCCGGCAAATCGTTTTGAAGAAAAACAGATTTTTTGAAAGAAGTGCCAAACATGGACTTTGCGGATAATGAGTCGCCACCTAAATATTTTTAAAATGGGAAATTTAGGAAACCCTGACTCGGTGCCAAAAGGCCACGTGTCCGTCATCACCAAAGTTGGCTCGGGAACTTGGGTACGATTAGGGAAGGTCACATCGTGAGCACCCCCTCTCGCCCGGTCAAAGACCGGCCTCTACTAACCATGATATCTGTTTTTGAAAACATTGTATGTTCTTATTCCGGTTATTAGCCTAGGATTACTATGTGATGCTCGCAGCAAACAAGTATAGACTGAATCGCCTGAATTGGAACTAAACATCTCATGTTTGTTTGTGAAAGATGGTTTGCTACCCGCAGGTAGGCTTAAAATACAGATTTTGCCACAATCTAGTGGGCTTAACAAACAATTGATGAATTGCTCCAATTCAGATAACTCAACCTCCACCCACAGGCATTCAAGGCAGTTATATCACATAAGCATTTAGCCTCATGGTAAGCATGCTATCATGGCAACACTCACACGCATGCAAGGATGCTAAAGCATAACACTTACCTAGTACTCCAAGCCAAAACAGGAAACTGATTAGAAATCATGCATGAATCCTAAATATGCTGAAATGCCTAATGCAACACATGCAAAATGCAACTATAGCAGGCTCGGCTATTCTAAAATGGCATATGAAATGCTACAGCTATCAAGTATTCAACTTGGAATTGAAATACAAATGCAGTTTGTATGATGTGCCGAGCCCGGTGCATGCAATACAGATGAATGATGCAAACATGCTGTCATACTGTATGCTAATTGAAATATGCCCTATATCTAACCATCCAAAGCGGGTAAATAAAAGGGAGAAAGAAATGGGGGTTGGAAGACATACATCACACTCACACACCCTTATTACATTTATGCCCTCGCACAGAGGGTCCGAATAAAGAATAATACAGACCCAAATGAAAGAATATTACAGTCCGAAATAAATATACAAAATTTTAATTAATTAACAAATTGAACTAAGAAAGTCATGGTGGCGCTAAGCCAGGGACTGCCTTGCTTCTGATAGATGATGCATGTTGGGCTGCCTGGCGCGGAAATCCACTGGGATGCCCCGATTAGCCTCTGTTTGCAGTGTTTCTCGAAATGCGCGCCGGATTCTGAAAAGTTGCTAACTCTGGATTTTGCTGCAACAGAGAGCAGGAAAAGGGCACAGCAGTGTATTTCACAAATATATGCATGCCTCGATCCTCGTGCCACCAATCACGCATATCGATGCATGATGGCCGAGGAACCGAATTGCACAACTCAATATAGGATGAATGCATATGAATGCTACAATGAAAACCTAACTCCATCATGGGTAATCCGGAGAATTGAGACCCGTTCCGTCACTCGGAGTACGAAACGTGCCTCGTTTCCCGTGCAATATGCGTGATATGCATGAAATGCAACTAACATACAATCCTAGCATGCGCAATGCTATGAAAATGAGATGCCTCGAAATGCGTGCCCACTGGCACGCAAACCGAGGCGATGACATAAAGGTACGAAATGCAATGATGGGCTTACACCAACATGAGAGGGCCTCAGCCACACTCACATGGGATGCCGGAATGACATGCGAAATGTAACGATGGGCTTATACCAACATGAAGGGGGCCTCAGCCACACTCACATAGGATGCCGGGATGATAAGAATGAGGTGCCTCGAAATCGTGCCCAGCACGCATAAACCGAGGCAATGATGAAATGTAAATCGGATAAAGCGAGTGCCTCAAAATACGTGCACGCATAGGCACGCAATGCAACCGGATAAAGCGAGTGCCTCAAAATCGTGCACAGACACGCACGCAAACCGGCGAGGCATACGCAATGCCAAGCGGATAAAACGAGTGCCTCAAAATGCGTGCACCGCACGCATACCGAGGCGAGGCAATGCCAATGCGCGATAAAGCGTAGTGTCTCGAAATCGTGCTGCACGCACGCAAACCGAGGCGGAGGCATACGCAATGCCAAGCGAATAAAACAGAGTGTCTCGAAATGCGTGCACACGGGCACGCAAACCGAGGCGATGATATGAAATGCAAATCGGATAAAACCGAAGTGCCTCGAAGTGCGTGCACACGGGCACGCAAACCGAGGCAATGATGTGAGAATGAAAATCAGATAAAACCGAAGTGCCTCGAAGCGCGTGCCCACAGGCGCGCAAATCGAGGCAATGCAAAAATGATACAAATGGCATACGAAAATGCAACGATGGGCTTACACCAACATGGGAGAGCCTCAGCTCACTCACATAGGAGGCCGTCGGATAAAAACAAAGTGCCTCGAAATGCGTGCTGCAGACGCATAAACCGAGGCAATGCAAAAATGATACAAATGGCATACGAAAATGCAACGATGGGCTTACACCAACATGGGAGAGCCTCAGCTCACTCACATAGGAGGCCGTCGGATAAAAACAAAGTGCCTCGAAATGCGTGCACACGGGCACGCAAACCGAGGCAATGCAAAAATGATACAAATGGCATACAAAAATGCAACGATGGACTTACACCAACATGGGAGAGCCTCAGCTCACTCACATAGGAGGCCGTCGGATAAAAACAAAGTGCCTCGAAATGCGTGCACACGGCACGCAAACCGAGGCAATGCAAAAATGATACAAATGGCATACAAAAATGCAACGATGGACTTACACCAACATGGGAGAGCCTCAGCTCACTCACATAGGAGGCCGTCGGATAAAAACAAAGTGCCTCAAAATGCGTGCACACGGGCACGCAAACCGAGGCAATGCAAAAATGATACAAATGGCATACAAAAATGCAACGATGGACTTACACCAACATGGGAGAGCCTCAGCTCACTCACATAGGAGGCCGTCGGATAAAAACGAAGTGCCTCGAAATGCGTACCCGCGGGCACGCAAACCGAGGCAATGCAAAAATGATGCAAATGGCATACGAAATGCAACGATGGGCTTACACCAACATGGGAGAGCCTCAGCTCACTCACATAGGAGGCCGTCGGATAAAAACGAAGTGCCTCGAAATGCGTGCCGCAGCACGCATAAACCGAGGCAATGCATTAAGGCACAAAATAACGTGGGTAATGATATGCAAGCATGGTAATGAAATTTCAGCAGCTACATGAGGGAAAACAGCCCGAAAACACAACAAGCGCACCCAAAGCGAAAAATGATCCCGAAATGCGATAATGTGCAGAAATGGCTTATGGCCACACTAAACATGCACAATTGATACATGGCAGAAAAAACAGTAGCAAGGCAGTCCCAAGAATGGCTCATTTCAGTAGCAAACATGGCCAAAATGTAGACATAGTCATGGCAACAAAATCATACAAGATTAGTGGCCAAAAGAGCATTACAAAGGAAGATGGCATATACAAACACCAAATGAACAAACTCTCTTCTACAACATGAAAGAGGGCCCAAAAATAAGCATATATGCAGTAAATGGCAGCCTCTAATTCATAAGACAAACATGCTAGAAATGGAAGGCAAAATGGAGCCAAAAGAGAGTATAACATGAGACATGTAATCTATACACCAAATGACCAAACCTTCTTCATGAAACATGTAAAGGGGTCAAAATAAGACTAAAACCAGTAGGGGTCGAAGTCCTAAAACAAACACAAATAGGTCGAAAATTGCATACAAAAAGTGGCACACTTGATGAAATGGTATATATAATGGCCAAATGAAGTTGAGCTATGCTACAATGTTGTAGAGGGACTCATTTTAAGCACAAAACCAGTAGGGTCGGAGCCCCAAAACAAACACAAATAGGTCAATTTTAGCATGCAAAAATGTGACAATCTTGATGAATATTGAAGGAACTAGTATATACAAATACCAAATGGAGTTGACCCTTCTACAATGTTGTAGAGGGGCTCAAAATGAGCACAAAAAGTAGGGGTCAGGCCCCAATTCTCAACCAATTAGAGTGTAGAAAAAGATCAAGAAAAGGCCCTAAAAGTTGGTTTTAGACACTTACCCTTGAAGACTTGTCTTTCTTTGCTTCTTGGCTTTGATTTGTAGCTTCTCAACCTCTGAAATTCACTTCCTTGCTGCTGGAATCGAATTTGTGGTGGTGAGGCTAGGTGTTGGTGAAGAAATCAAACAAGACTTGGAGTTGTTTCAAGGTTTTTGGTTATGGAAATGAAGGTTTTGGCTATGGAACTCTTGAAGCCATTTTTTCTTCTCTCAAACCAGCTGGTTTGGCTCTTCATTGTGCACAAGAGAGAGGTCAAAAAGAGGGCTAAGAAGATGGAAAATATCTAGGCCAAAATATCTAGATATTTTGAGGACAAAATATCTAGATATTTTGAGGGCAAAATCGAGATATTTTGTTCGGCCCCGAAGTGGGCATCGAGAGGCCCAGTGTCCCTCGGAATGATAAAAGCGAAGCACTTGCCAAAATTGAACGAAAAGCGATGCAAAAGCAGCTCGGGGACGAAGCCGCGGTTCGGGAAAAAGAGAGCTGCAGACACGAAAGCGGCGTTGACCCACGAAGTGATATCGAGAGGCCCAGTGTTCCTTAGAAGGATGAAAGCAGGTACCGCCAAAAACGAGCAAACTAATGCAAAAGCGAGCTCGGGGACCAAAACCGCGTGGTTCGGGGTCCGGAAATGGGCGTGAAAGCAGGAAGTGACACTCGGCCCACGAAGTGGGGTTCTCGGACAGTGTTCCTCAAAATGCTGAATCAAAGATGTATGCCAAAATGAATAAACAACAATGCGTAGCGAGCGCTCGGGGACCAAAACGCGTGGTTGGATTCCTGAAATGGGCCGTCAAGCACCGGAGTGGTACTTGGGACGAAGTGGGGTTTCGGACCGTGTTTCTTAGCAGGTAAAACAGAGGTTCTGCCAAGATTGATCAGAACAACACGAACGAAGCTCGGGGACCAAAACGCGTGGTTCGGGTTCGAAATGGGCCGTCAAGCACGGAGTGGTACTTGGGACGGTGGGGTTCTCGGACCCGGTGTTTCTTAGCAGGTAAAACAGAGGTACTGCCAAGGTTGATCGAGACAACAACACGAACGAAGCGCCGGGGACCAAAACCGCGTGGTTGGGTTCGAAATGGGCCGTCAAGCACCGGGAGTGGTACTTGGGACCGAAGTGGGGTTCTCGGACCCCAGTGTTTCTTAGCAGGGTAAAACAGAGGTACCTGCCAAGGTTGATCAGACAACAACACGAAACGAGCGCTCGGGGACCAAAACCGCGTGGTTCGGGTTCCCGGAAATGGGCCGTCAAGCACCGGGAGTGGTACTTGGGACCGAAGTGGGGTTCTCGGACCCCAGTGTTCCTAACAAGGATAAAACAGAGATGTATGCCAAAAACCGGAGAAAACAGAGATGGTTGGCGGTCGAACCGAGGCACCGGCCTAACGGCTCAAAACCAGAACCGGACTCGAAGTGGGCAAAATGGCCTCGACCATGAAATGTAGCCTACCATTGACAGACGATGCGCTAGACCTCTCTCCCTCAGGAAAGAAAACAGAGAAAACCGAGTCTGGTTCGCAAACCGAGACAAGGCACAGGAGAGGGTTCGGAAGTCCGGAGGAAGGGCGCACGGCCGCGACTCTGAAACTTCCGAACAAGTGCGATATGCAACATCACCAAGCGCTCAATCGGTGACGTCTGAGTCTTAAGGTCGGTCAAAAATGGGGTGTCTACACCACGGTAGACCGACCCTCCAAACAGCCCAAGCAGTGGACAGAGCCCATCACCTTCACGGACGCCGATTGTACAGGTATTCGTTATCCTCATGATGACCCCCTTGTCATTTCTGCCCTCATCTCCAACTAAAAGGTCAGACTGGTTCTCATCGACAATGGCAGTTCTTCAGACATCATATTCCTCAACTGTTTCCGCCAGCTCAAGATTGGGGAGGAAAGTCTGTCGCCCCTCCAAACCCTTTTGGTCGGTTTCACTGGCGACCGGGTGACCTCCATCGGCTCCTTTGATCTTCCCATTACCGTCGGCGAATACCTACGGCAGACTACGAAGTTGCTCACTTTCTTTGTGGTCGACTGTCCCTCTGCCTACAACATCATCCTTGGTCGCACCGCCCTCAACGCTTTCCAAGCTATCACTTAAACCTACCACCTCGCCATAAAGTTCCCTACCGACTTGGGTGTCGAGACAGTAAAAGGGGAGCAGACCGTAGCCAGGGAATGTTATGTCGCCTCATTCAAGGAAGTCAAGCTGAAGGAGGCCATGATCATTGAAGGACTTGACGTATGAGATGAGGACGAGCTAGTCAAAGGGGAACCGGTCGAGGAACTCGTTGAAATTCCCATCGATCCCACCAACCCAATGAAAACGGCCAAGATCGGCAGCCAACTATCCCCCCAAGCTAAGGTCGACCTCACTGTCCTTCTGACCGAGCACAATGACGTATTTGCCTGGACTCACTCAGACATGCCAGGAATTGACCCCTCTTTCATAACTCACCGCCTCAGCATTGAACCTCATTTCCGACCTTACCGCCAGAAGCAGCGTATTTTTCATCCGGAGTGCAATACTCTTATAGCCGCAAAGGTTGACAAACTCTTTGAAGCCCAATTCATCAAAAATGTGGACTACCCTAAATGGTTGTCAAACGTGGTCCTAGTCCGCAAGAACAATGGCAAATGGCGACTTTGTGTCGATTACTTTAACCTAAACCGAGCTTGCCCCAAAGACAGCTATCCTCTTCCCCGCATAGATCTGCTGGTCGACACCACGGCTGGTCATCAGATGCTCAACTTCATGGATGCTTTCTCTAGTTACAACCAAATCTTGATGCACCCGTCTGATCGGGAACATACATCCTTCATTACTGACCCAGGTACCTACCACTACTGTGTGATGCCATTCGGATTGAAGAATGCTGGGGCCACCTATCAACGGTTGGTCAATGCCGTTTTCCATCACCAGATAGGTCAGAATATGGAAGTATATGTCGACGACATGCTGGTCAAGAGCAAACTCTCCACTGATCATCTGACCTACCTACGAGAAACCTTCACTACCCTACGCAAGTACCAAATGAAGCTCAACCCAGAGAAGTGCGCCTTCGGCATAGGATCTTGAAAGTTTTTGGGTTTTATGGTCAGTCAGCGGGGCATTGAAGCTAACCCTGAAAAGATCAAGGCCTTGATCGAAATGTAGTCACCCAGAACGGTTAAGGAGGTCCAAAGACTCACTGGCCGAGTTGCAGCTCTCAACCGCTTCATTTCCCGCGCAACGGATAAGTGCCTACCATTCTTCAAAGTTCTTCGGCAAACTTTTGAATGGACAACTGAATCCGAAGAGGCTTTTCAACAGTTGAAGCAGAGCATGGCCAATCCCCCCCTCCTTTCACATGCAATCATGGGCGAGCCCCTCTTCCTCTAGCTAGCCGTATCAAGCACCGTTGTCAGTGCAGCTCTTATCAGGGAAGACGGCTCTGTCCAACGACCGGTCTACTACATCAGTCGGGCCCTCAGGGGAGCGGAGCAAAACTACCCACTGTTAGAAAAGTTATCCTTGGCCTTGGTCACCGCCTCCAGATGACTCCGTCCTTACTTCCAAGCCCACTCCATAGTGGTCCTTACCGACCAACCCTTGAAGAAGGTCATGTAGCAACCAGAACTTTCCGGCAGACTCATGCAATGGTCAGTGGAACTCAGCCAGTTTAACATCTCTTACCGGCCTCGAACAGCAATTAAGAGGCAAGCTATCACCGATTTCATCTTGGAATTCACTAACCCTACCCCAACCACTGCCTCTACACCCCCACCAGCTCCCATCGAGCCAGAAGACCCTCATTCTTGGACTCTTAACGTCGACGGATCATTCCGCAGGGAAGGTAGTGGGGTTGGCCTCATCCTCACCGCCCCTGAGGGTGGTTATTTCAAATGCGCTCTCTGTTTCCTGTTTGAGGCCAGTAACAATGAGGCCGAATATGAGGCATTGATTGCAGGTCTTCGCCTAACTAGGGATATTGGTGTCAGCTACATCCGAGTATTTAGTGACTCTCAACTCATCGTCGGACAGATCACGGGAGAATTCGATGCCAAGGAGGACACAATGCGGGCTTACAGGGATATTGCACTTCCCCTTGTTCGCCTCTTCAATACCTTCCACATCGAGCACATTCCTCGGGCGAAAAACTCTAAGGCAGATGAGATGGCTTAGTTGGCTTCCGCAGACCAAACCGACCTCAGCCGTGGTGTCCGCCTAGAATACCTATCCCACCCCGCCATTTGCCCCGACTAGCACGAAATACAATTCCTCCAAAATGAGCCCATCCCTTGGGCGTCGGACATCTTCCTATTTTTGACAATAGGGGAACTGCCAGACAACCACCAGCAAGCCGCCAAAATCAGGGCCCGGTCATCCAATTACATCCTCTTCAGTGGCATTTTGTACAAACGTGGTTTCTCACGCCCCTATCTGTGGTGCCTCAATCCGACTCAAGCAACTTATGTGATACAAGAAATTCATGAGGGTATTTGTGGCAATCACTCAGGCGGTAGGTCCGTGGCCCACAAGATACTTCGCACTGGATATTTCTGGCCTACTCTCAACCAAGATGCGGCTAACTTCGTTCTCAAATGTGATAAGTGTCAGCGTTTTGCCAATATCCCCTATGCTCCTCCTACTGAATTGATCACACTTTGCAGCCCCTACCCGTTCACCAAATGGAGGATCGACCTAGTTGGCCCTTTACTCACCGGCTGAGGCCATACCAAATTTGCCATTGTCGCCATTAATTATTTTACTAAGTGGATAGAGGCAGAACCCCTTGCCACCATTAACGAGCGGAACACAACCAAGTTCATCTGGCAGTCGATCGTTTGCAGGTTTGGCATCCCTCAGGCCATCGTCTCCGACAACGGCAAACAATTCGACAACGCCAAGTACAGGAAGTTCTGTGCAGACCTCCAAATTCAACCATGTTTTTCTTCCCTAGTCATCCCCAAGCCAATGGCCAAGTTGAGGTCACCAACCGTTCTCTTCTGAAGATTATCAAAACCAAGCTAGAAGCTGCTAAGGGGCTTTGGGCTGAAGAACTACCAAATGTACTCTGGGCTTACCGAACTACAGCTCGGACTCCCACTAGGGAAACTCTTTTCCGCTTAACATACGGCGCTGAGGCGGTTATTCCGATAGAGGTCGGTCTGCCTACTCTTAGAGTTTTACATCCGGATCCAGCACTAACGAAAGAGCTCCGTTGGCCAGACCTGGACCTAATTGAAGAACTCAGAGAAACCAATACTGTCAGACTGGCCTCATACCAACAGAAAATGAGAACACACTACAACTGCAAAGTCCGACCAAGGAAGTTCGCTGTAGGGGACCTTGTCTTGAGAGAAGCAACCCTTGCCACCAAAAATTTGACTGAGGGTAAACTGGCAGCCGAATGGGAGGGACCTTACGTTGTGAAAGCCCGACCACATCCGGGCACTTACCGACTTCAGGACATGGAAGGTCGAGATCTCCCCCACCCCTAGAACGCTGAACACCTGAAGTGCTACTTTCAATAAGTTCCTACTATTGTATTACTCAGTTGTTGTATTTTCTTTTTGATATATAATGTAAACTTGGATCGACTGGATTACACTATCCATGACAACAATTTTATATCTTAGCTATCTGTGTGTTGTCTCAATAACATTCTTATTTGCAGCACTTATTACAAGCCTCAGCCAGACCGAGCATCACTTCATAAGCCTCGGCCAGTCCGACCGTCAAAAGCCTCAGTCAGACTGAGCGCTAAAAGAACCTCAGCCAGACTGAGCGCTAAAAGCCTCAGCCAGACTGAGCACTAAAAGAGCCTCAGCCAGATTGAGCACTAAAAGCCTCAGCCAGACTGAGCACTAGAAGCCTCAGCCAGACTGAGCACTAAGAGCCTCTGCCAGTCCGAGCGTGAAGCACTCGGCTAAACCAAGCCTCAATCAGCCTAAGTATAACAAGTCTTAGCCAGACCGAGCACCACAGTTTCAGGGTCAGACTCTGTTACCCACAATGTCAGTAAATCATAGCTTTGCCCCAAATGAGTATGCATGCAGGGCTCGGTCAAGGCCACCTATGCAAATTTCATGCTTGTAGAATTAGTAGATACGCCTAGTCACAATTCCAGCTCCAAGTCTTTACACCACTCTTTGCTCAGTCGAATTCCAAAGACGTTCTTACACGTCTTCTTTAGAAGACATGTTATTTTCTTCTCAATCAAACTCTCACAAGTCAGCCTTTCTCCTCACAAACCAAGCCTCACTCCATAAACCATTAACCTACTTGAGCAGTGTGGCAAACGCAAACTTGAAATTTTACTACATTTTAAACTTCACTCTGCATTGTTACAAGTTCAATTTCACTCTGCATTGAGGAGTTCCTAACTTTACTCTGCATTGAGTTTTTATTACAAGTTCAACTTCACTCTGCATTGTTACAAGTTCAATTTCACTCTGCATTGAGGAGTTCCTAACTTTACTCTGCTTTGAGTTTTTATTACAAGTTCAACTTCACTCTACATTATTACAAGTTCAATTTCACTCTGCATTGAGGAATTCCTAACTTTACTCTGCATTGAGTTTTCATTACAAGTCCAATTTCACTCTGCATCAAGGAGTCCCTAACTTTACTCTGCACTCATTTTTTATTACAATTTCAATCCCACTTTGTCTTGAGGAATTCCTAAATTTAATTTTTATCACAAGTTCTTATCACAAGTTTTCATCCATTTCAGACGCACAAGCTTCAGACGCACAAGCAAAAACAGTCAGAGGCAAAACACAACTGAAATTTTATTTATTCACAACTTTGTACATAAGTTCATTACAGCAATTCAAAAAAAAAAAAAAAAAAAAAAAAAAAAGCAACAACACAAAACAAAAACAATTCCCTCATTCCTCCTCACTGGAGACGAGGTCTTCTTCTTCAATACCCTCGTCTAGGGGGGTTTGGGCCACATCATCCTCACCAATTGTTACACTACTAAGGTCTAAGTCTGGGAACAGTTCTTTAGCTCTACGTTTGAATATCTTCCAGCCACTGTCCCAGAACTCAGCCATTTCGTGTTTGTAGAAGTCTGACTGCTGGAAGCTCTCAATAACTTCTGCTTCAGTTCTGCCTCCAGCGGTCGTCCTCGATGGGCCCGTCCCCCCAGACTCTTGCCTAGCCAAGCTGCTGGTGACCGCGGCATCAACTGCCATCTGAAATTTAGCAGACCCTTTGAACTGCTCCACTGCTGCGACGCACAAATCAGGGTAAGCCGCCCTTTCAGAGGTTGCCTTCGCCCTCTCTTCATCCAGCTCCTTCTGCAGGGTCACCCTTTCAGACGCAGCCTTAGCCCTCTTTTCCGCCAACTCTTTCTCGAGGCTCTCCTTTTTCGCCGTCACCTTGGCTCTTTCTGCTTCCAACTCCTTCTGAAGTCTCCCTCTCTTCTCCACTGCCTTGGCACGCTCGCCTTCCAGCTCCTTCTTCAGATCGCCAATCTTCACATCTCGCCTTTCATCTTCGCTCGACCACTCTTCATTACTGCTCATTACCTCTTTATGTCGCTCGATCATTGCGCGGCTAGGCTTGCAAGAGCTTTTTAGGCCTCATCCAACCTTTTCTGCTCGCCAGCCAGTTAGAACTCGAGCGACACAACCTGGCGGCGTATGTCTTCCAGCTCCATCTTGACCGCTTGCAGATCAGCGTGGGCAGTCTCCCAACTTGCACTCTCATTCTTCAACTTTGCAAGCTGAGTCTTGGCCTCATCTGCCTTCAATTTTGCAGCCCCCGCCTTCCTCAGCAGAGCCCCTGCTAGGGTGGTTAGCTCCATTTGAGCGGAGCATAACCCCTCGGCGGTTCACCGTTGAACTTGGATCTTTGAACGAAGGTCGCCTCTTCTACAATCCCCACCAGTGATTCGCCTTACTGGCTGGGCCTTCTTCTCCCTCCAACCGGCCCGCCACCGCACGAGCGTGGTAGATCGCTGTGGTCAGACTGACTCCCCCTCCTTGGGGTGTAGGACCCCCCTGGGGCTGTTCTTCCCTCCTTGGCCCAGGGCCAGTTGCCCCATCTTCTACTTGTCCTTTAAGGGCGGCCCTCGCGACCCCTGCGGCAATCGCCGCCACTACTGGAACCACTTCCATGCCCTCTGAGGCGATGTCTGTAACGCCCCGATTCTACACTATAGGTTGCAGTCAAGGGAGAGTCACTAGTGAGTCCTATGGTCAATAACCAAGTAAGATCCCAGATCGCCGGAGGAGTCAAAATAGCCTCCCTTCTAAGTCCAGCTTTCTTAGGCAGCGCACTACCTTTTTGACAGATCTTACTAGGCATTAACGCAAGGTCTCATAAGCAACGATAAGGTTCATACATAGAATATAAATACATAACAACCACATTTATACTTAATTCAAAAGATTGTTTCATTACATTACATCCTAATAGAAAGTTTAAAATCTACATGAGTTCTTACAAAATAACAAAAAGGAAATTTCTATTATTCCTAAGATAGCCAAAAGTCCTCGAAGGTTTCGAGCTCGTCATCTGTCACGACCCAAACCCGGCCCTATGGGTTTAGCACCGTAACCGGCCAGTAATCCGAGATTACGAAGGCTCTTGAACGATATCTGATAAAAGAAATCTGAGTACTGGCGGAAGCCAATCTGATAAATAACTAGTGTCCATTGAGTGTAAATCGTATGCCAAAACATTTTTCATGCATTCTTTCAATTGAGCGATCTGATCTATACAATCATTTACAATCATCAATCTGAGGATCAAGTCCCTAGACAACGATGCGGTATAACGAAGGAGTCTATACAAAGCGGTGAGGAAACCGATAGGGGACACAAAAACACCCCAAGCCATAGCATGGCAACACGAACCTCGATGAGGCACATAGGTCGGCTTGACAAAGCTGGGGACCAATCCCACGCTCCTAGCTCGATGCAGTTCTTTGAGAACCTACATATATATATATAAACAGTGAGCTAAAGCCCATGAATAACATACGATGTAAAGAGGTTATGAATGAATGTCCTTACGATCTTGAAATCAATTCATTATCTGATATTTCAATCTTCAAGATTTCATCAATCAAGATTTCAATCAATCACCATATGTGGTACATCCATTAGCCTATAAACAGTAGGTCCAGAAGGACCGCCTTAACAGCATCAACAATAATGATGGCCATCAATCGGTAAGCATGATATGGTTCCACAAGGAAACCGATAGAGCTCTGTAATACCAATAACGATGGGTGCTAAGGATGCCTGTCTGATTAATCTGAGACATACATTCATTCAATAAACAATATCAGTTCAATAAACAGTTCAGTTCAGAATTCAAAATATAACCATTTGAACATATCTTTACACAATCTGTTACTCACAGAGATTGGGCTAATAGCAGCTAGAGCGCGTCCCCGAGAGCCAACCCTAAACAGTTAACAAATAGAACACACACTAAGTTCACAATCGGAAGGATATAATTTAAATCCCTAAATTTTCTCGGTGTGGTTCTATGTCTAAATCCTTATTAAGATGCCTTAAACTAGGCCTAAGAATGCCTAGGATGGGATGAGGATGCAAAAATGTGCACAGAAATCAGTTTGAAATTTTTGACGAGGTCTCCGCCGGCGCGAGTTTCCCTTTCGGCGAACAAATAAGCCAACAAAGGTCCCTTCGGCGTCAACTTCCCGCGGCGGTGATGCCTGATACAAGATCTTTGGATCTTGCGATTTCCCTTTCGGCCTTGAAACTCTCGCTTCGGCGGATCAGAACAAGTCGAAGAAATCTTTGGGAGCATGAATTTCCGCCGGGCACTTCCTCCGCTTTCGGCAGACGGCCAAAATCTGGAAAATCCAGATTCAACCTCCAAGTTCCAAATCAAGTTTTGATGCTCCAAATTCGATCCTCTTGGGCCCATTTTCTGGAAAACTCTTTCAAACACATAGAATAACAAGTTATAAAGCTCAATTTAAGAAATCAAGGCCCAAGGGTGTTTCAATTAAACCCAATTTTCAAACCCATTTCATGAACAATTTCAAAGCATGACATGCATGATCTTTTAACCAAACCCAAGGTTCAAATCTTGCTCAATTGAGCTCCAATCTTTGAAAACAAAATGAAAACATGGACTATAGCTCCAACATGAACATACATGTAACAATTAGCCAAGAACTCAACTCCAAACTCACCAAACTCAACATGCATGCAACAATGGAACTTCAATTCATCATTCTTGAACTTAAAACATGGCTTAGCTCTACAATGATGCATGAAGCATGCAAGGTTTAGCTCAAGACAACAAGAAGAAGATGATTCCCTTACCTAGAGTGTCAATTACAAGGTTTAGGAGCTAAATTAGCAAGTATACTTCAATCCACTTCAAGTCTCCTAGCAATTCACAACAATGGCAAGATGAGCTCAAGTCTACTCCCTCTCTCACTCTATAATTCGGTGGGGACTAAGGAAAAGGCTGAGGAGAAGCTTTGTTCAACATGTAATAAGGTCTAGTACACTATTCTAAGTGGCCCACTAGGAGTGGCAATTCCGTAATTAAATCAAACTCTTTAATTGGCTTTATTTAATCTAATTTAATCGTTCCTAATCAATTTTCAGATAAATATATCATTAAATCAGAAATATTCTACTGAGTCTAAAACATCAAATGGTTTCTAAATCGGCTGCCGATAAGGCCTTCAATTAGCAATTTAAACATAAAATGCAAACAGATAAATCAATCAATCAAACAGATACCATATGCAATTCAATAGATTACTCATTCAATTTCAGTTTCAGTTCCATTCAGTCTGTTCAGTAGTTCATCCAGTTCACTTATCAGTCATTATCAGTTCAGTTTAGCAGTAATCAGTAGATAATTCAGTGGTTTAACGGTAATCAGTACGAGGGTTGTTACATCATCTCCCGTTATAAGTTCCGCGTCGTCACCTGGCATGATACGCCGTGAGCTTTGAATGCCCAGTAAACACACACACGCCCTACCCATTTTTTCCAGTCCAATACACAATCACAATTATAACATCAAGTAATAAAGCATACTCAAATAAATAAATAAAGGGTCAAGTTAGATGTTAGTAAACTAGAAATCCCCCAAAGAGATTTCGTCCTCCCAACCACAAGAATCGGACGCGGATTATTCGGTATGTCCCCTCTTTTGCTGCTTTGTTGCAGAACTAACCTCGGATGCCTACCAACGGTTATATAGCGTCAAGCGCATATGAGGCCTCAAAAGAGACGGTAAAAATAGGGCCTTGCCCGAAATCCCTCCTTACACCAAACCACCTAAGGTCCGAATACAACCGCTCCGTTCAAGGGTTCCAAAAACCACTTACGCAAGACTTTAACTTTCAAATAGGGAACGCATCCCAACAATCCATATATCACATTTCTCATCTTTTCATTACTCAAGTGTTCGAAAACCCAATACCCACCCAATTAGGTTTCCCATTGAATTAAGTGTTTTAAGTCAAGGTTAGTCCAACTAAACAATATAATAATATCCACATAAGCATGCATCCTCAAGATAAGAAAGATAAATAACATAACATGCACATACAATATCTTGCCAAGATATGATCATAAGCCATTAAACATTTTCATGAATACAAGGGCACAAAACATCCATACATAACAAATTTCCAAATTTAACATCACGTGAAGATTAATACGAAAGGACTATTTTAGATCATCCACTGAACTCGGTCTTCCTATGGTTCGTAGAGAATTTGATCTAGTTTCTAGAACATTTTTCGAAAATGGGTTTGATTTTCCAGATTTTAAGTTATTTAGAAAATAGTCCAGCGCTGTCCAGAATCTGTCCAGATCCGTCGACCGTTACGAAAACTTGATTTTCTTGCAAACCGCTCAATGTTTTTCGATGAAACCAATTTTAGTTGAAAGCTAATTTCTAAAGGAAGGTTTTGACATAAAATAGAGGTTCAGAATATTTTTGTACATTTTTCTGGAATTTTTGAAAGTTGACTGCAAAAATAGGTTTTAAGGTAGAATGCCCAAAACAAGAAAATTTATAAAAAGGGGGTTCCACCATGGGAAAGTTTCATTTATTTTGTGAAGAAAATATGCTAAATATTACATGTTTAACTTAGAAAATCTGTTTGAAAGGGTGCCTTTGAAAACTTGAGAGATTGGTAATAAAAGGAGATGGTTTCGTGCCAAAAAGGAAAAAATACAAGAAAGATGGAGTCAATACTCAAATCTTAGCATTTTTAACATAAGAACTCTTTAATAACAGATCAAAAAAAAAAAAAAAACATTATGTAGAAACATGTATTGAAGAAGGAAAATGAAAGATAAGGTTGTGTTATGGCTTACCTGCTAAGTTTGCATAAGAAGGCTCTCTTCTTCCTCCCTCTCCTCCTCTAGACTTCTCTTCCTTGCTCTCCTCCCTCTCTCTAACCAAAATGTGTGTGTGAGTGAGAGTGTTATGTGTGTTTGCAAGCTAGGGAGATGTGTTGATATTTATAGGCAAACTTTTGAGGCAAAAAGTCCTAAAAGCCCCTTAGTTGGAAATGGTGGGTTTTGTTTGGATTCTAAGGAAAAGGAAGGGATTTGGGAGGGTTGGTCAATGATTTAGGCAACACTTAGTTAAAAGGGAACTAGTTTTGAAACTTGCACCCTAGGTCTAGGTCATAGGTTGGTGGTTTTTCCTAGAAGTTCATGATGATGTTTCTTGGAAATTGATTTCTTACTTTTTTCTAGGAAGGCTAGGCATAGGGAAGGGTGAAGGGAAATTTCTTTATTATTTTATGTCTAGGCACACTCCTCTAGGTGTATATATATGTATATATATATATATATATATATTACAAGATTGATGGTACTAATAATATTAGGGTACATGTACTAGTTTTTGTGGTTTATTTTGAATTTAAATAAAGTGTGAGGGCTTGGAGTCAATTTCTTGTATTGGGACCCTACTTAGGTAGAATTAAATTAAATTAGGTTAGGGAACCTAATCCGGCTAGTGTAATTCCTGTTTTGATAAAAATAAATAAATAAATAAAATAAAATAGTAATGCTAACCGACAAGATTCGAATTTATTCCAATAACCGAGGGACTTTAAAAAAAATAATTCATCATTAGGGTCTTAAAAGTAAATGCATATTTCAGGGGCTTCACAATGTCCACCACTTCTAGGGCAATCACTCTTCCTGGGGTGTCTCCCACTTCCCCCCCTCTGCCTCCTTGGCCATACTGGTTTCCTTTACCCTCGTCTCCCTCCTCATCTTCTAGGCAGGCTCTTCCTCACTCCGCCTCACCCTCTTCTTCTTCTTCTTTACCACGCCCAACGCCTCCATCTCCTTCAAAGACCTCTCATTCAAAGGGTCTATTGGAGGTGGTCGTGGCACAAATACGCCTAAGTCTTTCTCTCCCAAGGGTTTGGGGCGAAGTCGAATCCTCTCCCTTGTAATCGGTTTTGGTGGTCGGTCGGCCTGGGACTCTTTGAATTTTTGGGCTTTCGCAAGGATGGTTTGATCCTCCGCTTCTTGAGCCCTTCTCCTTACCTTCAACTCCGCTCGATCGAGGTCCCCACCGCTCGGCCGTGGACCCAACCCTGCCTCAAACAATGCAGACGACTGAACGAGCTTGTCCCATTTGGCCCCTTCTTTCTCCCTCCACTCCTTTACCCTCTTCACCCTCTCCTCTGCTGTTGCTCCTAGCTTTGGCTCCATCGACTTGGTGGGCACCTTCCAAATGGTGCGCACTCCAACTCCTCTACTGGCAGACACATAGAACCACCGTAGTCTCTACCCCTTGATCGACGACGGCAACCCCGCCACCAGCCCTTTTTCTGCTGCTGTCTGCAGAGTGACCCAAGTCTCTTACTGCCCTAAGGCCTTGTAGCATGCGAAGAATTCGTCCATTGGCATGGCCGCCCCTTCGTTCGCCTTCGGCCAGGCACTTGCACAAGACAGCAAGATCTTTCACGCATTGGGCATTAGTTGGCCCGGCGGCACCTCCAAACGATTTCGGACATCTACTACCACCTGCGGCAGGGGCAGCCTCAGTCCTCCTTTCAATGCCTCCTCATAAAGGGCAAACTGCCCTGGCCTGGCATCGGATGGCCTCTCCGTCGACATCGGCAACGACAACTCTATTTCAACAGGCACCTGGTATTTTTCGCGAATAGCCTCCAAATCCGCTGCAGTAACTGTTGATTTATCTGCCTTTGTATGCCAGTGATCAGGTTCTGCCTGGTTGATTGGCTTTGTAGCTGCTATCATGGTGGAACAGTGGGATCGTACAATCGACTCCCCCACCCTCTCCATCCTGTATTGCTGCGCTAACTCCACCGCATCATTATCTCCAAGTGGATCCACCCTGACATTCGCAGTTTCTTCTTGGGCCATTTCTATGGTATGTCTGCGAATTGCTTCGGAGGCAGGTGCAAGGAAATCGAAAAAGTGTTGCAGAGGTATATTGCGAGCAACAAAGGAATTCACACTTGGAATATTTTGATTTTTCGTAAACAAGTAGGTGAATCGAATAATGCCAAAAGTCCACAGTTTGCTCGTATTCCAAGGATCCCAATTAATTTTTGCCATTTTGAAAACTTTTCAAAATCATTCGCCAAAACTGTCTTTTCAACAACCATAATGACCTAACGTTTCATTTCTGATCCAATGCCTAATCTTCCCCCCCACGGGATGTTGCCACGTGTACAATCACAATCCACTGTCTCCTCCCCTTACCCTGTCTTTTCCACTTCAAATCACCACGTGACACGCTGCCTCTTGAGCCCCACGTCCCTCCACCTCACCCTTCGCAGTCGGCCCTCCTCATGGTCGGTCTTCCCACTCGGCCAACATTCGCGATCGACCCTCTTCGCGGTCAGCCCTTCCACTCGGTCACCCTACACGGTCGAACCACCTCCCAATCGATTCACCCGTTCGGTCACCCCCGCCGGTCGACCTCCATACTACCACTTCCCAACACCCTCACCTTCTTTATTACTATTCCCTTCGCTAGACTAAAGCTGCACTCAGGAATAGGGGACTACTGACGTATACAAGCCCACAAAGGCCATAAATCACTATAAACAACCCAAGCCCATCACTTGGAACCCAATACATAACCCAGCTGGTGAGGTTCAGAACAGCTGGAATCCAACATGGCATAAAGAGCCAATGGCATGCAGACACATGGCAGGTGAAGGACGAGCCACATCAGCAAACAAAGATCTGCAAAGTTATTGCTACTTCACATCACCATTAATGCAGCTCATCACAGCATTTATTACGATAATACCTCCCCGTCGGAACAGGACCCCCTTACCCTGAACAAGGTAAGTTACAGCATAGACTTTCGGCGAGGAGGGCAGGTCGGAAGGGACAGCAAAATGATTACCAAAGGATATAAGCAAACGTTGAAGACAAGAAGAAGGTTAAGCTTTCTATCTCTAAACTCTCCTTACACCCTACTTTTCCTTCTAACTTGCTCGTAGGAGGGTTTACTAGGGGACTACCCCGTTCCCCATTGGACTTGTTTGCAGGTAACCCGGTGAGCTGGACCAACTGGAAGTGAACACTGAAGTACTTGGACTTGTCTAACCTATTCACTTAGGCAAACTGTATCATATATATATATATATATATATTTAAATTTAGAAAATTCGTGCAAGCAAGCAAACCATGTAAGTTTTCTTATTATTTAAATATAATTTAAGTATGGTGTTGGAATTATAAACTCTTGTTTGGGTGCGTTTCAACTTTGACTGCAAAGAAGAAAAAAAGTTCACAAATTCCAAAATAAAAGCAAAGGACAACAATAAAAGAAAGAAAGAAAAGAAATTTTGTAATTATTATTATTCTTTTTTGAAAGTTTGCCTTCACCACGTCTTCCTAGCTTTAATCATTTTGTCAATATTTGCGACAGAGCCCGTATCACTGAGATCTTTCATCCTATTGGGCTATTGGGTGCTTATAGCTTTTTTTTTTTTTTTTTTTTTTTTTTTTTTTTTTTTTTTTTTTCAGTTTAGAGCATCTCCAATCTTAAATTAAAGTTTTCATTAAATTTGAATAAAAAAATAATTTTTTTCTTAATCTGATACCGAATGTTTTAAAAATTAATTTTCATCAAATTTTCATTAAATTTGTGTCGAGATAACTGGCCGGTCGACCGGGTGGTCGACCGGTTAAGCCATTTTTTTTTTTTTTTGATTTTTTTTTTAAAACTTTTTGAACCTTTTAGTGGTCGACCGGTTGTTCGACTGGCCGGTCAACCGGCTGGTCGACTGGTAAGGCAAAAAAAATTTTTTTTTTTTAACTGTTTGACCTTTTTTTTGGAATTGTTTGAACCTTTTGGTGGTCGATCGGTTGGTCAACTGGCCAGTCAACCGGTTGGTCTTCCCCAACGGTCATGCACAGTGTTTTGATGAAATGCGGAGCCTGTCCTCATTTTGGTGAAACGTTTGGTGAAATCTTGATTTGATATCAATTTGGTGAAACCGTTGGAGTATGAAAAAGTACTTTTTTACCAAATTTTAAATTTGATATAAGATTTAGTTCAGGGTTGTAGATGGTCTTAGAAATTAGTAGGGTGTGTTTGGTAACGTTTACGTTTTCAGTTTATATTTACAAAAATTTTATAAATTGGTTTTTGTTTATTTTGTGTTTATTTTTAGAAAAACATAAACTACAAACGCGTTTGGTAATTGACAAAATATTTAAAAAAAATTTAAAAATATAAATAAGAGTAAGAAATGGCAAGTGGTGACAAGTGGCGGCGGAAGACGGTGGTGAAAAGTGGTGACGGTGGGTGGTGGTAGTGGGTGGATGGGTGACAGTAGCGGGTAGTGGGTAGCGAGTGGGTAATGGTGGTGGTGGTGGTGGTGGTGGTGGCGGATGATCGGTGGTGGTGGTGGTGGTAGTGGTGGTGGCAGGTGATGGGTAGTGGTAGCAGGTGGGTGGCGGATGGCGGGTAGTGGTGGTGGCAGGTAGGTGGCGGATGATGGGTAATGGTGGCAGGTAGGTGGCGGATGGCGGGTGGTAGTGGCAGGTAGGTGGCGGGTGGTGGTGGTGGCGGGTAGGTGGCGGGTGGTGGGTGATGGTAGCAGGTGGGTGGCGGACGGCGGGTAGTGGTACGTGATGATGGGTGGGTAGGTGACGGTGGCAGGTGGTAGCGAGTGGGTGGTGGTGGTAGTGGTGATGGCGAGTGGGGGGTAATGGTGGTGGTGGTGGGTGGGTGTGGTGGTGGTGGTGGTGGTGGGTGGGTGGGTGGGTGGCCGGATGGTAGGTGTGGGGGGTGGTGGTGGGGGGGGGGGGTGGGGGGTGGGGGTGGGTTGGAGGTGGGTGGCGGTTGGGTGGTGGGTGATGGTGGTGTTGGGGGTGGGTGGCGGTGGCGGGTGAATGGTAGGTGGCGGGTGGTGGTGGGTGTGGTGGTGTGGTGAGTGGATGGTGGTGGCGGTGGGGAGTGGTGGTGGTGGCAAGTAGGTGGCGCGTGGTGGTGGCGGTGGATGGTAGTGGCCGGGTGGCGGATGGATGGCGGTGGGCGGGTGGTGGTGGTGGGCGGTGGGCCAGTGGCGGGCGGTGGTGGTGACAGGCAGGTGGTGGGTGGTGGTAGTGGTGGTGGCGAGAGTTGAGTGATGGTGGCGAGTGGGTGGCAGGTGGTTGGTGGGTGGTGGTGGCAGGTGGTGGTGGGGGTGGGTGGTGGTGGCGGAAGGCGGTGGTGGAAAATAGTGGCGGGTGGTGACTAGTCTTGGGTGGTAAAAAAAAAAAAACTGAAAACTCAAAATGGAAACACATTTTTTGTGTTTTCATTTTTTGGCCAAATTTATAAACTGAGACCATTGATTTATAAATCAAAAATTTTATCAAACAAGTTTTTATTTGAGTTTTTAAAATTTTTATAAATATAAACAGAAAACTAAAAACATAAGTGTTACCAAACGACACCGTAGTAACCCATATAATATATGTATTATTTTTATTAAAAAATATTTAATAATACAAGGTGATATAAAAAAATAATTTTAATTTTAATTTTAAATTAAAATTAAAGTATGATTTTAATTATTTATTTTGATAATATTGACATTATCGTTTTATAAAATTGTTATTTGAATATTTATATATATATATATATTAATTTTAGTTAAACTATTTGTGGATTTTGATAATTTTAGTTCTACCGTATTATAAAAATGTAATCAATATATAATAATTTTACATGATATATATTAGATTATAAAATAATAAAATAAATACTGATTTTGATATTAAAAATAATAGTTTAATTAAAAGAAGAATTAGTAACATAAAATTAAAAATAATTTTAACTATTTAATTTTATTTTATATTCATATGAAAAATAAAAATATGTAAAAATATAAATTATATAAAATTTATTAAAAAAAATTAAATATAAATATGTTTTAGATGGACTATCATATAATAATTTTATATGATATATATATATATTAAATTATAAGATTGTAAAATCAACACTCTTAATTAAATTAAAATATCAGCTATATAAAATAAATTCAATAACGACTAATCAAGAAAGAATCATATAACAATATCTAAACCTAGAAAGAAAAAATAATGAAAACATCCAAAAGATAGATACATCTCAGTGTGTGAAGTAATTAATCATTTTTAATATAATATCAAAACATAAAAGAACTTATTGTTCAACAATTAAAAAAGTAACTCAAGCAGTAAATTCAAACTTTAAAGATTCCTCGAGAGTATCATTGTTGTGTAGATTTTTCCTTATGTGAATTGTGATTATATAAAATAATGTAAGAAATGAAATATAATTTCATGTATAGAATCACTATAAAATTTAAATGATAAATCCATAATATAGAACTAGTATGGGATATAGAATAATGAACGGGAAAATAAGAAGGAAAAAAAAAAAGAAAAAAAAAGAAGAAGGCAATTTAACATTTAAAAAAAAAATCCTAATACCTGGAAAGAATTAAGAAGAAAAACATGGAAAGAATTAAGAAGAAAAACATGAAACGTAAAATTGGTATTGGGTTTGTGAATGATCTCAAGTGACCAAGAAAAATATATAGAAAAAAAAATATTTGTCAAATAGAATCCATATAAAATAAATAAAGTTAATATAATTTAAATTAGTTTTGGATTTATGTAGAACTCTATATGTAATAAAAAAAATACATGCTGACTTAGCTGTTTTAGAAAAAAAATAAACCCTTATAATATGCCACCTAAATATAAAAAAAATATTATTTTTAATAATATATATATCTACTTACATCTTCTGAGGTTGAAATAATCAAAACAAGCAATAAATAAATAAATAAATGATTATTGAAAGGTAAGATTAGCAAATCATACTTTCAAATTCTGACTTTTTGTTATCAAATTTCGCCATCTCCAATCGTGTACTAAATCTATCACCAAATTTAAATTTAATGAACAGTTCCTTCTTTTTTGTGTAAACGGTTTCACCAAATACATTTTTGTTGGACAGGTAATCTCTAAGAGCATCTTCAACGATTGAATAAATTTTTCATCAAATTTGAGTAAAAAAAAGCCAATTTTCTCATTTTGATACCAACAGTTCCAACCGTTCACTATAGCGTGCATCAAACAGAGAGGGTTGATTGGCTGGTCGACTGGTCGATCGACCGGTAAGAGCAAATTTTCAATTTTTGCCTTCATTTCTGTTGCTTGAAAAAATACTAAGGTGGTCGACCGGGTGGTCAATAGAGTAGTCGACCTTGTAGTGTAAAATTTTCACAAATTTATGCTTTAACGACTAAGCACAGTGAATTGGTGAAAAGAGCAAGCCGTCTTCAATTTGGTGAAACGTTTGATATTTTCTCAATTTGATACTATTTTAGTGCAACCGTTGAAACATAAAAAATAATTTTTTTTTATCAAATTTAAATTTAATGTTGGATTTGATAAACGGTTAGAAATGGCCTAACGGATGTTGAAACAGTTTTTAGATGACATCTGAACTATCTGATCGAGGAGATCAGTTTCTGGGTTTGCAGGATCGGAATCTCCAATTTTCTCTTCCCTTTTACTGTCACCAACACATTACCTCTCCAATTCTCATCCACAAATCCTCCGCAATTCATCTTCTCTCTCTCTCTCTCTCTCTCTCTCCTGAAGGGAAGTGGTGTAAATATAGGAATTAATTTGAAAACCATTGATTCACCTCTTCTTGTTCATTTTTCTTCTAAGAAAGTTCAGAATTTTTTTCAAATTCTAGAAATATAGAGAAAAAGAGATGTGGGTCTGTGATGATCGATTGTATTGATATGTTTTATGTCTCTTCTTTCCTTATCTTCAAATGGGTTCTTTGAGAAACCATTGATTTCACAATTCCATATCAGATTTTTGAAAAATTTTCACATGTAAAAATCGCTTCCTCTGCGCCGTTGGGTTGTGTTGTGAGAGATCACAACTGGCGAGAACGATGCAGTAAAGAAATCAACGCTCGAAATGCTTTCTAGAAAAATCTCAAACACTTGGTGTGCATTTCAAGTTCAGCCCATGATGAGAATTTTCAAATTCATGACCACCATGAGAATCAGGAGGAATTGCCACCCAATAGCCAGAGACACGGCCAAGTTCTTGACAGGTGGGCATGAGCTCGAGAAATGGTGATTGATAAACAGATTGGAGAGCAGAGAGAGAATTCTCCGACTCAATCTGACGCCTCCGCCGAAATTCCCAATCTGAGTAGCATTTCTACTCTTGTTCAGAGGTGGAGGGACTTAGCTGAGGCTGCTCTAAATCTAAACGCCAACAAAAACAACCCCAATTGGTCTTCCTCCCCTGTTTCCAGCTCTGTCAACACCAATTACCACCCTGAAAACTCTTCATTTGTCGATGCACCGCCATCTGAAACCCGTGAATCTGTTGATGAAAGGCTCGACTTCCCCTCTGTAATGATAGAGGACTCATTCATTGACTGGGAATCGGACGGGATGGCCCCGAGCAGACCCCCTTCCGAGGACGCAGGAGGAGGAGAGAGTGGAGCAGAGAGAGAGAGGTGAGAGTGGCAGATGCGATTAGGAGGTTGACATTGAAAGCTGAGAATCAAATTCAGGGCTCTCCTGTAATTTGAAAGCTGAGAATCCAATTTTGCTCTTCCCGGTCGAAAGATAAACAAGTCAAATAACCAAACTTAACCTATCTACTACTCGGTTTGACTCAATTTATTTACGACACTAGTACTCGAGGTCATGGGAAAAAAGAAGAGATAATATCTAAAGCCAGCTAACTCCTATCTGCAACACCAAACATGAATATATGATCTCTCTTGCTTCACATATAATCTCTAATGCTGCAAATTGACCTGAATCCAATTATCCAATAGTAGGCTCTACAATCAACATAGTCTGCAGACAAGTATTGAACAATCTTAATTGACAACTAACCATATGGCCTTTCCAGTTTATAACCAATTAACAGTTCAAATTTTTGTGAGAATTCAAACAAGTAACATTCAGAAGGTCAATATATAATCACACTAGCATTCAAATTTGTGATGCAGCACTTTACATACAGTGTGTGTGCAATGCGCGAGATAGAGAACTTAGTTGCACGAAGTGAGGGCAGGAAATGGGAAAGCAAGGGCATATATAAGTTTTTACGATTGGAAGCGCTTATGAAAGTGTGTATAAATTATATATTATAACAATTATTTTTTCTGCTTAGTTGTAACATATGAATTAAAAATATGAATAAATATTAGAGATTGATTATATGAACTACAAATTGTCACTATTAAGTACATTACACATTAGGTAAAAAGAAAGTACTAAACAAGTTCGAGTACTTTGTCTTTTGATTTTTGAAATTTGTATATTTGAGAGGTTGTCTCAATTGAGAGTGAATTTCTTCCTTGACATGAATGAATTTGTTAGAAGTTGGTTATTCAGAAATGCAGAATCAAGTTTTTAAGAAAGGTCATCCAGGTAGGAGTTTCCTGCTACTACGTGTGTCAGAGACAGAGAGAAACCGGAAAAGTGAGGGAGTTCTTAAGCAGTTAACAACTACATAGCCAAGTTAGAGTAGAAGTTTGTTCCTCCCTGAAGTTGATAATCCATGGAGCCAAGCTTCCAGCAATAAAAGGATGATCATATACACAATTTGAAGCCTTAGCAAAACACTGGGTCTTCCTTTAATTCCTGTGCTTCATCAACAACTAAAATAAAAGATCAAGAAATAGAAGACAGTTATTTTTCACAGTGCCCGCAACTACATATCAAGCGTCACCAATCATCAATGCATTGAAACTAATATCAATCTCAAAAAATTATTGCTGCAACAAAATCACAGCAACATGAAAGGCCTGTTAAATAATTTGTGCAACAACTACCAATAACACAAAAGATTTACAAGCCATCAAGTATCACTCTTGTATGACACCGTATATATACCGTCCCTTCTCTCAAGACGGCAAGTCTGGAAATGCACCCTGAGTTCTCATTCCATGACTGCTTGCTTCTTGCATATCCTGCACATTCAAATACAATTTTGCTACATACAAAGTTGAGCCCTAAATACAAACTATTTTTTTTTTTTTCCCCTCATTTGTCTATAGCCTGATGTTTCACGGGGGATTTAAATGGTTCTCTTCCAATAATCTTCCGAGTATTTGGGACCCCTCTGCAGCCCCTCTGCAGCTAAAAATATAAATAATATTTCATGACTTCTATCTCTCTGTTTCTCCAAAGTGATGCTTCAAACTAAAATCAAATTGAAGTAATACACAATAATTCCAGTCTTGACATCCCATGGTAACCCTAATAAATGGTGAACCCTCTCCAGCATATATACTCACAAGTTACAAAACAATTTTGTGAGCTAGATATGATTTCCATGAAATTCCCAACTTCTTAACAAATACAATTTCATAGCCTTCAAATTCTTTAAACATTCTTGCCTAGAGCCTAATTGATATCCTCAACAATCTCGCTTGTCTTGGTCGCAACAGCCTTCCCTGCCACCTCATGCTACAAAGGTATGTTGTTTGACAGCCCCTTCCGGGTAGGAGCAAGTTTCTATCACAAGTTTTCCATCCAACATAGGGAGACAAAAAAATAAAATGTATAACTGTAGTGCCATTTTACGTTTGAAAATCTAAATTTGTCATACAGTGGTCAATCTATTCATATTCTAAGTCTTTACTAGTATATAAACATTGGCACAGGATGCTCTATACCCAAAAGGATGTTTGTTCCTCCGTCCCATATGCTCAAAGGCACAGGATCTAATTTATAATTAACTGTGCAGTTGTGAGTGAGGTGACAAGGGACAGGCGCCTTTTCTTTAGGACAGAGGATCCCAGCCCATAAACATTGATGGTAAATACTTGACACATTTTATCACTATTAAATGCGCACATAAATACACTAACCATGCTTCAATTACTGAGGGAAAATGACGCTAAACATGCACTAGTTTGTATTATATTATGCTTTCATAATTTGTATCAGATGAGAAAAATTGGAAAAGAAAAAAGCTTGTTAACGCATTAAATACAAAAATTTCAGAGACCAAAAGCTATTTCAAATCAACCATGAAGTTAAGTGAGTATTTTATATCCATGCAAAGAGATATACTACATTCAATTTTCGCATTTGATAATTATGATAATAAAATAGAACTGAATTAGTTTAGTATCATATACATATATAAGCTTATATTGAAAATTCAAGACCTCATCTGTTTAGTTTTCCTTAATGATATTCATCCACCCCGAAAGAGAACAAATCTTCACAAATTTACAAGATACTGGCAGTTATAAACAATAGTTGCACATGCAAAGGAATCAATGCAATAAAATAAGAAAGCAAAAAATTATCAATGAAGGAGGTCCAGAGGCAAATAAATAATCAAAAGAGAGTTTGATTGATGATAAGATAAATTGATGTCAATAAAATTTCAAATCATAATAAAGAAACCTTGCTACCTAGTCTGTTTGGTTTAGTTTTTGAATTTAATGTTTTTTGTTTTTTTTTTTTTTTTGGTCCATAGTAAACTTTTTCATATTTTTGTCATTTTTTTTTTGTAACTTTTTTAGGTGCATCTAATAAAATACTTACAAAAAAAAGGTTCAGACCAAAAAAAAAAAAAAAGGGAAATGTGAAATTTTTTTTGTTTTTCGTCTTTAGTGAACTGTTTGTAGATTTCTTCACAAATATTTACATTTTAAATGCATCTAAAAATTAAAACAATTTGACTAAAATATGAAAAAAGCTCACTAAAGTGGAGAAAAAAGAAAAAAAAAATCAAATAATGTAAGGATCAAAACAATAAGCAATCAAGGTTATATTTATTATTGTTACCATCAATGGAGCCTATATGGACAATAGCAATGTAACAAGCTTCCAAACAAAAAAAAAATTCTTTCACCAGCAAAAGAATAAACTTGCATTTGGGTTTTTCTCATTTCTGAAAAATTCACTTAAAGAAAATGAACTTGCCCCTCAAGCCAATGTTACTAGCAAGATGGTAGCTTGTACAGAGACGAGAAATTTCAAACCTCATAACCATCTGCTAAAACCAAACAGAAGAGAACATTAGCATGCCTCTGATCAAAGCTTACCCCCATAACTTGCATAAGTTGCATGACCAACCAATCAAAACATAAATGCAAGACCAAAAACTATTGTGTAACATGAACAAGTTTGATCCTCTGTTAAGATATCAACAAAAAGCCACATAAACACCAATAATCAGAAATAAATGTCATTTTCCCTGTAATTATAGTGCTGCATAATTTAAGCGTACATTCACAAATTAGAGAACAAGAGGTAGCTTACTTGTAGTCAGCACTTGCATCAGTTTCCCCACAAGCTGTAGTTATGCCTCCACTGCATTACTCAGTTCACATTGCAGAGTCTTGGTCTTGAATGAAAACTAGTTGGATGATAGACTCACAGTTCATTCACCGAACTATTCTTCCCAATCAATAGATACAACCTCCCAATGACCTTGGAGCTCAGCTGCAATTTCGAAGCAGAAGTTGGCATGACATGCAAAGCAATGATCACTAATACACATGATATCATTATAACCTCCTGCTCCAACTCTTTGTGGTGATTTATTCTACAACTGTTGTTTGAGTTCATCTTAATGCAATCCTTGGAGTGAAAGTCCATTCAATAGAGGGTTTCATAATGTTTTTCTTCAGAATGTAACAGGAATATTTAGAATATTATCACTTGAGAAGCTACCATATTGATAACAAATTAGACCTCAGCTAATGCTGGCCTCATTGTCAATTCTTTGTTACCGTTTACGAAGCAAAGATCCCCACAACCTTCAAAAAATTCAGTAGTCTAGTCCATACTGAAATTCTATAATGCTGTGTTTAGATCATGAATTTGGATAGGAATTTGTAAAGGAAGAAAGAAAAGGTAAGGGAGATGTGAATGAAATATGAAACACAGCCTAAATGCAAACTACAATAATTGTCTAAATATTTTCTATATTGCAGATCAGATAACCAAGGAATTCACAAGTAACTTTAGAAATATATCACTACCTTAAATGCTCTATACTATATTACTACTTCGAAAAGCAATCAAGGTACATGGCCAACAAGGCCAACTCCCATAATGCAAAAGTTGCATGAACCAATTGATTTTATATATATATATAGAGAGAGAGAGAGAGATATGTTCACAAGGACTACAAACATTTCAAAATATACAAGTTCAATGATCTCTTAAGATGTCGAAAAACAATTATTAATAACAATAATCAGCTTAATTGACAAAGAGGTGGAACCACAGAGGTAGCTGTCACAGAAAATCAGCAAACAAAAGATGGTTTGGATCATTGAGTTATCAATGATTCAGAAAAAAAGAATTTCAACTGCACTGACGTCAACTTTTAAGACTGCAAATTGTAACCCAACAAGCATTGCCTATGTCTAGCACATTCTACAAAGTTTCAGTCTTACATAATAACAAGCTTGATGATAGGGAAACACTATCACCTAATGTTTACCCACCTTCCCAAGCAATAAATAGAATCTCTCAGAATCTAGAGCGCTCTGGTACAAGCATAAACTGGAAAAACATGTAAAATAGTTATCCACGCAGTACTCTTGTAAACCTCCTGCACCAACTCTTCTTAAGAGGAAGCCCTAGAACTCTCCAAGTTCAGTGTCACAAATTCCATGGAGGAAAGGTTCATATTGAACCATGTGACTCATAATATTTTCCTTCAAAAAGCACCAAGAATGTTTACTTATTTCCAATGTTGACTATAAGGCTTATTTGGTTCACTGGACTGAGCGGGAATGGAATGGAATGGAATAATCATTCTTTAGGGGCTCATATGGAATGAATGGTGAATGATGATTCCATTTGTAATGCATTTTGCCACTATTTTGTTAGTCAACCAAACATGAAAATGAACATTTTGATGGAATGATCATTTATTCCATTTCATTCCAATAAACCAAATAAACCTAACATTAATTAAAAATTGTCACCCTGGGTGCGTTGGCCACCTCTTCAATTCTTGTGATTGATTAAAAGTAATTCAAAAAATTTGGTAAGCCATACCGGAATCTATAAAGCTTAGTGACAAGTGACTATTATTATGTCCCATTTTAAAGCTCAGAGACCCAGTGAACCCAAATGAGAAAATATGAAATGAATGGTGAAGCTAAATGTTCCATGGCATGTTAATACCTCAGAAAGCAGTCATGGAGACTTGCTTTTGCTCAGGATTACATTGAGCATTATCCATGTCAGTTATTCCAATCCTTCAAAAAGGTTGTCAGCAGTCAAAAGAACAATGTACAGCTTCTTCACATATTTCAGTCAATTCAATTTTGCAATCTAAAGCCGAAAAATTAGACCGTCCAGTTAGAAACCGTAACGAACAATGTTCAGCTTCCTCACATACTTAAGTCAAATTTTCTTTTCCTCATGTATCATTACAAAAGTGGATGAAAACATTAGCAGATTCATCATATGATAGGGGGGTACAAGCCCCAATCCAAAGATCAAGCTATATCTTCAAATCACTAGGAGATTCCACACACCAGTGTCTCCCAACTGGAGCTATTCATTGCACTAGTGCACATGAAAAAAAAAATGGTTAAAAACAGTGATCAAAGACACTGACTAGTATCATCACCAATAATTCAATTAGCACAGAATAAACTATGTTTATGTTGTGCATCATGAAATCAATATTAATATATACAATGAATTAAAAAGTGTTGGAAGTGCAGGATTTACAGTAAAACAATAAAATTAGAGCATCCAAAATTTTAGAAGCACATAAACAAGCTGTGTTAAAAAAATTTGAGAATTTCTTTTCATTTTCACTAGATTGGTCTCCATACAAGTAAAAAACTTGGGGTGAAATTCCCCAATAGTTATATCAAATGATACTAGAATTCTTCCCCTGTTACATTAATTACCAATAAAGCTTCCACTTTTCGAAGCAAAACTTAAATAGCCTAAAAATATAGTAATATGTTAGGTACCCAAATCAAACATGATCAGTCAAACTACCTCTGGCTTCCCAGTCCCTGCTTGTTCTTCATCGTGACGCCAAGTTCACCGGCAATTATAACAGTGGTTGCCATGCCAAGAAACATCCCATGCTCTACAACACCCGGGTGCCTCAAGATTGCATCACTAGCAGCATTCAAATCTCCAATATCTTTCTTGAAATACAAATCAATAATATAATTCTTGTTATCAGTCACAAATGGTTCACCATTTTCACCAAAAGTCCTAAGCTTTGCAACACAACCCGCCTCCTCGAACAACAATTGAAGCCTGTGAGCCGTGAATTTCCAACAAAAAGGCACAATCTCAACCGGCATAGCCAACCCACTACCCCCCAAATGCTCAACAAGCTTCGATTCATCAACAATCACAACAAATTTCTTGCAAGCACCTTCAATCATCTTCTCTCTCAGCAAAGACCCACCTCGTCCTTTGACCAAATTCATGTAAGGATCGACCTCATCAGCACCATCGATTGCTAGATCGACAACAGGGTGAGAATCGAGGTCGGAAAGTGGAATTCCAACAGACACAGCTTGTTCATGAGTCATCTTCGAAGTGGGTATTCCAACAATGTTGTTGAGCTTGCCTTGGCGCAAAAGCTCGCCAATTCGATCCACGGCGTGCTTGGCAGTTGAGCCAGTTCCCAAACCCAAAACCATGCCTGACTCGACGAACTCAACGGCCTTGTAAGCAGCTATCTTCTTGAGCTCGTCCTGCGTTAGAATCACTGGCGATGGCTTTGACACCATGATAGCTGACTCCACCGTTGGCTTGTCAGACACAATAAAATGAGGGAAAGCAATAGCCATATTTCAATCAACCAAAATCAATGAATCAATCAACCAAAATCAATGAATCAATCAACCAAAACGAAAATATACAAAAGGAATCGAAATGAATGGTGGGCTGTTTCAATTCAAGGCTTTGGATTAGAAGAGACCCAAAATCATAGTAAAGGAGAGAATCGGGACAGAACCCAGAAATCTTGGTTTTGGAGAGAGAGAGAGAGAGAATCGAAGGAGATATGGTCAGAGATATTGGGCTGTTTGTGTGGTGGTGATACGGAGAGAGAGTTGATTTGGGTTTCTTTGATTGGAATGGAATGGGTGGTGCGTGGAAGCTAGGGTTTTGGATGCATAGATTTATAGAGAAAGAGTGGGAGAGGATCAGAAAATGCGGGAGATGCGAAGGTTCAGAGAGATAGAGAGAGAGGGGTTGGAATTTAAATTTGGTAAAATTGAGTGGGTGGGAATTGAGATTACCCGAACCAATAGTTTGAATCATATCCGGAGGACTGGTCCTACACGCATAACCTCACCTTGTGTTTGGCATTTGGTCTTGGATTATTTTAGTCAAAAATAAATAAATAAATAAAATAAGTTTTTAAAAAAAATTAGTAAGATAAAATATCATATTTAAATTATATATCATTTTATTTTTTTTATAAAAATCAAAAAAATTAAAAAATTCATCTCAAATGAGACTTTTTAACCTTAGGCTATTTTTTAGTAATTTTTTAATTTTTTACGGAAAGATGAGCAAGAAATTAAAAAGAATGATGTGACAATTTATAGGTTTCGTTTGGGAAGAATGGGTTGGGTGAGTTTAGGGCTATTTTAGTCGCAAAAAGATAAAATAAGTTTTTTAACCCAATAAGATAAAATATTACATCTAACCCACAATCATTACATTCTTTTTCTCACAAAAAGTCAAAAAAATCAAAATGTCTTTTCCAAACGAGGCTTTTTAGCCTCATGTTAAAATAGTCAAAAAAATTAATCCACTTCCCAAACGAACCCATAGTGATTTTTTAATTTTTTAACTAAAATATTGTTTTGAAAAGTTGGTAAAAAGCTGGCTTCTGACTTTTTACTAAGCTTTTTGGCTTTTTTGGAAGTGATTTGGAAAGTTGATAAAAAGCTAACTTTTTGCTTTTTAGTTTAATATTTATTTATGGTGTCAAATCAAATTAAAATGACCAAAATACCCTTACCCAACATAATAAATTTATTATTATTATTTTTTTCATATGCCCTAATTTGTAATTTTAGGGCTGTATTTTTGACACTTTCCAAAGGGATTTTGTTGCGTTTTTGGCAGCCAAAAACATGACTTTTTACTATGTTCCCAAACTGGCATAAATAAGATCTAAAATAACCAAAAAAATCAAAAAATTAAAAAACTAACTCACTTCTCAGAGACAGGCAAAAACTTATTTGGAATGACTTATCTAACCCACTTTTTTATCTTTTTAACTTCTTTTGTTATATTATTTTTCTATTTTTTATACATTTTTTATTAAAAAAAATTATAAAATATATCTATTTACATCATTCTAAATAATTCTTAATTTGATTTTTTTTATTTTTTTATTTTGGCCTTTAAAATTTTGGATAAATTGTCAAATTTTTAATTCAATAAGTCATTTCGGTTATTTAATTTTCTTGATGTTTCAAATTTTTTAAAGTATCACAAATTAATACTAATTAGATATAATATTAGGTAAGAACATGTTAAATGGTAGAATCTACATGTATTTCTTATATCTTAATTAATATGTTAATTGATACACTAATTAGTATTTCTAATATTACTCAAAATGTTTTCCCAAGAAGGTTATGGTGACTAGTAATTGTAGGAAGGAGTAACAATATTAGTCAGCATGTTTAGTTTGAGCTTTTTGAATTCACTTTTTAGAAAATTAATTTTTTTTAATTTTTTGTATGTTTTGTTTTCATTGAATTTTTTTAATATTTTAAGTAATTTTTTCAATTTTTAGATACACCTAACATAAATATATTTAAAAAGTATAACATTTGTGAAAAACAAATCTTTAAAAAATTCACTAAATACCAAAAATATAATATAAAAAAAAACAAAACAAAACAAAAAATTCAATACATTTTTCGTATTCTTGTGTATTTATTATTTTTTAAAATATTTTTTTACACATATTTTATTTTTTAAATACTTCTAAATAAGGTGCATTTAAACCAACTAGGCCTAGCCTAGTTGGCCATCATACCTTTCTTAGGGCTTAGTCCCAAGGAAGTCATGGGTTCAATTCCTCTTAGGGGGTTGAATTAAGGGAGTACAAGCACTTGGGTGCTTTGTCAATGGTGGAGAGATCAAAAAGAAAGTAAAATGCATCTAAAAAAATAAAAAAATAAAAAATTTGCTTAAAATGTTAAAAATATTCAAAAAGTATAACATTTATGAAAAACAAATCTTTAAAAAATTCATTAAATACCAAAAATATAATATAAAAAAACAAAACAAAAACAAAAACAAAAATTCAATACATTTTTCATATTCTTGTATATTTGTTATTTTTTAAAATATTTTTTTACAAATATTTTATTTTTTAAAAACATCTAAGTAATGTGTATCTAAACCAACTAGGCCTAGCCTAGTTGGCCATCATACCTTCCTTAGGGTTTAGTCCTAAGAAGGTCATAGATTCAATTCCCCTTAGGAGGTTGAATTAAAGGAGTACAAGCACTTAGATGCTTTGCCAATGGTGGGGAGATTTCTCCCATATGTGCTAATCTAACAACTAACAACTAACATTTGCCAATAAAAAAAAAAAAAAAAAAAAAAGTAAGGTGCATCAAAAAAAGTAAAAAAAAAAATGTTTAAAATTTTAAAAATATTCACTACCAAAAAAAAAAACACACACACAAAATAAAAATACTTAATATCTAAAAAATTGAATTCAGAAAATTGAAACTCAACATAGTGAATGGTGTGTTGATAGTAATCGTGGAATGGGTGATAGTTTCTGTTTGGAAAGAAGGTTGGAAATTAAAATAGTTAAAAATAAATTAAAATAGTCAATAAGACAAATGTCACATACAAATTATAGTTATCTCACTTTTCTCTCACAATCATCAAATCAACTACAAAATAAATAAATAAATAACTTCTCAAACACAACTTTATTAGCCAAATTAAAATATCAAAAAAACCAAAAAAATCAACTAAAATAGTTAATTTTCCAAATGAGCCCAATGTAACATTAATTGTTGGATGACAATGGTTGTTAGGTTTCGTTTGAGAATAAACTATTTAAAGCCTCGTTTGGCAAGTGACTTTTTTAGTTAAAAAGTCATTAAAAAAATCAAAAAGCTAATAACCCATACCAAAAAGTCAAAAATTTCATTTTCTCTCTATTTTTTGCACATATTTTCGTAAAAAGCCAAAAAATCATCCCAAACATACTAATTTTTTTTACATCACATTTTAGTCAAAAATTCAAAAAGTTACTAAAAAAGCTTGTTCCCAAACAACCCCTAGTGATTTTTTGACTTTTACAAAAAGATGTGCAAAAAAATAAAGAAAGTGATGTGATAACTTATAGTACTTTTTGACTTTTTAATTAAAATATTTTGGGGATATTTGGGGTATACTTTGTAAAAATGGTTTTGGAAAAATAGTTGTTTCTTAAACTTTGGTCTATTTTTTTAAGTGAGACCAATGCGTCGAGGTTGGCGGGTATTGGTGGTAACGTATTCTATATCGTGTTGTGATTTACGTAATATGTTTGGATGTTCAATACCATTATCGAGTGAATGGGAAATTGAAGTCAAAGTAAGCTTCGTAAAAATGGTGTTTTTGTAGATTTTCCAAATTGAATGAAGGAAAGCTTGTTCCACATTGCTTGGCTAGACTAACATTGTATGGGTTTATAAGCTTTGAGTCTGGACCTTGGGGTAGGCCCTAAAGGGCACTCAAGTTTTATAGAGGAGGAGGTTATGGGCAAAATGGGCTAGACTCAAAACAAACACACACGCGTACCGTCGCCGCCATCCGTCCCTTTGAGCGAGGGGTACTCAAGTTTTGTAGAGGAGGAGGTTATGGGCAAAATGGGCTAGACCCAAAACAAACATATACACACACTGTCGTCGTCCGTCCGTCTGAGCGGGGGGCACTCAAGTTTTGTAGAGGAGGAGGTTATGGGCAAAATATGTTAGATCCAAAACAAACACACACGCGCACTGTCGCCACCGTCCGTCTGTCTGAGCGGGGTTAGGTTGGACTTGTTCAACCCAATGCTTATCTTTTTGGGCCAAAAACATTTAAATTTTTTTTTCTAAAATTAAATTCTTACCGTTTGGAATTTGAAATTCAAATTTAATTTCGAAATGACCCGAACGTATTCAAACGCGTTAGCGATTTTGGTCCAACACACTTGTCCAATTTTTTCTTTCAACCGAACAAGTTCATTATCTATTCAAATTTAACTTGAACAGTTACTTTACCTGTTCAAATCTATCCAAACAGGTTTGTTACCTGTTGAATTTTGTTATGAAAAGCCACCAGTTTACCTACAAATAGACAAGTCATCCATTTGATTTTTCATCCAATTTTCATTTTACTTTTCTGCATTTTGCTGCATAAATTTCCTGTGTAAAAAAGTATAATCACAGAGTGTGTTCGTTGGGCATTTAGTTTGTAGTGTTGCTACTAAATTGTCATTGATCATTTTATCTTAAGAGATAGACGTCCATATTCTGAAAGTACCTAGGAGAGGATGAATCTGTTTTAAGAAAACAATGTTTAACACCGACTTGATCGAATTTTCTAAAAAGATAATACTATGGGTATTTGATTTGATTTTCGGTTTTTATTATTTTATTTTTCTAGATTCTGTTTTGTTTCTATAACAGAACAAGAATTTGGTTTTTTCTTGTTTTTGTTTCCATATTCTGTTTTGATTTTTGTAATCAAACAGATTCTCTCATTTCTTAATTTTCTTTCTTTGAATACTATGAAGATTGGCTAACATACTTTTCATAAAATAGGTTATACCACCTCTCTATTTTTTTGCATATCTTTTTTATAAAAATTAAAAAATTATACTTATTTAAATCATTCAAGACAACTCCTTAATCTCCAAATGAGGCCTAAGGATTAGTATTGGTTCGGGTTTGCCATTGTAAATGGAGCCCAAGCTTATAAGTAGGTTTTTTTAAAAAAATAAAAAATAAAAATAAACAATTAAGCATCTAGGTCAATTTATGCATACTAGGCCTCGTTTGAGAACAGGTTTTTTTAATAACTTTTTGACTTTTTGGCTAAAATGTGATGTAAAAAAAAACTAGTATCTTTGGAATGACTTTTTAGCTTTTTACAAAAAGATGTGCAAAAAGTAAAGAGAAAATAAAATCTTTGACTTTTTGGTATGGGTTGTTGACTTTTTAATTTTTTTAATAACTTTTTGGCTAAACCGGTCGCTTCCCAAACGAGGCCTTAGACTAATCCTGAGATCTTAAAATTAATGACTAAACAAACTTTCAATAAGTCTAAAGTTTGAAATGTTTGACCTTCGTGAAATTTGATCATGTGACCTCTTGGATGGTAAACTATTTGGTTGCCTCTAATCCTACTCAGCCAAACCCCTTGGAGTTAAGGCCATGAAAATGGGTAAACCCTTTGGTTGCCTCTACTCCCACTCAGCCAAACTCCTTGGTATCAAAGCCATGAAAATGAAACTCAAGTCTATTCGCAGGCAAAGCCCAACGAGCTTTTTATTACTAGTTCAATTTGCATAATTCGACTTATTAAGTACATGTTTGGGTAGACTTAAAAAAGAGAAAAAGTCAAAAAATTATTATAAAAGTTAAAAAGTTATTACTATTTAAAAAAAAAAATATATATCTATACTATATATTAAGCAAAAAGGGGTTTTTAACCCAAAGCCTTGTGGGAGTTCCAATCTCCTAATCCTAATTTTCTAATTTTTTGATTTAAAAAAAAAAAAAAACCATTTATTGACTTCTCCCAACCCAATCTCAGCATTTATTGACTTCTCCCAACTCACAATCCCTTTTGACCTCTCTCATAATTATTGCAACACCCTTTTCAATTTCTCCCATACACTATGGTTACATACAAAAATAAAAAATAAAAGATAAGAATTTAGTTATAGATCTCAAAAAGATATAACATCTAAATTTGAATTATGATTTAATAATATAATTATGTTTTTTTTTATGTATATCTATCAAAATTTTAAATCACTTAATGAGACAAATTAATCAATTTTCCAAAATTATTGATTTTTAATTTACAAAATAGATTAAAAAAAACTATTAACTAATTTATTTATTTAATAACAAAAATATTTCATAATCTCTCCCTCCTAATCTCTCTCACAAATTTTCTCTTTCCCAAAAAATCAGATGATATTTTCTATTAAAGTTGTAGATATCTACCTATATTTTATATATTATACTATAACATAACAAAAAAAACTAAAAACTAAAAAAAAAAAAATCTTTAAAGTTTATCTAAATAAACTTTAAATCAATAAAACTCACATGTCTATCAAATATCTAACTCACATCATAACTTACCTAAATAATAATAATTAAAAACAAATGGAAACCACAAATAAATTAAATTTAAAAAAAAAAGATACCCACAATTCCATCTTAAATAAATTGAAAAAAAAAATATCCGAATAGAAACTACACAAAAATAAAAATAAAAATAAAAAGATATATTTATCTATCTATCTATATCTATACTATATATTAAGCAAAAGGAGTTTTTAACCCCCAAGGCCTATGGGAGCTTCAATATCCCAATCTGAATTTCTTAAATTTTTTATTTTAAAAAAAAAAAAAAGCTCATCATAACTTACCTAAATAATAATAATTAAAAACAAATGGAAACCACAGATAAATTAAATTTTAAAAAAAAGATACCCACAACTCCATCTATGGGAGCTTCAATATCCCAATCTGAATTTCTTAAATTTTTTATTTAAAAAAAAAAAAAACTCATCATAACTTACCTAAATAATAAGAATTAAAAACAAATGGAAACTACAGATAAATTAAATTTTTAAAAAAAGATACCCACAACTCCATCTTAAATAAATTGAAAAAAAAATACCCGAATAGAAACCACACAAAAATAAAAATAAAAATAAAAAGATATATCTATCTATCTATCTATCTATATCTATACTATATATTAAGCAAAAGGGGATTTTTAACCCCCAAGGGCTATGGGAGCTTCAATATCCCAATCTGAATTTTTTAATTTTTTTATTAAAAAAAAAACAAAAAACTCAGCATTTATTGATTTGGTCAAAATCCTCCGATCAACATTTAAAATCCCCTCATACAAATAATTATAGATACAATTCGTATAGTATCTTGCAGATTTTTTCAACTTCCCCCATACACTATGGTTAGTGATAAGAAAAAAATCTTAAAAAACATAATTTATATATTAAAAAAATCTAAAACAAATATAAATATCTATAATTATCCCGTGCATAGCACGGGTGATAGGCTAGTTTAAAATTTTTTAAAAAAAGACATTTAAAAATTACAATTCACATATATAGATAATTGTAAATATATTAAGAAAAATGGAGTTTCTAAACCCCAAGCGTTGTGGGAGCTCCAATCTCTCAATCTTAATTTTCTAAATTTTTGATTAAAAAAAAAAACTCAGTATTTATTAATTTGGTCAAAATTTCCTGATCAGCATTTATTAACTTTTTCCAATTCACATGCATGTATTTATTGATTTGGTCAAAATTCCTGATTAGCATTTAAAATCTCCTCATACAAATAATTATAGATACAGCCCGTACATAGTTATTGCAGTAGTCTTTTTAATTTCTCCTGTACACTATGATTAGCGATAAGATTGTTAAATTATTTTTATAAAAAATCTTAAAAAACATAATTTATATATTAAAAATAAATTAAAACAAATATAAATATCTATAATTATCTCGTGCGTAGCACGGGTGATAAGCTAGTATAGATAATTGTAAACACAATAACCCACAAGCCTTATGGGAGCTCCAATATCCCAATCCTAATTTTTTAATTTTTTGATTTAAAAAAAAAAGCCCTCAATATTTATTAATTTCTCCCCACCCCCATGCCTTTTGGGAGATTTGGTCAAAACCCCCTCATAATTAAACTTTAATGCATGAAAGACCAGTATAAACAAAATTCCTTAAAAATTTCAATACATATGATTATTATCAAAATATTAAACTTTAATATAATATTTATACTATATATTAAGCAAAGGGAGTTTTTCAACCCTAATGCCTACAGGAGATTTAATATTCCAATCTAAATTTTCTATATTTTTTATTTTTTATTTAAAAAAAAACTCAGAATTTATTGATTTGGTCAAAATCCTCTGATCAGCATTTATTAACTTTTTTCAATCCACATGTCTTTCCACATGCCTGCATTTATTGATATGGTCAAAATCCTCTAATCAGCATTTAAAATCCTCTCATACAAATAATTATGGATATAATCCGTGTATAGTTACTGCAGTACCATTTTCAACTTCTCCGATACACTATGGCTAGTGATAAGATCGTTAAATTATTTTTATAAAAAATCTTAAAAAACATAATTTATATATTAAAAAAAATCTAAAATAAATATAAATATATATAATTATGCCGTGCATAGCACGGGTGATAGGCTAGTATATATATAAACAAATTAACACAAAAAAAGTACAAATTAACTATCAACTTTGTATCATTGCAGAGACACCGTACAGTGTGAAGTGATGGAACCAAGTACACAGCGGGTGCACAAAATATTTACATAGGACGATGTTGTTCGGCACGTGTAGGCCCACTATGGGTCTTGTTTTGATAATCGAAACCGTCTAATGTGTACAACTCGTCGAGTACTATATGTTTGTAAGAAATTATATTGATTAGATATCGATAACTATATGATCAAATCAGTTTTGTATAAAAAAAATGGATGATAAACAAATTTACGGTTGACAGAAAACTAATCTGATCAGATGGCTATCGATATCCGATCAACGTAACTTTTTACACGCATATATTACTCGACAAGTTCAACATATTAAAACGAGATACGTGATGGGCCCCCATGGACTGAACAGCACCGTCCAGTCCGAGAGGGAAGTTGATCCTACACATCTTCTACACATTGCAGCCCACCGTGCTGGCTTCCAGTACAAATCAGTGTCAACATGCATTTAGAGATATTAGGAGTAATACGGTAATTTTATTATTTTATACAATATTTTAATACACATTTTTTCGTAAAAAGTTAAAAAATTATCTCAAAAAATCATATTTTTTTCTTCTACTTTTTTTATCTAAAAAGTCAAAAAGTACACCTATATAGTTTATTCCAAATAACCTCTAAGTCTCCGTTTAGAAAGTTAGTTTGGAACTAAATAAGCACAAAAGGACAAAATAAGTTAATTTAATCAATAAAATAAAATGTTACATCGGAACCATAATCATTTCACTTCATCTCTCACAACCATCACATCCAAATAAATAAATAAATAAATAAAAACAAAAAATTCTTTTCAAATGGAACTAATTTAGCCAAGCAAAATTAGCTAAAAAGCCATGTTAAATTAGCTCTTCCCAAACAAAGTTTAACTAAATCCTTTTCAATAGATAAAATTATTAATTCATTTAATTTTTTTTTTTGTAACATAATTACTGAATATAAGATTTAGGCCTACTTTGACGATTAGAAAAAAAAAAAAAAAAAAAAAGTCAACTTATTAGTTTATTTAAATTGCATTATCTCTCTACTTTTTTACACATTATTTTAAAAAAAATAAAAAATAAAAAAACTGAAAGTTTAATTTTTTTCCCCCTAATTTTCCGACATAAGCCTAATCAACTTCAAATTTTAGAACTTTCTTTTCCAGAAGTGTAACTTGCATTGTCAATCGTCCTCCGCATGCAGTCTATGCATTTGAGAAAAATCATCCATTAGTTGAAAATAATGCATCACATCAATAGCTTCTTTTTTGTTTTTTTGTTTCTTTTAACAAAAAAAAATCACTCTCCAAGTTTAAATAATTCACCACATTAAGGTGTCATTTGATAACACTTATGTTTTCAATTTTCTATTTATATTTATAAAAATTTTAAAAAACTCAAATAAAAACTTATTTGGTAAATTTTTGATTTATAAATCAGTGGTCTCAGTTTATAAATTTGGCCAAAAAATGTATTACCGTTTTGAGTTTTGAGTTTTTTTTTTTTACCACCCAACACTAGTCACCACCCGTTACCATTTTCTACCACCGTCTTCCGCCACCACCACCCCCTACCACCACCTGCCACCACCACTCACCACCTACTTGCCACCACCACTGCCACCACCACCACCACCACCACCCACCACGCACCCACCCGCCCGCTATCCACTGCCACCATCACGCCATCCACCCGCCACCCGCCACTACTATCCACCCCCCGCCACCACCACTCACCACCCACCTACCACCACTATCCACCACTAGCCACCTACCACCCACCGCCACCACCACCATTACCCACCACCCACCACCACCACCACCACCCACTGCCACCACTCACCACTGCCACCCACCACCCATTACCATCACCCGCCACCACCTACCACTACCGGCCATCCGCCACCCACCTGTCACCACCAACCACCACTACCACCTCCCACTCGCTACTACCCACCACCCGCCACCATCACCCACCCACCCACCATCACCACCCACCACCACGGCCATCCGCTAGCCACCGCCACTAGCACTGCCACCAAAGACCACCACTACCCACTCGCTACCACCCACCACCCATCACCGTCACCCACCACCCATCACCGTCACCCACCCACCAGCCACCACCACCACCCACCACCTACCCGCCACCACTCGCCATCCACCACCCACCTGCCACCACTACCTACCACCACTGTCACCACCGCCACCACCACCACCCACTCGCTACCACCTACCAACCGCCACTGCCACTGTCACCCACCCACTACCACCACTCACCCGCCACCCACTACCCACCACCCATCGTCACCACTTTCTACCACCGTCTTCTGCCGCCACTTGTCAATTCTCACTCTTTTTTGTATTTTTAAATTTTTTTAAACATTTTGTCAATTACCAAACGCGTTTGTAGTTTATGTTTTTCTAAAAATAAACAAAAAATAAACAAAAATCAGTTTATAAAATTTTTGTAAATATAAACTGAAAACTTAGACGTTACCAAACAGACCCTAATCATCTACTTATTTTAAATCATCATTGAATTTTGCCGGAGTTTTAAATTCAAGTGGAATTTTTTATTAGTTAATATAATAGCTAAAATATTTTTGGGACCCTATTTTAAATTAATTTTCAGAGGCTCAAAGAGGTTGCTTTACCGGCTTGACCCCAAAGTTGGGCCCTATGATGCCCCTCCCTTTTCGTAAGGTTTAGGCGACAGTAACAAATGCAAATAGTTTGTAAACAAAAACATAAACATGACTAAGAGTTGGTCTGTGAATTGGCTTTTTAATATTTTTTGTCTAAAGTTTGAGGTGAAAAAAAAAAAAAACTAAAAGTGTTTTGGAGTGGTTTTTTGATTTTTTAAAGAAAATTATGCAAAAAATAAAGAGAATAAAAATGAATATGTGACTTTATAATATGATTTTTTTGACTCTTTAGCTAAACAAAATAATTGCCAAACACATCCTAATAGCCCTGTTTGGTGTAGCTTAAAAGCTGCTTATTTCAGTTTTCAGCTTAATTTAAGCTATTTTGATGTATTTGGTTTAGCTTATAACTTATAGCTTATAGTTTTTTGGAAGTCAGAAATAAGCTTATTCTTTGAGTGGGGCAGGAGATGCTTAATTTATAAGTCAGAAATCAGCTTATGTTCATAATTATAAGTTATAAAATTTGTTTAGGCATAAGTTATAAATACTTTCCCACAGCTCTACCAAACAGGGCCAATGTGTACCTTTTAATGTAAAAGATATAACAGTTTGGTTTCAGAAAATTGTCCATTTAGTTTAGTTTTAGAATTATGATTTGAGTGTGGAGTTGTATTTTGAGTTTTAAGTTCTTGAATCATGATTTGAAAGGAGAAAATTTGTTTGATTATGAGTTTTGAAAATAATTTTGGGATAACTTGTAATTTTATTTTATTTTATTTTTGATTGATTGATATATAAAATGTGAAAGAATGTGATAGAGATGAGATATGAGAAAGAAAAAGTGATTGATTAATAATAATAATAATAATAATAATAATAATAATAATAATAATAATAATAATAATAATAAAATAGAGAAGAGAGAAATTTTGAAATTAATTTAAAAATATGTTTGGTTAATATATTTCATCCAAATCATGATTTAAAAACAGAGTTGAGTTTTGAAAAGTAAATCAAACGCTACCTAAGTTAACTTTTCAGAAAATTAGATTTTTTATTTTTCATATTTTTTAGTCAAAAATTTTAATATTTTTTAGATGCACCTAACTTAGATATACTTTAAAAAATATAATATTTATGAAAATTCTTTTAAAAAAATTCATCAAATACAAAAAAAAAAAAAACATAAAAATAATATAAAAATTCAAAGACATTTTTGTATTGTTACATATTTATTAAATTTTTAAAATATTTTTTCACAATTTTTTTATTTTTTAGGTGCATCTAAGTTATGTAAATCTAAAAAGTAAAAAAATTACAGAAAATATTTTTAAAAAATTATTAAAAGCAAAAAAATAATTAAATTTATATTAAACTTGTAAAACTTAATATATATTATCTAAATATCAAAAGAATAGTGTAATTAATTAATTAATTTAAAGAAATCATCATATGAAAGGAATCAAGTAAAAGAATAGTGTAATTAATTAATTTATTTAAAGAAATGAAATCATCATATGAAAGGAATCAAGTAGCCTAGCAAAAGTGGCAAACAAGGCATGGGACACTCCTTCATTACGATTCTCCGCATATTCTCAACCATTGGATTCCATCAAAAACCTATGCAAATCTATATTTGATTTATATACATATTTAAATCTCATTCCATTAGAGCTCTTTCTAAGTAGTGATTATTATATTCGATTACATATCATATCATAGGTTCTTTTTTATGGTTCCAAAATCTATTATTTGATGCTCTGATAATGATGGCAATTTGTGAGGTCTACATACAAAGATGAAAAGGCCAACCATTGCATTGCATGTCACTTTTTGGCCTTTGGGTTGAGATACATAGAGAAGAATATTTCATGGTGGATCTTCCTGGACAAGTCAGCTTTTTCTACTTTGGTCCTATCCATGGAGGCATGGGCCATCTTTTCTACCCTCCTTAAATTAGTTTGGAAAATGGCATTGGATTTTAAAGAAGTCAATTTATAAATAGATTTTTAAGATAAATATGATTCATATTTGAAATATGATTCACAAATATGCTTTTACTATTCACATTTTTAAACTATTTTCAATTATAACTAAAAAAAATTAATGAGGCCTCGTTTGGCAAGTGGCCATTTTAGTTAAAAAGTCAAAAAGTCACTAAAAAAATCAAAAAGCCTATAACCCATATAAAAAAGTCAAAGATTCTCTTTTCTCTCTACTTTTTGTACATCTTTTCATAAAAAGCCAAAAAGTTATCCCAGGCATACTAATTTTTTTTTAGCTCATATTTTAGCTAAATAACCAAAAAGTTACTAAATTAGCCTGTTCCCAAACGAGGCCTGAGTCATAATTAAATATTATTTGAGATAAATATTCATTTAGTCAAAACTAAAATAGTAATTACAACACGTTATAACTAGGTCACAATTAATATCATAATAAATCATAATTAAGTTATAATTAACATCAAAATGGGTCATAACCAAATTCCATTTTAGGCATAACCAAAATAACATCTACAATAGGTCACAATTGTTATGACTAATTTAAGTCTAAACTCAGAACTGTTTATCTCATAAACCTCGTAGTGGAGATGTTTGAAAAAAAAAAATCAATTTCATCGGATATCGATGAATAAATGAACAAATCATATTTCGTTTTATAAAATAAATGGTTTAAGTTTCAACACATAATTATTGTCCATTTTAAAAAATAAAATATTATTTATTCATTTGTCTAGTGATATTCGATGAAACTGATTTTTTATGCAAATCATCTTTATTATTATGCTTAAGTATTAAATGATTTGGCTTGTCGTTATGAACTTGAGATGAAATCCACCAAATAGAGTATGTAAGAAATGGATGATAGTGACATGAAAAGGAACTATTCCCTTTTAAGTTAGAGAAAATTTCATTTTATTCCTCAAACTATATTTTGATGACCAATTTAACTCATGTATTTCTTATAATTTTAATTTTACACCTAAACTATTTGATTTTGGATCAATTTTACTTATGCCATTTATAATCAAGTGGAAGTTGTTGATGTGGCGTCGAAATTTTGTATGAAATTTTATTTTGCCCCCAAATTATCTAAAAAATACCAATTAGACCCCAAACTTCATATTGTTTAGGGGTCTAATTAATATTTTGGGAATAATTTTGGAGTAAAATGAAATCTCAAGTGAAGATGGAAGGAGTGAAATTTATCTAAAATTGAATAGTTTAGGTATAAAATTGAAATTATAAGAAGTATAAGGGTTAAAATTGATCATCAAATTATAATTTGAAGGGCAAAATGAAATTTTCTCTTTAAATTGGTCTATATTTTCATTGTAAATGAATGGACCACAAGATTCCACATCATTCTTTGTAAAAATTATATCAGTAGTGCTGCAGACCCCCAGTGAGGGGTGACCCCCAGCACCCCCACATACACATGGGAGGCAGTGAGAGGAAGACTCAAAAAAAAATAATAAATAAATAAAAAAAATAAAATAAAATAAACATAAAAATTCAGCCAATCAAAAATCAGTGGGGGTGGTGGAGGTCACCCCCACTGGGGGTCTAAGTTATTTTTCAAATTATATACATAACTTTTGTTGGTATATTATTACTCAATAATAATGTTAAATTTGAAAATTTATTGTATTTTTTTGACTTTAAAAATGAAAAATTATATCAGTAGTCCTTCTAATTTGATCATTGAAATTTTAATTGCATCAATTTCACCCTTAATTTTTCATGTTGTACAGATTTAATCGAATTGATAATGCTCTCTAAAATCAAGGGGTAAAATAGTTCGTTCAGTCTCCTCAAAGTAATTGAGAGATTAACATTCAATTTGCATTTGTTCATTTTAGATTAATCATTTTGTTATTGATTTCTGTTAAATTTCTTAATAGATATTATCAACTCAACTAAATTGACACAATGTAAAAAATTAAATGGTCAAATTAATACAAGTATAACTATAGTTACTAAATTGTCACAAGAAACAAATTAAAAGGATCCCAAATATAATGTTAAAAATAAAATAAAATAAAATATAATTTATCAAAAAAAAAAAGGGGTAAATTATATTGAGCTAGATTTGAAAAAAAATACAACTGATCCCATTTTTTGGAGGAAATTTCATTTTGTCCCCCCAAAATATACCATGATGGTCACTTTAACACGTATTTCTTATAATTTTAATTTTACATCTATACTATTTAATTTTGGATCAATTTCACCATGCGACGGCGGCACTTGCTATCGTTTTCATTTGAGATTTCATTTTATCCTCAAATTATCCCCAAAATATCAATTAAACCCTTAAACAATATGAAGTTTGGAGGTTTAATTGATATTTTTTAGATAGTTTAGGGGACAAAATAAAATTTCAAACGAAATTTTAGTGCCACGTCAATAATTTTTTTTTTTTTATATTATAAACAACAGTGACGACAGCAGTAAAGTTAATTTAAAATCAAATAGTTTAGATGTAAAATTGAAATTATAAAAAGAAAAAAGATTGGGAGTTCTAAATTAAGAGTTCTAATAGTTCTAATTGATATGTGGTCCCATGTGATGTGATGTTTTGGCCTTAGTTTTTTTTTTTTTTTTTTGATTTTCCACATTATTAGTATTCTTTTAGAGCTTCCAAATTAAAGGAATGTATCATTTTTGTTATAAAAAGTACATGGGTTAAACTGATAATTGAGATATAGTTTCGGAAGTAAAATGAAATTTTCTCTATTTTCTCGGTATAATTACACCTACCTTCCTTCTAGTAAGGCTAATAATGTAATAACACATAAATAAGGAAAAATATATATTTTCGTATAAAAAAAAGAAGAAGATATAACATTATTTTTTTCATTCATATACCTAATAAATTATTCATAAAAAAAGTTAAGTGTTATGTGAATGAATAATGCTATATACACCAATTAAGCTATGTTTGGGAAGTGGCTAAAATAGTCAAAAAGTTAAAAAGTCAACTAAAACACATCACATCATCTCTCTACTTTTCTGCACACCTTTTCGTAAAAAGTCAAAAAGTTACTTAAAATAAATTGCTTAAAACCAAGCCTTAGTGTACTAACTAATGTACCAATTGATGATGTGACATAATTTAAGAGGTTTTTGGTATTTGTAATGTGATTAATGAGTGGGGCCAATAATAATGTCATAACTAATGTTAGTACATTAGTTAGTATATCAATTGATGCATATAGTACTACCGTATGGAAATTAAAATATTACGAGAATCTAATGAAATTATACTAGAACTATAGAATTTTATTGTATAGTTCTTTCAAACTTTAGGGAGAGGTAAATATGATTTATCCCAAAAAAGGGGTAAATTATAGTCACCTCACCTAAGATTTGAATAAAATATAATCAATTTCACATATTTAACATAAGAGAAATGACTTGGACCCCCAGCTGGGGGTGCTGGGGGTCGGCTGCTATTGGGCAAAACACTGTTTTTTTTTTTTTTTTTGAAATTTCCGGCCAACCCCAGTGCGACACGTCACTGGGGGTCGGCACTGGGGGTCCCCGTACTGGGGGTCTTAATCACTGCCCTTAACATAATTATACTAGCCTTTCTCGAAATTTTAATTTACATAACAGTTTGGCAATTGTTCATCAATAATTTGTTGGTTATATAAATGAAAAAAAAATGATTTTATCATCTCTCTATTACTAAAATATATATTTATCTTTATTTATTTTAGTGTATTCCCATCATCTGTATTAGTTTAAGTTACGTTAGCATTATTATAAGAAAAGTTAATCTAATTATATCAAAAACGTGTGAGACTAATTATTTATGAGTGAAATTTACACACACACAAAAAGGGAAAAAAAAAAGAAGAAGATAAATTGCAAATATACTCTCGAGGTTTGCTTAAAATATAAATTATTCCTTATTATTTGAAAAATTATAAATACCTCATTTTCATAATTTTTTATTTAATAAAATTAACTAAAAAATGAAAATTTTAACTGCTCTCCTATTCATATGAAAATAATTAAATTATTAATTAAAATATATTTTTAACATTATTAAAAATTATTAATTAACTTGATAATTTATTAATAAAATTAATTATTTATTAAGAAATTAGAAACTTTAAGAAGTGCGATGTAATTTTCTGAACTATAGGAGGGAATTCATATTTTAAATAAACTTGAGGGAATATATTTGTAATTTATTATTATTTTTTTAAAAAAAAAAAAAATGTTGAAGGGTCAATAACAGCCATATGACCAAAGTAATGTTAAGTCATGTTTTTAGCATGAAACGAAAGTTATTAGATTCAATGCATATTCTTCTTTTCTCACCCTTTGCTTTGACGAAGAACATGGGAAGGAAAAGCCAAACCATGTCAGGTCTCTAATTTTAATTTTAATTGTTTTTTTTTTTTGGTTAGACTATGGATATTCAAAATCCCATCTCTTGACTGCACCAGAACCTATTTTAATGTTTTCATTAAAATTTAAAATTTAAAATTTAAAATTATTCAAGAAATTTTATTTTTTACAGTTTGAAAAAAAGGTTGACTTGTTATTTCCAGAACTATAGCCGGTGGCAGAACACTATTTCCATACCCTCACAATATTCAATGGACCAAAAGACACGATTATTAACTTATTTTGAAGGCTAGTTTGACAAGTAATTGTTTTAGTTTAAAAGTTTAAAAATTATTAAAAAATTTATAATTTATATTAAAATGTTAAAGATTATTTTTTCTTTTTACTTTTTGTATATTTTTTCATAAAAAGTTAAAAAATTACTCCAAACATACTAATTTTTTTTACCTTATATTTTAGCTAAAAAATTAAAAAATTACTAAAATAACCTATTCTCAAACAAGACTGAGTCGTTGTTAATACTTTTATATTTTCTAATTTTTATTTTTAAAATGAATCTAAATAATTATATAATTTTCACACATAACTTTTTTTTGACATGTACATATATGGCGTGTATCCCACCACTAGTATATCCCAACAGAGTAGGACATCCTATCCATTGGACCAAAAGACTACGTGTATAGAAAGAAATTTCAAAAAAAAAAAGAAAGTTGCAAATAAGTGGCAATTTCATAAAATATTTATAAATTTATGAAAAAATTTATAATTTTAATTATTAAAATTAATAAATTTTACTACTACTCTAAAATTATTTTAAAAAACATACAATGATTTGCAATTTTTTCAATAAATTACAAAGCATTTACAAAGATGTCGGTGATACAAGGTGAGTCCTATAGTAGGACCATCCCTTGTGAGTTGTGTGATTCATTTTTGTGCCAGTTTTTATTTATTTTATTTATTTCTTATAAGGTCTGCTCCACATAGATTAGAATACAAAACGATAAATTATAAATATATCCCTGAAGTTTGCTTAATGTATAGATTGTCTCATGTGATCTAAAAAATTATAAATATTTCTTTGTCAGAATTTTTTATTTAATAAAATTAATTAAAAAAATAAAATTCATAATTATTTTCCTATACAATAATAAAATTATTTAAATTATTAATTGAAATATGTTTCTGACATCATTAAAAATTGTTAATTGATTTGATAATTTATTAAAAAAAAGGTGCGATTGGTTAGAAACATCAGGGGTGAAATGTAATTTTCAAAATCACAGAGGGCGATTCGTATTTTAATCAAATATCATGAAGTATATTTGTAATTTACCCAATACAAAATATGCATTAATAGACAGGAATTATAAAATTTACGGTAAACTACCAATAAATCTCAAAATATAATTTTGTGAGCTGTTTAATACTCTCTTTTTCCTTATGAATTCAAATGTCCCATTAAATTGGAAATTACACAAAATGATAGTCACTTTAACGTTTGGATTTAAATTTTGAAGGATAAAAATAAGTTTATCCAAATGTGAAATTATACATTTAGGCAATCCGTACTATAGAGATTTTAGATTTTTCCTCATTTTGGAACAAATCGTACATTACAAACAAAAACCTAATACTCCAAATAACGTAACAGTCTAAAAAAAACTCTTTATTATACTTTTTTTCAAATGTAACAACGTAACACTCTAAAAAAACTCGTTAGTGTATTTTTTTCCAATGCAACACTCAAATGTAATACACAAAAAAACTCCTTAATATACATTTCTCAAACATAACACTCCACCCAATGTAATCCCAAATGTAACACTCCAATGTAACACAAAATATTAAAAAATTTCTTATTGTACTTTTTTCAAATGTAACACTGACAGTTTGAAATTATACATTTGCCCAAACCTTACTAAGAAATTTTTATGCTTTTTTTTGAATGGTTTGAAAAATTTCACATCTTTTTTTTGGAGTGTTACATTTGAAAAAAAGTACAGTAAGTAATTTTTTTATGCATTACATTAGAGTGTAACACTAAAGAATCTTTTTTTTTTTTTTTTTGTGTTATGTTTGGAAAAAGTACACAAGTGAGTTTTTTTTGAAGTGTTACATTTGAGTATTACATTGGAGTGTTACAGTTTGAAATTATACATTTGTCTAAAACTTACTAAAGAGCTTTTATACTCATTTTGAAATGTTTAAAGAATCTCACATCATTTTGGAATGTTTGAAAAATTTCACATTTTAAGTTATTTTTGTACTCCTTTTCAAATGTTTAAGAATGCACATTTCAAGTTATTTCAAATAAAAAAGATTTTCATATAAAAATTCATCACAAATTTGATTATCATAGATTGTGTATCTTATCTTTCTAACAAAAAAAAAAAAAAAAAAAAAAACATAATAGAAATAAGGGTATAACTGTAAATTTAATTTCTATATAACATATTAAATTTACCTTTCCAAAATCGATGAAACTAATTAGTTTATATAAAAATTTTTGAGACTAAACGAATTATTATTCCTCGAGATGAAATTTTTAGACAAATTTTCCTAGAATTTATTAGTGGGTATTACTTCAAAAAATTTGCCCATTCCATATACATTCTTTGTCTAATTATCTAATTAGTTTATGTGATACTAGTGATTATATTCTCTTTGGATAAGTTTCCATAATTTGTTTTTTAAATGTTTTTAAGAATTAGTTTGGTGGGAAAAAGTGAAATAGAAAAAAAAAAAAAAAACTCATTATTTTTGTGTGGTTTCCATTATTATTTTTTTAAACTAAAATAATTTTAAAATTTTTTTAAAAAATACCTATTTTTGTCAAACTAATTTATTAATTTTTTGAAATTTTTTCATAAATAAATTCAAAAACCGATCTTTTCTTACATCTCATAAACATGAGTCCAAAACAAGAACTGGATAACGAGCTAATATTTAAAGTTCAAACTTGGCGGCCTGGGAATGCAGAAACAGAGGCCCATTGGGTTTTACAAAAGCCTCATTGCCTTTTTTTTTTTTTTTACTTCATAGGCCTCACTACTATTTCAATGGGGTCTGTGGATAACAAATTTTCAACCATGATCCTAAGCCCAAACCCTCACCTCCCAATTGGGCCGAACCAGTGCTGACTTTGGGTTGAGAGCTTTTTTAGGCCCATTCCAAGTTCTGCTGAGAGTTGTCCAAACCCAACTTATAACCCAAGGTTGTTTGTCCAAAGAAAATGTAGTAGGTCCTAAAACGATTTTTTTTATTTTTTTAATAGCAAAAAAGAAAAAAGAAAAGAAAAGAAAAACTGAACATTAGAGGTAAATTAGAGTAAATTTTTTTAAACTATGTCTCATTTTCACTTTATTTTCTTGAATTTCAAAATTCAACTCTTAACGGTTTTAAAGTATTATTTTCTTATACACCTTCCATTAGATTCTTGTTAGAGATGTAAACAAAATTAGGTCTTGTGACATTAATACTTATTGATATTTTATGACATTAATACTCTTATCTGGTAATCTCATTTACAGTGTGCTTTTCTTATCTTAAAGGGAAAGTGTGAACGAGATTATTAGATAGGGATATTATTGGCTTAAAAACTCAGTAAGTGTGTGATGTGGTCACAAATGACTTGATTTTATGTAAAGCCCTAACAAAATCTTAACGGAAGGGGTTAAGTGCAACAACATTAGGGATGACTATTTTTTCCCGTCCTGATAAGGAAGTGAGGTGGGGATGAGTTTTGCTTACCACACTCCGTTCTAACCCGCACTTGTCCAACTTATTGTTGGAAATGGTTGGAAAATTCTGGGTAAAACCAGAATTTTTTCCTAACTTTGGTTTATTATTTAGGTGGGACTCAAGCGTCAAAGTTGGCGGGTCAAAGTGGTAACGCGTTCTATGTCGCGTTGTGATTCACGTGGTATATTTAGTTGCTCAAAACCATTACCGGGTGAATAGGAAATTGAAGCCAAAGTATGCTCTATGGAAATGGAATTTTGGTGGAAAATCATTAAAGGTTTGAATAAGGCTTGTCTCACATTGATTTGGTGAAAAGTTTTGAATGGGTTTATAAGGCATAGGATTGGAACTTGGGGTGTGCCCCAAGGGGTACCCAAGTGTTTTAGAGAGGGGGGTTATGGGCAAAATAAGCTAAATCCATTGGACCCAAAAATCACCACGCGCGCGCGCCACTGTCCGTCCGGTCGGACGGGCTGGGCGTAAGTGTGTGGTTGGGTTGGGCTTGTTCAGCTCTTTTTTATCTGTTTGAATTTTGAACCCAACATATTCAAATCTGTTTAAATTCAAAACCAAACAGGTTTTAAACAGGTTTGCACCTGTTTAATTCAAAATCTGCAGCCACCACTACATCTATAAATAGAATAGCCCTCATTTGATGTTCAATAGATTCAGAAAATTTGTACTTCACCTCTGCAAATTTATTCTTCATTTTGCTGCATTTAATTTTTGTGAGAAAGAATATAAACACTTAGTGTGTTCGTTAGGTAAACAATTTGTAGTGCTGTTATTATTTGTAGTTGATCATTTTATCCTGGGAGATAGACGTCCACATTTTGAAAGCACCGTGGAGAGGACGAATCTGTCTTAAGGACATAGTGTCAAACACTAGACTTGATCAGATATTTATTAGAAGAAATTAATCAAGTAAATTGTTTAATTTATTATTCTGTTTTATTTGTTTATTAAATCAGATTTTAATTTTGTTTTTGTAACAAAATAAAATCTATTTTTATTTATTTATTTCTAGTTTGATTTTTGTAATCAAACAAATTCTCTCATTTCCTTTATTTCTTTATATTCTTGTTGTTGTTTAGTATATAACAGAATTTAATCTATTTAAATACAGTGAAGATTGTCCAACAATCTTAAGACAGATTATTTTTTGGTATCTTTATTGTATTTAATTTTTTGTAATTTCATAAAGAGATATTCTGGTTAGAAAAACAAATAGTGGTTTATGCTATTTGACAGATAGTAGTAATATACTGCCTCTTTTCTTTGACAACTAGTAGTAATATACTTGTGTCATTAACAATTGCAGAATATTAATTTGTGTTACAGAAAATTATTGTGGTATTTTATTTTTCTAGTTTTAGTAACAAGGAAAATAAAATTATTTTGTGTAATAATTTATTTTCTAGTTTTAGCAACTAGAAAATTAATTTAGTTTTCAGAAATAATTTCTGAGTTTTCTTTAATTAAATTTTTTGTCTCTTTTACTTTTACAAAATTAAATTCTGTATTTAAGGTATAATTAAATCTGTTAATTTTGTACGTGACTTCCGTTTGTGAAAAGGTGTTAGTTCTTTTGACTTTATCATAGTACATGGAAGAATTTGTTTATGGAGTAAAATATTAGTTTTTACAAACTAATTTCATTTTTATTACGAAGAAACCTTTATGGCAAGTTTATTTTTTTTTATTGATTTTTTGAATCATTTTTTAATTTCTGTGTGTGGATCTGTAATCATGAATAGTTCTGCATATGAGTTGGAAAAAATATATATATATATATATTCACAAGAACATTGTAATGTTTATATATATAATTAGTTTATTTGTGTACAAATCAAACTGATTAAATTAATGTATGTTTTGTCGGTTTTGGAGTTTAAAATTTAAAACGTGCTGGTTTACTTACGTTGGATTTTATTTATGGGTTGAGAATCTTTTTATCTCATGGAATCATGCATGATTAATTTATTTTGTTAATTCATTATTTTTAGTTGATGCGTTTGATATGCATGTATTGATATCAACTTGAATTATTTCTTAAAAAATAATTTCATGTGATTTAAAATGATAAATTGATATGTTGACCTTGTACATAAGCGGATTAATTTGAGTTTTTCCAATCAATTTTTGATGGGTGTTTAAACACCAGAGAAATTTAAATATGAAGATGTATGTAGTTATATCGTTCCATTTAATTGGAAGTAAATTTAAGAAATCTTTTATGTTGATTATTAGTTTATTTTGAATTATATGACATGAGATGTCGTTAATAATTATTTTACTTGCGTAGTAGAATTTGTTAAACTAAACCATTTTTTAATATGGGGGTGTATCTCTTGCATTAGATAAGATAATTTAATTTTCTTTTGTCACAAATATTTTTATGACAGTGACACTTATTCGTAAATGAGTTGCAAGAATGTATACAATCAAATGAGTTTTTTGAATTGTTTGATTCTTAGGCAAAATTTTTATGAGGATATGATTTTGTCAAAACATTAATTCTGATTTGTGTAGTCATAATTATTTTGGATTTTTCATTTGAAATTAATGAACTATGATTTGAAATTAATGAATCAAGCACATCATAGACAACAAGTGATGGGTATCATATTTTGATTTATATTAGAAGTGATAGGGGTGGTGAATATGATGCACCATTAAATGAATTTTGTGCACAACATGACATTATTTACCAAACTACAGCACCTTATTCTCCACAGCAAAATGGAATTGCTGAAAGAAAGAATAGAACCCTAAAAGAAATGATGAATGCCGTGTTACTAAGTTTAGGCTTACCACATAACTTGTGGGGGGAAACAATATTGTCTGCTAATTATGTTCTTAACAAAATACTCCACAAGAAAACCAACAGCACTCCTTATGAATTGTGGAAAGATTGACCACCTTCTTACAAATACTTAAAAGTGTGGGGGTGTTTGGCAAAATTTGAAGTTCCTGTTCCTAAAAAGACTAAGATTGGACCAAAAACAGTAGATTGTGTGTTTATTGATTATGCTCAAAATAGTAGTGCATATCGGTTTCTGACTTATAAATCAGAAATACCTGATATAAATGTGAACACTATTATAGAGTCAAGGAATGCTGTGTTTTTTGAACATGTCTTTCCTTACAAAAAAGAACATGAATTAAGTTCACAGAAAAGAACTTATGATTGTACACGAAGTCAAGAGACTAATGACAATCAAACACAAGAGACTAGTAATGGTCTAAACCAACAGGATTTAACTGATGATGAACCAAGACGAAGTAAGAGAGCGAGAATATCAAAATCCTTTGGTCCAAATTTTCTAACATACTTATTAGAAATTAACCTCAAAGTTTTAAGGCAGCAATGATAGGTCTTGAAGCACCTTTGTGGAAAGAGGCTGTTAATAATGAAATTGAATCCATTATGCAAAATCATACTTGGAAATTGGTGGATCTTCCACCAGGTTCTATATCTCTTGGATATAAGTGGATATTCAAGAGAAAAATGAAAGCAGATGGTTCAATTGACAAGTATAAAGCAAGACTTATAGTAAAAGGTTACAAACAAAAGGTAGGTCTGGACTATTTTGACACATATTCCCCTGCGACAAGAATAACATCCATTCGCATGCTTATTTCTATAGCAGCGTTGTTTAATTTAGAAATACATTAAATGGATGTTAAGACAGCTTTCTCAAACGGTGATCTAAATGAAGAGGTCTATATGGAGCAACCCAAAGGATTTGTAGTATTGGGGCAAGAAAAGAAAGTTTGTCGGCTTGTAAAGTCTCTTTATGGATTAAAACAAGTATCTAAGCAATGGTATGAAAAATTTGATTATGCAATGTTTACTAATGGGTTTAAGATAAACGAATGTGATAAATGCGTCTATGTTAAAAACACTGACCAAGGATATGTCATCGTTTGTCTTTATGTGGATGACATGCTTATCATTGGAAACAGTCAAAACATGATCAAATCAACTAAGCAAATGCTTAACAAAAGATTTGATATGAAAGATATGGGGGTTGCAGATGTTATATTAGGAATAAAAATTACTAAAACATCTGACGGATATGCATTATCTCAATCTCATTATATTGAGAAAATTCTTGATAAATTTATCAAGGATGATATGAATTTAGCTAGAACACCTGTAGGCATCAGTCTTTATTTATCGAAAAATAAAGGTGATGCAGTGTCTCAGTTAAAATACTCCTAAATCATTAGAAGCCTAATATACCTAATGAATTGTACTCGTTCTGATATAGCTTATGCTATCAGTAAATTGAGTAGATGTAGACACCCCATTTTTGACCGTTTTCAAGACTTGGTTGTGCTTGTAGGGTACACCCAACAACTGGTTCGATTGCTCGCCCAACTTTCGACTGTCGTGGCGGAACGTCATCGGTTCGAGTTTCCGGACCCTGTATCCTTTTTGCCTCATTTTTGGACCCTGACTAGGTTCTGTCAGAGTGGCCCTCCTAGTGCACTGTCGGCCATAGGCATGGCACTGCCGGCCATGGCTTTGCCCCTGCCGGCTACTGGTGAGCACCTGCTGGCCATCAGTGTAATCGCCACCATTCTCGATGGCGGCACCCTCATTTCTCGGTGGTTTCAGGCGTATATTTTGTACCAACTGGATTCCTCATATCTGCCCTCCATACACGTGTATGGAGGGATCAAAGCCTTTGGAAGCTTGTTCAAGAAGCTTTAGCCTTGCATTGCTCTATATAAGCAAGGGGCTTCTTCCTTACACTAGGTTCTGAGATTTTGGAGGGCAAAAATCCATCTCTCTTTCTATATTGCTTGTGGTTAGAGCTTGGAAGTTGGATTTCTTTGCATTTTTCCACTACACCTCATAGCACAAGACCTCTATCCTCCATTCAAAGACTTTGAGGCTGATCTTTAGAGGCTAGAAGCTCAGATTTTTGGACCAAAAGGCTGCTAAAGACTTGTTCTTCAAGGGTAAGTATACTTTTTCCCTAAACTAGCCCTTTTTTGTTTCATTTATAAGCCTTGCTTGCAAGAATTTTTGGGCTCCAACCCTAACTGAAAATAATCATATTTTGAGTCTCTTTTCATGTTTGATTAAGGGTCTTTCTCTGTTTGAGACCTCCTTCCATCACTTGCCTCTTTAACTTTCTTTTAGGCCTATTTTTGCATAGTATTTTAGGCTTATTTTTGAACTGTTTTGAGCTTTGATGTAAACTTTAAAGTGGCTTGTTTTGAGATCTTCTTAAACTTTGTTGAAGGGCTCTTCTCTGTTTGAGGTCATTTACTACCACTTGCCTCTTTACCCCTCTTTTAGGCCCTTTTCTTGCATGCTAGTTTATGCCTACTTGTGTTTATTTTCGTGGTTTGATGTAAACTGTGAAGTGCCTTATTTTGATCCCCTCTTCAACTTTGTTAAAGGGCTCCTTGATTTTTGGGGTCGGCTACTGCTCCTTGTCTCTATTCTCACTTTTAGGGCCATTTTTGCATGATAGATTAGCTCTATTTGTGTTCATTTTTGAAGCATGTTGTAAACTGTAAAAAGTTTTTTTTTGAGGCCCTCTTCATGTTTGATTAAGGGAATTTTCTTATCTGAGGTCATATGCTATCTAGTATGCTTAGTTGCCTCTTGTTTTGAGCCTTAAGCCTAAGCTATTGTTGCATGCCTTGTTTGGCCTTCTAGCCACTGAAATCCAGTGGATTTTCAGTGGCTAAGACCCTATTTTGAGCCTACAAATCAGAGGGGGGTGACCCCCTCTCACCTTGACTTGCTTGATGGCCATTTTGGTCTTCTAAAGGGCCCCCATCTTGCATGCCTTGTTGACTGATTTTGGGGCCAATTTTGTGAGTTTTAGGACTACCATATTTGATTTTCAGAGTTGTATATGTCATGCCACTTGTCTATCTTGTATGTGCCTAATAACTCCTTGCATGGCCCTCTAAAGGAGCCCCTCATTTTGGTATGCATTGGCTGCATTTCCATGGTTATTTGGGCCTATTTTCACATGATTTATTCACTGATTTTTTCTGGTTTGATGAGTTCTCACTTGCATCATATATTTGCCATGTAAACCATGTTTGCTAGTCAAATTCGCATGCTAATTTAGTCCATCTTGTTAGCACTTTTTGGCCTTGCTTTAAACTGGAAAAGTCCATGTTTTGGGACTGTCTTGGTTCTGTCTTTAGACTTCATAGTCTAATAATGCATGCTTTGTATAGCTGTAAGTCATTCTATGTGTCTAGTTTTGCATTTCGGGGTTCATCTCATGCATCGGGTGCCATGTTGCTATATTTTGGGGCTGTTTAGCATCATGTTTGAGTGCTGAAATTTGTATGTTTGCATACTTAGTCCATATTGCATGTTTGCCATGCTTATGTGTTGCATTGTTCGGGTTAAACGTTAATCCGAGCACGGGAAACGAGGGGTATTTCATACTTCAAGTGATGGGATGCGTCTCAATTCTCGGTCGCCGAAGCTCTTGATGATTCATGATAGAGTTCTAGGCTTTACTTGCTTTACATGTGCATTTATTTCACATCGAGTCATGCAATTTGACTCCTCAGCCATCATGCATTGATATGCGTGATTGGTGGCACGAGGATCGAGGACTACACTCCCTGATGAGTAGTCATGCATACATGTGTGAAAATACTTTGCCATGCCCCTTTGTTGCTCTCTGCGACAAATCAAGAATCAAGACCTTAGGAGCTTGGTACGCATTCCAAGAACAATTGCAAACAGAGGCTAATTGGGGCATCGTAGTGGATTTCCGCGCAAGGCAACCTGAATATGCATCATTCATCATCTGGATCAGAGGCGGTCCACTCGCTTGCATGCCAATTTATTGCTTTCCTAGATTAATTTGTTAATTAATTAGGATTTTATTTTATTTATTCGGACTGTATTTATTTGGGACTGTATTATTCTTTCGGACTCTCTGAGTGACGGCCAATTGTTGTAATAAGGGTGCGTGCGTGTGTGCATGTTTTCCAATCCCCTTTCTTTCTCTCTTTTATTTAACCGCTTATGATGGTTAGATTAGGGCATATTTAAATTAGTATACAGTATGATCGCATGTTTGCATTCATTCATCTGTTTTGCATGCACCGGGCTCGGTGCATCATACTAACTGCATTTGAATTTCAATTTCAAATTGAATATGTGTTAGTTGTAGCATTTCACATGCCATGTCTAGAATAGCCGAGCCTGCTATAGTTGCATTTTGCATGTGTTGCATTAGGCATTTCCGTATAGTTAGGATCATGCATTGATTTCTAACTGATTTCATTGTTTTGGCACGGAGTACGATGTAAGTATTTATGCTTTAGCATCTCGCATGTGTGTGAATGTTAACATGACGGCATGCTTACCATGTGGCTAAATGCTTAGTTGATATAACTGTCTGAGTACCTGTGGGTGAAGGTTGGATTACTTGAATTGGGATAATTCATTGAAATCCGCGTTTTAGCCTACGTGCGAGTAGCAAATTTCAAACATTTTCCAAACAAACGGATATGCAATGCTTTGTTCCAAATTAAGCGATCTAGTCTATACTTGTTGTGCTGTGCGCATCATATAGTAATTCTAACTAATTAACCGGAATAAGAACGCATGTGTTTTCAAAAATGAGATATCATGGTTAGTAGAGACCGATCTTCGGATCGGGCGAGCGGGGGTGCTCACGAAGTGACCTTCCCCAATCGTACCCAAGTTCCCGAGCCGAGGCAACTTTGGTAATGATGGACACGTGGCCTTTGGCACCGAGTCAGGGTTTCCTAAATTTCCCCATTAAAAAAAAAATATTTAGGTGGCGACTCTGTATCTGGCAAAGCAGTCCGTGTTTGGCACTTCTTTTCTAAAAATTTGTTTTCTCAAAACGATTTGCCGGATTTGGACTCTTTGGTTCAGATTAAGAACCGTGACAATTTGAGTCCGAACTGTAGTGACTCCAAAAAGAACAGAACGGGACTCACCCTCCTGGGGCGTTCGGGGGACGTCTACAATTTCTGGCAACTCCGCTGGGGAATTAGAGAACTTGACTCAAACTCATGATATCTTGTTTTGTTCACACTTATGTGTTTTTTTGCATTGCATGTGCATTGGTGCTCCTAGGACACCGTGTTTGCCATCTGCTATTCCTGAACGGTTTGCCGGAGGCTTGTCTTGTCAAGGCATGACCATAAGGCTGACCGGTTGTGGGCTCTGCCAGTATGGGAACACAAACCCCGATTTTGCCGGGGCACCCTTTTTTGACCATTCGACCTAGTGCATATTCGGATCCATAGTGACTATTCCAAACTAGTACAGGTTGCTTACCTGATAGGTTGTTTGAAACTGCTACGTGCATAGTGAAACCCTAGCTCCTGACAAAATAGGACAGGAAAACCTTACCCCAACATAGGGGTGTTTTGGCTCTCTTTTACTTGCTATGTGCTCCTAGATTGTATCTCTACAGGGGAACGCACGTATCAGTTTGTAAAGTTTGGGTATCAGGCCTGCGGGCATCGGTTTTCGGAATCAGTTATATCTGCGGGTATCCGATTCAGTGTTTTTGGGGCAGTGATTTCGAAACAGTAATTAAGGAACAATGTATTCAGCTTATTGGCAGTGTATTGCGATACCCCAACTGTGTGTTATGTTTGTTTACGCTGTTATGCTGTCTGTTTGTCTACTCGTTTATTTCCTTATTATTTATTTATCTTTTTGCTAGGGGGTAGTTTAGCACTATTGCTTCTAACCCAGCAGATATTCCCCAAGCAATTTGGACTAGAGGTCGTCGACTCCATCGATCTGAGGATCTGATAGACGGACAGCCAGTGTACCACTCTCTACCCCCGGTTATTAGACGGAGGACAGTCAGGCAAAGGGCATCAATTCAGCAGTTAGTTCAGAGGGCTTTGTCTACACCACCGGTGTACAGTAGGGATCAGGATTTAGTTTCTCCCATAGAAAGGGAATATATATATCGGTAATTCAATCAGAGCAGAACAGTATGGCTGGCTTGGAGGAAATGATGCGTCAACTCCAAGAAAGTATGAAAATGATGCAACAAGATGCTGTCCGACAGGCGGAGTTCGCCAAGCAGCAAGCTACAATTATGAATGAACAAGCAGAGTTAATCGTAAGGTTACAACAGCAAGCCGGAGCATCTGCTTCGCAGCAAGCTCCTCCCTCACCAGGAGCTCCAACCCTCGGGGAAACAGCTAATGTTCAGAATGATACAAACAATCCCACAGGACCCCCTCCGCCCTCGGTCCTATCCCAAATTCAACCCCAGTTGTCTAAAACACATACCAACCTACCGGACTCTCCTTTTGAGTTCGAGACAGATCCCACAGTACTAAAATTAAGCAAGCTTGAAAAGCTGTTCAAGAGATCCCAGGGAGTCAAGACCATCCCTGACATTGAAGATGGATATACTGATGCAGCTGTGACGCTGCCTGACAGATTCAAAATGCCTCATATCGACCGATTTGATGGGTCCAGGCTGCAGAAGCTGTCTCTGTTTGGCCGGACCTTGTTGGGTGTGGTGGCCATATGGTATGCCAAATTAGAAGATGACGTCAAGAGGAGTTGGGACGAGATGGTTGAGGCCTTCATCGCGCAGTATTTATACAATACACAAATCGAGATTACGACCCGTGACCTTGAGACAACGAGGCAAGCGCTTAAAGAGAGCTTCTCAAAATTCGTGACTAGATGGAGAGCCAAGGCTTCGATGATGGCCTTAAGGCCCACAGACAAGGATCAGATTCGGATGATTGTGCGCAATCTTCAGCCGAAGTTAATGCAAAAGATGATTGTGCTCCCCTTTCCTACTTTTTCTGATCTACATGAAATGGGGGTACAGATTGAAGACGCCTTGAAGCAAGGCTTAATTGATAATGATCGGGAGCAACCTCGAAGGACTTTCAATCGCAGCAGCAATGCGGGCTCGAGTGGTGCTACGACTGCAAGAGCTTCAGAAGTAGGTATGGTCACCACCACCCTCCCTCCAAAAACTGCGGCAGCTACGCCATTCTCTGGCGCGTCCGGAAGTCATACTCAAACAGCCAAGTACCCACCCAAAAACACAAGAACCTTCGCTCCACTATATATGCCCCTATCCAAAGCTTTAGTGGTTTTAATCAGAAAAGGGCACTTGAAACCCTTAGAGCCATGGCCATTATCGGAAAAACTCCCCCTTGCCCATAACCCAGCCAAGTATTGTGCATTTCACCAACAGCACGGTCATGATACCGATCTGTGCTTCCGACTACGTCATGAGATTCAAGATCTCATCTATAACGGGGTGATTCTGCCGCTCGAGAAACCCAATGTTACAACAAACCCTCTTCCCACACATAACCAAGCTCCACCTCTGAAAAGAATCAACCTTATCCAAATTGGGGTCGTGTCTTACGATCCTAGTATCTATATCACTCCTTCTCACCTACCTAAGCCGGAGGTATTCCTTCCTAATTGCACCGACTTGTGCATGATGGATATCCCCATAACCCAATCTAAGCCAGTGGTGGTGATAGTCAAGGACAGAAGGGAGGAGATTTCAGAGGAAAAGAAGGTTGTTGAGCCAGAGTTTGAGAAGCCTGGAAGTTTTGTTGAGAGAATGTATAGTCCGAGTGACTACATTTCGTTAATAGGCCAGAATGGGCTAAATGCGGGATTATCAACAGAGACAGAGCTTTGTGTAATCCAAAGGGATGATTCGGAACGGAGGATGGATGATTTGACGGCAGTAGAAGAAGACCTTGCCAATCTCCAGTTTTGCAGTGACCAAGATCCAGCAAGCACATCAGTCAACTGGTTCGGTTATGAGGAATCGACAGAGGCTACCGGGTGGTTAGATGATCAGCCGGATGTGGTAGAAGAGTTCCAACTAGAACAGGGCCCGACAGGGGCAAGAATGTCAGTGGCGGCCGGAAGGGTCGGAGAACAAAGGACATCGCCGGAGAGCGTCGGTGTCGAGAGTTTCGCTCAGGATCGGAGCATTTCAAATATGGGAATTGTTGAACAGTCAGCTGTATTGACACAGCCGGAACCAGAAAGATTTGAAGATTCCGAGAGAATCAGGAAGGCAAAGGCCCATGTGGAGACGGAAACTGCTGTGTGCACAGGAATAGAGAATGCTGTGGGCATGTCAATAGAAGATGCTGCAAGCATGAGGACGGTCATACCAGAGCCGGACAGGTGTCTGTCGGCCGCTGATGGAATGTGGTAGGAGGATGAAGATTTATGTCTTGCCCACACTGACGAAGATTAGGAGAACAACCAACCTGATGACACTTGGTACCTTGGAGAGGTCGACCATATGACACGAAGCGGACGGTACTACAAACCCCCGCACCTAGATCAACCAGAGGCTTCTGGGAAGGATAGGGAGGTTGAGAAGCAAAAGGAGAAACAACTTGAAGAGGAAGCTGTGCTCAAACAGTTGAAGAAGATACATGCAGACATCTCCATCTGGGGACTGCTTATGGCGTCACGAGCGTATAGACAGGCTGTCTTATTAGCCATGGACAAAGCGAAGCTTTCGATAGAAACCACGCCAGAACAGCTAGTAGGATTAGTCTTCCCGGGAGAAGCTACCTCGACGCTGACTTTTTTCGACAAGGAACTACCACCCGAGCGGGCAGACCATAACAAACCACTCTACATCTCTGTGAAGTGTAGAAATAAATGGATACCGGTGGTTCTTGTTGATACCGGATCCGCCATCAACGTCTGCCCAGCCAGAACAGCGTATGCAATCGGGTTGAAGCCCGCGGACTTCGTGCCGACTACTCAAGTGATCAGAGCATATGATAATACTAGTAGGGAAGTGATGGGGACTGTCAAGATTCAGGCCCAGGTTGGTCCAGGACAACGCAACAACGAATTCCATGTCTTGGACGTTCCCGCAACCTTTAATCTACTCTTGGGGCGGCCGTGGTTGCACCAAGTGAAGGCAGTCTCTTCCACTTTACATCAGATGTTGAAGTACCCTTACGGGAAGGGGGTGGCTATTGTCTTTAGGAATTCATCAATCCATCCGCTGCCAGAAGTGTCCACACCAGTCTTGGAAATCGAGCACGGCACAGAGGATGTGTTCTTATCAGGGTTCACTTTGGCTGAGGCCCGGGTGGTGCAGAATGTCATAGCTGCTAACGAGGGGATATATGTCAGTGCCCAAGCAGTGTATCTCATGAATAAACTCCGACACATCCCCCGGATGGGATTAGGAAGAAGCGGCCGGAAGGGCGTCGCAGTATTGGCCGAAATGCCACACAATCCCTATACCTTTGGTTTGGGCTATCTGCCCACCAAGGAGGATTGGGTAAGGAAGGGAAAGGAAATGGCTGGAAGAGCCAGAGCGAAACAAATGGGGAGCCCTTTTGACTTAATGCATTGGCTCATTCAGGGTACCCTAAACGGACACTTTGTCCGGGAGGGGGAGGACTTCTCATTCTGTGGCTTTCCAGAGCCATGGTTGAACGCAGAAAAGAAGCACGTGCCAGGGTTCGAAATTTTCTTTGACTTAGAAATATCTGGAGATGAGGTTGCCGAAGAGTGCACAGACCCGACAGTTGAGACTGAACAGAGCAGTGAAATGGAGTCTGAGGACACTGAACTTGAAATGGGGGTAGCACTGGCATGTCTACATTCAGATCCTCCGATCGACCAGAAGTGCTTGGGGGATAACTCCTTGGTGTCTATGATCAGGAATGAAACGGCTGCGGGCCTACCAGCAACTATTTTGGATGCATCCATCGCACCCTCCCTTACCTGGCAGTACGATGAGGGATTTTTGTCCAGCAGCACCGGGTCAGGTAGTGAGTCGGAATCTGATTCCACCGAGTCTTCTGAGTCGGAATCAGTTCAGCTCGAGTCTGAAGTTCGAGATTCCCGGGGTGATAACGGGATGCCACGATCTGTCTAGGTCGTCTTTTTCTTTCTCTTTTGAGTCTGTTGTAACAGAAGAATCAGACGGTTTAGAAGAACATAATGAGAATCAAGTAGCTGGGGTTTCTGAGTACTTTTCTGTGCCCTTGATTTATTGCATCAATTTAGACTTTCAAAACTTTGATGAAAACGACGAGGACGAAGTTCCTCTGGTTTTGCAACGTTTAATTGAGCAGGAGCAGGAAAGATTTGTTAAACCGTTAGTTGATGAAATCACTACCGTGAACATTGGTACTGAGGAGGACCCGCGGCTGGTCCAGATCGGGTCCACGTTGTCTTCGGAGGAACGCGAGCGCTTAGTCGCTTTATTAAAAGATTTCAAAGATGTTTTCGCGTGGTCCTACGAAGACATGCCTGGAATCGATCCTGAGATTGTACAGCACTGGATCCCTCTTGACCTCGAGGCCCGACCTGTCAAACAGAAACTCAGGAGGATCCGCCCTGATTAGGCCATTAAGATCAAGGAAGAGGTCACCAAGCAAATCGACGCAGGCTTCCTACTAGTGTCCGAATACCCGACCTGGTTAGCCAACATTGTTCCAATGTCGAAGAAGGATGGCAGAATCTGGGTATGTGTAGAATTCAGGGATTTGAACAGAGCCAGTCCGAAGGACGACTTTCCCTTGCCACACATTAATGAGTTGGTAGATTTCACAGCGGGGCATGCTTTGCTTTCGTTTATGGATGGCTTCTCAGGCTATAATCAGATAGTAATGGCACCCGAAGACCCGGAAAAGACTGCATTCACCACCCCGTGGGGGACATACTGCTACAGAGTAATGCCATTTGGGTTGAAGAACGCTGGAGCTACTTATCAACGGGTTGCGACCACAATATTGCACGACATGATCCACAAAGAGGTTGAGGTGTATGTAGACGACATGATTGTCAAGTCCAAAGAAAGAGAGGGCCACTACACCGCCTTGCAAAAGTTCTTTCAAAGGATCAGAGAATTTCGGTTACGGCTGAATCCTCAGAAGTGTACATTCGGTGTTACAGCAGGAAAAATACTAAGGTTTCTGATTACACAAAGGGGCATCGAAGTCGACCCTTCCAAAATCAAGGCCATTTTAGAAATGCCACCACCAATGACTGAAAAGGAGGTGCGAGACTTTCTAGGTAAAGTGCAATTCATAAGACGGTTTATCTCAAAACTAACCTTGACTTGTGAACCACTTTTTGGTCTCCTGAAGAAAGGAAAGAAATTCCAATGGGACGGCCGGTGCCAAGCAGCTTTTGAGCAGATCAAAGAATATTTACAGAACCCGCCCGTGTTATCACCGCCAGAGCCGGGAAAACCGTTGATATTGTACCTGTCAGTGACTGAAACCACAATGGGCTGTATGCTCGCACAAGAGTCAGAGGACAAAGTGGAAAGGGCCATCTACTATCTGAGCAAGAAGATGCTGGATTATGAGACCCGCTACACTCCGCTGGGGAAGGCTTGCTTAGCTTTGGTATGGGCTACTAGGAAGCTACGGCATTACCTGTTAGCTCACTCCGTAACGTTGGTTTCACGACTTGATCCCATCAAATATCTTTTCGAGAAACCGGCACTTACGGGTAGGCTAGCTCGTTGGTTGCTGTTGCTCTCCGAATTTGATCTGAAGTATGTGACGCGCAAGTCAGTAAAAGGAAGAGCGGTAGCAGAATTCCTTGCCGACCACCCGGTTGAAAGGGATAAAGCAGTTGAGTACCTATTCCCAGATGAAGCCATTTTGTATATCGACGATGAAACTTGGACGACGTACTTCGACGGAGCGTCAAATCAGCATGGGTATGGGATAGGAGTGTTGCTGATAGCACCCGACAATTCCCGTATCCCTCTAGCCTTCAAACTCCGATTCAAAGTCTCGAACAACGAAGCAGAATATGAGTCATGTATTGTCGGTCTAGAAGCAGCCCTAGAACTAGGGGCAAGACGGTTGGACGTCATCGGGGACTCGAACCTTGTTGTGTCTCAAGCAAAAGGGGACTGGAAAGTCAAGGAAAAAAAGATGATACTTTACCACCAAACCTTGGATTTGTTAATCCCTCGGTTCGAGAAGCTAAATTTCACTCATCTAGTAAGAGAAAACAACAGGTTCGCAGATTCTTTAGCAACTCTATCTTCCATGATAGACATCCCGTGTGGAGTCCGGATGCGTCCAGTCATCATTGACCAGAAATTTGCACCTGCCTACGAGTCGATTGCTGTTGTAGATGAAGTCCAAGACGAAAACCCCTGGTATTACGACATTTGGAATTTCTTGGAGAAGGAAGCATATCCGCCAGGGGTAAATGCCAAAGATAAAAGGGCGATCAGAAGAATGGCCGTTCAGTTCATCATCTGTAGGGGTAAGCTGTATAAGAGAGGTCATCTGGGAATGCATAAGTCGTGTGTTGATGCATAAGAGTCAAAGCGTTTGATGGAAGCCATCCATGGAGGAGAATGCGGTGCGCTTATGAATGGGGTAATGCTAGCACGGAAGATCCTCAGGCAGGGTTACTACTGGTCCACCATGGAGGAGTATTGTATCGGTTTTGTCCGGCGATGCCACAAATGTCAGATCCATGCAAATCGCATGAACATTCTGCCATCGAAGCTGTACAATATGACTTCACCATGGCCATTTTCAGTATGGGGAATCGATGTTATCAGAGCTGTCACTCCGAAGGGGTCGAATGGGCATGAGTTCATCTTGGTCGCGATAGATTACTTCACAAAGTGGGTCGAGGCCCAATCTTATGCGGTGTTGAAGGCTTCGCACGTTGCAAAGTTTATCAGAAACAACATCTTCTGTCGTTATGGAGTCCCAAACGAGGTTATTTCAGATAATGGTTCCCACTTCAAGAAGGAGGTGATTGATTTGTTGGAGAAATACAACGTGGCTTTTCATAAGTCGTCTACCTATCGGCTGCAAACCAATGGAGCGGTTGAGGCTGCCAACAAGAATATCAAACACATACTGCAGAAGATGGTGGAAACCTATCGGATTGGCGGATAAATGCCGTTTGCTGCTCGTGGGGCTACCGGACTTCAATTAGAACTTCTACTGGGGCGACTCCGTATTCATTGGTTTATGGGATGGAGGCCGTTCTACCTATCGAGATTGAAGTCCCGTCTTTGCGAGTATTAGCTGAGTGTCAAATAGCCGAGGCAGATTGGCAGCAGAGCAGATTTGAAGAACTCATGCTCTTTGATGAGAGAAGATTGAAAGTACTGTACCATGTCCAAGGTTATCAGTGCAGAATTGCCCGGGCTTTTAACAAGAAGGTTAAGTCCCGGAATTTGAAGGAAGGAGATTTGGTACTCAAGGATAATCGAGCTCCCATTCACGACCCAAGGGGCAAGTTCAGACCCAATTGGACGGGTCCCTACATCATTAAGTCTATCTGGTCAGGAGGAGCTGTGGTTCTGATGGATCTAGATGGCCTGGAGTTTTCACAACCGATCAACATGGACAAGTTGAAGAAATATTACCCTTGAGAGGCTCGCTAGGCCGAAAACCCGAAAGGGCGAGCTAGGTAAAACTCAGAGCACAAAAAATTTGAAATTATAAAAACTGAGCTCGCAAGGTTGAAAACCCGCAAAGGGCGGCCTTGGCAAAAGTTAGAGCGTAAAAGAAGAGTGAAAATACTCGAGCGAACCTAAGCCTGAACTACGTAAGGCTTGATTTCCATCTTTGGGATGCGTAGGTAGCTTCATCCTGAAGTTCAGCCGCAATCTTTTCCCCGATCAACTTGTTCCATCTGATCGTCTCGGTCATCTTTATCTATTCAGCATTCAGGAGTTTTGATTGTAATCTTGGTGCGATCTTTGTTCAGACTAGGCAACTTTTCCGTTGCGGGGAGGTCTTGCAGTACCATTCAAACTAGGGGCAACTTTCCAGTTGCTAGGATTCGGGGTTGTACGTCTCAGTGACAAATTTCAGGCGTGTCCAGTTCTGATCCATATCGAAAATAGTTGTGAAAAGTTCTAATAAAAGTTGACTTTGTTCAAATTAATCTTTTTACAACTAAGACCTTTTTTTTTGGACCAAAGCGGAAAATTTTCAGTACCACAATCTTCAATTTCATTGATTTCAAAACAGAGTTCTCCTGCTCTTGCATACAATTGAAGTTGCTTTTTATTACATTCATGACGAAAACTTGAAAGTACTAATAAAGCAATAAATTCGGGACATAGTCAAGTTAGGTGTCCCTGCGCCCCCTCTTAGAGCTGGTCGAAGCCTTTGATGCCAAAGTGGGCCCTTACTGTGCCTCTTCGTTGATCCAATCCAGGCACTCATCAGACAAAGTGCAACTGAAAGTGGGAGCGGGGGCCAAGAGTTCTCTCGTCCTCCATGCTGTGGCATATCGAGCAAGCTGTGTGCCTCAAACCGGGAAAGCAGCCGGGTACTCAATTCCCTCTGGCGGGCAAGTCTGGTCATGGCCGGCAGTGTGCTGTCGATGACCGGCGGTTGATAGTGATGGTCGGCGGTGGTCGGCAGTGTTTCCCTCTTGCCCCTTGTCTCCCTCACTGAAGACCCAGTTATTTACTAGAGTCCTTTTCTTTGTGTCTTTCAAGGTCTTGTTTTTTTTTTTTTTTTTTTGTTTTTTGTGTTTTGTCCTGTTGGACTCTGTCGTGTCTTGTTTGAGATGTATTGGTTCCTTTTTCTTTATGTCAGGTTGTAATTATCTTCCTTTCATTCATCGAGTTGTTGCAATTTGCTTATCGAGTTGTAAATTTGTTAAGCTTTGTTTTGTTTATCGAGTTGTTTTGTTTTTGGTCGGTTCATTACCTGACTAGTGCGTTTTGAGCGTTTGGTTTTCAAAATAAAACTGTGATTTCATTTACATTGTTGTGTAAAGCGAAGTGATGCGATGCGATACGATGCGATGAATGGAATGCACAAATGAAACACTTTTTCAAACAAAAGGGTTGTTTTCATTCCGTCATAGTTTTCCTTTTACAAAAGTAATTGGTTCCAAAATAAACCAGCAATGTGCAAAACTACTAGGAAAAAGGGAAATAAAACAAAAGGAGATCAGTGTCTCTCATGTAGCAAAATGTCCGGATCAGCGCCGATGGCCTCAAGTACGGGAATCTGTCCTAGTCCTCTTCCTGGATGAAGATCCAGGATCTATACCATCAGCATCTGACTCTGACTCTGACTGCGGACTCATCGCCTCCTCGTTAGACTCGTCATCATCTGAGGTAGGCCCCCGTGAACTAGTCCCTCGTCTTGCTCCCTCTGCTGCTCGAGGAGGTGCTGAAGGACCTGCTGTAGACACCCCATTTTTGACCGTCCTCAAGACTTGGACGTCACCACTTGAACACTCGGTGATCATCCATGTTCGTGTTCATTTGGAGTTCCCGGAGTTCTCGGCTCGCGCGCCTTGCCTCAGGACCTCCGAACTTGACCGTTTTGTGTTTGGTTTTGCACCAAACACTTGTGTTTTGCCTTGAAGGCGGGGAATGCCTTGTGAGGCATCCCCACACACCACCGGCTGGGGCTAGAGGCCACCGGCTGGCTAGAGTTGCCACCGGCACTTTATTGTGCCGGTCGGCACTCTTTTGTGCCGGTCGGCACTCAATTTTGTCAAAATTACATTTTCGCGTGGCTTTGTGCACTTGCTTTCGAGATATTTTCAGACACTGTGCCATTATTTCCCTCCATACACGTGTATGGAGGGATGAGCCCTTGTTTGCTTAGCTTGTAAGCCTTACAAGTTCTATAAGAGAGAAGGCTCTTCTCTTGGCTCAAGGGTTGGAATTCTTGAGAGGTTTCAGCCATTTTTAGACAGAGAGGAAGCTCTGGTTTAGGTTAGAAAATATATATCTATCCTATATCTATCCTTCTCTTGTTAAACTAGGTGTTTTGTGCCTTACTTTTGCACACTAGCACCTAGTGCTTCACCTTTCTCTTGGGACAGAGGTTCTAGAGGTTGGCTTTTGATGATTCTTGGCTGATTTTGAGCTCAAAGAAGACACAACACCAAGCTTTGTGAAGAGGTCTACAAGGGTGAGCCACTAGTTCTCTTTTTTCCCATTCTTGTACCTTGTTTTTGCTTGCTTTAAAACAATTTTTGGGCTTAGTGTTTGGCACATAAAAGTTCTGATTTTTGACCCTCTTTATTGTATATTAAGAGTGTTTAGTGGTTTGGGTAGGTTTGACCACCCTTAGGCCTTGAAAAGGGCACTTTTTGTGCTATTTTGTGAGAGATCCGAGATTTTGGTGATAGGATCTCTTCACCACTGAAATCTTGAGGGATTTCAGTGGTGAAGAGCATGCCTTGAAGTCTCAAGAAGGAGAGGGCGACCCCCTCTCCTTGGTGTCCTTGAAAAGGGCAAGTTTTGGCTTCCAAAGGAGCGCCATGTTTGAGTGTGTGTTGAGCATGCCTTGGTTGTCTTTCATGCTTATATTGCCATGATATAACATGTTTTCAAGTTGGTTTTGGTCTCCTATGCATGCTCAGTATAGTTGCCTTGTAATGCCTCTTTATGTCTTAACATGCTTAGTTGGTATGCCTTCATTTCTAGCATGTTTTAGACTTGTGTTTGTGAAGATTTTGTGCTCATATTACCATGTTTTAGGTCTGTCCATAAGTGTTTTGGTCAATCTTGGCATGTTTAATATAGCCCCTTTGCATTTGGCTTGTTGGCCTTAAGAGTGTGCATGTGTAGCATGCCTTTGTTTGCATTGTTTTGATGGTTTGGAACCACCTAGCATGCTATTTCAGTCCCCTAGAGGTGCTTGTAATGTTTACATTGCATGCTTCTTTGTGACTTCTTAAGCTTGTGTTAAATGCTCCATGTTTTAGTCATGTTGCATGCCTTTGATTCCAAGCTTCTTAGATGCCATCTAAGTGGTCCTTTAGGCCTATTTTGACATGCTAAAAATCTATTTTGAGTTGTTAAGTGCATGCCATAATTGCCGTGCATAGGTATAGTTTAATGCCCTATTGACTTGCTTTAAGCCTAGGCCATTTGTATGCTTTGTTTAGCATGCTTCATTGCATGATTTGGCATCATGTTTGACACGGATTTCAGAGCTTTTCATGCATGCTATTAGCCCATGTTTGTGCCTCTTAAGTGTGCATGAGAGTTGCTTTTGTATGCCTTGGGTTTGGACCTTGACACTTGCATGTGTGTGAGTTTGTTTAGTCCCCATTTCTAGGCATTTTGGCCACTGATTTTGGGCCCATTCGAGATGCCTAATTCATGTCTAAATCCACCATTTCATTGGTTTGCATGCTTGTCTTGAATGCTTACTTGTATGCTTGCATGAGTGCATCACATTTGTCCATCTTGCATCCTAGATAACATGCTTAGGATTGCACCACATTGACATGCATGCCAAGCCTCTTGAAGTGAGTTTGATAGGGGTTTGGCACCCTTTTGTGCCTATGTGTTTTGTATGCATTTGAAAGTGAAGTTGCATTCTTGGTTCTTAGGGCCATCATGCATGAAAATCTTGCGATTGGTGGTCCGGAACCGAGGCGCATGCCCCTTGAGTCAATAACATGATAGGGAGTGTGTTTGGTGCATAAATGGCTTGAATTGCATTGCCTTGCATGTTGTTTCCCTCTGCTGCTGTGAGTTGCAGGTTCTGCAGGAATTTTGTGCCGACCGGCACTATTTAGTGCCGACCGGCAGTCAATCGGCAGCCGATGAGTGAATTCAGTGCCGGTGGCCTCCTCCTTTAGCCGGTGGTTCTATGCCCCAGGCGGTGGTACTCCCAAAGGCTCGAGAGGCACTCTGGGATTTAGTAATTTTAGAAGAGGAGAGCAGAGAAGCAGAGGCACACTTGCACTGGAAGGCGATTCCAGCTTGATCCGGCATTGCTTTTGGCCCTCATCCCGAGGCGATTTACTGTTTAATTAGATTAGTTAATTTATTTAATTAATTTAGTTGGTTTGTAATATTTAATTAGCTAGGGTAGTTAATTATTTATTCGATCTGTATTATTATTTTGATCCCTCCGAGTGAGGGCGCAAATGTAATAAGTGTGGGTGAGTGGCATGTATGTCTTCCAACCCCCATTTCTTTCTAACCCTTTTATTTACCTGCTTATGGTAATGGACTAGGGCATGTTTATCTTAGCATACCTTATGCAATGCATGCGTGCATTCATGCATTTGTTTACATGCACCGGGCTCGGCACATCATGCAAACCGCATCGTATTTTCAATTCCAAATTGAATACGTGATAGTTGTTGCATCTCATGTGCCATGTTTAGGGTTAGCCGAGCCTGTTTAGATTACACTCCTGTATGTGTCGCATTAGCCATTTAACATGAACTAGGTCATGCATGTTTGCTAACTAGTTTACTGTTTTGGCACGGAGTACGATGTAAGTTTTTATGGCTTTAGCATATCGCATGCGTGTGAATGTTTACTATGACAGTATGCTTGCCATGTGGCTAAGTGCTTACATGATAAACTGTTTGAATGCCTGTGGGTGGAGGTTGGATTGCCTGAGTTGGAACAACTCGTTGAAATCCGAATTTTAGCCTACTTGCGAGTAGTAAAAACTAACACGTTTTTCAAGACAAAACAGATATGCAATGTTTATTTCCAAATTAGGCAATCTAGTCTATACTTTTGTGTTGTGCGCATCACATAGTAAATTCTAGGCTAATAATCGGAATAAGAACGCATAAAGTTTTCAAAAACGGATATCACGGTTAGTAGAGGCCGGTCTTCGGACCGGGCGAAAGGGGGTGCTCATAGCTGACCTTCCCTAATCGTACCCAAGCTCCCGAGCCAAGACATTTGGTGATGATGGACACGTGGCCTTCGGCACCGAGTCAGGGTTTCCTAAATTTCCCCATTTTAAAAAATATTTAGGTGGCGACTCTGTAATCTGGCAAAGCAGTCCATGTTTGGCGCTACTTTTTCAAAAATCTGTTTTTCTTCAAAACGATTTGCCAGAGTTGGACTCTTTGGTTCAGATTTAGAACCGCAACAAACAAAAGGGAGTTCGAACTGTAGCCGAGGTCCCTCCGCGGACGTGTTACACTTGCCCCTGTTCCTACGGGAACACCCGATGGGCCTGGCGGCAAGAAAGGAATCTGAAAGAGGGCAATCCACCAAAATGCATTAGTAATCGAAATGTATCAGATGCAGGAAAAGTGGTGTACTATGAATGGTGAATGATTTGCAGTGAATACGCGCTATGAATGGTGTATGGGAACAAAGTATCAGATTAATGCAGTGTGTAAGCTGTAGTGGTGAGTTAAGAAAGGACTTCATGACACGAAGTGTAGTTTGAGCAAACTTACTGGAATGCCATAGATATTGAGTAGGTCCATGCTCGTTTGCAGCATCCTTATCGCTGAAGCCGTTATCGCCAGAGACTGACGAGTGTACTCAATGGAAGCCTACAAAAATGGTCGAAATCATTAATACTTGGCAGAATATCAAGAGAAATCAAATGACAGTACAAGGGGTGATAGTGTAGCACATACCGGAGTCGAGCCGTAACCTCTGATAAGCTCATGACCAGCTGGAGGAGGGGCAAAAGGAACTTGATAAATCTCTCCTGCTCGCCCTCGAAGTGTCATAGTAGCAGGCAATGTTGGCCATCCAGACTCCTGTCTCTCCTCGGGACCTCGCCTCCTACGAGACCGGGCCGATCCGCCTCTACCTCTCATAGTTGGAGCTCTCGCTCCCTCTCCTCCTCGGACACCAGTCAAAGGCGGCATCAAATGTGTCTGAATGAAGGTCGCGTAGTCGCCCTCGGCACGGAAGTAATCTGTCTCCGGCCCTACCATGAACTGGATCACTCGGTCAGTAGATAACCTGTGTGTCTCTCTCATCGATGGTGGAGGCACCATCAGTACAAATGGAACAGGCAACCCTAAAGTCTGGCGCACAAAGCACTCACTCAAAAACCACGCCCGACAGATCGGCCCCTCAAAGAGGATGCGGTACTGAGACATAATCTGGGCGGTGCGATACTGATCCCGGAGTCCTGACGGAATCACCTCTCATGGTCGCCATGTAATCTGAGAAAGGGAACCAACAAGATGATTAGTCGTCAAAATAGCTAAGGCAGGTGCATTGGGCTAATTGAAATGGTCTTATTACAGACTTACCTCACGCGCCGCGATTGTGTCAAAATACTGCCGTAAGAACATGAAGCTCTCCCGAGTCCTACGACGGAGCGGACCGTCATATACCTCAGAAAATGGGACCGTCACTGTCGTCTCCTCCATCGGATTTGGAGCTAACCTCGGGAAGTATGCATATACCCAGAGCTGTTGAACAGATGTGATCAGTACAGCGCATGAGCAAGAATACAGAAAACAGAATACATAATGCAGTATTGTACATAACAGATACAGGCCTAGACGGGCGGACATTACATCCTGTGCATGTAGTGTATCATGAGCGGTGTGCAGTGTATGGTGTGTGGAGTGCAGCATGTATGGTGTACAGAAAATGCAAAGCAGAAAGCATATGCTATGACAGTGAGTACAGAGAATACAAATGTTGAACTAAGCAAAACGTATGAAGGCTAAGCAAAGTAATGAAAAGGGGAACTGGGTCATGTACCTCCCAAGCTCGCCAATAGCCTCCGATCAATCCCCCGCACAACCGAGAAGTGGAGCTTATGTACCCGTACATAGTAGTGAGGCCGGCCGCGCCCCAGTTGTAGGAGCGGACCCGCGGAAGCACTATCAGGGCGCTCAAGAAGTACAAACCCACGGTATTCCCCCTGTTCGAAAACAAGGTGGTACCAAAAAGGAATAGGAGGAAGCCCCTGGCATACTGCTCCACTCCCTCATCAGTCTGAGGATCCTCCCAGCGGAACTGCTCCTCTAACCAAGAGTATCTAACCATGCCCGCTCGCGCAAGGGGTGGACGTGCTCCAAGTAATACCTCCCATGCAGCCACCCATTTCCCCATGTCGGGATCTAAGGGGATCGGATCACCTCCCACTCCCAGACCGGTGATCATAGCAAAGTCGAAAGGAGTCATGGTCAACTCCCCTACTGTGGAGAAGTGGAAGGAATTGGTGGTGTCCCATCACCTCTCCACCAGAGCCCCCAAGAGAGGGCGACTCACTATAACTCGCGTCAGCCCGCGACAAAATGTGCCAAAGCCAGTCTCGTCGATAATCCGACGGACCCCTGTGGGGAGTACATCGTACCAGTCACGAGCGGTCGTAGCGCCGTAGCCTCGGAAGGAGCGAGATCCCTCCTGTGGAAAATACAATTTCAAATCAGATCAACAGTGTATTGAAAATACAAGTTCAAATCAGATCAGCAGTATGTTGAAAATACAATTCAGCTCAGAATGGTAGTGTATTGAAGATACAGTAGCATCCGGAGCAATGATGTGTTAAAGATGCATTCGGATTCAGAATAGTGACGCATGAGATGCGGTTATGTGCAGTATATGCAGGGTAGTAATGTGTAAGGTGCAGTCAAGTGCAGATTAGCAAAGTATGAAATACAGTCAGATCAAAGCATGCGATGTAATCAGATCGAAACAGTGCAAGAAATACAGGTATTCGAGAATAATACTACACAAAGGGTAAAGTTGGTACCTCTACAGCAATGACCGACAAGTGAGACATTGGCTCCCTCAGGAAGAGGTCGTTTGGCACGTCCTCATCAAAATCGGTAAAAATATGGATGCCTCCCGCCACCGGAACGATGTGAGTCTCCGGATGGTATACCGCAGGGTCGAAGGGATGTACGTCCAATGGTAACGGCTGAGGCTCAACCTCTGGCTCAACCGTAAACTCCGCCGCTAACTCCACTGGAGGGAGTGCCGGAAAGCCCTCGCCATAAGGCATATCGTCAGCCATCTAAGATGGATGCACAGGAATAATGCAAAAATGAGCAAAATGGTGCAATTTGGAATAAACCCAAACCCTAAGAGAGAGAAAATGCAAGAAAAGTTGAAAAACCCGAAAAAGTGAACTAACCTTGAGAGAAGATCGGGGGAAATGATCCTTGAATGCGGAAAATGGTGAAAGAAGCCTCGGATGCAATTTCTGATCGGTTCAAACCAAAGGAAATCAAAAATCCTTCACGATGTAAAGTTGAATAGGGTGTTGGGAAACGTGTAGAATGCGTGAATCTAGAGAGAAGGCACACCTAGGAAGGAAGAAAAGTGATTTCTATGGAAGGATTTGTGAGGAAATGGAGTAATTTTGAGCCAATTTAAAGACCCACGGCTTGCAAGCCAAGTTTGCCCCAATCTGCCACTGATGGCCGGCGGTGGCACATCGATGGCCGGCAGTATGCTGTCGATGGCCGGTGGTTGATGCTGATGACCGGAGATGGCCGGCGGTTGTCCCTGGTGACCAGAGAGTCTTTTCTAGCTTTCCTGCATAATTGATCTTGGGAATCTGTTTCTGGGTCTCAATAATCCTGTGGAATGCTCAAAACTTGATTCGAAACGCTTCTGTGGGAGCTCAGGAGTCATGTCTCCAATATGCGATGGTCTACAATCATCAACACGCACGAGGTGTATTCTTTTGACGCAGCCCAAACCCTTCGGGAAGTAAACCGGAAGAGATGTCTTTATTAAGCATCTTTCTCTTTTGTTAATATCAATTAGCATTCATTTGTTATAGTAAGCAACAATCTAGTTCACGTGCATTGTTTTGCATATCTCCAACATGTATTGTCACACATCTTTCTTACCGTGCATCGTCATGCGCAGCCATTATGCATTGTTTTGCATATCCTTAACATGCATCGTCATGCATTCTCGTTATCGCGCATTGTCATGCGTACTTTACGTGCATTATCATGCATTCTCCTCATCGCGCATCGTCATACGCACTATTATGCATTGTCATGCATTTTCCTTATCGCGCATTGTCATGCACATCTATTATGTATTGACATGCATTTTCTCTATTATGCATTGTCATGTATTTTCCTTATCGTGCATCGTCATGCGCATCTATTATGCATTGACATGCATTTTCTCTATCATGCATTGTCGTGCATTCTCCTTACCACGCATTGTCATGCGCCTCTGTTGTGCATTGTCATGCGCCTCTGTCGTGCATTGTCATGCATTTTCCTTATCGCGCATCGTCATGCGCATCTATTATGCATTGTTATGCATTCTCTTTATCAAACATCGTTATGCGCTCCCACAGGAGGTTACACATTGCTTGCGTTAATCGCGCTTGCTTTACTGACATGTGTTCATTCCTGCTATACACATTGCTTGCATTACTGCATGCTTTACTTACATGTGTATAATGTATCTTTTAGGTGGTTACATATTGTACACGTTTCGGCGTGTGCTTTACTTACATGTGTTCATACCTTGCTTGCTTTACACATTGCTTACGTTTCTGCGTATGCTTTACTTACATGTGTTTATGCATCCCACAGGAGGTTATACATTGCTTGCGTTAATTGCGCTTGCTTTACTGACATGTGTTCATTCCTGCTATACACATTGCTTGCATTACTGCATGCTTTACTTACATGTGTATAATGTATCTTTTAGGTGTTTACACATTGTGCACGTTTCAGCGTGTGCTTTACTTGCATGTGTTCATACCTTTTGCCTAGTTCACACATTGCTCGCGTTTACCGCTTGCTTTACTTACATGTGTTTAATTTCTTTCTATACACATTGCATGCGTTGTCACGTACGCTTTACTTACATGCGTTCAATTCTTACTTTACACATTGCATGCGTTGTCGCGCACGCTTTACTTACATGCGTTCAATTCTTATTTCACACATCACATGCGTTGTCACACACTTTTCAAATGTATTGTTATGCATGTTCCTGACGATATTGTACCTGTTAAGTTCATTTCTTTTTCAGGCATGATATTGTATGTACGGTTCATTTGAAGCTGGTGCAATCGGACGAGCCGCACAGGTATTGTATTCACCCCGTGTGAAACGTGGTAAGAATTGCATAAGTCTTTTACATCCTTTCTGCATTGTGGTGTAGTTGGATTCGTGTTCACTTGCTTAAAACTGTCGCATGTTTTGCTTCGTTACAGCATCCTTTGCATGATTGTTAGTCAAATCTTGCATTTTGCATATCATTTGCATTTTGCCCCAGCCTTCGGGCACATCGCTGCATGCTTATGCTAATTGTTTGTCTGAGTCTTCGGCCTTGTCAAAAATGGGTCGTCTCTGGGCTTTGACATTCACTCCCGTCACTTTGTGACTTCTGAGTTCTATCAAAGAGAGGCAACTGTAGACACCCCATTTTAGACCGTCCTCAAGACTTGGTTGTGCTTGTAGGGTACACCCAACAACTGGTTTAATTGCTCACCCAGCTTTCGACTGTCGCGGCGGAACGTTATCGGTTCGAGTTTCCGGACCCTATATCCTTTCTGCCTCATTTTTGGACCCTGACTAGGTCCTATCAGAGTGGCCCTCCTAGTGCACTGCCGGCCATAGGCATGGCACTGCCGACCATGGCTTTGCCCCTGCGACCCATGGTGAACACCTCCGACTATCGGTGTAATGCTGGCCATTCTTGATGGCTTCAGACCTTCCTTTCTCAACTGGTTTCCGGGCAGATATTTTATACCAGCTGGATTCCTCATATCTGCCCTCCATACACGTGTATGGAGGGATCAAAGCCTTTGGAAGCTTGTTCAAGAAGCTTTAGCCTTGCATTGCTCTATATAAGCAAGGGGCTTCTTCCTTACACCAGGTTCTGAGATTTTGGAGGGCAAAAATCCATCTCTCTCTCTATATTGCTTGTGGTTAGAGCTTGGAAGTTGGATTTCTTTGCATTTTTGCACTACACCTCATAGCACAAGACCTCCATCCTCCATTCAAACACTTTGAGGCTGATCTTCAGAGGCTAGAAGCTCAGATTTTTGGACCAAAAGGCTGCTAAAGACTTGTTTTTCAAGGGTAAGTATACTTTTCCCCTAAACTAGCCCTTTTTTGTTTCATTTATAAGCCTTGCTTGAAAGCATTTTTGGGCTCTAACCCTAACTGAAAATAATCATATTTTGAGTCTCTTTTCATGTTTGATTAAGGGTCTTTCTCTGTTTGAGACCTCCTTCCATCGCTTGCCTCTTTAACTTTTTTTTAGGCCTATTTTTGCATAGTATTTTAGGCTTATTTTTGAACTGTTTTGAGCTTTGATGTAAACTGTAAAGTGACTTTTTTTGAGTCCTTCTTCAACTTTGTTGAAGGGATCTCCTCTGTTTGAGGTCATTTACTACCACTTGCCTCTTTACCCCTCTTTTAGGCCCTTTTCTTGCATGCTAGTTTAGGCCTACTTGTGTTTATTTTCGTGGTTTGATGTAAACTATGAAGTGCCTTATTTTGAGCCGCTCTTAAACTTTTTTGAAGGGCTCCTTGCTGTTTGGGGTCAGCTACTGCCCCTTGTCTCTATTCTCACTTTTAGGGCCATTTTTGCATGATAGATTAGCCCTATTTGTGTTCATTTTTGAAGCATGTTGTACACTGTAAAAAGTTTTTTTTTGAGGCCCTCTCCATGTTTGATTAATGGAATTTTCTTATCTGAGGTCATATGCTATCTAGTATGCTTAGTTGCCTCTTGTTTTGAGCCTTAAGCCTAAGCTATTGTTGCATGCCTTGTTTGGCCTTCTAGCCACTGAAATCCAGTGGATTTTCAGTGGCTAAGACCTTATTTTGAGCCTCCAAATCAGAGGGGGGTGACCCCCTCTCACCTTGACTTGCTTGATGGCCATTTTGGTCTTCTAAAGGGCCCCCATCTTGCATGCCTTGTTGACTGATTTTGGGGCCAATTTTGTGAGTTTTAGGACTACCATATTTGATTTTCAGATTTTTATATGTCATGCCACTTATCTATCTTGTATGTGCCTAATAACTTCTTGCATGGCCCTCTAAAGGAGCCCCTCATTTTGGTATGCATTGGCTGCATTTCCATGGTTATTTGGGCCTATTTTCACATGGTTTATTCACTGATTTTTTCTGGTTTGATGAGTTCTCACTTGCATCATATATTTGCCATGTAAACCATGTTTGCTAGTCAAATTCGCATGCTAATTTAGTCCATCTTGTTAGCACTTTTTGGCCTTGCTTTAAACTGGAAAAGCCATGTTTTGGGACTATCTTGGTTCTGTCTTTAGACTTCATAGTCTAATAATGCATGCTTTGTATAGCTGTAAGTCATTCTATGTGCCTAGTTTTGCATTTCGGGGTTCATCTCATGCATCGGGTGCCATGTTGCCATGTTTCGGGGCTGTTTAGCATCATGTTTGAGTGCTGAAATTTGCATGTTTGCATACTTAGTCCATATTGCATGTTTGCCATGCTTATGTGTTGCATTGTTCGGGTTAAACGTTAATCCGAGCACGGGAAACGAGGGGTATTTCATACTTCAAGTGATGGGATGCGTCTCAATTCTCGGTCGCCGAAGCTCTTGATGATTCATGATAGAGTTCTAGGCTTTACTTGCTTTACATGTGCATTTATTTCACATCGAGTCATGCAATTCGACTCCTCGGCCATCATGCATCGATATGCGTGATTGGTGGCACGAGGATCGATGACCACACTCCCTGAAGAGTAGTCATGCATACATATGTGAAAATACTTTGCCATGTCCCTTTGTTGCTCTCTGTTGCAGCAAATCAAGAATCAGTAGCCTTCCGGAGCTTGGCACGCATTCCAAGAACAATTGCAAACAGAGGCTAATTGGGGCATCGCAGTGGATTTCCGCGCAAGGCAACCTGAATATGCATCATTCATCATCTGGATCAGAGCTGAGGTGGTCCCTGGCTTGCATGCCAATTTATTGCTTTCCTAGATTAATTTGTTAATTAATTAGGATTTTATTTTATTTATTCGGACTGTATTTATTTGGGACTGTATTATTCTTTCGGACCCTCTGAGTGAAGGCCAATTGTTGTAATAAGGGTGCGTGCGTGTGTGCATGTCTTCCAATCCCCTTTCTTTCTCCCTTTTATTTAACCGCTTATGATGGTTAGATTAGGGCATATTTAAATTAGTATACAGTATGATCGCATGTTTGCATTCATTCATCTGTTTTGCATGCACTGCCGGCATCATACTATCATACTAACTGCATTTGAATTTCAATTTCAAATTGAATATGTGTTAGCTGTAGCATTTCACATGCCATGTCTAGAATAGCTGAGCCTGCTATAGTTGCATTTTGCATGTGTTGCATTAGGCATTTTCGTATAGTTAGGATCATGCATTGATTTCTAACTGATTTCATTGTTTTGGCACGGAGTACGATGTAAGTATTTATGCTTTAGCATCTCGCATGTGTGTGAATGTTAACATGATAGCATGCTTACCATATGGCTAAATGCTTAGTTGATATAATTGCCTGAGTGCCTGTGGGTGAAGGTTGGATTACTTGAATTGGGATAATTCATTGAAATCTGCGTTTTAGCCTACTTGCGAGTAGCAAATTTCAAACATTTTGCAAACAAACGAATATGCAATGCTTTGTTTCAAATTAGGCGATCTAGTCTATACTTGTTGTGCTGTGCGCATCACATAGTAATTCTAGCTAATTAATCGGAATAAGAACGCATGTGGTTTAAAAAATGAGATATCATGGTTAGTAGAGGCCGATCTTCGGATCGGGCGAGCGGGGGTGCTCACGAAGTGACCTTCCCCAATCGTACCCAAGTTCCCGAGCCGAGGCAACTTTGGTGATGACGGACACGTGGCCTTTTGCACCGAGTCAGGGTTTTCTAAATTTTCCCATTAAAAAAAAAATATTTAGGTGGCGACTCTGTATCTGGCAAAGCAGTCCATGTTTGGCACTTATTTTCTAAAAATCTGTTTTCTCAAAACGATTTGCCGGATTTGGACTCTTTGGTTCAGATTAAGAACCGTGACAATTTGAGTCCGAACTCTAGTGACCCCAAAAAGAACAGAACGGGACTCACCCTCCCGGGGCGTTCGGGGGACGTCTACAGTAGGTACACTAGTAACTCCGGAGAAGACCATTGGAAGGCGATTATTTGGGTTCTTAGATATCTAAGATTCACCTGTGATCATGGTTTGAACTTTACTCGACATCCAGCAGTACTTGAAGGTTATTGTGATGCCAATTGGATATCAGATACTAAAGATTCAAAATCTACTAGAGGATATGTCTTTACTCTGGAAGGCACTGCTGTTTCTTGGAAATCCACGAAACAAACATGTATTGCGCGATCCACAATGGAATCTGAGTTCATTGCTTTAGACAAAGCAGGAGAAGAAGCAGAATGGCTTTGTCACTTCTTAGAAGACATTCCAATGTGGCCAAAACCTGTGCCAGCTATTTGCATTCATTGTGATAGTCAATCTGCAATATGCAAGGCACAAAATCATATGTATAAAAGTAAGTCACGATATATTCGTCGTCGACATAATACCGTAAGGCAATTGTTATCAAATGGAATAATCTCAATAGATTATATAAAATCTAAAGAGAATATTGCGGATCCGTTAACAAAAGGTTTGACAAAAGAGCTAGTGTATAGTTCATCGAAGGGGATGGGATTAAAGCCTATTACATAAGAGTCGTCATAATGGTAACCCTACTTATATGACTGGAGATCCCAAGAACTAAGTTCAAAGGGACAACTATGTTATGTATGGCTCGCCCTAAATCACTAAGGGATTAAAATTCCCTATTCATTCCTATGGTGAGAGTGATATCTGCAATATATGTTGTATGCAGGGATATAAGGATAAGCTTTGCTTTTAATGATTACTTATATCTTGATCGAGGCATAAATTCAAGACGAGTATAAGGAGATACTCACAGTAAGAATCACCTATATGAGTGTCGAATTGGGGCCGGTTCTATGAGAATGAAAAAGGCTAAATTCTCTAGAAATACTCATGAAAACTAGGAGCGTTCAAGGCCAAAATGAATACAACAGTGAGAACCACGATGTGTTAGAAGATATTTTGTGTGAAATTTATTGTCTTGGCTTACACAAATGGCTGAACAATTCAAGGCATTGCGTCTATTGGTTAGCTAGTAAGTCCGATAGGTTATCACTAGGGAAGGTTCAAGGCCGAAAGTTACCTATCCTGATACAAGATATTTTCGACTTATATTCTTTCGATAAAGTCTACATATTGTTGCATTTCCGTTGTCATGAAATTCCATTCATGTGGGGGATTGTTGGAAATGGTTGGAAAATTCTGGGTAAAACTAGAATTTTTTCCTAACTTTGGTCTATTATTTAGGTGGGACCCGAGCGTCAAAGTTGGCGGGTCAAAGTGGTAACACGTTCTATGTCGCGTTGCGGTTCACGTGGTATATTTGGTTGCTCAAAACCATTACCGGGGGAATGGAAAATTTAAGCCAAAGTATGCTCCATGGAAATGGAGTTTTGGTGGAAAATCATTAAAGGTTTGAATAAGGCTTGTCCCATATTGATTTGGTGGGAAGTTTTGAATGTGTTTATAAGGCATGGGATTGGAACTTGGGGTGTGCCCCAAAGGGTACCCAAGTGTTTTAGAGAGGGAGGTTATGCAAAATGAGCTAGACCCATTGGACCCAAAAATCACCACACACGCCACATTCTGCCGATCCATCCTGCATGGTATTGGCAGGATTGGGTGTGGGTGCGTGGTGTGTGGTTGGGTTGGGCTTGTTCGGCTCAATACCTATCTTTTTGGGCCAAAAACATTTGAATTTTATTTTATTTTTGGATAAAATAAAATCCAGAATTCAAATTAATTCCGGAAATAAACTGGTCCGGTTTTACTGTATACCCAAACAAGACCCTTCCCGTTTTTTTATCTGTTTGAATTTTGAACCCAACAGATTCAAATCTGTTTAAATTCAAAACCAAACAGGTTTCAAACAGGTTTGCACCTGTTTAATTCAAAACCTGCAGCCACCACTACATCTATAAATAGGACAGCCCTCATTTGATGTTCAATAGATTCAGAAAATTCGTACTTCACCTTTGCAAATTTATTCTTCATTTTGTTGCATTTAATTTTTGTGAGAAAGAGTATAAACATTTAGTGTGTTCGTTAGGCAAACAATTTGTAGTGCTGCTGTTGTTTGTAGTTGATCATTTCATCTTGGGAGATAGACGTCCACATTCTGAAAGCACTGTGGAGAGGACGAATCTGTCTTAAGGACACATTGTCAAACACTAGACTTGATCAGATATTTATTAGAAGAAATTAATCAAGTAAGTTATTTAATTTATTATTCTGTTTTATTTGTTTATTAAATCATATTTTAATTTTGTTTTTGTAACAAAATAAAACCTGTTTTTATTTATTTATTTATTTCTAGTTTGATTTTTGTAATCAAACAAATTCTCTCATTTCCTTTATTTCTTAATATTCTTGTTGTTGTTTAGTACACAACAGAATTTAATCTATTTAAATACAGTGAAGATTGTCCAACACTTATATTTACTACATATATTTATATGTATATAATATATATTATTTAAGTTATTTTTGAATATGATAAAATTATAACTCAAAATATTACATTTAATAATTATTTTTACTAATTTCTTTCTCATCTTACATATTTTAATTTTCATTAATTATAAATCACTATCCATAATATACTATATTATTTATAATTTTTATTAATATTTATATTTTTTTCGACCTGCCCTGTTATCACCTCGATTTTCTCCGTATCCAAATAATACAGGGCAAGGGTGAGAAATGACAAACCCGTCCCAAACCTATCATGTGACCATCCCTAAACAGGATAATATTTTGAGAAGGTTAATCATTGAGTTTTAAAATTAAAAAAAAAAAACAGTACAAACAGGTCATAATTTGAGATAGTTTACTAAGTTCTCGTTTGGTAAACTTGTTGGAGCTAAAAAATTACAAAAAGACAAAACAGGCTATATAAGTCAATAAAAAATACAACTTTTTATCGATAATCATTTCACCTTTTTTTTTTTCACAAAAGTCAAAAAAGCCCCAAAACAAAAACCAAACGAGGCTAAAAAAGTCAGGCCAAAAAAGTCCCAACACAAAAAAATTGACTATTTTAGCCAATGCCAAACGACACCTAAAGTAAAGATGGGGCATAACTTGTAGCTGACACTAATGAATCTGGATCATATATAATACTTTGCAACTCACACTAAGATAATATAGTGTATTGTTTGTAATATTTCCTATAATATCTTAAAACTATGGGAAAATTACACTCACCTTCCTTGAGATTTTTGACAATTACAGGAATTTTTTATATAGTTTTAATAATTACAGAAATCACCTTTACTTTTAAAATTATTATTAAGATTTCCCCCACAATTAATCTTCTGTTAATTTATTTAACAGAATATGATGATGTCATACTGACGCCATGTACTATGAATAAAAAATTTCAAGATTACCCTTATATATTCAAATAGTAAATTTCATTCATCTCCTCTGAGGTTTTACAAAAAATTAATAAAGATCAATACATTATTTAAATAATGTTAAACAAAATTATTAAATTCTCTATAATATTTTAAAAATTCTAAATTGTTAAGACAAGCATATATATAGTAGAATAACCAAACATTACCTCATAAAAAAAAAAGAAAAAAAAGAAGAGCTAATAAATTGATCACCATTAAACCTTATATTAGATTAAATACAATCATTTATTTGAAAATTACGAAACAAAATATAAAAGATGTTTTATTTTTTAAAAAGACCATCAATTTTATAAATAATTATTTGAGAAATTAGAGTTTGAATAAAAATTTAAAAATACATATAGGTATTTTATTTTATTTGTTCCGTATGAAAAATAAATATTTGGAGAAATTATCCCTTTCTTTCCATTTCTTTTTTATTTTATTTTTTTTATTTTTCTCATTCATTTTTTCATAGTGTCACTGTAGCAAATAACAACACTATATAATTTATTATTCTTATTATTGATACTGATGGGCACCCAAGAGGGGCCCAGCCCACGGTTCAGGGCCCAACTCACGGCCCAGGTGTCAAGGCCCAATAAGCCCAACAACTTCAAGAAGTCAATGCTGGCTTAGGGCTAATAACATTCAAACACTTGTCAGGTAGGAAACACACCATGTAAGCAGACAAAGATTTTGCAAAGTTATTGCACCTACACACTAACCATTTAATGAAGGCCTCATAGCATTAAATGCGGCAACCTCTTCACGACGGAGGAAACAGACTAACCATGAATGAGGTCGGCTAGGCCTTAGACTTTCGGCTGATGAGACAACTTAGAATGGACAAGGAAATGATGAACGAAGGATATAAGAAAGCTTCCGAGGAACGTTAGAGGTTAAGTTTTTCTATCCCTTGTTACTCTCTATCACAAATCAATCTATCCTAACCTAACTTGGTCGTCGGAGTGTTCGTCGGGGGAATATTTCCCCCTTTGGACCTTTTTGTAGGTATGTTTCGGGGACTCCAAGGTCAGCAAATTCGCTAGAAGCGTGGATCAATCCAACCTATCTCCTACTAAAGTTACTGTATCATCAACTTAGATTTGCTAGAAGCGTGGATCAGTCCAGCCCATCTCCTACTGAAGTTACTGCATCATCAGCTAGCGCCGTCTGTGGGAACTCTCTCTGGTAGACAGTTGTCCTCCCTGTCACTGGAGGAAGCTTCGCTATTACCCATTTCCTACGTCAGAGTGGATGGTTACAACGAGATCCATGTCTTCACAATATAATGCTGGTAATCCTGAAGCTGAGTCCTCCAACCCAAATAACCCACCTCCGTACTTCGTTGAACTCACTAACAGTATCAACCGGTTAACCGAAAAAAACCAAGCCCTAATCAACGCTTTGCTCTAGCGGGATTTACCTGTCCTCCCTCCACCACCAGAAGCAGTCTCCCCAAACCTGGAATAATCCCACCATCACCATATGTCCCACAGCATATTTCCTCCCTTCGTTCCGCAGCCTCAACCCTCGAATCTTGAGGAGACTGCGCATACCCCCTCTCGGCTTGTAAGTCCGCCAAGAGGAACCACCACTTTTTCACAACCACCCTCCACCTCCTCACGCTGCTGTCCATCATGAAGAAGAAGCTAGCAGTGTTTAACCCCCGATTCATAATTGTGGAGACAATGTCCCCATCTGGGATGCGGAACTACGGGCCATGAAGCTTCAGCTACAAGGCATCATGTAGAACATACAGCATAGACCTTCTTCTACCATTAACTCTCATTTTACTGCCTCCATCAGAGATAAAGCTCTGCCCCCTAAATTCAAAATGCCATTGATCGACACCTTCGATGGTACTACTGATTCGGTCGACCTCGTGGAAGCGTATCGGACACTCACGATCCTTCATGTTTTTCCGGACGAAATCATGTGCCGCGTTTTCCCCGTCACATTTAAGGGGTCAACGCGACTTTGGTTTAGCCAGCTTCCCCCAGACTTTGTCACTTCCTTTCACCAGCTCAGCGAATCCTTCTTGAGTAATTTCATCGGTGTTCAGAGCCATCATTTTCCTACAACTCAACTGCTCAACATCCGGCAGACGGAAGACGAGTCACTGCGTAGCTTTATCACCCGTTTCAATACTGAGGCCTTGTAAGTGGAGGAAAATGATGACAAAGTCATTTTCACAGCCTTTATGGCCGGCTTGTTCCCGTCAGATTTCCTCTTCTCCCGTTCCAAAAAGCCCCTGTCCGCTATGGCCACCATTCTCGCCAAAGCCCAGAAATACATAAATGCCTAAGACTTCGTCAAAAACCCCACCATCCAAGGACAAAATAAAAGAACCCGATCCCAAGTCCATGCAATATACACATCGACTCTCACGGTCAGACTGACCAGCTTCCACTTGTCTACCTGGTCAGTTTGAACAATACACCCCTTTCAACAACCCTATGGAGCAAGTTTTGAACCAAATCTAATGTGACTATAACCTAAAATGGCCCCAACTATCAAGGTCTCCTTCCACCCGGGCGGGATCAATCCAAGTATTGCCATTTCCATCAGGACCATGGCTATAACACTAAGGAATTTGTCAACCTTAAGGATCAAGTCAAGGATATGATTCGCTAGGGGCGTCTCAACAGATTCACAACAGCCCGTCCCCAGCAACGCCCTCGGAACGACCCCCCAAGGCACAACCGTCGCCACACTCCTCCCAAGCAACCAGCACAACAAAGGCAGAATGACGACCGCTCTCACCAATAACCTTGAGCACAAGATGAAACACAAGATGGACCTGCCGCCCCCATTAAGTGTGATCAGAGTCATTGCTGGAGGGCTTGCGTGCAGCGAACCATCTCAGTCGGCACAGCAAGCTGCATTCAGAAAAATCAGACATGGCTCCAATAAAGAAGTTACGATGGTGGACCGATCCCACAAGCAACCCAAGCAATGTTCTAAGCCGATCACCTTTACGGAGATGGATTGCACAGGCGTTCGCTATCTTTACGACGACCCCCTAGTCATCTCTGCTCTCTTATCTAACTACAAAGTTAGGCAAGTTCTTGTCGATAATGGCAGCTCCTCAGACATCATCTTTTTCAATGCCTACTGACAACTCAAGGTCTGAGAAGAAAAATTGTCACCGTTACAAACCCCTTTGGTCGATTTCACTGGGGATTGGGTGATCTCCATAGGCTTCATTGACCTTTTAATCACCATCGGAGAATATCCACAACAGTTCACAAAACTCCTTACTATTCTCGTTGTCGATTGCCTGTTCGCTTACAATCTCATACTTGGACGTACGGCTCTCAACACCCTCCAAGCCATAACATCCACATACCATTTGGCCATGAAATTTCCTACTGGTCAGGTGGTCAGCATAGTGAGAGGTAAACAGACAGTGGCCAGAGAATGCTATGTTGCCTCATTGAAGGAGGTCCAGATAAAGGAGGCTATGATAATCGAAGGCCTTGATGTCAAGGATAAGGAGGAGCTCGTTAGAAGGGAACCCGTGGAGGAACTAGTCAAAGTCTCCATCGATCCCATCGATTCAATGAAGATGGCTAAGATCGGCAGTCAGCTATCATTCCAGGCCAAAATCAACCTTACGGCTCTCTTAGAGGACCACAACGATGTCTTTGCTTGGACTCATTCAGACATGCCAGATATCAACCCTTTTTTCATCACTCATTGCCTCAGTATTGAACCCTAGTTCCGACCGTTCTGCCAGAAACATCGTATCTTCCATCCTGAGCACAACAATCTCATCGCCACTGAGGTGGACAAACTGCTGAAGGCCCAGTTAATCAGAAACGTGGACTATCCTAGATGGTTGTCTAATGTGGTCTTAGTCTGCAAAAATAACAGCAAGTGGCGATTATGCGCCGACTACTCCGACCTCAATCGTGCTTGCCCGAAAGATAGTTACCCACTTCCCAGGATAGACCTACTGGTCGACGCAACTGCAGGATATTAGATGTTTAGCTTCATGGATGCTTTTTAAGGCTATAATCAAATCTTAATGCACATGGCCGATCAGGAACACACCTCGTTCATTACTGACAAAGGGACTTATCATTACCGTGTGATTCCATTCGGCTTGAAGAATGCGGGAGCCACTTATCAACGCCTGGTCAATGCCATTTTCAAAAACTAGATAGGTCGGAATATGGAGGTCTACGTCGATGACATACTCGTCAAAAGCAAATTCTCCTCCGATCATTTAGCAGACTTACGAGAGACCTTTTAGGCCCTGCGCAAGTAAAAGATGAAGCTGAATCCAGAGAAGTGCACCTTCGACATTGGGTTTGGTAAGTTTTTGGGGGTTCATGGTCAGCCACAGGGCCATCGAGGCCAACCCAGAAAAGATCAAGGCCTTAATCGAAATACAGTCTCCCAGAATGGTAAAGGAGGTTCAACGGTTCACAGCCAGGGTCGCCGCCCTCAATCGCTTCATATCAAGGGCTACTGACAAGTGTCATCCATTCTTCAAGGTGTTCAGAAACTCTTTTGACTGGAATACCGAGTCTGAGGAGGCATTCCAACAACTGAAACAGTGTATAGCACACCCTCCCCTCCTTTCTCAACCAATTCCAGGAGAAACCCTCTTTCTTTAGTAAGTTGTTTCGCATACTGCAGTTAGCGCTGCCTTCGTCAAGAAGGAGGCCTTAGTGCAGTGCTCAGTTTATTACATCAGCCGTGCCCTTCGAGGTACCGAACAGAATTATCCTCTATTGGAGAAGATAGCCTTGGCTCTGGTCATCGCCTCCAGACGTCTCCGGCCTTACTTTCAATCCTACTCTATAATGGTTCTCACTGACTAACCCTTGAAGAAAATCATGCAACAACCAGACCTGTCAGGCTAGCTAATGTAGTGGTCTGTCGAATTAAGCTAGTATGAGATCTCTTACCAACCCCGAACAGCTATCAAAGGCCAGGCTATTGTAGATTTTATCTTAGAGTTCACCAATCTCACTCCAAACACATCCCCTCTACCAGTATGTGTCACTCCTGATACAGAAGACCCCTATTCCTGGACTCTTTGTGTTGACGGTTCATCCCGTGAAGAGAGTAGTGGAACTGGCTTGATCCTCATCACTTCAGAGGGCGAATCCTTCAAATGTGCCCTTTGTTTCCTATTTACAGCCAGTAACAATGAGGCCGAGTACGAGGCCCTGATCGCTGGTCTTCGGCTGGCTTGTGACATTGGGATCAACCATCTCCGAGTGTTCAATGATTCTTGATTGGTGGTCGGATAGATAACAGACGAGTTTGATGCAAATGAGGTAGCAATGTGATCGTACAGGGACATCGCTCTTCCCTTCACCTGCCTCTTTAATAGCTTTCACATTAAGCGTGTCCCCAGGTCGGAGAACTCCCAAGTCGATGAAATGGCACAGCTAGCCTCCGTAGATCAATCCAACCTCAACTACGACATCCGAATTGAATACCTAACCCATCCAGTAGTCTCACCAGCCACTAAGAGATTCATTTGCTCCAGGATGAGCCTATCCCATGGGCCGAGGACATTATTACATGCTTAGAACATGGAATACTACTTACGGATAGGCAGGAGGCCGCCAAGGTCAATGCTCGGTCTTTAAATTATGTCCTTATCGGTGGCATCTTGTATAAAAGGGGATTCTTACGACCATACCTCAAATGCCTCAATACCAATCAAGCTACCTACGTGATGCGAGAAATATGTAAAGGAGTTTGTGGCAACCACTCTAGGGGACGGTTTTTAGTTCATAAAATCCTCCACACGGGTTACTTTTGGCCCAAGCTCAATGAAGACGCCATCGACTTTGTACTTAAATGTGACAAATGCCAGTGTTTTGTCAATATCCCCCATACCCCTCCAATAGAACTGATCACATTCAGCAATCCTTACCTATTTGCCAAGTGGGGCATAGATCTCATAGGCCCCTTGCCAACCGGCCGAGGCCATGTAAAGTTTGTAATGATTGCCATTGATTACTTCACCAAGTGGGTAGAAGCAAAGCCCTTTGCCAAGATCACCAAGCAGAATACCACTAGGTTTATTTGGCAGTTTATTGTGTGCCGCTTCGGGTCTCCTTAAGCCATTGTCTCCAACAATGGCAAACAGTTTGACAACGCCAAATTCAAAGAGTTCTGTGATGAGCTTAACATCAAGACTTGCTTTTCTTCCCCTGACCATCCTCATGCTAACAGTCAGGTAGAAGTCACCAACCCCTCTCTGTTGAAAATCGTTAAGACAAAGTTAGAGGCTGCCAAGGGATTTGGGTAGAGGAGTTATCGAATGTCCTCTGGGCTTATCAAACGACAGCTAGAACTCTAACTGGAGAGATCCATTTTTGCCTAACTTACGGGTCCGAGGCAGTCATCCCCATGGAAGTCGGCCTACTGACACCCCGGGTCATCAATCTCGATCCACAGCTGAATGACGAATTTCAGAGGGTCGACCTGGACCTCATCGAGGAACTGCGAGAAATAGCCGCCAGCTGACTGGTCTCATATCAATAGAAAGTAAAATAACACTATAATCGCAGAGTCCGACCGAGGGAATTCATAGTGGGAGATCTAGTCTTGCATGAAGCAACCCTTGCCACTAAAAACTAGACAGAGGGCAAACTAGCAGCTAAGTGGGAAGGACCTTACATCGTCAAAGCTAGATCCCGCCCAGGCACGTATCGTCTCCAAGACATGGAGGGCAGAGACATTTCTCATCCATGGAACGTCGAACACCTAAAACGCTATTTCTAGTAAAGCGGCATCTTCTGCTTTTTGTATGATTCAAATTGTTGTATGTTTCATTTTGTTGTTCGGAGCACTTGTCTATTTTGGCCCTTGCTATACAATGCATAAATTTATGATCGCAGGACTATGACAACAATTTAAAATCCTCATTATTTGCATTGTGCCTTAAGTTAAAATTTTCAAGCAAAGCCTCAGCTAGATTGAGCCTGAAGAGCTCAGCCAGTCTGAGTCAAGCAAAGCCTCAGCCAGACTGAGCCTAAAAAGCTCATCTAGTCTAAGTCAAGCAAAGCCTGAGTCAGACTGAGCCTGAAGAGCTCAGCCAGTTTGAGTCAAGCAAAGCCTCAGCCAAACTAAGCCTGAAGTGCTCAGCTAGTCTGAGTTAAGCAAAGCCTTAGCCAGACTGAGCCTGAAGAGCTTAGCTAGTTTGAGTCAAGCAAAGCCTCAGCTAGACTGAGCCTGAAGAGCTCAGCTAGTCTGAGTCAAGCCAAGCCTCAACCAGACTAAACCTAAAGAGCTCAGCCAGTTTGAGTCAAGCCAAGTCTTAGCCAGACTGAGCTTAAAGAGCTCAGCCAGTCTGAGTTAAGCAAAGCCTCAGCCAAACTGAGCCCTCCAAATCCTAGCCAGACGACTGAGCCTGAAGAGCTCAGCTAGACTGAGTTACAAATAGTCTAAGCCAGACTGAGCTCAACTATTCACCAACACTTTGATTTCTCAAGATTACCACTAAAACATGCTAGATATGATGATTCCAATACTTGAAATTTACAGTTATGGGCTTTTAGCCAAACATCTGTCCATTAAAACATGCCATTAAAATTGTATACTCTTTAGGTAACGTTTACCTATGCGTCATTCAAACCAATTTTTACTTGTCAAATTCAAGGCACCAATTTTTACTTGTCAAATTCAAGGCAATTCTTCACAAACGATGAAACACACACAGAAGTAATCCATTAACAAAATTCAAGGCCAAAAGTACAAAACCAGTTCTAATAATTTTACTAATTTTTGATAAATTCACAAATTTCTTGACAAATTGTACAACCCTTTAAAAATTAAAATATTTACATACAAAATGAGAAGCAAAACAAACCAACAACAACCGCCTTCAGTCTGCATCTTTCAATCTGCCCTCCTCCATCTTCTTAATTGGATGCCAAGTCCTCCTCCTCCATACCCTTATCCAGTGGGGTCTGGGCAATGTCTTCCTCTCATGGCTTCATGCGATTAAAATCAATATTTGGGAACAACTTTTCTGCCTTATACTTGAAGCTCGTCCAGCTATTGTTCCAGTACATGCTCATCTTGTATTTGTAGTAGTCTGACTGCTGGAACCTCTGGATTATTTCTTCTTTGGTTTGCCCTTCCACCAGCTCTGCCGCAACCATACTCGATGGCCCAGCTCCACCTTTTCCTTTTCTGGCCAAGCCCATCGCCATAGTTGCGTCGACGGCCATTTGGAACTCTAGAGATAGCTTGAACTGCTCCACCGTTGCCAGGCATAGATCTGGGTAAGCCGCCCTCTTAGATGCCATCACCCTAGTTAGATATGCTGTCTTGGCCTTTTCTTCCTCCAAGGCCTTCTCTAGCCCCGCCATTCATGCACATGCTTCCTCCTTCTGTTTCGAGGACTGCTCATGCAACTCTTCATTGTTCACAAGAGCCTCCTCCAACCTCTCATTGGCAGTGGTGCAGGCTTGCTGAGCTTCATCAGCATTTTTTTGCTCGCTCACTAATTCAAACTCCAACGACACCGTCTTACGACGTGTCGTTTCAAACTCTACCTTAGCCACTAACAGCTCAACAGTGACCTCAGTTTGGCCTATCCCGGCGCTCAGCCAGATACCCTTGCACCACTGCCAACACCTCCATCTTTTTCGCTTACTGAGCGTACGTTCGCGCTACTTTCCTCCAACCGGCCGTCTCTGTCATTAAATTCTACAATTGTGCCCGAGCCTCTTCTAACTGGGCCTTCACGGGCTTTGCTTCCACCTTCGCCCCCACTGCCTTGACCAGTAGAGTGGCCGCCAGGGTCGCCACCTCCATCTGCACCGATTAGAGTCCTCTCATGAGGTCGACCTCTATCAGTTAAGCCACGCCCCGTACGGTTGTGTTCTCAATGATCCCAGCAATTGGTCTGCCCCGCTTTGATCTCCCACTGCACCTTAGAGGAGTCACCCCCATCCATCACCAAGTGGCCAGCCATCACTTTCACATGATAAGTGGCAGTTCCATGGCTTGGAAGCAACTCTGCCGAGGGCAACCCCTTTGAGGACCAATCTGCCAATTGATCACTACTCAGCACCCCTTCTTTTCTTTTCACCCTTTTTCTCGTCTCAACGATTGGAGTCTCAGCTAAACCTCCTTCTCTATCCAGACTTGCCTTGGCCTTCTCCCCCATACTTATGGGGCTTTCTCCACTGCTGTGTCTTTCTTTTTTTTCACCAATGGCCCTTCTTCCCTACCTGTTGCGGCCCCCTTCCTCTTTTTCTTCCCCAACACCTGGTCTACCTCCTTCCTACTTCTCTCCTTCAATGGATCTACCGGTGCTCACAGGGGGACAAAGTCTGTTAAGTCCTTCTCACCCAGTGGCTTGGGTCGTGGTCAGACCGACCGTTTTATGATCAGCTTAGGCGCTTGGCTCAACTATTTTTTTTCATACTTCTCCGCCATCACAAAGGCCCTTTTATCCTCTGCATCCTGCGTTTTTCTCCTTACCTCTACCTACTCTAGTGCAGGATCTTCCCTGGTTGGCTGCGGCCCCAGATTTAAGACGAACAAAGTTGAGGGTTGGACAATGTCGTCCCATTTTAACCCTTCTTTCTCTCTCAACTCCTTCATTTGTTTGACCCTCCTCTCCGCCGCCACATCCAACTTTGGCTCTAATGATTTAGTGGGGACTTTCCAAATCTTGCAAACTCCTCTTTCGCCACTCGCCAACACATAAAACCACTTTGGCTTCCATCCCTTCACCGACGACGATAGTCCTAACACCAATCCCCTCCCAACTATCGCTTGCAGGGTCACACACGTCTCTTGTTGCCTTGAAGCCTTATAACATGAAAAAAATTCATCCACCGTCATCATTTCCCCTCCAGTCGCCCGTGGCCACGAGATCGCACAGGCAAACAAAATCTTTCACGCGTTCCGCATAAGTTGTTTTGGGGCCACCTCTAGGTGGTTTAACACGTTGACCACTAGTTGTGGAAGGGGTAGCCTTAGGACCCCCCGCAGCACCTCTTCATACAACGCGAACTCTATCGGTCGTGCGTCTGATACCCTTTTTTTCGTCGTTGGTAGCCTCAAGTCTATGTCGGCCGAAATTTGGTATCTACTATGCAACTCCTCCAGATCCTCTGCCATTAGAGTGGATTTGTTCGCCTTGGTATGCTAGTGGTCAGGTGCCACTTGGCTAATCGGCTGCGCTGCCGAGATCATTATTGATGGTAGGGGTCGCACCGGCCATTCCATCCCCTCTTTATCCACCTTTCCGCCCTATACTGCTCTGCCAACTCCACTCCGTGATCCTCTCTTAACGCATCTAATCCTATGGCTGGCGCTTTGTCTTTTGCCATCTCCTTCATGTTTCTAACTATTGCTTTGGTTGCGGGGGCAAGAAAATTTGCGATATGCCAGATGGGAGAGTCTCCTGCGATGAAGGAACTCAAGTCTGGAATGTGCTGATTTTTTGCAATAAGGTAGGTAAAGTGCACAAGTCCAAATGCCCAAGGTTTGCTCCGTGTTCCAAGGGTCACAATTAAAATTTGCCAGTTTGAAATTCCACTAATATAAAACCCCGCCTTTCCTACGTCACCACCTATACAACCCCTTCACTTCCTATTACCGCTTGACATCCGTCATCAGTGGCCCAGATTGCCCCACGTTTACGGGATCAATCCCTCCTTCCTCACACTCCTCCCTTTTTCTCTCTCCCGTCTATTCCACTTGGTCGTTGAAGTGTTCGTTAGGGGAACACTTCCTCCTTTGGACCTTTTTGTAGGTACGTTTCAGGGACTTCGAGGCCAGCAAATTTGCTAGAAGCGTGGATCAATCCAGCCCATCTCCTACTGAAGTTACTGCATCATCAATTATTATTATTATTATTTATTCTCTTCTCTATATTTTTTCATCATTTTTTTTCTCTTTCATCAATATTAGCTAGTATCACCCAATAACATAGCAACTTATGAATCATGAATGTTTCTTTTATTTTGTAAACATATTTGTATATTAAATTTTTTATAAGAAAAATAAACATAATAACATTTCATATTTATAATAATTAAAAAAATTGACTTATAAAAATTACCAAATGTTACCTCATAAATATATTAAAAACAATTATAATTTTATCTTTTCACAATCCTATATTATTCTCAAACTTTAATTATCATTAAAAAAATAAGTCAATATTTCTCACCTTAATAATAAAATATTTAAAAATAAATATAAAAGTGAAAAAATATCTAATCAGGTTACAATAAATTAAAATTAGATGATAGGTAATGAAAGATAAATAAATTATTTGAGAATAATAAATTATTTAAATTTGACATTTCTTACATCAAATTAAAATAGAATTTTACTTGAAGAAATAAATTATTTGAAAATAATAAAATACTCAAATAATTTTTTATTTATTACATCTAAAATCTATATCTCCATCTTTGTTTCTTTCATTTAAATTATTTTTATTAAATTAAATCTCAAAATTAATTTGAATAAGAAACATGGATATTGTTTCTTAATTTCATCAACGGTTGATTTTTTTTTTTTTTTTTTAATTTATAAAAGTTCAAAACTTATAATGGAAAAAAAAAAAAAAGCTGAGGAAATACAAAAAAAGTTTATGGTCATTTGCATAACCAAATTAATACCGTTTGACTTAAATTAACGGAATGGAGAATTTTGACAATATCAAAAAAAGTAAGGAAAATTTTTATAAGGAAAATGATTTGTCCCCCTAAAAATGCCGCCCCTAATCTCCCTAATGTCCAAAACGACGTCGTTTTGGACAAATTTTTTTTTTTTGCCTTGGTCTGAAATTTCGGGGGATTAGGGGGCTAAAAATTAGGGCTCCTTAGCACAACCCTTTTTATAATTATTAAAATTACAAGAGAAATCTCTATAATTGTCAAAAATCTTAACGCTGCATTTGGTTAGAAGATTTGAGAAAGAATTTGAAAAGAAAAATGAAAAAGAAAGATAAAATATAAATAAAATATATTTATATTTTATTTAATTTCACATATATTTTTTATTCTTCTTTCTAAATCTCTAACTAGTAAACTATTTTGTTTTGAAAAGTAGGGAGAGAGGAAGAGAATGCGAATTTGAGTCCTAGGCTGTACTAGAGGATTTGGATTCGATTAATGCTTGGGAGTATTAAAAAGGGAGCATTAGGAGAGCACTAATGAGGTGGCTCTCTCTTTGATGTGATGATTATTTCTTGTGTTTTTCTTTTTTCTTCTATTTTTTACATTTTCTAACTCATTAGAACTATTAGTGATTGAATTTTTTAGTGATTTCTATCCTTGCTGTTTGAATTCCACATAAAGTCTCAATTTGGTAAACATGGAACGGAACGCTCCCCATTTTTTTTTTTTACGAAAAATATTTATTTCCAAACCACTTTCTTTATAAATACAATTGATAATTATCTTTTAGGTTGCATTTGGATTCCTTTTTTTTTTTTTTTTTTGACAAATTTAGATTCAAATTTGTAATTTAAACATAGTTGTAATGTATATTAAGAATAATGTCCGCTGTAATTTCAAATATAAAAGATAATTTTTAGAGCGCATTTATATAATGTTCGATGTAATGAATAATGTAACGTACCGCTTTAAAAACTCCCAATAACTTCTCATTTTGATGGTGTAACAAGACTTTGGACAGAAAATCAATTATAAAATTAATCACATCAAGTAATTCTGATCACATATCTCACATGGTAGCACCTATTTTAAAAGAGATAATTTCATTTAAATTACTCCATTTATATTTTATTTAATTGGTTCTAATCCATGGACAGTCAAAACAGAAAAGGCAAATATTAATAAAAAAAGCAATGTTAAGAATTCTTATATGAGTATAGGATACACACTTCTACATCCATGTAAGCATTGTAAAAAATTTAATAAAAATCTTAAAGGGTAGCTGGTCTCCGGTCTGTAAAGTAGATTGGATGGTGTTGTTGAATTTTGAGACTTATTACGGGTCTTATTTTGATAATTTAAATTGTTTAATATGTAAAATTTATTGAATATTTTATTTCTATAAAAAATATATTGATTAAATATTGATAACTACTTGATCAGATTAGATTTTTATCAATAATTTATTTTAAAAATTATATTTACTGTTGAAAAAAATTTGATCGGATAAAATAATTATTGATATCCGATCAATATAATTTTTTATGGCTTCCAAGCCTTGTATGGTTTGTTTTTCAGAAAAATTTTTAGGAAAAAATCTCTACAAACAAATTTTCAAGAGTAATCAAACTAAATAAATTTTTTCAAAAAAAATCTCAAAATTTTATTTAGTTATCTACTTTTCAAAATCAACCTCTCTTTCATACATATCAAATCAATCACTTTTTTTTTTAAAACTCTCTTTCTAAAATAATTTTCTAAAACTATTTCTGAAAAAAGACAAACTAAATAAATTTTTGTAATTTTTTTTCTTAAAATCTATTCTATAAAAACAGACCAAATACACCCATAATACTCGATAAATTATATATAAATAATTTAAATTATTAAAACAGAAAATTCTCACGAATTTAATAATACGTTCTAATTCGATCACAATCCAAATATGACAATTGAAATGACAAGACAAAGTAACAGTATTTTGATTCCTGAATATGTGTCATTGGTCCCACTATCATATCAACGTCTTTGAAGAGCAAAATTCTCTCTCTCTCTCTCTCAAACTCATCAAGAATATTATCTGCAACACAAAGGACGATCTGTCACTGCTACAATTTCACCACCAACTCAGAGCTTCATTCAGGACAAGTTATTTGGAGCTTCAGGACACGGCGTCGGCTACGTGGTGCATGTTTAGAGTTTTTATTTTTATTTTTATTTTTTTTTCATATATGCAAAAAATTATTATTTTTACTATTATAAAAATTAATGCAACATTTAGGCCTTATTTAAGATATATTATAATAGCATATATATATATATATATATTTATCTTATTTATGAGTGATTTGAGATGATCTAAATAAGTATACTTTTTGACTTTTTATAAAATATGAATTGGATATGAATTTGGTTTGAAGTGATATGGTAGAAAGGTGATATGACTTAAATAAAATAATGTAACTTAAATAGGATAGTAACTTTTTAGATTTTGACTTTTTTAATTTATGACAAATAAGACTTTAAGTTATATCAATTCTTTATTTAAATCACATCATCTCTTTATATGATATCTCTTTATTTTATAAAAAGTTAAAAATATCATCCCAAACAATCCCTTGTATGAGTCATCTTAAAAACTTTCTTCAGATAGTTTGTTTAAATTGAGAGTTCATTTATAAAATGATTTTTTGATTAAAATATGAGTTAAAAAAATTGAAGTGTTTGAAAATAAATTTTTAATTTTTTATAAAAAAAATGTGTAAACAGTAAATAGAATATGAATAAGAGGGTGTTTGAGATAATCTAAGGCTTTGTTTGTCATTTCCTAAAAAAGTCAAAAAATTAAAAAGTCAGTATCCTATTTAAGTCACATTATCTTATTTAAGTTATATCACCTCTTTACGATATCACTTCAAACCCAATTCATACCTAACCCATAGTTCATAAAAAGTCAAAAGGTGCATTTATTTAGAACATCCCAAACAATTCTTAAATTAATACACCTTTTGACTTTTTTATAAAAAAAAATAAATAGAAATAATATGATAAAAAAAAGATTAAAAAAAAAGTGCTAATATTAGAGATGCCAAACACCTGAATCTTTAAGTTTTTTGTATGGTCTTTTATCTTTTTCACTTTTTTAACGCTGCTAAACGGTGTTTGAATTTGATTCGTGAAGAAAGTGAGATTCATTAAAGGATAAATTACATTGATATCCTCTGAAATTTCTGTTTAATGTAGATACTTTATCACATTTGAAAAATTATATTTTCCTTCTCAAAATTTGTAATCTCATTATAAATAATCTCCTAAATTATTGATGTCATGTCATAAAATTTTCTAAATGACCATTTTGTCTTTTTTTTAGAAAAATGTTTGATAGATTGAATTTGTGTGGTTCGAATGGCTCAAATGTATCAAAATTACGTCGTTTTACTTCTAAAATGACATCGTTTTGAGACATTCGAGCTATTTGGGTCATGAAAATTCGGATTACTACTAAGCATTGTTGTTTTTTCTACCAGTTTTTCTTTCTATCATCATGACTATATTCTATAACTTTTCATCATTAAATTTTACCTGAACATTTTTTTATTGAGTGATGATATATAAATATAAATATAAATTTTATATAGATATAGATATAAATATAAATATAACTTTTCATCATTAAATTTTATATATAAATATAAATATAAGTTTATAAATTTTATATAAATTTTATATAACTTAATGGTAACTTTTCAATTTAAAACAAAGCACTCACAAGTATGATATATATTTACAACAATATCATTATCACAACATTTTTATAATATTTTTTGTATAACTTTTTATATAAAATATAATTTTTATTTTTAGTTCCACCATTATATTTACATTAGATCAATTTAATCTAGATATATTTAAAAAGTATAAAATTCATACAATTAAAAAAAAAAATCATTGAATACAATAAAATAAGACAATGTTTTGAATTTTTATATTTTTACATTTTTTTGTATTTGGTGAATTTTAAAAAAAAAATCACAAAATATTATACTTCTTAAGTATATCTAGATTAGATGTATCTAAAAAATAAAAAATTACTTAAAATATTAAAAAAATTCAATAAAAATAAAAAAAACACGAAAAATAAGAAAAGTTAATTTTTTGTGTGTGAGTTAAACCAAAGAAGATAATTGTTATTTCTTTTGAAATGACATGAACAAAGTATATGTATTATTTTATTATTTTATATGTCATTTTAATCTGACGTGGAGTAAGTATAAGTTTTCAAATTTGAGGGGGAGGATTTATATTAAACAAAAATCTCAGGGGTATTAGTGTAATTTACCCTTTATTTTAAATTTGGTTAAGCTGTGCTTAGTTTATGAATTTGAAAAGTGACTTCGTAAGAGGAAGAAAAAATGTGAATGAAATATAAGTAAAATATAATTGTATTTTATTTAAATTGTATTTTATTTATTTATTTATTTTTTCAAATATTTTCCCAAAGCTATAAACCAAATGCTATTAGTGATGTGAAAATAGCAAAAAACGTGATAATTAGGCTTGCTTTGGAGAAAAAAAACTTTTTTAAGCCTAACTTTTCAATTATTTTGATTTGGCTAAAAAAATTATGTTGACAATGAATTTTTAACTTTATTTTATTTTATTTTATAGTTTTGTGAAAAAAAAAATTTATAATTTGAATGTGATATTTTATTAATTATTAATTTATTTTTATCTTGTAGGCCTATTTTAACAATTGGATAATTGTAGGCCTATTTTGACAATTGTAGGCCTATTTTAATTTATTTAATTTATAAAAGTTACCTTTTTAATATTTTGATTTTTTAAATCATATCACTCCTTTATATTTTTACATATTTAAAAAAATTAATTTTTTGGGTTGAGGTCGAGACACGTGATGCGTCATTTTTTTTCTCCATTGAGAGTATTTGATGACCTCATGTCGTCATCACAGATAGGGAACCAAATGGTTGGAACTGAACCAAATTAGTTGGGATAGGGAACTAGCTTGGCCACTGCCTCACCACCTATCCTTGCCAGTTGTCGATCTTTGGTGGCCTCTCAAATCATCTCTAAATAAATATATATTTTTCAATTAAATTACAGATATAAAGCTAACCATATGAAGGCCTTGTTTCAAAATTTTGATTTTTAGTTAAAAAGTTGCTATTAATTATTATACAATTATTTATTATTATTATTATTATTATTTTTATAAAAATTTAAAAATTACTAAAAAAAATCAATTTTCAAACACCCAAAACATAAGGAGAATTTTTTTAAAGATCTATGATATTAAAATTTTATAAGATAAATGATATATAATAACATTTTCACAAAGAAATTATCGCACAAAAATTTCATCCGGTCATAGAGAAATTTTAATTTTCACAGAATTTTTTTTTTGATGTCATTGAGAAATTTTAAAATTTCTTTAATATAATCATAGAGAAATTTCATTTAAGAATCTTAGTTAATAAAAAAAATATATTAGACTTCTCCTATTACCCAAAGTTAGAGAGGAATATTTTATTAATTTTCTCATAATAGAATCTTGGTCATACCTATCACATGATGAAGCCCATTTCATGTGGTTAGTTTTGTGTTTGTAAACTAATTGAATTTTTTAAAAATAAAAAATCCATTTGATTTGATTAAAAATTAATTTATCCTTGAATTTTTTTTTTCAGAAATATCAAGAATTGTTAGAAGAAAAATGATTTGGAGCTTTAAAAAAACACCTCTAATGCACCTCTAATTTGTCTTTTTCTTATCTTATTTTTGTCTTTTACTTCACTATTTTTTTTTTTGGTTATATTCTCGGACAGCTCATTAGAACCGTACAGAAAGACCTCTAATTAGAGGTCTCCAACAGCATTGTTGTTGGAAGATTATTTTACTTTTTATACTTTGGAAAATTTTATCGAGTTTATTTGATTATGTTACCGAGGAGTTCACAATACTATGTTGTTGTTTGGCAGTGGGTTGGAGGTGGCTTGGGATTAAAAAAAAAGTATAAAAAGATAAAATAGATTAAATAAATTAATAATATAAAATATAACATTTAAATTATAATTATTTTACTTTTTCTTTCATAAAAAAATAAAAAGTTAAAATATTCAAAAAATTCTTCCTAAACAGAATTAATTTAATCAAACTAAATTAATTAAAAAGTTAAAAAATTAGATTAAAAAAATTCATCTCCAACGAATCTTATAAGGATAAGATGATAATTTCTCACTAGAAAGTAAAAGTTTGTCAACAAAATTTTATAATAGAAGAACTATTTTTTTTAATAATCACCAAATATGTCTACTTTTTTATATTCTAAAAAAGTGAAAAAAAAAAACTAAAATTAATTGCCAAACTCCATCTCAAAGGGTTATTAATTAATGTTGGAGATAATTTCGATAAATAATTAATTTAAGCAGATAATAAATAAAAACAAAATAAACAACAAAATTAAACTTTACAATACTTCTGCAGATTGTTTATGAACAAGTTTATAATTGAGGCTAGTGTTTGAATACTGTGTCTTTAAGATAGAATTTCATCATCATCAATGGTGGTTGAGAACAATGGACGTTTAATCTCCAGAATACAACAATCACCACAAACGAAAAGAGCATACTCTTTGATTGTACAGCGAACTAAAATTATGTTTTGCACTCACAAAATTTATACCCACACATATGAAGAATACAAGAAAAGAATGCTTGAACTTGAGGAATTTGGAATGAAGAAAACTAGAATGGGGATTGCCTTTATATAGGCTTGTTGGTACTTGTTCAGTTTGAATAGAAAAGGCACGAAGAACATTCATGATTCTTGGGTCACATCCTTTAAAATGAAGAGACACCATAAGGATTGTACCTTTTCATTCGAATGGAGTCCATTTCCATCCACTTCTAATTTTTTTTCCCCAACAATCCCCCATATGAATGAAATTGACAAAACGGCAAATGCAAACTATGTGAGTACAAATCTGGAAATATCTTGCATAGGAAGGTAGCTTTTGGCTTTAAAACTTTCCTTGTAACAGATTATCAGATTTACTGGCTGATTAGTGAACATGATATTTTGAACTGTTTTACCATTGATGTAAACCGAGACAATAGTTTGTCATGTAGTTTTATTTCTATACACAACTTGGTTCTATCGGTTATATCCATTTTGGCCCTGGACAATTCATGGATTCATGAGTATTTTAGAAAATTTAGCCTTTTCAATTCTTATAGAACCGGCCTAACTCACACTCATATAGGTGATTCCTATTAAAAGTATCCTACTATACCCTACTTGAATTTTCAAGCTATGAGTCTCATTAAAAACAAAACTTAAAGTATTTGTCACTGCAGGTAATCATTATTTCATCATAGAAATGTGTAGGAGAATTACTCCTTAGTGATTCTAATGAGTCATTTTTAATTATATTATCTCTTTGAATCCAGATCTTGGGATTTCCAGTCAACTAGGTTGGATTGTCATTAAGATAACTCTTAAGTGATAGGCTTTAATCCCATTCCCCTCGATAATCGCAAAACGTGCTCTTTGGTCAAACCATTTGTCAACGGATCCACTATGTTTTATTTTGACCTTATAAACTCAAATGTAAATTATTCCATTGGAGAGCAATTGTGTGAAGACCATAACCTCCGTAATATTATATTACATTATTTTAATAAGCTTGATTGCATGATTGTGTAATTATATGCTTAATTTTGTGACTGTCTGTCGATACGTGAGATATATGTTTACTTAACGACTTAGAATCAGAAATTGAAAGCCCAAACGGCTTCAAAAACTAAAATTGACTAGCCCGATAGGCTAATTAGAATATTTAGAATTTGATGACAACTTTAATTGAAATTTGATTTGGTTCAAAATAATTAGAATAATTGATTGGAATTAATTAGAATTAAGTGAGATTGATTAGTTCTAAGCAAGCTTGATTAGCTTAAGCTAATTACACCTATATATATGTGTTACATGAGCCTTATTGAGCTCAAATACATAATGAGCTGAGATTTTGAGAGAGAAGGAGGGTGAACCCAACACTTAGAGAGAGAACAAGGAGAATTGTAGAGAATTTGTGGAAGATTTGAAGATTGGAGCTAAATTATACTTGAATTCACATCCTAAGTATGAATTTCATCCTTAAACATTAGAGATAAAACATGTAGAAGTTGAATTCATCTAGTTCTTGAGTTCTTTTGCATGTAATTGTACAATGGAGACATGTATTACCTTGAATTTGGAAGATAAGAGTTAATCATATACATGCATGCATAATTTGAGATGGAATTCATGAAATTCTTACATGCATGGCACTTTTACACCTCAACTTGAAGAGTTCTTCATGTTTTCATACTTCTCATGGCATTTGATCATGTTTTGATAGAAGAAAACTCAAGTTAAGACGTGCATGGTTTCTAACTTAAAGTTTGAGTTCAAATTCGAGAAAATGGACTATGATTTTGAGTAATTGGTTTCAAATTGAGAATGTTTTCATGATACACAATGTTTTTCCATGTTTTTGTACCAAACTTACATGCTTTGAGCCTTTGGAATCATGTTTTGAGATTCAAACATAAATTTGGAAAATCCAGAATTCGACTAGATTGCTTGAGCATAGGAAGTGGTGCTGCAGCGTAAAAGTTAAGCTCCTAGAAGTTTTATAGACAATTGCACGGTGGCTCGGGCTTCAAACCTTGCGCTCAAGTGAACCCTGTTTTGCACTACTCATGGCTCGAGCGATAGAAATTTGGCTCGAGCCTAAAAATCATGCAACCAGTACTTTTAGAGAGTTTTACAGGCTGCTCAAGCGACCAAAGTTGCGCTTGAGCGAAGACCTTGTTTTTAGCAAATTTTGACTACCTCTTTCAAGTGTATACTTGCATCCTCATATCATTTTAAGTACTCTTAGGCACCAACTGGACTCATATAATCATGGAATGAGTTAGAAACACATAAGAAGAGTTGAATTAAAGTGAAATGGTTATTAAATGGTGCTTCAATTGTGTATTTGTTATGTGTTTTGTTTAGGTGGACATCAAAGGCCTAGCATCGATAGAACCCATAGTGAGTAGTAACTTTATAAAGATATGTTCAAGTTATCTTTATTTTCAAAATTGTTATTGTTCTCGAAATTGGTATATTATTGATAGAATGGTTTATGGAAACGTTATTATAATGAATGAAGTTCTGTTTTGAAATTGTACTCGTGGTATCCTTTAGTGAGGCCGTTGCCTGGGAAAAATTAATATCATGGCCCATTGTTTAATAGGCCCTTACCCGGGGGAAATAATACCGTGGCCCATTGGAATAATTGAAACATAGAGATCTCTGATGTTAGATCTTTGTGGTCACATTGAATATGTAATTATTGAATAACCCATCGTGGTCCCATTGTCATTGATACATTAATACTCTATTGGATGTGCCATGTAAATTGAATGAAATGGCTATTGATATCGAGATTTGAATAGAATTGGAAATTGTTATTTGATATGTTATTGAACTTCATTCATATAACCTCTTTATTATGTTATTACTCACTGTGCGCTAGCTCACTATTTATATATGTATATATATATATGTAGATGAGTAAGGTGAGCATCAAGGATAGAGATTGCCTTGGAGTCTACCCTATTATTAGCCTTTTTGAAGAGCTTCCGTAATGGAGCAAGCTTGGGCTCGAAAGGAGCCAAGCAAAGTCTAAACTCCTTTTGTTATGAACGTTTACCTTGTAAATTTGTTTTGGTATTTGTATAGGGTTTTTTTGTTTAAGTGTAAATTGTGGAGTTTGTTATGGACTAAATGTTTTAAAGTTTTGTTTTGTATGTATATATATATATAGAATGGATGCACCGTTACAATGTGAACTCTTTTCGTTTAAGCACATCTCAATGGATTATCTTTATGTTTTAAATTGCTTCCGCTAAGCCCCATAATTTATACTAAGATTGATTTTGTTAATAGAGGCCATAGGTTATCTATGATTACTGGCCAATCATGACGCTAAACCTATAGGGGCGAGTTTGGGTCGTGACAAGTTGCCTAACGGTGTTATGTCTACGACGGATGTAATGAGACTTACCGTTATACATATGATTTTGTGCCCTAGCCATTGCGGTTTGACTATCACAATGAAAGCAAATCGCTGGCACAGGTTTCAACCACATTGGAACATTTTCTAAGAAATTACCAAGCCATTCTTCTTATTCTCCTACTTTGTCTAAAGCAATAAATTCAGATTCCATTGTGGATCTAGCTATGAAAGTTTGTTTAGAAGATTTCCAAGGGACCACTCTACCTTCTAAGGTAAAGACATATCCACTAGTAGATTTAGAATCCTTAGTGTCAGATATCTAATTAGCATTACAATAGCTTTCTAGGACCACTGGATATCTAGTATAGTACAACCCATACTCATGGGTGTATCTTAGGTATCTCAGAACCCTAATTACTATTGTCCAATGGTATTTTCCTGGGTTGTTAGTATATCTACTCAATTTACTTATTGCATGTGCTATATCAGGACGCATACAACTGATGAGATACATTAGACTTCTAATTATTTGGGAGTATTCCAATTATGATATGTTTTCACCTTTATTTTTCATTGAATGAAGGTTAGTATCCACAAGTGTCTTTAAATGGAGATCATCATACTTATTGAATTTCTCAAGAATTTTGTCAACAGAATGAATTTGAGACAAAACATATCCTTCAGATGTTTTAGTAATTTTCATTTCTAAAATCACATCTGGTACTCCCTGTAGACACCCTATTTTGGACTGCCCTTAAGACTTGGGCGCTACCAATTGATCACCCAATGATGAATTTATACGCTCGTTCAAATGCTTAATTTCCTCAACAAGAAACCTCAGTTTTGAGTCTCAAAATACCTACAAACCTTGTGCCTTGTTTTTGGACCAAAACAGTAGTTTTTCAAGCCTGACCATCTAGAGACCTGCAGACCCACTAGTGGCCTACCGCCCACTATTAGTGGCCTGCTGGCCACTTGTGTAAAAATTCAGATCTTTTTGCCAACTGTGTCAGCTGTCTCCATAGATGCATACATTGCACCAGCTGTGTCAGTATGGATATTTTCGAGCTAGTCTCATATATTTCTATATATTGCTGACTCCCTCTTAAAAATTAGGTTAGAAAAATTTGTGAAGCAAAGTCTTGAAAAATATTTCTCTCTCTTACTCTCTCTCTCTCACTCTCTCTCTCTCTCTTGTAACTTCTATACCCTTTGCCTAGACACTCTAAATCAAACCTTGAGGGTTCTTTGCTGAGGTGTTTGAGCTTGCATTTTAGCTCTTGAGGGTGTAAAATTAGTGGTTTGTGAACAAAAGGATCATTCATTTTCAAGAGGTATACATCCTAGCTCCTTTGCACTACTTCTTTCCTGTTTTCTCTTACTATTTTTGGACTGTTTTTCAACTGTTTTTGTGGACTGAAACTTGTGGTGTAAGGCCATTAAAGGTAGAGGGGTTGACTACCCTTCTTTGAACCTTGTCTTCTAGGTTTTTATCCTTGTGTTTCCCATATTTTCATTTTTTTTGGGAGCTTTTTACCACTGATTTTCAAAGGTTTTTCGGAGGTTAAAATGTGGTTTTGAAGTCCCAAAAATGGAGGGGTTAACCTTCCCTTCTTTGGCTTGTTTACTAGCTTAATTTTATCTGAGAGGGTGTATGACCCGAGTTGCTTGTTTACTATCAATCTCAGCAGACATCAATGTGGTTAGGGAGGATGGCCCGAGCCAAGGGTGGGATGATTTGGCAGATCTCAAAGAGGATGTGGACAACCTGCAGTTCTTTGATGAGCATGATCAGGGAGATGTATAGATCGGGTGGTTCAACCTAAATAGGTCGACTGATAACACTGGATGGCTAAATGATGAGCTAGACAAGGAAGAAGAAACTGGGATAAAACCAGAGGAAAAGGAAGCAGAGGTAGTTGCATACTCAAAAGTGATGAAATGTGCCACTTTCCTTGGTCTTCATTGCCCTTGATCATGCATGATAGGGTGGTGGTCTTGTTGGTCATATTTGTGCATTTATCGAAATTGTACAACATGGATCTTTGGCCATCATGCAATGAACTTTTTTGATTAGTGGTTTTGGATCCAAATGTGTCATTTCTTTGAGATTTTGAGATGATAAGGAGGGATACAGTATAAACAAACCCTTGGAAAACCCCCTTTTTTGCTCTATTTGTGCTCTATTGCAGCATGGTGATCCAATGCATCAGTAGCCAGCAATGCACCACCAGTGGCCGGCAGGGCATTATTTCTGGCTGGCAGTACACTTTTTTGGCTGGTAGATGGCCGACAGCAGCCATCCATGGTCAGCAAGCCACTGATGCAAACCTCAACATGATTTTGGTAGGGTGAAGCAGAAAGGTTCTGGAAATGTTCAACCCTGCAAACAGAGGCTTTCAAGAGTAAAATGGTGGCCTTCCCGAGCGAGAACCGAGCATGTGCATCCTCCACTTCCTGAGACAGAGTAGTGGCAGCATAGTTTAATTTCTTAATTGCTTAGTTCGTGTACGTTTGTGTTGTAAATTAATTAATTAGTTAAAGTGTTATAATTAGCTTAGCTAGTTATCCATTTGATTTGTAATAACTAGTTAGCTTAATTGGCGTAGCTAGTTGGTTAGCTTATTCATTCAGACCTTCTTCGCGAGGGCGTAATGTTGTAATAATTGTGCGTGTGTGCGTGTGTGTATGCTTTCTAACCCCACGTCTTTCTCCATTTTATTTAATCTCTTTTGATGGTTAGATTAGGGACATGTTTTAATTAGCATATCACATGCTTGCATCCATTTATCTTGTCTTGCATGCACTGAGGCTCGGTGCATCATTCAAACTGCATTGCCATTTCAATATCTTTTTTGAATATGTGTTTAACCGCATGTCATTTAAATGAATCATATGCCATATTAGTAGCCGAGCCTATTAATTGCATTATTCGCATGCGTTGCATTAGGCATCTTGTACAGTTAGGATTAAGCATCTTCCTAACTAGTTTCTGTTTTGGCTTGCAGTACTAGGTGAGTTTTTACGCTTTAGCATACTTGCATGTGTGTGAATATTGCCATGATTAGCGTGCTTGCCATGAGGCTATGTGCTTAAATGCTAAACTATTTGAATGCTTGTGGATGAAGGCTCGTTGTTTGAATTGGAACGATTTAACAAATGTGTGTTTTAAGCCCACTATGTTGAGTGGCAAATAACGTTTTAAGCCCACTATGTTTGGTGGCAAATCCGCAAACTTTAAGCCCACTTGAGGTGGCAAATTCAAACCATTTTCGCAAAAATAAATATGAGTTGAATTGTTTCAACTTGAGCAAACTAGTCTATACTTGCTTGTGCGCATCACATAGTAATGCTAGTTTAATAATCGAAATAAGAGCACATAATGTTTATAAAAATCGTATCATGATTAGTAGAGGCCGATCTTTGATCGGGCGAGCAGGGGTGCTCAATTTCCTGACCTTCCCCTTTCGTACCTAAGTTCATGAGCCGAGGCAACTTTGGTGATGATGGACACACGGTACGAGTCAGGATTTCTTAAATTTTCCCAGAATAAAATATTTAGGTGGCGACCCTGTATCTGACAAAGCAGTCCAATTTTGGCATTATTTGATTTAAAATCGATTTTCCAAAAAGATTTGCTGGATTTGGACTCTTTAGTGTTTATCAGTTTCACATTGCACTTGTGAGACTAGATTCAGAACCGCGGGAGTCCGAACTGTGAGGCCTTCTTTTCAAACCTTTCCAAAAGGCGGGGCGCGGAACAAAGGCATGCCACACATATCTCCCAGGCTCTCCAGTAGTCTTCGACCCTATCTCATTTCATGCGGGAAGTGGAGCTCATGTAGCTGTAGAGTGTGGCAAGGCCGGCTCCATCCTAATCATAAAACTGGACCCAGGACAAGGTCACAAGGGTGCTTAGCAAGTACAAACCCACGGTATTCCACCTGTTCGCGAACAAGGTGGTACTGAGAAGGTTAGTCTATACTTGTATGTATGCGCATCACATAGTAATGATAGCCTAATAAACTGGAACAAGAGCATATAATGTAAATAAGATTCATATCATGATTAGTAGAGGCCGATCATTGATCGGGTGAGCGGGGGTACTCAATTCATGACCTTCTTCTCTCGTACTTAAGTTCCTGAGCTGAGACAATCTTGGTGATGACAGATATATGGCCTTTGGCACGAGTTGTGGGTTTCCTAAATTTTTCAAAAACATTTAGGTGGCGACTATGTATCTGGCAAAGCAGTCCATTTTTGGCATTTTTGATTCAAAATTGATTTTCCAAAAGATTTGCTGGGTTAGGACTCTTTGGTGATTATCTATTTCACATTACACTTGTGAGATCAGATTCGGAACTACGGGAGTTCGATACTATAGGGTTTATTTCGACTGACGAGAGGGGATGTGAAAAGTTGAGCTACAGTTTCTGGTGACTTTGCTGGGGACTTAGAGAACTTGACTTGAATTTCATGATGTGAAATTTTATCTACACTTATATGTTCTTTGCATTTGCATTTGCATTTGCATTGGTGCGTTTAAGTCACTGTGTTTGCTATCTGCTAGTCCTGGACGATTTGCCGGAGACTTGCCTAAAAGCTTGCCAAAAAGATGACCAGTCACGGGCTCTGCCATGATGGGAACACAACCCTTGGATCTGGACTACCGCTGTACCGTTTGATTCTCCTTTCATTTCTCGGTGTTAGGTGTAAGAGATATATTAAGTAGCCTTGCCGAGGCACCCTTTTTGACCATTTGGCCTAGCTGCATATAGTAAAGCCATAGAGACTTTTCCAACTTAGGACATGATACTCTCCCATATTCAGGATGATGTGATATCACTTGTTTGAGTAGTAAAACTGTAGATCACTCCAAAGCTAGGATAAGGGAACCCTAAACCTCTCGTAGGGGTGTTTTGAATGCTTTTGTGCAAAATGTGAACTCTTTGGGAATGTATGATGCAATCCACAGAGAGTCTTAATATTGAGGCAATTCCTTTCAAACTTGAGGGTCATATCAGAATTAGAATTTGGGTCAAAATCCAGGGATTTGTGTTTGATATAGTGGAAAAATATCAGAACTTGAACCAGAGCTAGGGCCAAGAATTGTATCTTACATTGTTTTGACCAGTATATCCGGTATCCTGATCTGATGGAGCATTTGTTTTTAATTCCAGGTTTGTTTGAGCCAGAGAAGGAGAAGTGCCAGCCTTAACCCATCACAGTCTATCCAATCCTAGAAAAAACCCCACTCAATAAAAGGTCCAGTCCATCTTATCCCTAAAAGCCAACTCAGAAAAGATCCAACCAATGCCAAAAGACCCACTCTAAAAAAGCCCAAACCAGTCAAACCTATCTAGACCAATCCAGTTCAAATCCATCCAGGTTAAAATCCTTGTTAGTTAGCTCTCAGCTTACACCCATCCATTTCCTTGATTGCCAACTCAGCAAACCCGTGATGACATAGAGTCCAGAAGAAGTTGTGGCCATGATAGCGGAGTTAAACCTGGGAATTACTATCCAAGATGGGACCAATGCTGAAATGCAACACCCATCTAGGGCATTTACTACACATCTAATCCCAAGCCCCCAGCCGCACTTTGACCCATCTTCGCCAGCTGAAGATTTGCACGGCCCAGATCCTCAAGAAGGGTTGGCTCAAGCTCAAGTTTTCAGACCCTTGGTGCAGCCTAATGAGGGGCTTTATCCCCTTGATATTGATGAGCTCGACCCGACCTTGTTAAAAATTGATAACCTTGAGAAGTAATTCAAAAAAGCACAGGGAATTAGCTTCATTCCCGACCGTGAGGATGGGTACACTGAGGCTACCGTAAGGCTTCCAGATAGATTCAAAATGCCACACATTGACTGTTTCGATGGGTCTGGAGATCTTATGGTACATATCTAGCTTTTCTTGGACGTTCTAAAACTGATGGGTCTGACTAAGCCTCAAAAACTCTCTCTACATAGAAGAACCCTGTCAGGCATAGTAGCCACTTGGTATGCCAAGTTAGAGGATAAAGTGAAGCAAAATTGGGAAGAGTTGGCTGAGGCGTTTGTCAATCAGTACTCTTACAATACCCTATTTGAAATGACCACCCAAGACCTTGAAGCAACCCACAAGAATCCTGATGAGCCTTTTGTGGACTTTATTACAAGGTGGAGAGCAAAGGCAACACAGATGACAGATCGTCCTTCTGAGAGGGACCAAGTGCGGATAGTGGTGCAGAACCTTGAGCCTGATATGTTACAAAAATTGATAGTTGCTCCACTATTCACTTTCAAAACTTTTCATGAATTAGGAGTTCAGATTGAGAGTGCATTCAACAAAGGAATTATTCCCAGAACAAGCGAACCAACAAAAGGGTTTTTTTCGGGAGTACCAATGCTGGCAGTAGCACTATTTCCAAACCCACTGAAGTCAATACCGTTACCACTACCAAAACTGCAAACCCTTTTGCCAATACCAACCCACAAATAGCTGGCTGAACCCAAGCTCAAGGAAGAACTTTCAACCTCTTTATATGAGCCTAACCAGTGCACTAAAAATCCTAATGGAAAGAGGGTATCTCAAACCCCTCGATCCCCAACCTCTTCTTAACCCACTCCCTGCTAGACATAACCCTGCTAAGTACTGTGTGTACTATCAACAACGCGGTCATGGCACCGATTGTTACTACTGCCTTCACCATGGAGTTCAGAATCTCATTGACAACCAGACCATAGCTCCACCTCAATACCCCAATGTTGCCACCAACCCACTTCTCATCCATGACCAAATATCTCCTGCCCACCTTAACCTCATCTATACCTTACTTCCTACCTTCAACCCCAACATATACATCACCCTAGCCTATTTACCCAAGCCTGAGGTGTTCATTCCAGAAAACACTGATTTGTGTATGATGGATACACCCACTTCGGTTCAGACACATCAAGAGCGCCAAATGGCCAAGCCCTCTATTGTTGAGATGTTGGGAATGATTGAAGACCTTTAAGGAATGATGACAAATTTAAAATTTGGGGTTTCGATGCCGTCACAAAGTTCCCCGATCCTAGGGCGAGCTGCAGTTGACAAGGGCCAACCCAAAACTATCTCAAGTTTGGGTGATGATAGATCAACAACAAATGGGCCTCACTTTGATATAGCCACCCAATTCCTTTGCCAAGCAAAAGCAAGTGGCAAGAACAAAGTCGGGACAAGTATTGATCCCTATGCACGACTCTGGTAGGCTATTGAGACTTTGAAGATCAAAGGGTTGAACAAGCAGCAAGTGCTTAAAGTTGTCACAAAGAATGTAGATTACACTTTTGTCACTCGGGATGAGAGCATTTTGAATCAGGGGGCAAACAATGGAAATGGATGCTTTACTAGAAATACCCATTCGAATTCCAATCCCAAGCCCATGAATACTTGATCAACACCCGCCAACCCATTTGCCAATGTTTCTAAACCTAGTGCTTCCTCCTCCTCGAAACGAGCCTTCACCCAGCTCTATATGAGCCTAACCTGTGCATTGAGGGTACTGATGGAGAAACAGTATCTTAAACCGCTCAATCCTCGACCTCTCCCTAATCCGCTCCCACCTAAACACAAATCTACCTAATATTGCACATTCCATCAGTAGTGCGGTCACCATACTGACCGTTGCTTTCGCCTTCGCCATGAAATTCAAGACTTGATTGACAATAAGGTCATCACCCCACCTAAAAATTCCAAAGCTGTCAATAACCCTTTCCCTGATCGCAATAGATTGCCACTCCATAACATAAAACCCATACACAGCTTGCCACCAACCTGTCACACCCCAAACTCGCCCTTAAAAGTTTGGGCATGACCACCTCAGAAACGGACATAAGACCTGATGAATATAACCTATGGGGCCTGAACGGAAGCATATAAAAACATATAATAGCGTAACATAATATCCATTGAGCTATCACTACCATGCCAGGATCACAATTTACATAATGCAGATAAATATACAGAGACGTGCATCTGAAGATAGTTATGTACATATACATATACATCGATCTTAACAGACATTTCGGGTACAAATTAAAAACTTAGCAAAACTCCATAACTTGAACGGTCAACATCTAAGAGTTTAGATACTCAGGGATTGACAACTGGGTAACAAAAGCCATAGGTTAAGGTTGACCTCCAGGTTGAGTGCCTACAGAAACAAAAATAAAATAAAGTGAGTCAAGCTCAGTGAATAATAGCACACAACAATTCAATGCTCAATGTGAACTATAATACATATCCGTGCATTTATCAATAAAGAGAACATATGGTTTATTTGTTTCTGTATGCATAGCAAAGTATCTTTTTCAGAAAACTTGTCATATCTTGAATATTCGGGGTTTCGTAGTGCATCTAGGCATTTTCGAAAAATTATCCAGAAAGCGTGTCATATCATAGACATGTCGGAAGTTCATAGCATTTTTCTCATTTCAGAAATTACTTATCATATGCAACATTTCGTAACTCAAAATACGAATTTCATTAAACATTGTATAGCATAGTCATGTTCAAAATCATTTATACTTAAAGTATCTTTTACAGAACGGCCTTGGGCCCAATCTTAAACACAGTGGCTTTAAGCCCTTAACAGAACGGCATGAAATCCTTAACAAAATGGCATGAAGCCCTTATCAGAATGGCATAAAGCCCTTGAAACACATTGGCGTTAAAAAGCCCTTGAAACATATGGCATAAAAGCCCTTGAAAGATGGCATGTAGCCCTTGCAAAGTTGGCATGAAGCCCTTGAACATAGATTGGCATTAAGTCCTTGAACATATAGATATATGAACCCAAGAGGTGTCTCACACGGATTCTAGAGGTGACTCACGTAGTAGCACTTAGTTCTGTGTAGCACTTTGTTTCATATCAGAACGGCATAAGCCCTTATCAGATTGGCATAAAGCCCATGTAATGGCATAAAGCCCGTGTAATGGCATAAAGCCCATGTCTTACATGCATGAACTCAAGAGGTGGCTCGTACGGATTCTAGCGGTAACTCGCATTGCAGCACTTAGTTCCGTACAGCACTTTGTTTCATACTTCATACAAAATGGCCATTAGCCTCATAACTTTCACATATGTATGGACTCAAGAGGTGGCTCGTACGGATTCTAGAGGTAACTCGCATCGCAACACTTAGTTCCGTACAGCACTTTGCTCCATACCAGAATTTCATAAGTCTTAAAGACCGAATCATCATATCATGTCTTAGCATAGCATAATTGGAACAGTAATAGAAATAATTCCAATTTTCGTAGAATACCATTATGCAATAATGCCCATAAGTTTCCTATAGCTTGGTTACAAATTAAAACAGGTGTCTCACAGACAATTGAATAATAATAATAACAACTGTTAACTGAGGCCACATATATCATTACCATATGCTTAATAAGGACAGAATAACCCACATCCTAACGTGAGTCCCATAAGAATGTTAAACATTTGCATGCTTGTCATAGGTTCTTAACGACCTCGGGTCCACATGTAGTATAATGGAATAATCTCAGTTTCATACAGATACTTGGTTTAAAGATAACCATAATTCCATTTATTCATTAAGAAACGACGTAGTTTGCTTATAGATAATAAAGAATTATTATCCGTTATTGATAGAACAGAGTCATTTCAAAGTCATACCGATGTATACCAATCTTTTAACGTTCACCTTAACTTTCAATCATCATAAATGTTCGTGTAACATGTTCATGTGACACTTACAAGAAACAGAGCGTTAGTGATAATGTTTATCAACGGTAAATAAAATGTACATCTTCGTACTATTACTCACAGTGTGTTGGTGGAGCATTTATTCCTTCCGAAGCGTGTCCTACACACATATGAAGTCACACATTACTTCTCTAAATCATTTCCCTTAATTTCCTTTCTCATTTTAACATGATTCACAATGCTCGTAATATAGTTCATTCGCAAATTTTTAACATTATTTCAAAACATTTCAAAAATCCAATTAAACTTGTACACGTATAATTCAACCCACCAATTCCATGATTCTATTTTTAATTTGGGCAAAATCATTATTTATCATCACAAATTAACCTAGGGTTTCAAGAAAAATAAAGTTTTCCATAAAAATTCAAACTTCTCATACCATGACCTTACATCTCAATTTTCTCCTTGATTATACATCTAAGGGTCATACTCCATCACCTTAACCCATCAATTGAACCCTCAATGCTTCAAACCCGAAATTCCCAAATCTCATAATTTACTCTATATGCTCAAAAATGCAAATTCGTACATTTATACAATGGAAATACCATAAATCTATATCTTGATGTAAGTATTGAAGAGAACTAGAACCCCTACCTCCATAATCAAGCAAAGAAGCAAGCTTGAGAAGAAACTTTCGCAAATTCGAGTTCCAATCGGGTAAAAACATTGATCTTCTCTTGTTCTCCATCCTTGATGCAAAAACCATGGTGGATTGTTGATCAAAATAGAGGAAATCAAGGTTTTGAGGCTAGGGTTTCGAACTTAGAAGAAGAGGAAAGAAGAGGGGAAAAAGAAAATGTGGAAAAAGATCTCAAAATCCCGTTTTTATGGTTCTGTACTCGCCAAACTCGCTCGAGCGTCCTTATTCCCGCTCGAGCGTATCTGCTCCTAGCACAGATTCTAAAACTTCAAAACATGCGTAACTCTCTCTTCCGGACTCCGTTTTAGGTCGTTCTTGTATCCAAATTGAAGCCCCAGAAATAAGCTTTCCAATGGTTCTAACCTCACATCCAAATTTGAAGTGTGGAAAAAGAAAAGGGCAAAAGAGTAATTGCTGAACGTAACGAATTGTTCGAATTAAAGATTTTTGGTCCAATCTTACTTTACCATCAAATTACCATCTCAATCAATACTCCAAAATAAAATAAGAAGGTTCCAAATAAACTACTACAATGTCAAGGGCAATCTTACTTTTCACGCTCGAGCACCCCTTCATACGCCGAGCGCCATTGCATCAACAAGGCAATCCGCCGAAGGCCAACTCCTCTCGCTGTAAGAAATTCTTAACTCCCAGAAACTCAAGCCGTCTGCAAAATTGCTAGGAACCTCAAAAGTCCGCTTGAGAGTTAAATCCTCCGCTGGAGCGGAGGGAAATATTCTGGATCGTCACATGTTTCCCATCTTAAGAAATTTCGTCCTCGAAATTGAAGAAACCAAATAGAAGACAATTCAAACATAACGGAAACACACCCTGTAATGATCCAAAACTAGATCCACACTCGAGATAGGAAAGGATCACCAATACTTTCGATCAACACACACACATCACAATTTCAACGGGTAAGGAGCAACACTAATCATATATAATCCCAAAGTCCATAACAACTTCTCAATTAACAACAAATTTTCAATTACACTTCACTTAACGGCATCATCAATTCTTTATTCCACTTGACATTTAAAAAAAAAAAAAAGAACAGTGAAGACCATCATACAATTACTCTTTAAAGACAATTACATAGAGGAGTTCCTACTTAACTTCAAGAGAGGCCAAACAAACATACCTTAAGCTTTAGGATTTCTACACCCTTTTCACTTTCTCATTGCTCCCTAGAAGATCTATGTTCTTCTTTCAACCCTTATTTCTTTCATACGTAAGAAGACTAAAGGATATAGGACAAAATCCAATCGTTAAATCATTCCGAAATTGAAATCCCGTAAACATACTTAAGATTACATAAAAATTATGCTGATCACAGATATATAATCAATTTCAGATAATTAAACCTTTAAGGCTTCCAATTTCTTATTCAATTATTCCAAGTGTAACAGATACGTTTCTTGTTAAACAGATAGGCATCCTTAAATATGGTTTCACTACTTAACCTTAATTGCTCAGGGGATTTCACCGTAAACATTTAAAAGTACAAAACAAGGACTGAAAAACATGATTTAGAAATTCCTACAGCATGCATTAATTTCAATCATAATGAAAGTACTCTCCACTAAGTCTCTAACTAGATTGGCCCATCGTTAATAGTTCATAGGTACTTTTCATCATTAGAGAGTACACGTTCAAACTTATCCTGTTAAGTAATTCCTTAGGTAAATCTTATAATGCAATTTACTCGGTGGTACATAATCATTACGGTTACATATAGTTCCCAAAATAACTTAAATACATGGTTAGATTAAAATCCAATTATGCATCATTGAATCAAGTCTTAGAACCTATGAAATAAGGTTCTGTCTGAGAGGCACGATATATTCCATTCCAGTAGTCACCAATACAGTGACAAGATTTAAGTCATATTCCATTTACGAAAACATATCAAAATCATATCGTTATGTGGATTCAAAACCATATATACTAATTCTTGACAAGATCTGAATGATGGGAAGAAGAATCCCCAGTATAGATACTTGATTATGCCGTCATAAGTTCAAATCTGAATAATAAATACAATTATCAAAACAAGGCCAAAGATCGAATTCAAAGGCATACTTGACTAATCATTCATAACCGTAAGGTATAACATTTTCATTGGCTAGCTCTTTTTCTTGTTATAGCATCAATTAATTTGGCCTCCCTGTTTTTTTTTTTTTTTAACTACTCAAACGATTCTTCCTTTTCTTACTGGAAGACACGAGGTCAATCACAAGGTTTCATATTTCACAATTTGTAACTATAGTGGGTCAGCAAACAGTCATACAGAATTAAAGACCAGTCATCTGGCTCAATTAGTTAACATAAATAGAGTTTTCTGTTATTCCGCGTACGTAGATTCTATCAGATCCATTCATAGGAGCATAAATCTCATTAAGGATACAGTAACCATAAGAATCACATCCTTCCAGATTCCATATTATCAAACAACATATGCAATAGTATAACAAAGGAGTAATTCGATCTCGTAACATCAAAGTTCGTAATTCTTGATAAGACGTAATTCTTGGTAAGATTAATTCAATATAGTCGTAAATCAATTTGTAATCACGTAGTGAGTATTGTACAAAGTTTTCTAAACATGCAAGAGATGGTAAATGCCCAATACATATCGCTAACCCATTAGCAAAATGGATTATTCCCATGTCCGTTTGTTTTCACCAAAAACCATGAGATCATCCAGAACAGTTCACATCATAACTTCCTTATAGGTGATATAGGACAATGTCACAATATCCAACATTTGCATAGGTACACAAAAATATTTCACATAAATGATTTCTCAATCTTAAGTCACTTAATATACAAAGGCAGGATTTGAATTCTTGCGGTAGCTTATCTATTTACCAATCATTTAGTTTGACTTTGACGTAGTCAATAACTGCCTTTTCTTTTCTTTTTTTTAATCTCATGTAAGTAGACATGTGATGTGAGTGAGGTCCTTTATATCATTCAATCATTTCTTACAAGGAATCCTGATCGCAAATTACAGAATACATGTAAACAAACCAGATTATAGACTTCGGATCACATATCACGGATTCCATAATCAAATCCCGATTACACATAAACGAAACAGATAAATAGAAACATATTCACACATATTCTTAATTATCCTTGAATCAGAAATAGAAATCAGAGTTTATGCTTAATCATAACCCACCCGTACAAGACCGTCGGTGGTACCATCCGTACAAGACCGTCGATGGCAAAACATAATCCACCCGTACAAGACCGTCGGTGGCAAGAAATATCTTGTAACATACTTCAACCACAGTATTATTACCCCCGCGCAAGGGCCATAAGACCACGGTATTATTACCCCTGGGTAAGGGCCTTGTATTAAGGATGCCATGAATAGTTTTACATATATGGATCATCATTCCTTAATTCGTAATGTAACATATCAGAAAATAAAGCACTGCTTGTCATATCATGTCATTGTCATGCGCTTAACAAAATAGAATAATTCACTTCTTATGTGGGTCACTGTATACATAACTTTCACTTACAGCCGGTCATACGTAACATGATTCAACTATTATACAAAACACAACTTATCAAAGTACGTATCACAATAACTTTTTAATTTTTAGGTCCAAACAGTACCATGACAAGGAAGACATAACTATATTATAAATATTCCATACTTAGTGTTTAAGCAATTCGCAATTCATCTAAATAAATGATAGGTAACTATCAGTTTAAAATAACAACCAAAAATTGCATGTGCATTACTTACCAATCATTTTCCCTTTTCATTTTGTCTAACCAACCCGAGGTGATCCTCTATCCTTATTCCCGCCATGCTCTACACAACAATCAATCATAGTATATACACAAGGAATGTACAATTAACATAGCTCATAATCGTTAACGTGAACAAATTACATTTACCGTTGCTATCAGTCTTTTCGTATGCATTAAGGATGTCATGCATGAGGCCTAAGTCTTTTCCAGACATCCTACAGCTCAATGGATCCGTGTGTGAGATAGCAACCCGTGCTCTGATACCACTTGTCACACCCCAAACTCGCCCCTAAAAGTTTCGGCATGACCACCTCAGAAACGGACATAAAACCTGATGAATATAACCTATGGGGCCTGAATAGAAGCATATAAAAACATATAATAGTGTAACATAATATCCATTGAGCTACCACTACCATGCCAGGATCACAAATTACATAATGCAGATAAATATACAGAGACGTGTATCTGAAGACAGTTATGTACATATACATATACATCGATCTTAACAGACATTTAGGGTACAAATTAAAAACTTAACAAAACTCAATAACTTGAACGGTCAACATCTAAGAGCTTAGATACTCAGGGATTGACAACTGGGTAACAGAAGCCACAGGTTAAGGTTGACCTCCAGGTTGAGTGCCTACAGAAACAAACATAAAATAAAGTGAGTCAAGCTCAGTGAATAATAGCACACAACAATTCAATGCTCAATGTGAACTATAATACATATCCGTGCATTTATCAATAAAGAGAACATATGGTTTATTTGTTTCTGTATGCATAGCAAAGTATCTTTTTCAGAAAACTTGTCATATCTTGAATATTCGGGATTTCGTAGTGCATCTAGGCATTTTGGGAAAATTATCCAGAAAGCGTGTCATATCATAGACATGTTGAAAGTTCATAGCATTTTTCTCATTTCAGAAATTACTTATCATATGAAACATTTCGTAACTCAAAATACGAATTTCATTAAACATTGTATAGCATAGTCATGTTCAAAATCATTTATACTTAAAGTATCTTTTACAGAACGGCCTTGGGCCCAATCTTAAACACAGTGGCTTTAAGCCCCAATGTAACGGCATGAAATCCTTAACAAAATGGCATGAAGCCCTTATCAGAATGGCATAAAGCCCTTGAAACACATTGGCATTAAAAAGCCCTTGAAACATATGGCATAAAAGCCCTTGAAAGATGGCATGTAGCCCTTGCAAAGTTGGCATGAAGCCCTTGAACATAGATTGGCATTAAGCCCTTGAACATATAGATATATGAACCCAAGAGGTGTCTCACACGGATTCTAGAGGTGACTCACGTCATAGCACTTAGTTCCGTGTAGCACTTTGTTTCATATCAGAACGGCATAAGCCCTTATCAGATTGGTATAAAGCCCGTGTAATGGCAGAAAGCCCGTGTAATGGCAGAAAGCCCATGTCTTATATGCATGAACTCAAGAGGTGGCTCGTACGGATTCTAGCGGTAACTCGCATTGCAGCACTTAGTTCTGTACAGCACTTCGTTTCATACTTCATACAAAATGGCCATTAGCCTCATAACTTTCACATATGTATGGACTCAAGAGGTGGCTCGTACGGATTCTAGAGGTAACTCGCATGGCAAAGACTTAGTTCCAGACAAAGACTTTGCTCCATACCAGAATTTCATAAGTCTTAAAGACTGAATCATCATATCATGTCTTAGCATAGCATAATTGGAACAGTAATAGAAATAATTCCAATTTTCGTAGAATACCATTATGCAATAATGCCCATAAGTTTCTTATAGCATGGTTACAAATTAAAACAGGTGTCTCACAGACAACTGAATAATAATAATAACAACTGTTAACTGAGGCCACATATATCATTACCATATGCTTAATAAGGACAAAATAACCCACATCCTAACGTGAGTCCCATAAGAATGTTAAACATTTGCATGCTTGTCATAGGTTCTTAACGACCTCGGGTCCACATGTAGTATAATGGAATAATCTCAGTTTCATACAGATACTTGGTTTAAAGATAACCATAATTCCATTTATTCATTAAGAAACGACGTAGTTTGCTTATAGATAATAGGGAATTATTATCCGTTATTGATAGAATAGAGTCATTTCAAAGTCATATCGATGTATACCAATCTTTTAACGTTCACCTTAACTTTCAATCATCATAAATATTCGTGTAACATGTTCATGTGACACTTACAAGAAACAGAGCGTTAGTAATAATGATTATCAACGGTAAATAAAATGTACATCTTCGTACTATTACTCACAGTGTGTTGGTGGAGCATTTATTCCTCCCGAAGCGTGTCCTACACACATATGAAGTCACACATTACTTCTCTAAATCATTTCCCTTAATTTCCTTTCTCATTTTAACATGATTCACAATGCTCGTAATATAGTTCATTCGCAAATTTTTAACATTATTTCAAAACATCTCAAAAATCCAATTAAACTTGTATACGTATAATTCAACCCACCAATTCCATGATTCTATTTTTAATTTGGGCAAAATCATTATTTATCATCACAAATTAACCTAGGATTTCAAGAAAAATAAAGTTTTCCATAAAAATTCAAACTTCTCATACCATGACCTTACATCCCAATTTTCTCCTTGATTATACATCTAAGGGTCATACTCCATCACCTTAACCCATCAATTGAACCCTCAATGCTTCAAACCCGAAATTCCCAAATCTCATAATTTACTCTATATGCTCAAAAATGCAAATTCGTACATTTATACAATGGAAATACCACAAATCTATATCTTGATGTAAGTATTGAAGAGAACTGGAACCCCTACCTCCATAATCAAGCAAAGAAGCAAGCTTGAGAAGAAGCTTTCGCAAATCTGAGTTCCAATCGGGTAAAAACATTAATCTTCTCTTGTTCTCCATCCTTGATGCAAAAACCATGGTGGATTGTTGATCAAAATAGAGGAAATCAAGGTTTTGAGGCTAGGGTTTCGAACTTAGAAGAAGAGGAAAGAAGAGGGGAAAAAGAAAATGTGGAAAAAGATCTCAAAATCCCGTTTTTACGTTGCTGTACTCGCCAAACTCGCTCGAGCGTCCTTATTCCCGCTCGAGCGTATCTACTCCCAGCACAGATTCTAAAACTTCAAAACATGCGTAACTCTCTCTTCCGGACTCCGTTTTAGGTCGTTCTTGTGTCCAAATTGAAGCCCCGGAAATAAGCTTTCCAATGGTTCTAACCTCACATCCAAATTTGAAGTGTGGAAAAAGAAAAGGGCAAAAGAGTAACTGCTGAACGTAACGAATTGTTCGAATTAAAGATTTTTGGTCCAATCTTACTTTACCATCAAATTACCATCTCAATCAATACTCCAAAATAAAATAAGAAGGTTTCAAATACACTATTACAATGTCAAGGGCAATCTTACTTTTCATGCTCGAGCGCCCCTTCATATGCTCGAGCGCGCACAGACCAATGAGGCAGTCTGCTCGAGCGTCAACTCCTTTGCTCGAGCGAAAATTCTCAACTCCTAGAATCTCAAGCCGTCTGCAAAATTGCTGGGAACCCCAAAAGTCCGCTCGAGCGTTAAATCCTCCGCTTGAGCGGAGGGAAAAATTCTGGGTCGTCACACAACCATTACCCTAGTCAACATATCATACCTGCTAATGAGCACAAACCCATTGTGTTCATTCCTAAATCTTTTGATTCCGATATGAGCAAAAGGAACAAAATCTTTGCGGAGATGGAAAGTTTACTCGATCTTGGCGAGTTAAAGCTTGATGAAGCAGTGATGCCAACACTGGTGGTTGGAATGATGAATCTCATTCTCAGTTATGGTAAATTGCCGAAAGCACTTGGGAAGGACCTTCTGAACTAGGGGCATGGTGTGGAGAAGCAATTGTTTCGGTCAAGAAGATGTGTGGGATTCAATCTGTGAGACCCAATTTGAAAGTCGAAAATCAATCCCTCTGGGTGTGGATGTGTATTGCTGAATTGAAGGTAGGTCTGGACCTTTCCGTGGACTACTCGAAATTGTTTTTGAAATTCTGTAGATGGACTTGGAGAAGGAAAACCCCTTTTGTTTCAGGGGTACTGATTTTGAGTTGTGTCGTGTAAATAGTTGTTGAGAGTTTTGTTTTTTGTATTTTCTTACATTGTTGCGTCAGTTTAGTCTTTTCCTTTGAGTTGCTGTCATGTACCCTCAGGTCTTCATCTTTATAAGGAAGTTGGAGTTAAGTTTCTGATTATTTTATTATGCCTATAGTGATGTATGTGTGACCTTTTACAAATAGAAAAAGGCTTCGAATTTGTTTTTGAATTTTTTTTTGAATGAGATTCTATTAATAAGCTTAAGTGTTGAGAAGGATCCCCCGAATGATTTGAGTGAATTTTGACTTATCAACGCAAAATTGTTCATGGTTTAAAAAATCTGAAGCTATTTCTTTTGCAAAACTTGCGAAGATAGGTTCAGAATTATGCGTGGTATCCTATATTGTTCTGGGGATTCTCTTCGTCGTTAGGCGATCATTGTTGCAAGTACAAGGAGACTTTCAGTTCTACAAGTACAAGGCGGCTTTCAAACCTCACAAATCATAGAATTTCTTCTTTGGTGTTTTCCTTATTTCAAAGAGAAAAGGATAAGAGAAACCAAAAAGAAAGAGAAATAAAGGGAAAAGAAAAGAAGAAAAAAGAAAAGAAGAAAAGAAAGGGAAAAGAAAAGAAAAAGAAAAAAGAAAAAAAAAAGAAAAGAAAGAAAAGGGAAAAGAAATCAACCATCAAGCCAGGGGTATCCATTGGAATAAAATCTAATCAATTGTGAGGAAGGGAACTAATGCCTGAATTTGGGAAAGCCAATGCAAGAAGGTACCACATTGCGAAAAGAACCAACTCTGAAAATGGAGCAAAAAGAAAGAAAGAAGGCATGCATAAAAGAATGGAGAGCCAAGCTCAAATCAAGGCGAAGTCAGTTCTAGTGTTAGGGCAAGGATGACTATTGATCAAATTCACCACAAGTGTTGTAACGCTACCCTTAAGAGGCTCGCTAGGCCGAAAATCCGAAAGGGCGACCTAGGCAAAAGTTAAAACATGAAAAATGAGAAATTAAAAAAATATAGCTCGCAAGGTTGAAAATCCCGAAGGGGCGACTTTGGTAAAAATTAGAGTGCTAAAAGGAGAGTGTCAACACTCGAGTGAACCTTAGCCATGAACTACATTGACCTGATTTCCATTCTTGGGATACGTAGGCAACTTCATCCTGAAGTTTGGTCTTAACTATATCTATCTCATCCATTTCAACTCAATTATCTTGCCCAATTCACATCGTCAGCTTCGCATCAATCCATGAGCTACATCGACTATTGTGTATATCATCTACTTGCGCTGGGTAAGAAAGAACTAACTTGAATCAACAAGTGGAGCAATTTTCGATACTTGAACTTATCAGTAGAATCTATATCTTGAGCAAAACAGGAATCGAAATTAAGTTTTAAAGGGAGCATAAGTAATGCTAGGGGTACTATGAATGATCAGTTACCTTGAGTCTTGTTTATGCTTTTGGGTTAGTTGTGAGTTATGTTGTATCATGCCTAGTATTTGTTTTAGTATGTGCTCTTCATTGAGTCACTATAACGTGTTTGTCTTAGTCAGCGTTCTTCATCAAGTCACCATAGTGTGTTTGTCGCTCAAAGTTCAACAGAGTGGCATGGTCAAAATTCCATACATGAATGTTCGCTCCGAACTCGAAAACAAGTCCATGTATGGAATTCATAAACGAGTTGAGAGTGACCATACAAGGGGCATCGCATTCATGATCATTGCAAAGTGTATATGAGGAATCTGTCACTGCTTCGGAGGGGACTGGAGTAACTTCTTAATATGTCAGAAGAGAAGCATGAGTTTGATTAGTTGGTAACTGTTCTAGGATCTGATAATTCCCATCACATGTGCCTGCATAATGTTGAAAATAGTGGCTAGTGGCTAGACATTAGGGGCAATTTTTCTGTACATCTGATCGGGCCATCCATTGAACAAGGGGCATGAACCCAACCAGTGGCCAATGACTGGGCACTGGGGCCAATTTTCAGTGCATCTGATCGAGCCATCATCTGAACAAGGGGCATGAACCCAACCTTTCCCTCAATCCGCTTAGAGTTATTTGTCGGCCACTTTCTCCTGGATTAGGATAGTTTACCCCCATGTTGATTCTGGTATGATTTAGCTTTTGAAAATTATCTCTGACCATTTCAAGACTCTCTTGGGATTGCCATATTCCCTCTGATTAATACATGTGCTTTGGATTATGCCTGCATGTTTATACACTCTGGTTGCTTTGAACTACGTAATTGGTTGCTCTTGCCCTTAACTTTGTTTTGCACTTAAATAGAGTTTTGTCGAGTTTCCTACCTTTGTGTTGCATTTCAATGAGTCGTGGCAAGTTTCCCTACACTCATCTCATAAGGTATATGACGCATTACTCTGAGTACTGCTCATTTCCCTCTACATTCCATGCACCGCTCACCTGCATTGCACTATTTTGTGCATTTCACTTTGTATCGTATTATCTCATGCACTTACATCGCACTATTTTGTGCACTTTGTATCACCCTATCCTATTCACTTTGCATCGCACTATCTTGTGCACCTTACATCGCACTATCTTGTGCATTTCACCTTATTCGCACTATCTTGTGCATTTCACCCTGCATAGTATTATTTTGTGCATTTCACTTTATATCGCACTATCTTGTGTATTTCATCTTACATCGCACTATCTTGTGCATTTTATCTGCATCGCACTATCTTGTGCATTTCATTTTACATCGCACTATCTTGTGCATTTCACCTTACATCGCACTATCTTGTGCACCTGATTCACACTATCTTGTGCATTTCAACTTACTATCATGTATTGCACTATCTTGTGCACCCTCAATCGCATTATCTTGTGCACCTACATTGTGCTATCTTGCACATTCACCAATATCGCACTGTCATGTGCACCTATATATAGCACTATCTTGTGCACTCTCTTGGTCTAGGAGACCTTAAATCCTCTAAAGGTGCAATTCCTTTAGTGTTTGTCATGCCCGAACGACTTCCGGTGGTCTAGTATAGCCACCTGCTTGTGTTTGTGATGAGTTCCTAAGAGATCAACTGAGACGGTGAAAACTAGAGTTCGACTGGCCGAGGCCTAGAATGCAAAGGTTCAGAATTTTCGACTGAAGTTTGGGTTAAATACCCAGGGGTGTATTCTTAGTTTGAAATCTGTATGGCAGCTCCATAGGTTGAGGTAGCTTGTATGCACCTCAATTCTGGATACTGAACCAACCTAGTCTGTCACCCTGTTTGAGAATAGGGAAAGTTGCAAGCATAGCCAAGGAGAAAAGTAGTACCTATGGTTTGGAAGCGCGTAAAGATGAACGAAGAAGAAGATGAAGATCCCAAGCAGCATGAGGTGAGTCATCTCCAATTGCCCTTGTAAGGTACTTTCACTTCCTAAACTGCTACATCATAGTTATTATCTATTGCATCGCATCTATCATCTAGTACTTCTATTACATTGCATATAGAAATTATTGCATGCATCTACTGCATTATCCATTTTATCGCCGTATCCTTTCTATGTTAAGCTTAGTTTGGCATGTGCTCATACCTTTCCCTTGTTGAAACATGGTTCTGTCATATGTAAATACCCATGCTGTGTTGAGGCCAGTATTGAGGGTGTCAGTACCTTTTCTGTATTAGACGTGGTCTGTTTTATGTCCATGCTTTTTCTAGGTAAGACGTAGTTCAGCTTGTGCCTCTTATTCACTGATTTTATTGCATTGTACTTTGTTTTGTTGCTTTCAGCATTTAGGATCATTATCTTTCCCCAACAGAACATTCCTCACTTATATCATCCCACCCAATTACTTGTACTCTTTTTTTTTTCTACAAAAAACATAGTTTTGCATGTGCTTGCACCCTTTTCATATTAAAACATAGTTCTGTTATGTGTAAGCATCCATGCTGCGCTTAGGCCAGTATTAAGGATATAGGCACTTAGCTTGTGTTGGACGTTGTTTGGCTGTGCCCATTTCTTTTCTATATAAAACGTAGTTTGATTTGTATCTCCATTCCATTATGATATTTGTGTGTTATGCATTGCTTGTGGTTTGCATGATTTTGTTACATTATATATCATTTGCATGATTTCATTATATTGTATATCATTTGCATGATTGCATTACATTGTGTTTCATTTTGCATCCCGCCCTTGAACTACGCTGGTTTGATTCCTTGCAACGGGATACGTAGACAACATTCGGGGTTCAACTAACTGCATCTGCATTTTATTTGTTTGCCCAAGTCTTACGGCTTTGTCAAAATGGGTCGTCTTCGGGCTTTGACATTCACTCACATCATTTCATGACTTCGAGCTCTGTTAAAGAGGGACAACTGTAGACATCTCATTTTTGACCGCCCTTAAGACTTGGGCGCCACTGATTGATCATTCGATGATGAAAGTTGTGCCTATGCAAATGTTAGATTTTTTCAGCAAGAAGAGTTTCTAAATCCTAACCTTACACCCCATTTTGGTCCAAAACTATTTTAGACTTTAAAACCCTCTCTTTCAAAATATTTTTAAAAATGTTTCTACGATGTTCCGAGACTCATATTTCGTTAAATATTACACTTTTCGATAAATCGAGTAAGGATAAAGTGAAAATAAATGGAAGAGAGGTGAACACTTTGAAAAATATTTTAAAACCTTTTTATTTAGAGGTTTGGAGTTGAAGAAAATTGGAGGAGAGGGAAGAAAACTAGTTGGGGAGAAGTTGGGCTTGAAACCGTTGAGAGAGAACTGAGCAACCTTCACTAAATTAGGCCTATCTATTTGTATACTTAGACTTTAGTTGTGAGGCCACCATCATTGGAAATTGGACTTCCGGGGCTTCAATTTAGACTTAAGAATCTCCTAAAGTCGAGTCCGGATGAGGGAGATATGGTCACATGAAATTAGGCATCCATCCGGTTAAGATAAAAATGAGCAAACTTCACTAAAATAGGCATATCTCTTTGCACACTTATAATTTAGATGTGAGGTTGCCACCATTGGAAATTAAACTTCTAGGGCTTCAATTTGGACTAAAAAATGACCTAAAACCGAGTCTGGATGAAGGAGATATACCCATTTGAAGTCGCGCTTGAAAACAGATTTTTTTGTGGTCGGTAGCCACCATTTGTGGACAGCCGTCCGCCACTTTTGGCCGGTCAACCACTAGTGTAAACCCTAGATATTTTTGCTAGCTATCCTCCAAATGCTCCAGCTGTCCCTATATAGATATTTTCGACTAAGGGACTATTTTTCTATATATAGATGACCTCCCTCTCACATTTCAAGGTTAGAAACATTTAGGAGTGAGAAAATATTTTGGGAGCAAAAGATATCCTCTCTCTTTAAAATTTTTTTTCACTGTAATTCTCTCTCTCTCTCTTGCAACTTGCATAGCTTTTGCCCAAACACTTTAAACCAAACCTAGGGAGCTTCTTGCTGAGGTTATTTGAGCTTGAATTTGAGCTCTTGAAGCACTTAAGCGTATGAAATTGGTGGTTTATGACTTAAGGGTTCATTTCTCTTCAAGAGGTATACCTTCTCTTGCCTTTATACTATCTTTACACCACTTGTTTTCCATATTTTCTACTATTTTTTGAGCTGTTTAAAACCTGTATTTTTAGGCTGAAACTTGGATTTTAAGGCCATTAAAGGTTGAGGGGTGTTTTATCATTCTTTGCACCTTGTTTTGAAGGCCTTTTCTCTTGTGTTTCCTATCCTTTTACTATCTATTTTTGAGTTTTAAACACTATTTTTCAGAGTTATTTCAATGGCCAAAATCATGTTTTGAAGTTCAAATTTAGAGGGGTTAGCCTCCCCTCCTTGTGTCTTGCTTACTAGCTTAGCTTGCGCTATGTTTTAGCTTATTAATCTAGCTTTTTTTAGCTTAATTCCAACATATTTTAGGACTTATTTTAGACTATTTTAGCACTGTTTTTGGTTGATAGTTGCCCTTGAGCTTTGTTTTGCATGCTTATAGTATGATTGTTCTCATGAGTTTGGTGTTCTAGGCCTTAGATATTATCTTATTTGAGTTGATTGAATTTATTTATGGCTTTCTATACTTGTGAAAACTTTTAATCATCTCTGCAACCTCCCTCCTTTCTTGGTTTTTGTTTTGCTTTGAAAGTGATTCAAACAACTTGTTTGTTTAAAGCATGAAATTTAGATGCCATACTTAATGGTTTAATCCCTTAAGAGGTTCATTATCAACGGTATGATGTCTCTTTCATGCCCAAAGCAACTCTTGGTTTGAGCTCTCTTTCCATTAGAGGACTTAAAGCTCATCTTTGGACTCAATGAATTAAAGGATGGTTGGTAATTAAAATGAAGTAATAGAAATGGGAATAAAATGGTGCAAGATAAGAATTTGTTTTTGTGTTCAATCGGACGTTAATTGAATACATGGAAGCTTGGGCTATTTCATACTCATTAGTGATGAAATGATTCAAGTCTCCAAGGTCACCACTTCCCTTGATCAATTCATGAAAGGAAGGAGGTTTGTGTCTTGTTTTGTTACATTTATTGAAATTGCAGACTTTGGTTCATGAGCCATCATGCAATGAAATTGCTTGAATTGGTGGTTTGTGAGCCAAGTTTTGTCACTTTTTTATTTGTTCATGATAAAGGGGGGGGGGGGGGAGGGGGAGGGTGAATTGTGCATACAAACTGTCACAACCCAAATCCGGTAATGACCGGCCGTGGCCCATAGGGACTTAGCCTAAGGCACACGTAAGCCTAAACATGAACCCAAAACCATAAAGAATTCAGTGACATGCCACAAGTGCAAAACAAGCCATAACCAACTTCCTAAAAAATATATATATATATATGAAATGGGATACAAACCGCCCACAAAATAAAAAAAATTCTAAATAAAACCCAACCACAATGTATGCACAAAATCCGATATAACAACCTAAAACAAAATAAATAAATGTCCTAGAAGTCCATGTAATTGAGTCTCCGCTATGCCATGAGTCCACTCTAAGTCCTTCTAAACCTGAAAATAATAAACAACTAAGTCAATTGAAAGCTCAGTGAGTAGCAACATGGATAGTAAATACAGCTTTAAAAACAGGGTTCAATTTCAAAATAAGATATATATATCACAGAAACTAAATTGGCATACAGTTTGGTAAAGACAATCTGTTTCAAAAAAAGGTTCCACAGTTCAACAGTTAAAATACTCATGTTTCTCAAGAACATGATAAATGACATTTTTCACTTAAAACAGATTACAACATGAACACCAATAATTTTCTAGGTACTAAGAAATAACAAGTGACATGTCACAGAATTCTCAAGGCTATAAGCCCATTGGATCCAATACCGAACTAAGAGTCATCCTCAGGGTGGGAACCTGGGCCTTTTTTCTAAGACGATCCAATTGAAGGTCACCTAGCCTAACCTAGGTCTTTTCCTTACAATCGTTGAGCACTAGAGTCATCACGGCCCAACTCGAAACTGTTCCCTAGTGGCCAGAGTCACCACACACAGTGGAATAATTTCCTTGGACTAAAATATACAGATGGTTCCAATAATCAATACACATTAGTTTCACAAAACATGGTAGTTCACCATTATAAACATGAGACCAAAACAAATAATTTATAGTATGCCAAGTGCACACATGTTTCAGAAATAATTTGATTCCATTGATAATATAATAATTTATCAAAACAGTTTAGTCCTGAAACAACAATTTAATTTTTCAACAGTTCAGGGTAGGGAAACATTTATAAAAATATATAGCATGAAACTACTCACCTGAAAATGGAATAATGTAATCCTCGAATAGAGTATAAAAGTCCAACTAGTGCCCTGAACCAAGTATGAAAACTACACGTCACTACTAATTTAAAAATACTAAAGAATAGGAACTAAGTAACCTCAAAGTAAAGCGCACTAACACAGCTCAACCCAACTCACCGTTACTCTTAAATATTACCTAAGTTCATGTTCCTCAAGGTCTAAAATTACCCAAGACATGGGTTCCGATCGAAACTTAACTAAAAGTAACTTTAAGATAAAACAGAGTTTTAAACAAGTTTTCCCAATCTATTTGCCAACTTTAAAAATTAAAAATCCACTCCATGCTGTTCGAAAAATTCCAAAACCCTCTAGATATCAACTAATATATCCTAAGTTTCAAACCCAATTGGTTACAATTAATTACACCCAAACAAGTTGTTTTCTACAGCACTTTAAAGAAATTAATGGTTCTCTTAGTATACAGAAGCAATCATGGCAAAGCCAAAATTGTACGTAACTAGACTCGTAACCGGTTCTAATGATACTAATTTAATAATTTTTGGATCTATACCCAAAGAGAACGATACTTTCGAACTTACTATTTTAAACCAGTTTTTTGGACAGATTTAAACGCATCAGTTTATATAGATTTTGATTCCCAAAAATTATGAGAAAATTCATATATGCAATTCAATATGTAATTAATCTACTGTAAAAATTTCAGATTAAAATTCATCTGTTTGATATGGTTCCTTGATTTTTAAAGTTTGTGATTATGTGTAGAATTCTAAAAATATCCACCCACCATTTATGCACAAGTTCTGCTCCTTAATTTGCTTTCAGATTTCTTTAAAACGAAATTTGCTTTTAGATTTCTTTAAAACGAAATATATATACAGAGATTGTTATAGTACAAAAGGTAAGCCAAGACTAAACTATTATTATGGGTCACTCATGCACTAATATTTGTAGCTCCAAATAATATACCCAGCACCATAGTTACATCCACAATATCCACTCGTACTTGCTTGCAAAAGAAATCAACTACACCCAAAACCTCCTATTACCAACCATTAATTTTTCACACCGCCATCTATCATCCTCACAAAACAATGATCTCAGCAAATAAATGAATACACCATAGCCTTACCTAAAAGAAACAATAGCATACATGAATATATATAAAGTACTTACTTGCCCCTTCCTTCAATCTCCTTCGGAAGCAACCCTTCTCTCTCTCTCTCTCTTTTTTTTTCTCTCTCTGTCTCTGTCTCTCTTTTTCTCCTCACGGCTGCTGCTATATCAGTAGTGAACAAATAAGAGAGTAGGGTTTGTGTTCATTTTATTTCATACTAGTGGTGGGCATACATAGGTCAAATAAATAGGTAAATATACAAAAAAATATATATAAGTTATATGCAACTCAAATGGTAAGAGTCTTATTTATAATCCTTGTGGTCAAGAGTTCAAGTCACACCCTCTATTCTATTTTTTTTAATAATAAATCTTACCTCTAAATTAAAGACTTTCACTATAAATTTATTTTAGGTTTAAAATTAATTAAAAGACCCTCATACTATTTAATTTGCATTTAGGATTCACTAGCAAAATATTTCAGATTGTAAAATGATTATTACTTAATTATTTATTTGATTTTTATATTCGGGTTCTTACACAATCCTTGAGAATACCTTGTGTATGCTCTGTTTGTTCTCTGTTGTAGCAAGATGAACCTTGCAATAGTGGCCGGCAGGCCCTTACTACTGGCCGGCTGGCCACTAATGCAACATCCAGCAATGTACTCCTCCAGCAGAGTAGAGTTAGTCTGGAGGTGGAAATGAGTGCAAGTATTCTACTGTGTAACATAGGCATTCAGCAGCAGGAACAGTGTCATTTTCAAGTCAAAACCGCATTCATGCATGAGCCTTCCATTGATCCTTAGGATCTGCGTTGTAACAATATTAGTATTATGCTTCAAGTAGTGGTTTTGTACTTAATTAGTTAGAATAGCTAATTCGTATCGTGTTGTAATTATTTTAATTAGTTAGATTAGTTAATTAATTTGTTTTTGCAATAATTAGCTTAGTTTTAATTAGTTAGCTAGTTAGTTTATTCAGACTCTCCTTTGTGAGAGAGTAATGTTATAATAATGTGTATATCTTCCAATCCCACATCTTTCTCCTTTTTATTTACTAGCTTATGATGGTTAGTTTAGGGATATCATGTTTTGTTTAGCATACTTCATGTTTGTATCCACTAGTATTGTATGTACCAGGGCTCGGTTTATCATTCTAACTTGTATTGTTAGTTTAAATACTTCTTTGAATACGTGCTTAGACCACATGCTATTTAATTGATTCATATGCCATATTAGTAGCCGAGTCTATTAGTTGCGTTTTTGTACGCGTTGTATTAGTCATATTGCATAGTTAGGAAACATGCATTTTTCTAACTCATTTCCTTTTTGGCTTGAAGTACTAGATGAGCCTTTACTCGCTTTAGTATATTTGCATGAGTGTGATTGTTGCCATGTTAAAGCATGCTTACCATGAGGTTAAGTGCTTATTTGATAAATTGCCTAAATGCTTGTGGATGAAAGCTAATTGCTTGAATTGGAACAATTTGAGTAATGTTTATATGCGATCACTTTTTCAAGTGGTACATATTCGATACAATTTTCAAAAACAAACATGAATCAAGTGTTCCAAATCTTGCAAATTAGTCTATACTTGTGTGTGTGCGCATCACATAGTAATGCTAGCCTAATAAACCGGAACAAGAGCACATAATGTAAATAAGATTCATATCATGATTAGTAGAGGCCGATCATTGATCAGGTGAGCGGGAGTACTCAATTCATGATCTTCCCCTCTCGTACCTAAATTCCCGAGTCGAGACAATCTTAGTGATGACGGACCTGTGGCCTTTGGCACAAGTCATGGGTTTCCTAAATTTCTCAAAAACATTTAGGTGACAACTCTATATCTGGCAAAACAGTTCATTTTTTAATTTTTGATTTAAAATCGATTTTTGAAAAGATTTGCTGGATTGGAACTCTTTGGTGATTATCTATTTCACACTGCACTTGTCGGATTGGGACTCTTTGATGATTATCTATTTTATCTCTTCATAAAATTATCATTAAAGGCTTAAATTTTAAAATTCTAATTTTTCAACCACTCAATTGCCTCGCTCGCCATTCCCATCAATGCAACCACCTATCCGACACTCGCCACCATAGTTCACATTTCTCTCTACCACTACCACTTCTTGCCACCCCAAAATCTCTTCTTCACTATTCCCAACCATTATGAACCCAATCTGTTTGGTTATTCAATTTTCAAAATCAAAATTTGAGGTTTTAATTTGTATTTTTTTATTTTAGTTTTTTAATATTATGGTCAATTTTTTAAAATACATCTAATCTAGATATACTCAAAAGTGAGATATTTGTGAAGAAGTTTATAAAAAAAATTCAATAAATAGCACAAAATATAAAAAAAATATAGTATATTTTCGTATATATTTATTTTTTTAAAGATTTTTTTTTTTATAAATATTTTACTTTTTGAGTATATTTAAATTAGATGTATCTAAAAAATAAAATATATTTGATCAAAATATTAAAAAAAATTTACTTAAAAAAACGGAAAATGAGCCGTAGCTCGAATCCAATGGCTCGAATTGGCTCGAAAGAAGGAGAGAAGAGAGGAGGAAGAAGCAGAGGAGAAAGAGGAAGAGAGGATCGTCGCTGCTCGCCTCGCCTCGCTGCCGCCGATCGTCGCAGCACCAGCGATCGCCGGCTCTGCCTCGCCTCCGCCCCCACCTCTCGCTTCCAACTCCAAATGTTGGGCCTCCTCCAGTCCCTCTTCCTCCTTCCCCTCCAGTCTCTCCTCCTTCCTCCCCTCTTCCTCTTCCTCCTCCTCCTCCTCCCTCCCTTGCTTCTGGTTCTGCTTCACCTTCATCTAAAAAACGAGACTGTTTTTAAATTCGAGCCATTTCGAGCCGCTCGGTTTCGAGCTACCTATCACTGCCCAAAAAAAAATATGAATTGAATACTCAAAATCTGATTTTGAAAATCAAATATCTAATTTGTGAGAAAAAGAGAAAAAATAGAAGAAGGTGGTGGCGTCAGCTTTGTGATATTTTGAAACTTTTATTTTTATTTTTCTAATATGAGTGCAATAAGAACGAGTGTGTGTAACTTTGAATTCCCAACCAACAAGATTGTCAAAGCGTGCTACCTAAGAAAACCCGTTACAAAAATGGAAAAAGTCATGTGTGTAAAGCAACAAAACTTTTTTATGGACTTCTTTTTTAATTATTATAAAGCAAAAAACTAGCTATAAGCCAACTCTTGAAAGATACCTAACTAATCCTCCATTCAAAATTCTAGAGACATGAATAAATAAATTACTATGTTACATTACTTAGAGTTGGTTTAGAATATTCTAAAAAGGTATACTTTTTGACTTATTGACTTATATGACTTGAGTTTAGGTTTGGGTTAGATTTAATGTGATGTGTCAGAGAGATGATGTAATTTAAATAAGATGATATGACTTAAATAGGATAATGACTTTTTAACTTTTTGTATTATTTAGTTTATACTAAACCAACCCTTAGTATTTCAATCCATAGTTAGGTATATATTTTTGTAGCCACGGGAAAAAATTATAATACTTCTTCTGTTTTAACATATTAGTTTTTTATTTTATTTTTTATTATTCTAAAATATTAGTCATTTTTAAAAATTAAAGAATAAAATAATATGAATTTATTATTTTGTCTTTTTTTTTAAAAATTCATTAATAACACAAAAAATATAATTATGACAATTAATATTTAAAAAAAATATGTTATCAAAAGATAATTTTAGAAAATTAATATTTTTAAAATATAATAATTATACTATTAAAAAAAATTAAGGGTATGTTTGGTTTGTGTTTGAGAGATGTGTTTTAGAGATAAAAAGTACGAAAACATGTTTGGTTTGATTTTTTTCAAAAGATGTTTTGGAAAATGATTTTGAGAAAGAGTTTTGGAAAAAGTGATTGATTTGATATGTGTGAGAGAGAGATTTGTTTGGAAAACTTGTTTGGTTTACAAGTTTTGAAAAAATTTTTTGGAAAAATTTATTTGGTTTGATTATTTTTAAAAACTTATTTATAGAAAAAATTTCCTAAATTTTTTTCTGAAAATCAAACCAAACGAATCCTAAATTTCTCACAAAGAATTATTATTTTAAGAGAGGAAGTATATATAACTGGTAACAATCTATCAACAACAATAACAAATAATAATGATAAGAAAAAGAAAGAAAGAAGCTATAAGTGGAGTAGCAGTGGATAATTGAGGACTAGCACTGTAGTGCCATGTTTTGTCATGGTTCACAGCTGTGATGGATTAGATATATTATGCAGAGTACGAAATTTAGGAGTTGTCTAAAGTTTGAAGGAAAAGTCTGGAGGTCGGATTAGTAAGAATAAGCTCAAATTTGGCATTTTTAAAAAAATTTAAAAAGATAAAAAGTCACTATTTTATTTAAATCACATCATCTTATTTAAGTCACATTATTTTTCTAATACATCACTTCAAATCCAACCCATATTTCATAAAAAATCAAAAAGTATACTTATTTAGTATTCCCAAACTTAACCTAAATATGTGAGATGTAAATTAAATTGATACAATATGAGATTTATAAGTGAAACAAATTTGACTTATTAATTATTATTTCTGAGTAAATTTAGGTGGATAATTTTAAATATATAATATTATTGATTTTTTTTTTTGATTAACGAATAAACTCTCCAAGTTTATTCTACTCCGACTTCGGAATTAATTATCTATTGTTAGTTTAATCAAAATAGAATGAAGGGGAAACCTCGGATTGTGCACTGACTCTATAAGACACATGCCATTTAAATCAAAAAGTGTTACTGTTAAGACTCAACTCCACACATAAATTGTGGATATAATTTGTCCAATACTTAGAGAACCGTCCTGAAATCACTATACCAAACACCTAAGAATTGGCCTAAAAAAAGTGTAAAATCTAAGATCTCAAAACTTTTATATTCCAAAATCTTACCAAACCGGCCACAATCCTTGGATTATATTGTTTAAATTAGTAGACATAGATGGTATTTGGAAAATGAGTTTTTATGAAAATTTTATTAGATATAGGTTTTTATGAGATAAAAAATTTTTAGTGTTTGGGAAGACAGTTGGGTTTTTATGTGGTTAGATGTGATGTTTGTGAGAAAAAAAGTGAAATGATTATGAGATTGGATGTGATATTTTGTTTGAATATACTTTTTTTAATTTTACAAAACTTTTATTTTTTAATTGAAAAAATAAAAAAAAAATTTGGGAACTTGTTTCCCAAACACCACCATAAGTACTCATCTGAAAAAAGTACACTCCCTACATGACATATCTCACATGCATGAGATTAGGGCTAAAAAAAATATTTGGTAGTCTTATCTTAGACAAGTTGATGTGGCGTGGCGTCCCCATTTTATATTGATTAAAATAATAAAATTTAATATTTTTGATTAAATTAAAAATAAATAACTTGCTAGGTGTTTAATATTAAACTAGATGAATAATTACTCTAAAACTATCAAATAATCATTTAAACTTTGGTAGGCTCATTTCAAATCAGAACTACTTGTCTTAGAAAAATATTTAAAAAATAAATTAAATTAGTTAACATTTATTTTATATGTGGTCACACCGTGCAAAAATTAGATCTAATCCACATTTTTTTTTATAATTAAATTTCTGAAAAACTTTTTAAGTTTTTTAAATGTTGTACAACATGACCATTTGTAAGGTTGTTATTAGGTTAATCAGACATTTACATTAAGTTTAGAAAGTGAATTTGTATATTAATTTTCTAAACAAATTGTTTGAATGCCACTTATGATGCGATCACGAGATTGCCAACGTCAAATTAATTTTATTTTGTACGAATAATTTGTACGAAAAATAGATTAATGTCTTAGGTTTGTTTATTTAGTAACTTTTTAAATTTTTATAAAAAGATGTATAGAAAAGTAGAAAAATAATATGATAACTTATAGTAAATAAGCAAATAAGTGCACTTATTTAGTGCATTGCCAAACAAAAAGCGTAAAATAGATTGAAATAACTAAATGAATAAAATAGATTGAATTTTAAAATTAGTAGCGATTATTTAATGAAACAATTAACAATTTTGCATTTAAAAAATAATTTTTTTTTCGAGTCATGTGTTTTGTATAAAATAATATATATATATATATTTCAAATAATATCATTAGAAGGGGATATTACCACTTAGTGGTAATTTGAAAAAAATATTACATATTTGTGAAAAAATTTATAATTTTTATCATTTATTTGTAATTAATTTTTAATTTATAGACTAATATGAAATTTTCCCTACTAAGAACGCATAAATATAGTATAAATCACAAAAAATGTATTGACAAGCTCATAAATTTTATTTTATTTTATTTTAAATGTAAATCCTACAATAAATCCAGCAGTGATGAAAATTGTTTTACATAAATTATTTCGAAGTACTTAGGATTCGATGGCCAGTGGACCGGTCATCACTTCGAGATAATTTTTGTAAAAAAAAAAAAGTTCTTGGTCTATAACATTGTTGAATTGAGAATTAAGTGGTTGTAACTTGTGTGGTTAGCTATTTGGCCACCAAATTTCTCTCAAAGGGAGGTTCTGAGTTCTACTTTTAGGAGTGGAATAAGATGCAAGACCTCAGTGCTTGCAAGGTAAGGGTGGGAGTTCAATTGATCATAGGTGTTAATTTAATAATTAATTTTCACTATAAAAAAAAAAAAAATTGCTAAATTGGGTTTAATCCAAGCCGTTCGTTACATTTACTTTATTTTTTATTTTCTACCGATGAAAGTCAATTATTATTTTTTTTTTTGTGTCATCCATTTTGCGCTCTTATCATTACTTAAATAATATTTGATGGGTCTGCTCTAAATCTAAACACCAAACCTGCCTTAGATTTGCATGTCCCCATTGCCCGCCTATATATATAAACCTTTTGCCTCTCTATCTTCCTCGTACCAACCCTTTCTCATTCTATGTTTGTTTTAATGTGGCTCTGCATGAATGAAAACCCTAGAAATCTTTCACTACCTTTTTTAACAGAGGGAGAGAAAGAGAGACATGCCAGAGAGTTATGGGAATGAATGATAGGAAATAGGTTTTTAATTAGGTTGATGGAGGAAGGAGCTCTCTTTGGTCCAGTTCGAGGCGGTTTGAAGACTGATAACTCAGCTGCTGACTCGTTGGTTCAAGAACTCATCAAATCATAATAGAGAAAAGAGTGATATGTTTTTGATCCATCGATGCAGGAGCTGTGTTCAGTTATTGCTGTCACGTCTTGGACTGAAGGGAGCTCCCTTTTATTCCATTGCCCCAAATCTCCTTTACTTACAGTAAATTTTATCTCTCACACGTTCACACGCATATATGTACATATGTATTGGCGATGAGTACTGAAGTGATATTTCTCCAATTTTATATCAATTTTTTTGGCGAATTAGTATAGTTTCTAAGCTTATTGAATGTAAACTCTTTTTCGTTAAAAAATAATCATGGGTTCGAATTTCTACTATATTTTGTCACCTTTTTAAGGTTTGGTTTTTGTTTTACTAATGGGAAATAATGTTAAGTGGGTTCAGTGATCAAAGTTTGAGTCGTACATATTGACGTGACAGTTGAGTTGTACATTGGTCTTGTTTGGGAAGACTAAATAAGTGCACTTTTTGTCTTTTTGAACAAAAAAATTGAGGTTGAAAATATGGATGTTTGGGTTAACTTTTTGACTTTTTATGGAAAAATGTGTAATAAAAAATTGTGAAAATTAGTTTTTAGAGGAAAATTTGAATTGGGAGTTGTGCAGCCGTAATTGTTGACTTTTGGTGAATAGTGTTAACTTTTTAACTTTTTGAGTAACTTTTTGGCTTTTTGAATTATTTCCAAGTACCCAAACTAATAGTAAGATCATTTTAAATTTTATTATTTCACAAATAAAACAAAATTAAAAATAAAATAGATTTGTATAACTTTTTTCTTTATTAAATTTGCATTATTTCATCATATGCAATTTGCTGCAGGGTCTACAGATGTGGATCTTGATTATGAAGAAGGAGCCACAAGGGTTACTTGCAATTTGTCTCCAGATCATCTTGTCAACTTAGTTGAGATGATCTAATCTATTGTGATATTTTGTGCACCCTTTTCTCTTTATTAATGCTTTTTTGCGTGAACAACTTTTTTCGCTGGTAAAAAAAAAATACTAGCAATTTGTCTCTTACAATAAACTTTTTTGGGGTAGCATGGTTGGACTTGAATCCAACTTGAAGACTGGCAACTTATGATTAATGATTATGTGTTACCATGGATTTTTTTTTAATGATAGATTTTTCATTATTTGAATGCATGATACTAGAGAAAAGTTGCCAAAAGTAAAATGATCTTCCTTTTGTTTAATGTAAAATAGCAAGGAGAATCAATTGCCACATGGAATGTTGAGAGCTTAGACTAGTTATATTGTGGTGTTTTTGGAAGTTGGTAAAACACTGATTTTTTTGTGACTTTTTGGAGATTTTTTTGACTAAAAAAACTAACTTTTTAATGATTTTTTTTTGTGTAAAAAAGTAAAAAAAAAGCTAAAACACTAAGGCTCCGTTTGGTAGAGCTTTGTAATTATGATTTGAGAATATGAGTTGTATTTTGAGTTTGTGTGTTTTAGAATTATGATTTGAGTGTAGAAAATTTGTTTGGTTATGATTTTTGAATAAAGTGTTGAATTGAGTGTGGAATTGAGTTTTGAATTGAGTGTAGAATTGAGTTTTGAAAGTTTGATTTGACATGTGAAGTAAGAAAATTTGTTTGGTTATGAGTTTTGAAAAGAGTTTTCAAAACTTAATTCAAATTGTTATAACTCATAACAAAACACATTACTTTCACATTATTGAAAATTTTGATCAACACTCATAACCAAACTCTTTTTAAAATTCAATTAAAAAAATTTATTATTAACAAAAAATAACATTAATTAATTTTTTAATTGAAAATACTACAAAGGAAATAATTTTTTTTCAAAATAAATATTCAAAAAATTTAAATCATAAATATTTAAATAATTTAAATAATCTAAAAAATTTAATAAGTAAAAAATTAATTTAAATATTCAAAAAATTAAAATAATTTAAAATTTTAATATTTTAAATTTAAAAACAACTGTACACTCAAATCCTAACCAAACACATAAAACAAAACTCAATTAAAAAATTATTTTTAAAACTCATAACCAAACACATAACTCGAAATTCCATACTACTTTCACAACTCTACACTCAAATCGTAACCAAATACATAACAAAAAATTAAAATATTTAAAAATATTTTTATAAAATAGAGTTTGAATTTATTTTTATAAAATATTTTAAAATTTAAAAAATTAAAATTGTAATATTTAAAAATTAAAATATTTAAAAATATTCAAAAAATTAAAAAATTAAAAAATTAAAAAAATCGTAAATCTTAACAAAATAAAATATTTAAAAATATTTTTATAAAATAGAGTTTGAATTTATTTTTATAAAATATTTTAAAATTTAAAAAATTAAAATTGTAATATTTAAAAATTAAAATATTTAAAAATATTCAAAAAATTAAAAAAATCGTAAATCTTAACAAAATTAAAATATTTAAAAATATTTTTATAAAATAGAGTTTGAATTTATTTTTATAAAATATTTTAAAATTTAAAAAATTAAAATTGTAATATTTAAAAATATTCAAAAAATTAAAAAAATTAAAAAATTAAAAAAATCGTGAATCTTAACAAAATTAAAATATTTTTAGAATATTGATTTGAATGGAGTTTTGAAAAGAGTTTTGAATTCTGTGTTTGGTTATGAGTTTTGAAAAGTAATGATTATGTTTTGAAATGAGTTTTGAGAAATGAGTGTAGAATTGTGATTTGAAAACCCTAAACAAACACAACACTCAAAAGTGAGTGTTGAACTAGATTTTGAAAGCTCTGCCAAACGGAGGCTAACTTTTTTAGCATGTTCCCGAACTAATCTTACATATATCATGTGCAAACTTTTTGTTGCTGCTGCTATGTTGGGTTAATAGTAAAGAAGGAAAATGGAATGTAATGATTATTTTATTAAAATACTTTTTGTTACATTTTGTTTAATAAAAAATGATCAAAATATATAAATATCATTTATCTTTGTAAAGTCAATTTATTTTAATGAACCAAACACTATTTTAACCTATTTAACCTATTTGTTTCAACCTTGACTTTTTCCCTCGTAGAAAAGTTATCCTTGGAAGGGTTGGAATATCATCAAAGATGGTGTGTTAAAAGCTAAGGCCTCGTTTGGCAAGAGGCTAAAATAGTCAATTAGTCAAAAAGTTACCTTTTTAGCCAAAAAGCCAACAACCCATACCAAAAAGTCAAAGATTCCCTTTTCTCTCTACTTTTTGCACGTCGTTTCGTAATTAGCCAAAAAGTTGGCCCAAACATACAGGTTTTTCTTACCAACCTTTTTAGCCAATTAGTCAAAAAGTTACTAAATTAGCCTGTTCCCAAACGAAATGATGTCACCGAACTAATTCTATCGATTTTATAAAAATGTTTTTGTATCAATTTATAGAACAAAAGAATTTATTCTTAGGGGGATGCACCAATAAATCCCAAATTAATAACTTATAAACTGTTTAGTCCTAAAAGTTTTTTTATAGACTGAAAGGTCCCATTACAATGTTAATAACATCAGATACAATGTTAATAACATCAGAGTAATGTTACAAACATTAGATTTCAAACATCTAATGTTCATCAAATTTCAATAATGTTTGAAATTATAGGATGACAAACATCTAATGTTCATCAGATTTCAATAAATTTTAAAATTATAAAATGAAACATCATATCATTTACATCATTTACATCATGCTGAAGTAAAAATGGGATTAAATAGAGCATAAGAAAACTTTTAGGACTAAATGGTTCAACTTTTCAAAAACTAGGACTCATGGGTAAATTTTTCTTATTCTTATATATGCCTTCACATAGTTTTTTCAAATAGTAGATTTTACATGTATATATATATATATATATATTTTAATTATTGTGTGATTTTTTTTAATCGGTTAGGAATTAATTACAAATATATAAAAATAATTATATTAAATTAGACAATTAAAATTTAACAACGCATATCTATACTCCTAACAAACACCAAACTCAAAAATCACAAAGAATAGCCATAATAGATAAAAATAAACAATTTAATACAAGAAGAGAAATTAGATTAAAGGAAATACTTTATTGACTGTGTGTTTATTCAATAATATTAGTTAAGTGCTAATATAGCAAAAACATGAGAATAAAATGGGGAAAATTACTAAATGCTATTGATGAGGTACACAATTATGAGTATTTTGGACTTGTGTAATAATTTGTCACTAGACAGACACAGTATTTAAGTGGGTCTCCCATGCCATCTTGTGAAGTTCATATGCAATCTTTTGTCTCCATTAGTATAATTGTTTGTACATTAACATTAACATTAGGAGTACAAATTATAGGATTTGTAGACCTTGATAAGTATGATTAATTGGGTCTTGGGTCCAATTAAAAGTTTGGATGCATTCCTAAGGGAAGGGGGCCTAGGGGCATTTTGGATACTTTCGTTATTTCTTAATTGTTTGTGTTATCTTAATTCTATATTTAAAAATAGTTGAAGGGCATTTAAGTTAAAAGAGTGTAGTATTATTTTTTATCATAGTAAAAGCTACAGTCCACCAATCTTAATTAAAAAGGAAAATTACTCATAGGTCCTGTTTAAAATATATGTATTCTATTTAATCCAACAACTTTTTGAGTAGACTAAAAAGTCCTACTCTCTCTCTCTCTCTCTCTCTCTCTCTTCTTTTTGTCTCATTCTTTACGTTTTCCTTTTTTTTTTATTATTTATTTTTATTTTTTTTCTACGTTTTCCTCCCTTTTTTTTTGTTATGGATGACGACCGGTGATTACACATTTCTTATTCTCTTTCTCTTTCTAATATATAGTCATCGGTGACCGACGACCACCATTGATTGGGGTTCATCGGCAACCATAAACCATCGACATTAACTTTTGACTTCATCCTCACCGACGGCAAAGGAGATGAGTAGATGTACTCAAATCTAATGAGTAGATTTACATGAGATCCGACTAGATCTAAACAAAAAAATAGCTTCCAGAGCATAATATTCTTTCTATAGCTATTCTTTCTTTCGATTTCTCAATTTTCTACCTTTTCTCTGTTACACAAGTCTATTTTTCTGTTTTAATGGAGAAAATTTTCAAATTCTAAATAAGTTGTTTTTGAGTATTAGTTACAGGTGATGAAAACTGTAAAATTTTGCAGTTTTAATTTTTTTTGGTACTGGAATGAATTATGGTTTAAAACTGTAAAATTTTACAGTTTCATAACATGTTTTTTAGTTTGATTAATAAGGATAAATACTTAATAAATTTTTGCTCTGAAACTATAATATTTTACAGTTTCAAAACTTGTTTTTCAACTTGATCAATATTAGAGATTATTTGCTTAAACCCTACAAAAATTGAAAAATAACATATATTTTTTCCATTGTTGCTATTTTTTGTTGTTACACTTTTTTTCCTTTTAGTTTATTAATATTTAGCACATTTTGTTATGTTTATTTGCTCTAATTTCTCCATCTTTTTTTTTGGGGACAATATTCTGGACATTCTGGTGAGTCTCCAATGATGTTCTTAACGTCTAGAGAATATTCTGGATATTCCGGTGACTTCCATTGGCATTCATAACAGTTCGGTGAACTTCCGGCAACTTCCTGGCGATACTCCGACGACTTCTTAATGATGTTGAATATTTCGGCGAGTCTCCGGTGACCGTCTTACGGAAGTCCGACGGTAGTGGAATGTAAGAGCGTTTGTAAAAAAAAAAAAATTTTGAAAAATAAGAATTTTTGGTAACAATTAAAAATATGTAAGACTAATTGGTACAAATATTTTATTTTAAAATTAGATAAATTTTAGACTTTATATATGAGACCTACTTATAAGCTCCCCTAATTAAAAAGAGATGAATGCCTAACACAAACAAAGGTCATCATAAATACTAGGGAAATTCTGTACACTACATTGTCAAGACCTCGTCAACATTGGGCTTTTCACACCATTGAAGATGTCTATTCATTTGTAACAGTAATACTAGAGTCCAAACAAATATGCCAATTAAGCCTTCGTTTGGATGGATTTTTTAGTCTGATTTTGACTATTTGGCTAAAAAAAGTTATATTTGAGATGATAATTATTTTTTTTTGTAATTGATTTGATAGTTGTGAAAGAAAAAAAATAAAATGATTATGACTTAAATATGACATTTTATATTATTAACTAAAATAGTCTCTGGTATCTTTATTAACTAAATTAGTCTCAAACCCACATTTCACTTAAAGTAGATATATTTGTCTGTATGCCTTTTGTTAATATCTGGCATTATTGTTTTGGTAAAATAATAATGTTAGGAATAATAATAAAAATACAAAAAAAATAAAAATAAATAAATATGAAGCAAATATTATATTAGATGAGATCTACCAACTAGGGGTGATCATGAATTTGTCTAACCTGTCCGAACCGATCTAACCTGATTGATTTTGGATGGATGCATGTGTTTCGGCGGACGAATATGTATGAAATATTTCAAAATCCACGAATACGGTTCGGATGATAGATCAACTATTCTGCACACTGCATGAACCTGATCCACACATAGATGAAGTTAAAATAAATAAATAAATAAATAAAAAATAAAAAAAACTGCTAACAAGTAACAATATAGAGTAGAAATAATAAAATATATATTTTTATGAAAGTGAAAAATATTACCTTAAAACTATATATGCGCGGTGCCATAGCCTATTATAGACAAATAATACATATTTTTTCAAATTACTAATTATCGGAGATGATAAAAGTTATGAATTATAATTTAAAAAAGTGCTTAAAATTTGTGAAGTCCAAACCGACAAACCGATTGGATCCATTCATCAACTCGCATGACTTGCTCAATCCGCATCCGTCAAACTAGTGGATAGATGCGGATTGATTTTTTTAATCTATCTAAATTTAGACAGATGACAGATAGGATGCAACTTGACCCAACTTGATCCATGATTACCCCTATTACCAACGCCTAAATGACATACTTAAATACAAGTTTATGTCTAAGTTGTTATATATATATATATATATTTTTTCCGGCTGTCTTAGTTTTTTTGGTAAGTAATTTATATTTTACTTTATTATATTTGTTAATATTCCTAATATTATTGTGAAAGTGGTTAATACTGAAGAATGGGGAAAGAAAAATGCTCAAGCTAAGTGGATATGACCCTTCTTTGAGAACTTCTAAAAAGTTAGTTAACCTATAATTGAAGGCGTCGGTTACGGATAGGCAAGGTTGCTGTGTAAGGGATATAGTAGTCACTATTGTATAGTTAAATGGGTTAATTTTGGAACTTATTTGGATAATTCAAACCGTTCACATTTTAGAGTATATCGAGTAGAACATACGTGCAAAAAATCAAATTAATTGATTATCATTAATCCTTTTATCTACTCACATTTATATATTCAAAAATAAATGACAATTGTGATAGCTTTAAAAGACTTTAAACCACAATTGTCATTTATTTTTGTATATATAAATATGAGTGGATAAAAAGATTAACGATATCTGATTAAGTTGATTTTTGACAAGTATATTCTACTTGGTTTTTTGCAGGTATATTTTAAAATGTGAATAGTTTGAATTATCAAAATGAACTCATTTAATTGCACAATAGTTACTGCTATATAAGGGGCATGGCAGCCACTCTAAGTTCTAGTTACGACGGGGAGAGTTATGGTAGCATTGACAATAGGAATGAAAAAGATGAGGGAAGGGCTTTCTAAAAATGTTGATAAATAAAAAAATAAACAGAATTTATGTATGAAAAAGTTTGGTTAATAAGACGAGCTCGCAAGTGTTTTCTGTTTTTTTGTTTTTGATAGGAATTTGAGTGTATACTATTGATAATGGCCTTAGTCCTCGGGCTGGTGCTGTTCTCGTGGCCCAGCTTTTCGGGTGGTACTTGATTAAATTTCGGGCTGGTCTTGATTCTATTGGCTGGGTTTACTTTGAGGGCCATGTGTTCTCCTTGGGTTAGGGCTTGGGCTAGGCACTGCAAATTGTGATTGCATTGGGTTAAGCTTGGACTTTCTTTAATTCATGAATTAGGAGTTGAAGTTGCTTATTAAAACACTAGCTTTGTGACAAAAATAAAATAAAATAAAGAAGTCATTTATTCTGTGCTATTAAAATTTTTTAGGTTCTGTTTGAATTATAAATTTGGGTAGAGATCTTGAAAAAGAAAAAAAAAAAAGGTGAGGGAAATGGAGGAAAAAATTAACTTATATTTCATTTACATTTTCCTTATATTTTATTTTTTATTTATTAAATTCTTATTCAAATCTATGATCTAAACACAATTTTAAGAGAAAATATTATTTAAATTTCTTTTTCCTACTAATATATGTTCTTAATTTGCTTTTTCAATATTCCTTGTGGATAACCGAAGCACCGTATGCATTGCCTATGTGGTATTTCAAATTAATTATATACTAAATTTTTTTTTTCTTTTTCTGTTGAGGTTTGGAGACAAAGAATAACTCATTTAATTTTTGTTGAGGTTTCTCATCTACCGCCTGTTTCATATAGATAATCACATAATAATTTAGGATTATTTAACATTTTTCCCTTTCTTGTATGAAACCCTAAATGACAATTATTTTTCAACAATTCTTAGGTACTTAGAAAAATTAACAAAATTACATTGTGTGAATCAAATTCTTTTTGCGTATCGCTTACGCCACATCAAATTTAAATATGTACAACAAATTTAAATTTGTATACTTTTTTGGGTATTAATTTTTATGTTATGTTTGATTGAATTAACCGTGAACAGCTATCCGCTTTACACTCTGACTATCGGTCTGTTAAGATGCCTCAACTGCATACATTATTGCACTTTCACTTGACACCTATTATAATGATAAACGGCTCATCTTACCATAACCGTCTCTTGAATTCTCAACCATGAACAAACGGTGAAAACTACTAAACTAGAATACGATAGGGGCATAGAGAATTTTTAGTGGAGTGCTGAAATATGTAGAGATCGAAAAAAACACCAACGGCGAAAGTACTCTACTGGAACCATGATTTTCTTGATGCGCATTATTATTTTTATTTTTATTTTTCAAAAAAATGTCATGACTTCCGATGAGCAAATTGTGCAATGGCATAATTTTTGAACATGTAATTTCAAATTAAATTGAGCAACGTTTCAATGGTTCGATCTCATTTGGTTTAATGATTTTATGATATAGTTTGATTTCAAATTTCATGAAATTGTACATAATGATTTGATGTTGATTTCTTTGTAAACTAACTTAAGCCTAACAATTTTTTTCTTCGTAAATTTTAGTGCAAAAACATCATACCAAGGAAATTAAAACGTACAAGCTAGTAAGTTTCCTTCATTAGAAAGAAACCACAGCAACAACAATGTGATATTTTCTACACGTTTTTCACATTTCCTCTTGAGCCATAGTCCCACGATAGGGGGTCAACAATGTATTGATGTCTAAAACCAACAAACTCAACATCTTCTTTATTTACGTAAATTACGCAGACTTCCCATGAAGTTTAAAAAAAATAATAAAAAAAAAGTCTTATAATTTTGTATAAGTATATTAGGTTTCTATAAAATTTTAATTCATATAACATTTAATTCATTTTTTATTAATAATTAAGTGAAGCACCGATAAATCTCAAATAGTGATTTTATGAACTGTTTGGTCCTTCCTTTTTTCTTATGGACTCAAAGGTCCCATTCTAGTATGAATTACATAGACAGCTAAACATAAATGCGGGTATGTTATGTGTTAAAACATAAATGTGAGTTTTCTCATAATATTGAAATTGCTAAATATAACACTTAAAAAAAAAAAAACTTTTAGTGTATTTTTTTCCGAAACGTAACACTTCAATATAATACTCTAAAAACGTAATACTCTAATGTAACATGCTAAAAAACTCCTTAGTATACTTTTCACAAACATAAAAACTTAACATTTTAAAAAAATTCCTTAGTGTACTTTCCTAAACGTAACTCTGCAATCAATGTAACACACAAAAACTCCTTAGTGTACTTTTTCCAAACGTGACACTCCAAAAACATAATATTCCAGTGCAACAGACTAAAAAATTTCTTATGTACTTCTCACAAACGTAAAAACATAAGATTTAAAAAAAAAAAAAAAAACTCAGTGTACTTTTCCTAAACGTAACACTGTAATTAATGTAACATACAAAAACTTTTCAGTGTACTTTTTATAAACGTGACATTCTAAAAACGTAATACTCCAGTGTAACACATTAAAAAAATTCCTTAGTGTACTTTTCTCGAATGTAACAACATAACATTCCAAAAAATTTCTTGTTGTATTTTTCTCAGATGCAACACTTCAATTAATATAATACACAAAAACTCTTTAGCATACTTTTTCCAAACGTAACACTCCAAAAACTTAGCATTTCAATGTAATACACTAAAAAACTCTTTAGTGTACTTTTCTCAAACGTAATAATGTAACATTTCAAAAAAAAAAAAAAGTTTAACGTATTTTTTCTAATCAATGTAACATACAAAAATTTCTCAGTGTATTTTTTTCAAAGTAACACCCTGATGTAATACTCCAATATAACACTAGGAAATCATACTAACAGAAATGTAGATTTTTACTCCCGACAACCAACACTTCAGTCACTAATCCCCTTAAAAAGAATCTTACACACCTCACATTTCTATTCCAATCTAAAAAATGAACACAAAATTGGAAATATAAATCATAAAAAATATTTACTTAAACTCAAATGGCACCAAATCAAATAAATACAACATTTTAAAATAAAAAGGACTAATTGGTTCATAAGAAAACTCTTAAGACTAAATGGATTAACATTCCCTCATATGAGATTTATGGATAAATTTTCCTTAATAATTTAATAATTATATGAATAAAAAAATGGAAAAATTAAGAGTACATCAATGTACATGTTTCTATTGGAGTTATAGAACATTGAAGGTTTCCTTACTAGTTTGGTTGAAGGATTTGATGAGGGAAATAAAAAGGGAAAGGAAAATTGAATGAAAAGAAAAAAAGAATTCCAAGTTATGTTTGGTTGAGTTGGGAAATGGAGAAAAAAAAGAATCTAAGTGAAGCCAAAACACAAAAAATATGATTGCATTTCTCTCTCACTTTCCTTTCCATGTGTTTTCTACTATAACCAAACAAAAAGTGGAATTACATTTATTTTTCCTTTTCTATTTCTCCCATCAAATCATCCAATCAAACACAGTTTTAAGGATTCAAATTTTAAAAGGATAAGGAAAAAAAATTTAAGCTAAATGATCCAAAATGACCTTATAACCTAAAAATCTTATATTGTTTGTTCTATCTATTCGTCATCTCTCTTTCTCGATTATCTTCTTCTTCTTCTTCTTCCTCTCTCTCTCTCACTCTCTCTCTCTCTCTATGTATTCTATTCTCTCTCTACCGCAAACACTATTCAACCACATTTGACTGATGTTACTTCAACTGCATCCACTTATTACTGTCAAAATCAAATTTGTTGCCACCGTTCATCAACCAAGTCTTCGCTATTTGTCATCATTCGCAACTATGATGTATTGTACCGACTATAATCAATATTTGAAATTTGAAACCATCATCGCTATCAAATGTGTTGTTTATATGTATATATATTTCATTATTTCTTTATCTTTCTCTCTTTGTTATCTCTCATTTATCTTTCTTTGTTCTCTCTTCTTTTTATTTTATTTTTTTGGGGTCAAAATAATGTGATTTTGCGTAGTTAATATTCACCATCATAGTGAAATTTCAAAGACAATAAGTGAAATTTCAAAAAAAAAAAAAAAAAGAAAATTTTCACTGACGTTGAGTAAAATGTCAAAATTTCAAATAGTGCAATTTCTCTGTGTGAAATTTCATGGATAGAAAATGAAATTTGAAAATTTTCATTGAGGACTTTCTAAAATATTACTAACAATGAGTGAATATATATTTTGAAAAAAATTTCTAAAAAGTCTTGAGATCGTTGTCGGAAACCTTGTCAGAAATTTGCCCCCCTCTAAAAAAAAAGGGCAACCGGTGGTGAGTCATTGGAAAATCCTCCAGGATATTAGTGGCAGTTGAAGGTAGTGGTGTTGGATGATGTAGTGAACTAATGATAGTTTTTTCCATAAAATATTTGGTGTCCTTAAACTAAGAAGTTTTTTTTTTAGGGCAAACTTCACTTTACCTCCCTATGGTTTAGGCCATGTGCGGATTACTCTCCTGACTTTTAAATATCACCACATAACCCCCCTGTGGTTGATGGAGTAATGTGCATCGTTAGCTTTTCCGTGTATTCTAATTGACTGTACAGTGCACGCGAGTGTGGTGCAAGTAGGCATGAACTGATGATGTTCCTTCGCAATGAAAAAACCAAAATGCCCATAGGGTTAAACATAAAAGCTTACCTTGCCTTTTATATTGCCTCCTTGCTTTGTATGTTGAGTTGCAGGCTAGTCTACCCAGCAAAAATGTCATCTTCAAGCATTGGAGGTGGAGAAGGACAAATGTTGAGGTTCATGACCAAGAAATGTTGTTGTGGAAGAAAAGTATCCATTAGAATCGTGGAGTCCGAGAAGCCTTCAAAAGCTAGGTTGTACTATGTTTGTGAAAATATGGGTTTGAGGGGTTGTGATTTCTGGGCTTGGTGCAACCCAGTTGGATATGCTCCCATCTATGGAAGAGATGAAATTGATGATGAGAAGCCAAGAGTTGAGAAAGGTGTTCAGCTTAATAGAAAACTGATGAAGCTGGAGATGAAGATGGAGGCACTGACCAGGATGATGAAGACATCTATGGTGGTTTTTCTTGTGTGTTTCAATTCCACCATGTTAATGTTCAGTATGAAATGAATTTGTAAGAATTTGTAAGGTGCTTTATGTACTTGATGTATGTTTGAAAGAAATGAAATTATGTTTATGAAACTTGTGATTTTTGTATGTTTTTTTTTTGTTTTTTGTTTTTTTTTTTTTTACTGCAACATTGAAAATTATTCCAACAAATTCATAATTTCTTTTATTGGAAATTTTTTTTTACAAATTCTTAATTGGAAAAAAATCAACCCTACTGAGTTTAATTGGAAAAAAAATCAACAAATTCTTAATTTCTTTTACTGCATTCCAATGCAAAATATACAACCAACATTTCCAATACAAACAAACTGACTGTATACTTGAAGTAATGGTAACCCTACTGAGTTGATTTGCAAAACAACAGCTCTCATTCCAAATCAATGCACTTGAGGCAATGGAACAAAAATGACCAAAAAAAAAAAAAAAAAAAAAAATCTGAGATTCACAATGCTATTCAATACCAATCCATTTACAGAAGTATGCTGCATTTGAAAACCATTCTCAAAAATCATAATTCTAGATACAAACTATAGCTTAAATACAAAAACCACAACTCTAAATACAAAACATAACTCTATATACAAAAGCCATAACTATAAGTGTGTGTCTATCCTTTCTTAGCTTAAATACAAACACAACACATCCCACAGTATTGTTTCATTACAAAAACATAAATAATAATAGGTAATCCTATAGTCTACTTTGACTCAGTTGCCAGTTCTTTGTCTAGTATCCTTGCTTTGATTGTCTTTAGTACATAAGTTACTAAAACAGCATACCCTCTGACATTAGCATTCGCTCCAGTATTCACTCAAGTTCTTCCAACATTGACTGCAGATGCAGATGCATTAATTGGTCCTCTACTCTTCCCACCAACTGTTATTTCAGGTCCTTTGCCAGGACCACTTGATGCCTTTCCACCATGGGTTGGTAGTTTTGTGGGCTGCAACAACATTTTCAATTAACAAACTGAAAAGTTACAAAATTAAAAAGTTGGTTATATAAACAAGTGAGTTACCTGAGTGGATGACCTAGTACTCCTCATCTTTAATCCAATAAAAGCAGTACGTATTGGTGGTTGAGATGCTGTTTGGCCTCCTCTTCTAGTTTGGATGTTACTAGACATCTGAGGCAAAAAAATTTCCAGTTAGGAACAAATTGGGCAAACTACTGTTAGTTTCTTACTTGAAGTTACAAGTCAACATTAAAAGTTGGTTACCTCATTTGATGGGATGTTTGTTGTTGGAGTAGGAGTACGAGTAAGAGTAGGAGTAGGAGTTGATGAAGGTTGAGATGATCGCCCACTAGTACATCTCTGCTGCAACAAACAAATTAAGTATACAATAAATTAAGTATACAACAAACAAATAACAACACGTGTACAATAAATGAATGCATAAGTATACACTAACCTTCACCATTTTGGACTTAGGATGCAGTTTGTTCTTGCATGACCTCTGATTGTGCCCCTTCTGCAGACACTTAGCACATGTGACATTGATGTTCTTCCTTGATGCCTTGTGTGGATTTCTTGGCTCATTTGCTTGTCTGTTTCTTAACTTCTTTTGTCTGCCTGCTAATTTCTTTGCTTCTGGTGGATTCAATTTCTGGCCACCTTCTTTATACTCATGCATGTCTGGAACTGGGTGTATCATGGATGCATAAGTATCCAAGTACCTAGACTTGCTGTAATACTCATACACATAGGCTTCTAGCTGCTCATGATTGATTTGAATGGCACTGATGGCATGACTACAAGGCAAACTAGACAAATTCCATCTCTTGCAACTACATGTCATAGTACTTAGGTCCACTATGCACCTCCTCTGAAAATGATCAACCTCAAATTCCAATTGTCCACACCAGGTTGCAAATCAGTTCCTTGATTCCACCTTCAACTTCTCAAGTTTGTCATGAATATTGGGACAAATTTCACCACTGTATTTTGCCATTTCAGCCTTTTTAACTTGAATCCTTTGCATCAATTTCCTTCTGATCCATTCAAACATGGATATTATTGCTAGCTCTCTAACTTTTAGAATGTAAGAATTGAATGACTCACTCAAATTGTTCACAAGGATGTCACACTTGCTCCTTGGAGAAAAATGTGACATTGTCCACAAAGTAGGGTCAGTCTCCCACAACCACTCTACAACTGTCTTCCTATTTCCAGTCTTAGGATCAGCTTCTTCAATCTTCTTCATCCAATAATTGAATTTATGCATATTTCTAGTTGATGCAGCTTTCCAGAATAGGTCTTTCAACACACAACCACTGTATTTTGTCTTGAAGTTACTATACATATGTCTCAAGTAGTATCTTTGATTAGCAGTAGGTTACAACTCTGCAAATGTTTTAACCAACCCCTTCTATCTGTCTGCTATAAATGTCCACCCCATCTCCTCAACACTCCCAATATCACTCATCAATTCCTGAAGAAACCAAGATCAAGAGGCTTTACATTCTATCTCAACCAAAGCCATTGCAATAGGATACATGTTGTCATTTCTATCTCTCCCAATAGCACTAAGTAGCTTCCGTCCAAAAATCCCTTTGAAATGACAACCATCTAGTCTTATTATTAGTCTACACCCTGCTAGAAATCCATCTTTCTGTGCACTGAGTCTGAAATACATTCTTTTAAATGTAGGCTCTGTCTTTTCAGGATTAGCTGTTATTGAAATGTGTGAGGTTGGATTTTTCCTAACAACTGTAGCTGCATAATCCCTAATCCTATGATATTACTCTACCAAATCCCCTGCAATTATCTCCCATGCCTTTCTCGTTGCCTTATATATTTGAAACCTACTTGCATCCACCATTTTGTCTTTTCTAATTTTTTTTCTTGAAAGAGGCTATGTTAATGGAAGGGTCATCTCTCACCTCATCTACAAATTTCTTCCCCAAGTACTTAGAGTTGGCTTGTTTGTTGCTGCAATTCCTCCCATATGTGTGTTTCCCCTCTAGAGTTTTGATCTGAAAGGTTGGGGTTCACCTAAATGGAGAAGCATGTATCCTCAAAGTACAACCATGCATACAAATAACAGTGATCCTAGCACTCTCATTTTTTATGTACCTTATATCATAACCATGCACCATATTAAACTCCCTCAAATACTCTCTGCTTGGGGATTCAAAAATTTCATTCCAACTACAAGTTTGGGATCCTTCATCATCCATTTTTTGTATTTTGAGTATCCAGCATCATCTAATGATCCTTTTAGACTAATTAATTCATTATCATCATCAACATCTGAATACCAACCAACATGACCTGGTAGATTAACTTTAGGTAGTGGTCCTTCAATTCTTCTGTGTGAGGTTTACTTTCCTTTGCACTATCCTCAGAAGTCTCAGTATCACTATATTCTTCACTAACTATATAGTCCAAGTCCTCAGAATCATCACTATCAGTTCTCTCTTTATCAGCCAAAAATTCAGTCTCACTCTGTGCATTGTCACTTTCATTAGCCTCATTACCTTCTATAAACTCAATGTCAGTAGTATGCTGCAATCCCTTCTCATGTTGGGTATCGTTACCTTCATGTTGTGTATCACTACCCTCACATCCCTTACCCACTGTAGACACCCCATTTTTGACCGTCCTCAATACTTGGATGTCCTTGCAGGTACATCCAGTGACAAGTGTGATTGCTTGTCGAGTACTCGAAATCCGCGGTGAAACACGATAGGTTTGAGCTTTCCAAACTCTACATGCATTCTTTCTCATTTTTGGACCATGCCTTGGTCCTTCCATATTGTGGTTTATGGTGCATTGCCGGCCATGCATCTTGCACTTCCCGCCATTGATGAGGCTTGCCGGCCGGCCACCAATGCATCAGTTGATATTTTTGTAGATATTTTGACAGCTGTTTGCACAGACGAGCCCATCTGCTTGCACGTGGATGGCTGGTTCTCTTCAATGAGCTTTTGTATCTTCTATATATAGAGCTCATCTATACGCATGCAAAGGGTTACAAAGTTTGAGTTGAGTTATATTTCTCTCTCTCTCACTCTAGAATTCTCTCTCTCTCTCTCTCTCTCTACATTTTATGCTTGAAAGTGTGCTTTCTACACATATTTGCCCTAGCACCCTTAGCCAAACACCTTCACCTTAGAGTTGAGGATCTTGGTGGCTTTGTTTGAGCTCCTTGGAGTGGTTTTGGCTAAGAAGTTTGGCTGCTTGCTTGTTGTTTTGTTGCTGTGCTTCAAGGGTAAGGATTTCACCATTTTAGGCTTTGTTTTAGTTCATTGCTTTGCCATCTTTGTATGCTACTTTGAAGCTGGTTTTAGCCTCTAATTTTTTTTTTTTTTTTTAAGGTCTTAACATGTTGGTTTGAGCTTTGTTTGGTTAGGGGGTGGTTCCCTCTCTTTGCTCTTTGCTCTTTGGCTTGTAAAGCCTTTTGAGCCACCGTTCTTAGCTTTTGTGACATCCTTTGTTTGGCCTTTCTACCACTGAAACTCAGTGGTAGAAAGTTAGTTTTGAGGACCAAAATAGGAGGGGGTGGTCCCCCCTCCTTGTGTCTTGTTTGCATGTGTTGATGGCCTACTAGTTGAGCGTGTTTTTCTACCATCTCTTGGCCTGATCTCAGCATGTTTTTGGCATTTTTTTTAACATGTTATAACTCTATTTTTGGCTGGTTGGAGCCCCTCTTGTTTGCTTCTTACACATGTAGTGTAATTTTGTTCACTAGCTTAACTTGCTTAATGAGTTAGCCTATCATGTTAGCTTGTGTTAGCTCCATCTCAGCATGCTTTTGCTCATGTTTTGTCATTCTTTAACTCTGTTTTGAGTGGTCTTGGTCATATGGTTCATGTTTTGTATAGCCATAGTGCAAATGGCCTTGACTGGCTTTGAGTTTCAAGGTCTTTAACATGCTTTGCTTGAGTTGTTTGCATGATATGGCATCATTTAGCATATGATTTCAGAGCATATACCACTATCATACTCTCACATACTTCACTTCTTCATTGCTTTTGAGGGTGGTGTATTATGCCTTGCTTATGGGCTAACATGTGTGCATGTTCTCTTAGCCTTTTGAGCTTCTATCTCAGCATGTTTAGACCATTACTTTGGCATGTTTGAGGTCTATTCATAGTTGGTTTGGCCATTTGAGTTTGATATTGCATGGTTCTAGTGTAAAGCTCTTCACTAGTTTTAATGCTTAAGTCTCCTAACATGTTGTACATGAGTTGTTTGCATGTTAGTCTTTTTTTTTTTCTTTTTTTTCTTTTATGCCATATCAGCACTGAAATTTCTGCCACCTCCCTTATTTTTTCACTTTTGATTTGTTTTGAGGGTTGGTTGGTCTTAAAGTTGTGTTTAAGCTTGAGATTGAGGCTTGTGCTTAAATGGCTTTAACCTTCTTTTGAGGGTTCCTCCTAGTCAAAGGCATGGTTTCTCTCATGTCTTAAGTCATCTTTTGATTGACCTCTTTCTCATTAGAGGACTTTCACATTGGACAAATTGGTTAATGAATGGCTTGGTAACTTAAAATGTGTAAACAAGAATTGAATCAAGTAAAACATGCTAAGATAAGCATTGCTGTTTGCATTGTATTGTGTTCAATTGGACGTTATATTGAACACAAGGTGGATTGGTCCATTTCATACTCAAAGTGATGAAAATGAGCCAATCCCCTTTGTCTCCATTGCTTTTGATTATCCATGATAAGGTAGTGGTTCTTGAGTCTAGTTTGTTGTGCATTGATTGAAATTGTATAAAGTTGGATCTTTGGCCATCATGCATTCAAGATGCTTGATTGATGGTTTTGGATCCAATGGTGCCTCTCCCTTGATGTTTTGAGATGATAAGGAGTGGCACAGTACATACATACCCTTAGGAGACCCTCTATTTTTCTCTAGTTTGTGCTCTGTTGCAGAATGGTGATACAGCACACCAGTGGCCGGTAATGCCTCACTGATGGCCGGCACTGCTTCATCCTTGGCTGGCACTGCACATCTTTGGTTAGCAGGCCATTGGTGCATTCCCTAGCTTTGATTTGGTAAGGTGGAGCAGAAACTTCTTAGAGTGACCCTGCAAATAGAGCCTCTCAAGAGTAAACCGGAAGGTGTTTCGAGGCGGCAACCGAGCGCATGCATGTTCAACTTCCTAGAGCAGAGCTGAGGCAGCATTTACTTATTAGTTAGCATGAATTTGTAATTAATTAATTTGTTAATTAATTAAAGTGTTGTAATAATTAGAAGTAGTTTACTAGTTATTCAATTTGGTTTGTAATAATTAGTCTAATTAGTTTAATTAGATTAGTTAGTTAGCTTAGCTTAGCTTAGATTAGCTTAGCTTTCATTCGGACCCTCCTTCGGGAGGGCGCAATGTTGTAATAAGCGTGCGTATGTGTGTGTATGTCTTCCAACCCCACTTCTTTCTCCCTTTTACTTAACTGCTTTCGATGGTTAGTTTTAAGCCATTTTTCAATTAACATACCTTATGCTTTGCATGTTTGGATCGTTCATCTTGTCTTGCATGCACCGGGCTCGGCGCATCATTCAAACTACATCATATTTCAATACCTATTTGAATACGTGTATCAAATCGTTGCATTCATATGCCATCTTAGATAGCCGAGCCTATTTTAGTTGCATTATTACATGTGTTGCATTAGGCATCTTGTATAGTTAGGATCATGCATGATTTCTAATTAGCTTTTGTTTTGGCTTGGAGTACACTGTGAGTGTTACGCTTTAGCATACTTGCATGAGTGTGAGTGTTGCCATGATAGCATGCTTGCCATGAGGCTATTTGCTTAAATGCTTAACTGCATGAATACCTGTGGGTGAAGGCTTGGTTGCCTGAATTGGAACAATTCAATGATTGTGAGTTTTAAGCCCACTTTGCGAAGTGGCAAAATTAGGTTTTCTAAAGCCCACTTGAGGGTGGCAAATCCGCACTTTAGCCTACTTGCGAGTAGCACTTTCAAACCATTTTCAAAAGCAAACATGACTTGATTTGTTCCAAGTCTCGTGACTTAGTCTATACTTGTATGCTGTGCGCATCACATAGTAAGTTAGCTAATAAACCGAATAAAAACACATGAAGTTTATAAAACAACATATCATGGTAGTAGAGGCCGATCTTTGATCGGGCGAGCGGGGGTGCTCATTTCAGGACCTTTCCCTCTCGTACCCAAGTTCCCGAGCCGAAGCAACTTTGGTGATGACGGACACGTGGCCTTTGGCACGAGTCATGGTTTTCTAAATTTCCCAAAAACAAAATATTTAGGTGGCGACTCTGTAATATGGCAAAGCAGCCTATGTTTGGCGCTTTTTCATTCAAAATTGATTTTCCAAAACCAGTTGCTAGATTTGGACTCTTTGGTGTTTATCAGTCTCACATTGCACTTTGTGAGATTAGATTCAGAACCGTGACAGGAGTTCGAATTGTAGTAAGACCAATTTGCGTCTTTTTCGAAAGAGGAGGGGGGGCGCGAATAAAGTCGGGTCTACACCACATCCTCACCTTCAGCTACCTCTGCACTATCATCTGAGTCATTCCCAATGTCATCAATTATGATGTCAATATTTGACAAGTTTATATCAATACTGTCTGTGTCAGTACCACATAAGGCATTACCACCCTGCTCCGTGTCACCACCACCTATGGCATTACCACCCTATTCTGCACCATTGGGATTTGATAACAACTCACCATTCGATGACAAAACCATAATAGGATCTACACCCTTCTCTACATAAACTACTACATAATCCAAACCCTTATAAGCCTCAAGCATTTTCATCACATCAGCATCACTATAAATTGTTTTCAACCCAACATCTAAATTATAACCAGGCCACGTATAGTACATATCTATGTTTGCTCATTTTCCATTATCCAGGTCATGATAAAGGTCTCTTAACTCAAATATAGACATTTTGTCAAGGTCACAATTAATTATTTCATTCACCCTACCACCCTCATAAACAACATGTGGATGAAAGACAAAATGGCCCCCATGGTGCATTTGAACAGTTATGAATTTCTCTGACATTTTTAGCATTCACTCCTAAAGTAGAAAAGACTTTCATCAATACATTTTGGGACCACAATCCACAACCCACAACCCACAACCCTAAACCCTAAACAAAGATATAGTCATGCATGTAACCAACATAAACTAAAATAATAAATAATCCCTAATTCTCAAACAGATTACACAAAACAGAAACAGAATATAAAAACATAAAGTAATAAAATTAAAAAACCTATTCTTCAGGCATAAAGCTAAAAGTTAATTGAAGAAGGAAACACACAAAGTAATACACTGAGGATTAGGGATAAAAAGTTAATTGAAAAAGGAAACAAACAAATTAATACACTAAGGATTAGGGATAAACTTCACCTTTTCAATGCATACCCCACACAAAACACAATGACAATAAACAAACAAAGTAATAAACTAACATCATTCACTACAAATAAACAAACAACCATAGGGGACCACAGTATATGAACAACTTTATATATACAAAAAACCACCATAGCAACAGGATATGAACAACTGCATCACACACAGTGCCATGACAAAAAGTTAACCACTAATGGTACGAAAAAGGGAGGCACACAAACCCTAATATACAAAACATACGGGACCACAGTATACAACAACAAAAAGTACATCAACTAACATTTTATATACATATATATATATATATATTTATATATCAGCAAATCAAACTGAATGAAACACAAAATAAAAAGCAATGATTGAAAAAATACCTTATAACTTATTCTTCGTGAACTTTTGGGCTTCATTTGCTTCGTAAATCTCCAAATCAGTGACAATTGAACAATCGAAGCCCTACTTTCTCAAATCTATACACTATTTCGTTCGATTGAAACCCTAATTTGTTCAATTGAACAACCCTAATTTGTTGAATCGTTCCATCGAACAACCTAGTTCCCTTCACTTTCCTCTTCTCAGATGCACGACTTTTGGAAGTGAAATTGGTAAGCAAGCTTCGATATATATATATACAAGGGCAAATTGGCCTTTTTACGTCTTCCATTCACGGTGTTAATGGTGCACATTACTCCATCAACCACAGGAGGGTTATGTGGTGATCTTTGAAAGTCAGGGGGGTAATACGCACATGGCCTAAACCATAGGGGGTAAAGTGAAGTTTGCCTTTTTTTTTTTTTTTAAATTGTCCTTAAACTAATAAAAACTATTAATTGGGAACCAAAAAAAATAAAAAAATAAAAAAATTATCATTTCTTTTACACTGAAATGTATATTTTTCTTTATTTATCTTTGTGTCTTCACACTATTTGTATTAGTTATGATCTCTTTAGTTTTTACTGAAAAAGGGCCAAAACTGTGATATTTGCTATATTTTCTCTAAATTTTAAGAAAGATGAATAAAGTTCACCCTATTCATTTTTACAAAGTTCTTGCATATGGAAGAAGAAAATGGTAGAAAAATTCTAAATTTAGCATGTTTAAGAGCAGCTAGTGCAAGTGTTGTGGGTATTGATTTTTGACCTCACAACCAAACAGATATCTCTGCTAAGATTTTGAAAACTTAGTTGGAGAGCATATGACATAATAGATTAAGCCAAAACACCTATGCACAAGAGAGTAAGAAATACCATGGTGGCTCATCCATCTGGGGGCACTCCGACGATCAAGTCAGTAACTTCTCTCAAAGTTATTGAATCAAATAAACAAAACACAAGTCAGAAGCATACTTTAGACCCATAGGGGTGCCTTACGCTTATAGTCAACAGTGCTCTCGTCCTCTACAAGTATCACTTCATAGGATTCAAGTATAACACTTATCCCAGACTCTCAGTTAGATAAGAATGATCCCACTCATCTTTATCCAAACAGAGCGCCTCAACTTACCAAGGACTCTTGTTCTCTATCTTTAATCTCGGATTCCGATATTGTTGCGCCATATCTTGGCAATATCATAGTAACCTTGGCAACATAACTCATCTACATGGTTCCTTGGTTAAGAACCTCGGCCACGTGGGTAGTCTAAAAAATATGTACCCATAATTGCCTCATAGGTTCTATTATCTCGACAACTAGAGGTGATGGAACCTACATCGTCTATCCTCTTAACGTGCTAGCTAAACAACATGATGAAGAATGCTCCTTTGACCGAGATCATGGCTCATCAGCGTTAGGAAACAAAGACTCAAATGTCCGCTTATCAAGAACCAACATGTTCTTTTTCATCCAAGATTAACATCTCAACCGAGATTGCACTTCTAGCCGAGATCGTGACTCACTAGCTCAAGAACTTCAAGAGTTCAAGGCCCATGAGTTGTCAAGCCATAATTGCTTCAACTGTTTCGTATCGATTTGTACTTATCACGCAACAGACATATTGCGTCAACATTGACCCATGCTGCCTGACGTCAACTGACATCAGCGTAAGCACGTCTCCCAAGGCATTCGAAATGATTTCGTCGTTGTCCTTTCAGTTTTCAACAAAACTCTTATCTCTCTCTCTCTCTCTCTCTCTCTCTCTCTTTCGTTTATTTACTCCCACAGTTTCAACTCTCTCTCTTTCTTTCTTTAGCCATTCTTTCTCAACAGTTTCCCTTAAACTGTCATTATTGACTGTCCAAGCTTTCTGCAACTGCTCCAATCATCCCAGTTCTGTGATTGTCTTAACAATCTACTCCGATTAAAGGCATTGTTTGACACCGACAAACCAGAATTCGGTGTCTATCTCTTCGACTTCAATCTGTAGGTCTCCCATTCTCTTAATTCTAGTTTCTTCGTTTCATTTCTTTATATTCTTAAGCATGTTCTTCATTGTTTATCACTCTCATTTATCTTTTTGTGCTTGCCACACACTGTTTTCACATATTCTGTGTTTAAATTTGTTCACACTTTGGATATGTTCTTGCTTTTTCTACATTCTTGTTCCTTTTGTGTTCTTCGTGTCTTGTGTATGTCCATGTATCTTAGCCTTCATCTTCTGAATTTGGTTTCTTTTTTCTTGCTATTTCAGATTATTACCTCACATTCTTGCCATTGTTCTTGTACTCCTTAGATTATCATTAGGGTTTGCCAGATTATTTAGGAAAATTGAAACATAGAACACCTTGTGATTCCCAAAATCACTATAACAAGTTGGGTCTTGAATGATGATTTTTTTTTTTTTTGTGTCTCCAAAGAGCTAATTTTGTCACTATAGATATTTGTGAGTAAATATTTTCCTTACCAATTTCGTCATTGAATGTTTGTCACTAAAAAGCGCTGTGAGGAAAAATAATTTTGTCACAAGTGAAATTACTTTAGTGACGAAAATTTTTGTCACCAATAAAACAACATTTTGTCACGAAAAATCTTCATTTTCGTCACCAAGTAGTTATTCAGTATCATATTTATAACTTTAGTTGATGAATAAAATTGTCACACATGTTGATCATTGATAACAAAATAATTTTGTCACAGTAAGATGTAAAATTAATGAAATTGTTCATCTCCAAAAGCCATACATGGGTGATGAAATATATTTCGTGACAAAAATATATATACGTGACGAAATTTTTAGTTACCAAACAACAAAATCAATGAAAACTTTCATATATAAGCTGCAATAAATTTTGTCATGAAAATATTTATTAGCAACGAATAATCACTTTGCCATAATAACAAGTACAAATGACGAAAAAAATTCGTCACTAAACTTGTTTCATATTTTATATTTCAATTTAAATTATTCTTTCATAAATATCCTTGCTCATATTTCAATAGCCTTTTAAATGTACTAAGAAATCTACTTGCCATTATACACCACTCCACAAAAAAATTCACTAAACAATTTATATCATAAATCAAAATATATGCATCAAACAAATTTAATAATAATCTATTAAGTATAACAAAAAAAGCCATCAAAGCAAATCCCAAAATGAACTAACGTGGAGTCCACAAAAAAAAAAAAAAAAAAAAAAAATCAACACTTGATCTTAATTTGCAACTATAACTAAGTATCAGTTCAGGAAAAAAAAAAAATGCAACAGTGAAGTTATATTCATTTGTAATAATTGCATCAAAATTAGTAATGGGCAAGTTCACATCCACCAAAAAAAAAAAAAAAAAAAAAACCTTAGAACTTGATTTTAAGTTTGTCAATTGTTTATTATATTTTTTTGATGATATACATCAACAAAAGCCACAGATTGATCTCAAGGAAATGGAAGAATCTCTAACACAGGAAAATATTTTTACTCATTGTAAATTTTGCACATCATCATTGGTAACTAAACTAATGTGATTAGAACATTATTAAGAACTCAAGTCAATTTTAACCTTCTAAAACACAAACACTCATAGATACAGAGAAGCAGAGATGCCTAAGACAAGAGAAGAACAACGTAATGAAAGAAAATATTACGTAAATCAAACAAAATGAAACTTTGCCAGTACCCAAACAAACAATATGTGGGTTTCAATCAGTAAACAAACACTACACAAAAAGTACTAAACCAGTGTATATATAATAAAAAAATTATACTATATATGTCAACCTTTACTCACTTGAAGAATTGAATCCAACCTAGTACCCAAACATTAACAATCAAATGAATCACGTAAGGCCATGTGTTGGGTTTCTGAATTCAAGTTCGATTTTTCTGAGGAGTGTTGTAAGGCTTGTAAGGTCATGCGTATAGGGAATCATAGGCCTTGTTTGTGTCATTTTTGGGTGTTTTGTGGGAATCGGGAGGCTTGTGGGAAGCAATTCAGTGAGGTGAGTTACAATTTGATGATTGCTTTCACAAATTTGTTAATGATTTGATTGAATTTGATCATTTGGTGTGTTATTGTGGTTATTCTGTTTGAATTGGTTTTTTATTCTGAATTGTTTATGATGGTCAATTGATACAATTTGGCAGTGCATTAGTCAGACTTCGATGAAAATTTATGTAGATTTAGTTGTATGAAAAGATTTCATAGTTTAGGCTTCAGTATTAGTTATGGGTAGCAATTCGGTTATGTGACTTAGAATTTGATGTTTGCTTTTACAGAGTTTTGAATGATTTGATGGAATTTGATAATTTGGTTTATGTTTTTGGAGGTTGTGTTTGGTTTTTGATTCTGTTACAATGTTTGCCTGATGAATAGTACATATAAAGAGAAACATTATCATGGATTACTAAAATAGTTGTGTGAATTGTTGTCAATTGAAAAAAAAGGGAGTCAATAATTTCAAATAATTCAAATCCTACAAATTAACAAAACTCATTACAAAATTACATACAGTGTCGCTTAAAGTTTCTTAAGGGAGTAGTTGACTGCATGTGGGAGATGCAAGATAATGCATTAAAATACAAGACATCTAACAAAAGAAAGGGAATTTCTATTACTTAGCAAATTAGCAATTCTGGCATGAATTTAGACCATGTTTAGCAGGGACATCATTATCATTTATCATTCATTACAAGAACTGAGGATGTGAAATGCAAAACAAGGACATCATTGTCATTTATCAGTCATTATCATTACAATAACTTTGTGATTGGAGGGAGAAAAAAAAAGAAAAAAAAAAGATGAATCATATTTTATAATTATCCAATCCTACTGCTCTTTCAAAAAAAAAATAAAAATAAATAAATAAATAAAGAAAAAACTAGCCATTGTGGCATTTTATCAAACACCTAGCAGACCCATAATCAGAAGCATGCGACTTTATTATGTGTAGAATCACCAACAATTCATTCACTTCAATGGTTATATTGGGTAGAATATGAATATCATAATTAAAATACAAAACATGTTAATCATTCTATTTTCTATATTTTTTTTCCAAATTAAAATCATTCAAGTTGTTCATGGAACCCTTTAAAGTAAAGAAGTTTTGGAGATGTTAGAAGTAACGAATGGAATGACTTTAATCTCATCTTAACATTGAATTCCATTTATGCAAACACGTTTTATGACAAAGTTAGGGTAGAGACTGAGAAACTCAGAGACCTGAAGAGAGAGAAAGAGGGGTAGAGAAAGAGAAACAGACACAACAAACTGACTTAGAACTCATGGTGGTGTTGTAGCTTGATGTAGGTGCAGGATGAACTCACGGTGTGGAGGATGAATCGTCCTCACGGTGGTGGATGCACTTACGGTGGTGGATGAACCGTCCTCACGGTGGAGGATGAACTCACTGTGGTTCTCTGTTACAACTTTGTGAAAGAACTATAGATAGATTAGGGCACAAAGTTCTAATCAAGGAGTTGAAAGGTTTTTTTGGGACTGAAATTTTGATATTATTTCATTAGGCACTAAATCAGAATTTTTTTGGCACTTTAATTTTAGACGTATGTAAAGACAGAGAAAAATATGAAAAAAAAAAATTAAAAATTCATAAATTGGGCGGTAATGTCAAAGTGTTCTCACCAAAAAATAAATCTATGTTTTATGAAATTTTTTAGTCACCAAATTTGCAATTTGTTGTAGTGAGAGAGAGATATGAGAAAAAAACTAATAAACACACACACAAAATAAAAAAGAAGAAAAATTAGTACTCTTTTTTTTTTTTTTTTTTTTTTTTCAAATTACCGATCAATTTGCCAAAATTTTCCCTTCAAAATTAGTGACAAAATAATTTCCTCACTAAAAGGTCTCAAAATATTAAAAATTATTAGTGAAGAAAATATATTTCTCACCAAATAATCTTAAAATATTTAAAATCAAGTTTTTCAAAAAAAAAAAAAAAATGTAAAATTATTGGTGAAGAAAATATATTCCTTACTAATAATTTTATAATTGATGACAAATTTTTTTCTCACCAAAAGTCTCAAAATTTTGGTGCCACCAAAAAAAAATTAGCGGGAAAACCTTCGATGACGAAACTTAATTTTTCCTCCTAAAAAGAAGTATTTATTGATGAAAATAAATTTCATCACCTATTTTTTTTTATTTGTTATATGTGACAATTTTATAATTCATCACGAATTATTCTTATTTAGTGATGAAATTTATTTTCTTCACTACTTTTAGTCACCACAGGTTACTTTTGTTATAATCTTCAAACCAAATGGTACATAGTGCCGCATCGGTCCCTAGGTCTTCAATTTTTTGGTCAGGACACCCAAAACTTGCCTGATGTGGGCCAAAAGGTACCAGATTGAGACAACTTAAGTTACATTTATAGTCTTTGAATTTTGTTTATTTGGTGGAGATAGTGTGTTTTGTGCACTTGTACAGCTTTGGCAGGCAACACGCAAATTCAAGCAAAAAGTGGTGCAAAAGAAGATTCTCCGTGCGAGTAGTGAAAATTGTCAGGTAGGCTCCACCGCACGTGCAGCCCATCACCACTCGAGAAGAAAGTATGGGCGCTCGAGCGGCCCACCTAAGGTTGTGTGAGTGGAAATTCAAGTTTGTTGTTTTGGGAATAAAAAAGAAAAAAAGAGGCTGCTCTTAGGGGTCCTAAAATTCCAAAAGAGATGAGGGGCTAAGGTTTGAAAAGGAGAGTTTATTCCATGGGGGTTTACTCTTCTTCCACCTCTTCCCACTCCTCCATGAGTGGCTAGGCTTCTACTTCTAGGGTTTTGATGAAACCCTAGCCAAGTAAATAGGGTTTTCTTTTTGGTTTTCTTTTATGTAATGTTTGAACAGTTGTATGGTATTCAAGAAGTTTTCAAATATATTTTCCATTATTTCTTCAAGTATTCTGCTTTCTGTGATTGTTGAATGCTTTCTATGCAATGGTTTTTTATTCTTTCATGTTCAAGGTATGAGACGAGCCATACTACGAGGGACGAGTCGTGTTGCTACCCTAGTTTAGAGAGAACAACTTGTACTACTTGAGATGGTTTGTGTCTATACATTGAATGTGTTAATTCTCTTGATCAATGCTTCGAGCTTGTAGTTGTGAAGTATTATTTGGTTCAAACTGTAACATAATTGATTTTCAAATTGAAACCTTATTTATGTTACTAGTGGTGAATTCATTACCCTAGTTTTCTCTAACAATCAGTAATCCCAATCTCATTTTTAATTGATAGTTTAATCTCTTACTTTATTTTATTTATTATTAGATTAGTTTATGAATCAATCATCTCTTTGATCAAAATTAATTTAGGAATTTAACAATTAAATTAGTTTAATTTCACATTTATCCCTGTGGATCAATACCTAGACTTACCATTATTCTAAGGAATTTGGTATAGTTTAGTGTTTATTTTTGGTATGTAAAACGACCCATCAAATTTTGGTGTTGTTGCCGGGTACTTCTGGCGAAATTAATTAATTTAAAGTTACATTCTTATTTTAATTTTTAGTTTAGGATTTTATATTTTCGTGTTGCTAAGTATGCAGAGTTTTTGCAAGTGGAGCTATCATTGAAGTGCAAGCGGAGCGCAACCGAACTTTAAAAACAAACCGTAGCACTAAAGTGCTAAAAAAAAAAATAAAAAAAATACTTGCAAGCAAAGCACCAAAGTGCTAAAAATAGAGAGCTCAAGTGGAGGTTGGAGACAACGGTCTACACATCAAGCACACACAAGATGAGTAAAGCATTTTCGTTAAACCGCTGTGAGTATTCCCTTTTGGTATTTTGCTTCCCTAACTTAGTGCACAAGAGTTAGAACTTAGTGTGTTTGTGTGAGTGGTGTATGCATGGGCACCATTCTTGTCACCTTGAATTGTGGAGTTTGGACCTTGAACTAGAAAGGACTCTTAGGAACCTTAGAGCCTTTTCCCATGTTCCTAGGCTTGAATACCCATATCCATACTTTGAACCATTAGAGATGGCGAACCCGAATGTCCCAAATGGGCCCAATTGGACCCTTAAGGATTACTTCACACCCACTGCATATGCATCACCATCATGCATTCAGTTACTCGATACCACCACTGCTCATTATGAGATTAAGTCTAGCACCATCCAAATGCTCTCATCATTCCATGGACTAGCTCATGATGATCCTTACAAATATCTGCATGAATTTTTGGAAATTCGCTCTACAGTGAGGATCTAGAATTTCACCAATAAGGCCTTAATGTTGCGACTGTTCCCATTTTCATTGAAGGACAAAGCCAAACATTGGCTGAACTCCTTACCTGCTAATTCTGTCACAACATGGGACCAATTACAGTAGATATTTTTGGAGAAGTACTTTCCCATTGGTAAGACCAACCAACTGTAGCTTGACTTTTCGTACTCCTTTCGGATACGATAGCCGTACAGTTCGGACTCCCGTGGTTCTGAATCTGATTCCACAAGTGCAATGTGAAATAAATAAACACAAAAGAGTCCAAATCAGGTAAATCTTTTGAAAAATCAATTTTGAATCAAAATGCCAAAAATAGACTGCTTTGCTAGATACAAAGTCGCCACCTAAATATTTTTGGAAAATTTAGAAAACCCATGACTTGTGCCAAAGGCCACGTGTCCGTCATCACTAAGATTTTCTCGGCTCGTGAACTTAGGTACGAGAGGGGAAGGTCATTAATTGAGCACTCCACTCGCCCGATCAAAGATCAACCTCTACTAATCATGATGTGATTCTTATCTACATTATATGCTCTTGTTCCGATTATTAGACTAACTTTACTATGTGTTGCACACAAGTATAGACTAATTTTCAAAAATTGGAACACTTTGATTTCATGTATGTTTTTGAGAATTTGTTTCGAATATGTACCACTTGAAAAAGTGATCGCATATGTACATTACTCAAATTATTCCAATTCAAGCAATTAGCCTTCAGCCACAGGCATTCAAGTAGATATAGCACTTAAGCACTTAGCCTCATGGCAAGCATGCTAAACATGGCAACAATCACATGCATGCGATATACTAAAGCACAAAAACGCTCACCTCGTACTCCAAGGCAAGCCAAAAGAAGCAAAAGAGTTAGAAAACATGCATGCTCCTAACTAATGCAACATGACTAATGCAACACATGCGATGATGCAACTAATAGGCTCGGCTACTAATTATGACATTTGAAACAACTTGATAGGATGCGGTTTAAATACGTATACAACGAAGCAATAATCGACAATGATTGTTTAGAATGATGAACCGAGCCTTGATGCATGCAAGACAAGTGGATGCAAACATGAGAAATGCTAAATGAAATATGATATTCTAAATTACCTATTATAAGCAAGTAAATAAAAGGGAGAAAGACGTGGGGTTAGAAGATATACACATTATTACAAGCTTGGCCTTCGCACAAGAGGGTCCGAATAAATGAACTAGCTAAGCTACTTAACTAATTAACTAACTATTACAAATCAAATGAATAAATTAGCTACACTAGCTAATTAACTAATTATTACAACAACAAATTAACTAACCAGTCTAGCTAATTAAATAAGAACAACACAACTAACTACTTATTTTAGCTAATTAATTACAAATCCGTTACTCCAAGCACAACATGCTAATATCACAACATCATTTCACAAATCCTGAGAATTGAGGGATGGTTTACGCGTGGATACGGATTTCCACCCGATAATGCTCTCCGTTTTGCTACTGGAATACCTTTGTTGCACAGTTAGAAAATTGCACTATTTTCCCACCTCAGCCTTTGCTCTACTCTGCTAGAAAAAGGACACTGCCTGCTTGGAAAAAGTAGATAGCAACGCAAAAGTAGTGGCCGGCCACCCATTAAAAGTGGGTTGCCGTCCAGTAAAAGTGGCCTGCCAGCCACTAATGTTGGTTCTTTCTTGCAGCAACAAAGAACAAACAAAGCGCAAACCAGAGTATTCTCAAGGGTTGTTTGTCCACCCTGCCTCTCCTTATCAGCAAACAGGTCAAATAAGGAGTAGGCTAGATTCATAAATCATCAATCGACGCAATTTCATTGCATGATGACTTATGAATCAAAGGACACAATTTCAATAAATGGTAAGGAAAGACTCTCAAAAACCTCCTCTCTATCATGATTTGATCAAGGGAAGTGGTTGACTTTGGAAACTTGAACCATTTCATCACTAACAAGTATGAATGACTCAAGTTTCCATGTATTCAATTAACATCCGATTGAATACCAAATTAGCTTATTATCTTGTTCCATTTTAATCCAAGTTTTATTACTTCATTTTAATTACCTTCCATTCCTTAACCAATTGAGTCCAAAAATGAAGATTAAGTCCTCTAATGGAGAGAAGTACCAAACCAAATGTTGTTTTAGGCATGAGAGAGATGTCATGCCGTTGGTAATGAACCCCCAAAGGGATTAAACCTTTAAGCACAACAACCTCAATCTCAAGCTTAAACAAACAATCGATTTGAAACCACTCTCAAAGCAAAGGAAAAACCAAGAAATGGGGGAGGTTGCAGAGATGCTTAGAGGTGAACACAAATATAGAATGCAAGAAATAAATGCTATCAACTCAAATAGGTTGGTGGCTAAGGTCTAAACCACCAAATCTGTGAGAACCATTACACTATAAGCATGCTATACAAAGCATAAATGAAACTAACACATAAAAAAAGTCCTAAATTAAGCTAAAACAGTGCTGGAATTGAAGTAAAAAAAGCTAAAAGAGTAAGATAAAATAATGGAAAATTTAAGCTAGTAAACAAGCCAAAGGAGGGGTGGCTAACCCCTCCATTCTTGGGACATCAAAACCACATTTTTAGCCTCTGAAAACCTCTAGAAATTAGTAGTAAAAAGCTCAAAAAAAGTAAATGAAGAGATGGGAAACATAAGGGCAAAAGCTTAGAAGAAAAGGTTTAAAGAAGGGTGATTAACCCCTCCACCTTTGGTAGCTTTAAACCACAAGTTTCAGCCCATAAAAACAATCCAAAAACAGTTGAAAAATAGTAAGAAAAGATAGGAAAGAAGTAGTGTAAAGATGCCCAAAATTATACCTCTTGAAACAAGACAACTCTTTTGTTAACAAACCCACAAGTTCTCACTCTCAAGGGCTGAAATTTGGACTTAATAATCTTAGCAAGAAGATCTCCAATATTGGTTTAGGAAGTGTAGAGAGAGAGAGAGAGAGTGTGTGTGTGTGTGTAGGTTACAAGATAGAGATAGAGAGAGAATTTTAAGAATTTGGTCTTTTGAAATTTTTTGTAACCTAAAAACATGAGGGAAGGCCTTGTATATATAGAAAAATAGTCTCTCAGGTCGGAAATATCTGTATAGGAACAACTGGCAACAAATATCTATGTTTTATACAAGTGGCCCGCAGGCCACTATTAGTGGGTGGCCGGCCACAAAAATTTGCTTCCAGACCTGACTTCAAATGGACATATCTCCTTCATCCGGACTTGGTTTCAAGTCATTCTTGAGTCTAAATTGAAGCCCCGAAAGTATACTTTCCGATGGTGAAAGCCTCACATATAAATTATAAGTGTGAAAAGAGATATGCCTATTTTAGTGAAGGCTGCTCATTTCTATCCTAACGGATTGATGTCCAACTTTTTCCCCAACTAGTTTTCTTCCATCCCCTCGTATTTTCTTCAACTCCAAACCTATAAATAAGATGTTTGTAAAGATTTTTCAAAGAGTTCACCTTCCTTTCATTTATTTCCACTTTGTCCTTACTCAGTTTACTGAAAAGTGCAATATTTAACGAAATGCGAGCCTCGAAACATCGTAGAAACATTTTCAAAAATATTTTGAAAGAGAGGGTTTTAAGGTCTAAAATAGTTTTGGTCCAAAATGGGGTGCAAGGTTGGGATTTAGAAGCTTTTCTTGCTGAAGAAATCGAATAGTAATACAGCATAACTTTCATCATCGAGTGTTCAACCTGAGGCGCCCAAGTCTTAAGGGTGGTCAAAAATGGGGTGCCTACACCAACTCAGGCGAGCCATCACCAACTTTGCTCAAATTGATGGCGAGCAATTTCATGAAACATAGGAAAGACTTCATGACCTTCTTCAACAGTGCCCCCACTACTAAGTGCCTGATTAGCAACTTGTTCATACCTTTTACTATGGCTTAACTGAGCCTGACCGCCAAATGGTGGGTTCTTCTTGTGGTGGATTCTTCTTGTGGTGGGACATTCAGGTCAAAAAATGATGCCGAGGCATGGCAATTATTTGAGAACCTAAGTGATAATTCCCTTTACTATGCCTCTGTAGCCCAGTGTAGCTTGCTTTTCTTTAGTGTCCTTGGATACGATAGCCCTACAGTTCGGAGTTCCATGGTTTTGGGTTTGGTTTTATAATTGCAATGTGAAATAGAAAAAAACACAAATGAGAGTCCAAATCTAGTAAATTTTAGAAAATCCATTTATCATCAAAGATTCCAGAAATGGACTACATTGCCAGATTTTAGAGTCGCTACCTAAATATTTTTGAAAAATTTAGAAAACTCGTGACTTGTGCCAAAGGTCACTTGTCTGTCATAACCAAAGTGTCTTAGCTTGGGAACTTAGGTATTAGAGGGGAAGGTCATGGATTGAGCACCCTCTCACCAGATCAAAGATCAGCCTCTACTAATTATGATGTGATTTTTATGTACATTATATACTCTTGTTTCAATTTTATTATGCTAACTTACTATGTGAGGCACACAAGTATAGACCACGTTTCTCACTTTGGAATGCTTTGATTTCATGTTTGTTTTGAGAATAATTTTGAATATGCGCTACTTGAAAAGGTAAGCTCATATGTACATTAATTAAATTCATTCCAACTTAAGTGAAATAGCCTTCATCCATCGGCATTCAAAGAGGTATATCAAATAAGCACTTAGCCTCGTGGTAATAAGCTTGATATGACAACATAAACACACATGTGATTTGCTAAAGTGAAAAGGCTCACCTGGTACTCAACCGAGGCAAGCTAATAGAGAAGAAAATAATTAGAAAAATGCATGCTCTAATATGCAAGTAACTAATGCAACATATATAACATGCAACTACTAGGTTCGATTTTTAACATGGCATATGAATCAACTCAAAGCATGCTGCAATGCATGTATTCAAGTAAATGGGAAATTATAACAATGTTAGAATGATGAATCGAACCCAATGCATGCAAAAATGAATATTAAGCATGGTAATAGATGAAACAAAAAATATGATGCTACCACGATAAGCATGTAAATAAAAGGAAGAAAGAAGTGGGGGTTGGAAGACATACACAATATTACAAGTGTTATAGATTTGCTCTCATACAAGAGGGTCTGAATGAATGTCCTAATTAACTAATTATTACAACATAATTGAATAAGCTAAATTAACTAGATATTACAAATTCAAATGAATCTAACTAATTAACTACACATATTAATATTAAAGTACTAATTAAATGGAACGGGAGGCAAGGAGCCATATGTGCGCAATCGAGAACGTCCTCTCGGAAACCTCTTTGTTTGCTGCCAGAATATGTTCTGTTTGTAGTCAGAAAATTGTTCTATTTTGTCCTCAAGTTCTGCTCTGTTCTGCCACAACAATGCCACTACCTGTACAAAAAAAGGCGCCCAGCCGGCCTTGGAAAGTGGTCGGCCGAACATAATGGTGGCCAGCCGACCACTATTTTTGGGGATTACGCTGCTGCAATAGAATTGAAACAGAGCAAAAATAGAGTGTTTATAGGAGATGTTTATCCTCTATGCCCTTCCTTATCATAAAGATGATTAAGGGAGGATTAGATTCGATTCACAAATTATCAATTGTAGCAAATTTGTTGGGTGATGATCTATGAACGGATAGGACAAAAGCTCAAAAAAATGAAATGAAAGACCAACAACACCTCCTCCCTATCATGGAGTTACCTCAAGGGAAGGGGTGGACATTGCTTCTTGAATCATTGAACATCACTAAAGAGTATGCAATGAGTCAAGACGCAATAGGTTCAATACAACATCTAATTGAACCTAACCCAGTTTACCTTTTTTTTTTTACCTATTTTACGCCAATTTTATTAGCCTCTTTTTACATTACTGTGGGGAAGTGGTTTTGGAAATACTCTTCAGATCTTGGGAGACGCTCTTGATCCTCAGCCTGGTCACCTGCAAGGACAAACACTCCGGTCGGGGGTGCCGGGGTTAGCACTCCGACGGGCAAGTCAGTTCTTATACTCAAGAAAGCTTGTTTTACTAAGTTTAGTGAAGTGATTCTTACATACCTTTCTAAATCTGAAGCTCTTCTATTTATACTCATTCTCTGGACCTCGGGTCCAGCGCCCACTTTCTACTTATTATCCCTTTTGTTTATTCCAACATATTTATCTCCATCTATTCGGCAATCTCTACATATTCGGTATCTTAGTTGATTAATATGGAGCCGAACAGTCTCCGACTTCTGGGATACATCCCTACTGACTCTTCCATTTATTCGGCTCCCATAATTGCCCCCCAAGCATTCTCCCAACGTTTGTTGGCTGGGGTGCTTGGTTCAGGATTTTGAATACCCAACCAAAATTTTTGCGATCGGTCCCACAAAGCATGCGTCTAAGTACACCCCCTTTTGGTTGTCGTACCGACTTCCCGCATCTTCGTACATATCTATTCATTGCGTTTTTAAAGATTGGCATCCCTTCGGATTTGCATTCCATGATACTGGTCGCTGGGTTGCCCTTTGGATCGTTCTTGCAATTTTGTCTCCTTCAATATCTTCATCCTCCGTAAGTTTTCCACTTCTTTGCTTCGAGAACTATTCCCATTTTATTCTTTGGCATATCTGTGCCAACTGTGGAGTATGGCGAAGCATTTGAAAGACCTCTTCTCATCAGATCGAATTGCTGGTTTTAGACGCTATTTCTCTATTCCTAGTGACGTCCGTCTGTCACTTTTGGCAGACGGCACCCTTGACATGGAGAGGGAGGACGAAACCACAATCGTCTTTCCTCTCTTGTCAATCACAGAGGGTGGAGTCCGCTTCCTTCTGCACCCATTTCTGAGGGCTGTGCTTCGTCATTGGGATTTAATCCCTTCTCAGCTTAACGTGAATTTCTTTAGGATTATAATGGGGATTGTAGCATTGAATCGTCGCCTTGGAATTAACCTTGGCATTCCGACTATCCAGCACTGCTATGCCTTGGCTAAGTCCTCCGGTCAGCAAGGGCGTTATTTCCTTAGAGCTAAGGATACCGACCATCAACTAATCACTATGCTTTCCAGCTCTGGGAAATGAGTCGATGATGTTATGGTCGTTGTCCAGGGCAACTGGGAATTTGGCGAAGGGGAGGATCGTGTTGACCCTATTCCTAGACGGAGGGGCGAGCCAGGTCGCCGAGTATCTCCTTGTTTTTGCCTTGTGTTCATTTTTATTGTAAAACCTATTCCGTTGAAATCTTACGGCTTCGTCTCGTGCAGGGAGGGGTTTGAAAAAGGTACTATCTTCAACCGACGACGCTATCCTTTCAGATATTAGGATTGCTCTCAGGTATATCAGCCATCGAAGTCTTTAGAAACAGGGGAGGGTAGCTCACATTCTGCTTTGTTACGAGCCGACATACACAACCTTCTCGGCGGCAGAAAACATACTGATTCCGAAGGGTGAAGATTCACTTATAGCTCTTATTCTGTCTGACTTCTAAAACTTGAGGTAGGTAGGCTTTGAAGGGTCCGATTCGGAGCGAAATGAGGTAGTTGATATCGCCGGCTCAGATCAATCCGAGACCGAGGAGGTATTGGATTCCGCCGATCTTCCACTTACATCGGGACCAGGAGACCTTCCTTCTGCCGACGTTTTTCAACGCTTAGAGGATCTTCCCGTCATAGATGTTGTGGATATGGTTGGATTGAGTCTAATGAAGCTTGCTAAAAAGGCGAATGTGGAGAGGTTAGCTGCACGGCGAAGAGCGGAAGGCCTGTCGTCTGAAATGCCGCCCGTAACCGAATCTCGACTCCCCCTCCCTGTTGCCGAATCGGCGTCCTTGGGGGTTAAAGAGACGGGAAGAGGTCAGAATGCCGAATCTCCGTTGGTCGGGGAAGTCGGCCAAAAATTTGAGGAAAGGGTGGGGAAACGTTCTGCTGACCTCAAGGCCGGTTCAGATGAACAAGGTGGTAAACGTCCTCGATTGGAGGGATCTGATGAGGTTGTTCCTTTTGTGATTCGTCCAATGGTAAAGGACATGCCGGTTCCTTGTAACGCTTCGGCGCTTAGAGATCCAGAAGTCGCATTCGGTGTGGCTACGTCCGTGTCGTTGCCGTCGGATATGGAGGCTTTCTAGGTGGAACCAGATTTGAATACGACGGCACTAATCGCACAATCGGCACTTTTGGTACGTATTCTTACTTTTCTTCACTTTATCCAAGTACTGTTGATGTTATGTTTTTGGGTTCTTTCTTTGCAGACAGTCGGAAGGATAACCGACATGGGACGGCGGCATCTCGACGCCGTTAAACAGATTGACCGCTTACGCAAACAAGTGGAGGGCCAAAGGAAGAGGGCCGAAGACGCAGTTTTGAGAGCGAACAAGGAAGCTTCTCGGGCCGAGGCCGAAGTAGAAAAGGCTCGTATTGCAGATCAATATCGAGCGGACACCGAGAAGAAGGCGGACGCGAGCGAAGTGGCGCTGAGATTGTCTCAGCAGGCGGTTGGCAGCCTGCAGGCTGAGTTGGCTGACATGAAGGCGGCTGCTTCCAAAGTATTCGAAGCCGGGAAAGATGCTGGGCTCGCCGAATATGTGGACCAGGTCCCGCGGTTCGAAAACAGGGGGTTCAAGCATGGCTGGCACAAAGCCCTTGTTGCAGCTGGAGTTTCACTGACTATGCCAGTGCCGTATGAGCAGGTGGATGTCGAGCCGTTGGAGACTGACTCCGAAGATTGAGCTGGGCAATGGACTGTTAGGATTTCACAAATGTATTAGGATTTTACTGATGTATTGTTACAATCGTTTTGTTAGACATTTTTGTGCGAGCTTATAGCTTATTTATTTTGCATATATATAAAATGTCATGAGTTGTGCTCAATTTTGCTAATGAAGAATGATATTACTTAATTTTTGTGTTCGGACAATCGGACTAAGGAGCCTGCCCTTGCCTTGGCCAGGGCGCGGGCCTGAAGAACCGAAAGAGCCGATTGTTCTGAATCGTGGGCTGGCTGAGGCATACATTGCTCGGCGTTATCGTTTGAAAATATAGCCGACTAGATTACTGAATCTGCCCCTGCCTTAGTCAGGGCGCGAGCTTAAGCGCATGAGCCGATGGCTCTGAATCGTGGGCTGGCTGAGGCATAAAATACTCGGCGTTAGCATTTGAACATATAGCCGACTATATTAATGAATCTGCCCTTGCCTTAGTCAGGGCGCGAGCTTAAGCGCATGAGCCGATGGCTCTGAATCGTGGGCTGGCTGAGGCATAAAATAAATATAGCCGACTATAGTAATGAATTTGCCCTTGCCCCAGCGATCTTTGCATATTCAGCGATAGCACTTGCAATATAGCCAACTAGATTAATGAATCTGCTCTTGCCTTAGGGCGCGAGCCTAAGGAAGCGCATGAGCCGATGGCTCTGAATCGTGGGCTGGCTGAGGGGCTTACGACATTTGGCGCTCTGTCTTTCTAACGTTTTCTCGGGGGAGCTGCATGTACCCCAAAATAAATGGGTGAGTTCATGCCAACGACTTGACTTATATCTGTTCAGGCTCGATCCAAACCTGGCAGGGGTCAACATTGGCTGGGTTTAGCGGTCAAAATGGATCGCAGAAGTGAGCCAATTCGTACGGGAAGAAGAGCATCCATGGATTGGGAAAAAGAGAGGCCCCCTAGTCGTCGAAGCAGATCACCCCGAAAGGACAAGCAACGGGAAGGTTTCCCGCGCCCACGACCGCAAGTTGAGCCTGACGCGGCGCCGCGACCGTTGAGTTTTGCGGTTCTCGTGAAGAATAGACCAATGACGGAGGCGGATTCTATAATTAAAGACCCAGATGTGGCAGTCGAGTTCGCTCGGCAGATTTTTCCGCCAGAGGTCCAACAGTCGATGGTCGGACGTGGGGATTTCGAAGTATTTCGGGATGGCATACATGGGGCTGTCAAGGGACTGTATAGCGCTTATGAAGTCGGGATGCGTCTGCGCGAATCTCGACGCGAGAGTGAGAAAAACCACGAAAGGAATCGTAGTAAAGAGGCCCACACGAAAAAGGCTGAGAGTGAGCTTCGGGAGCTGAAGGGTGCTGGAACGGTCGATCCGGTGGTGGACAGTCAAGCGAAAAGCATCGGGGAGAGGGCGAACCGAGAGGCGTCGGGTTACGACAGAGGATATCGGGACGGCTTGATGGCCGGGATCAAGAAGACGAAAACAGACCTGGCTGAGGAAGTCTGCCGAAGCGAAAATCGTGGTTTCAAGCATGGCTGGATCAAGGCCCTTGAAACCGTGGAAGCTCTTGGGTCTGTGGGCATAAATTCGGCTTCGCCCTTATACCATCGGCATTACCTTCCGTATCCCGAGTTCGAATTTGAGAAAAGCGACGACGAAGACGCCGACTCAGTGGGTAGTGGGCCGTAATGTTAAATAAATGGAATTTCTTTATCCAATGGTTGTATGTCGGCTTTTTAATAAATAGAATTTCTTTTTTAGCAGCTTCGGAAATGTTTGGCGCGTAATTAAACGCCCTATCTCAATTTATTGTCAATTTTTGTGTTGCGTAATGTAAACATTCGAACATGCATCGATAGGCTCCAATTAAGAACTGTGTAGTTGATTAGTTAGATCGTGACCCCCACGAAGGGTGCTCCGAATCCGGAGACTTATTTGGCCCTCAGGTGTCATGCACCCAAAGGGGCTCCGAATTCGGAGACTTGTTTGGCCAATCATGATATCCACGAAGGGCGCTCCGAATCCGGAGACTTTACTCGGCCCTCAGGTGTCATGCACCCAAAGGGGCTCCGAATTCGGAGACTTGTTTGGCCAATCATGATATCCACGAAGGGCGCTCCGAATCCGGAGACTTGTTCGGCCGATCGTGATATCCACGAAGGGCGCTCCGAATCTGAAGACTTTATTCGGCCCTCAGGTGTCATGCACCTAAAGGGGCTCCGAATTCGGAGACTTGTTTGGCCAATCGTGATATCCACGAAGGGCGCTCCGAATCCGGAGACTTTATTCGGCCCTCAGGTGTCATGTACCCAAAGGGGCTCCGAATTCGGAGACTTGTTTGGCCAATCGTGATATCCACGAAGGGCGCTCCGAATCCGGAGACTTGTTCGGCCGATCGTGATATCCACGAAGGGCGCTCCGAATCCGGAGACTTTATTCGGCCCTCAGGTGTCATGCACCCAAAGGGTTTCCGAATTCGGAGACTTGCTTGGCCAATCGTGATATCCACGAAGGGCGCTCCGAATCCGGAGACTTTATTCGGCCCTCAAGTGTCATGCACCCAAAGGGGCTCCGAATTCGGAGATTTGCTTGGCCAATCGTGATATCCACGAAGGGCGCTCCGAATCCGGAGACTTGTTCAGCCGATCGTGATATCCACGAAGGGCGCTCCGAATCTAGAGACTTTATTCGGCCCTTAGGTGTCATGCACACAAAGGGGCTCCGAATTCGGAGACTTGCTTGGCCAATCGTGATATCCACGAAGGGCACTCCGAATCCGGAAACTTATTCGGCCATTAAGAGGCGTATGAGCTGAGGAACAAAAACGAGAAACTTTTGCATTACAGCAGAGTATGTACAGGTACCAAGCCCACAGATCGGGTCATTGGTAAAATTTTCGTAGATGCGTTGAATTCCAAGGCCGTGGCAGGCTTCTTCCTGACATGTCCGAGAGCCGATATGCTCCTGCTCCTGCAATGGAGTCTATTTGATAGGGGCCATCCCAGTTCGGACCCAGCTTTCCGTCGGCCGGTCTCCGGTCGGCTGGAAGTACTTTTTTCAGGACTAGCTCCCCTGGGGTTGCGTAGCTTGTGTGCTTCTTTTTTGTCCTCCGGGAGTTGTTCAGAGGAGAGGAATCCAGCAATGGGGTTCATACAGCTTGATGCGGATTCTATAACGCTGACGTGGGTTTCCTCCGAAGGGCCAATACTCGGCTCCGGGATGAAACCTATTTCAATGGTCCGTTTGAGCTCAGAATTGATGGCGGAGGCTAGGCATGCCAGGGCATCTGCATGTGTGTTCTGATCACGTGTTATTTGGTTCAATTCGTGCTGGTCAAACTTCGTTAGCAAAGAGTTGGCTGTTTTCATATAGGCCGCCATACGGTCGTTTTTTGCAGCGTATTCCCCCTTCAGCTGGTTGATGACCAATTTTGAGTCACAAAACACTAGCAAATGTCGAGCGCCGAGAATATGAGCATTCCGTAGATCGGCCAAGTGGGCTTCATATTCGGCCTCGTTATTTGACGCTTCAAAGCCAAGCTTGATGGCCTGCTCTATTACTGTGCCGTCAGGGGACATGATTACTATGCCGGCGCCGCAGCCCCGTTGGTTAGACGATCCATCGCAGTATAGCTGCCAGATATCCCCGACATAAATTCTCCAGTTCGCCTTTGATCGAACTTCAGCCTTTGGAAGAACGTCGGCAGGTTTAAGGTCGGAAAGCCCGCCTGTGAATTCGGCAACAAAGTCGGCCAGCACCTGTCCCTTGATTGCGGTTTTGGGTAAAAACTGAATGTCACAATGGCCGAGTTCAAGAGCCCATTTTGAAACACGTCCTGATGCTTTTGCACTCCGTAGTACTGATCGGAGGGGATAATCTGTTATCACCCCAATGCTATGCCCCTGGAAGTAATGCATCAGTTTTCTTGCTGTCATGACCAAGGCTAGGATGAGTTTTTCCAGCGGAAGATAACGTGTCTCGGCATCGACCATTACCTTACTCACGTAATACACTGGCCGTTGCTACTCTTCCTCTTCTTTTAATAGTACGGCGCTAACGGCCCTATCGGGACCCGCGAATCTGAATGAGGGGGTCCGGCGGTTGGTGTTGTCAAGAGAAATCTTGTGGGAGGTAAGTCTTGAGCCTAGTGAAAGCTGTTTCGCACTCGGCGGACCATTCAAAAGCTTTGCCTTGACGTAACGTCTAGAAGAATTGTCTGCAGCGGTCTATTGACCGACTGATAAATCTATTGAGTGCAGCGGCCATCCCCATCAACTTTTGGACTTCTTTCACTGATCGGGGGGAACCGAGTTCCAAGATTGCTGTGACTTGCCTCGTGTTGGCTTCGATTCCACGTTGGTTAACGATATAACCCATGAATTTGCCTGAGCCGATTCCAAACAAGCATTTGGAGGCGTTCAGTTTCATTCCGTATTTGCGCAAGATGCCGAATGTCTTCTCTAGATCGGCTATGTGATCCTGTTCTTCTTTGGACTTGACCACCATATCGTCGATGTAGACTTCCATAGTGTGGCCGAGTTGTTTTTTGAACATAGTGGTGACCAGTCTTTGGTAAGTTGCTCCTGCATTCTTCAGCCCAAAAGGCATAACTTTGTAGCAGTAGGTTCCTCTTGGGGTGAGGAATGCAGTTTTGTCCTGGTCATCCGAATGCATGGCGATCTGATGATAGCCTCTGTAAGCATCGAGGAAACTCTTGCGTTGGTGGTGCGCCGTTGCATCGATGAGTTGGTCGATTCTAGGTAAAGGAAAGCAATCTTTGGGGCAAGCTTTGTTCAGATCCGTGAAGTCGACGCACACTCGCCAAGTTCCATTTTTCTTCTTCACCACCACTGTGTTGGAGAGCCACGTGGGGTAGGTGACTTCTCTAATTGCCCCAGCGTCAAGCAGTCTGTTGACTTCTTCTACGATGGCGGCAGTGTGCTCTGCGGCAGACCGACGGCCTTTTTGAATGATGGGCTTGCATGTGGGGTCGACGTTCAGGTGGTGCTGTGAAACGGATGGGTTTATACCCGGCATCTTGTATGGAGTCCACGCAAAGACGTCGAGGTTGGCGAGTAGAAAGGAGATTAGCTGCTGTCGATCGGCTTGGTTTAAAGAGGTGCCGATCATGAAGAACTTCTCGGGGCTTCCATCGATGTCAACTTGGTCTAAACCTTCCGTGGCCTTTTCACTTGGTTACCGCCCGACGTCATCTAGGATTTCACGATTGGGTACCTCAATGGAGTTTACTTGCAATTCTTTTGGCATTTTGGCAGCCAGGAGGTAACATGCTTGTGCCGATTTTTGGGAGCCGCGGATCTGCTCAATACCATGGTCTGTGGGGAAGCGTAACAAAGGTGCTCGGGACAGCCTGTAAGGTATGCAACCACGATCGCCCCATGATGATATTGTATGGCGATGGCAGCCGGACGACCAGGAATTCTACATCCACCATTCTGGAACCTGCTCGAACGGGTAGGTTGATCTTTCCCAGTGGGTATTCGGGGTTGGCATTGAAGCCGAATAGTGGATAAGGGGCCGGAGTCAGGTCCGATTCGGTGAACCCGAGTTTGGTGAAGGTTTTATAATACATGACCTCTGAAGTGCTGCCATGGATCGATGTGGGGGATTGTTACGCCAATCAAGTCAGAGTCGTCGAAGGTGATGCTTGGCGATTCTCGGTCGCTTCTTTGGCGTGAGTTCTTCTTTGAGGGCACTGGGGGTGTTGGATTACATGTCTGGTAGGGGCTTTCAAAATTGTATATCATATGAATGTTATCATGCGGAACACCTCGCCAGAGACGTTCGCCATTTGTCAACTCCTCAAAGTAATAGATTGAAGCACAACTAGCGTCGGTGTTTTGCTGTCGGGCCCGAGACCATAGATCGCCTGCTCTTGGGGGTCGCTCAGAATTCTGGCGCATTGTTTGTTTGGACTTTACTATTTCCAAGGCCAGATCGCGGCAAAGGCGCTCGTTCTCAGCGATGGTGTTATCTAAACTGTGTTTGGTCTTTTTGGCTCGTTCCATGATGGCTAGCATCGTCTCCTATGTTGAAGTCGTTTGTGAATCGACATTCAAGGCTCGTTTTGCAACGATGATTTCCTTCTCGATCATACTTTCCGGAGTGATGTCGTCCCTTTGTGTAGTCTCGACGGTGGTTATCGGAGGATCTTGCGTCACGCCTTCCATGGATGTACTTGAGTATTCCCACAGACGGCGCCAGTTGTGGGGAAGTGGTTTTGGAAATACTCTTCAGATCCTGGGAGACCCTCTTGATCCTCAGCCTGGTCACCTACAAGGACAAACACTCCGGTCGGGGGTGCCGGGGTTAGCACTCCGACGAGCAAGTCAGTTCTTATACTCAAGAAAGCTTGTTTTACTAAGTTTAGTGAAGTGATTCTTACATACCTTTCTAAATCTGAAGCTCTTCTATTTATACTCATTCTCCGGACCTCGAGTCCAGCGCCCACTTTCTACTTATTATCCCTTTTGTTTATTCCAACATATTTATCTCCATCTATTCGGCAATCTCTACATATTCGGTATCTTAGTTGATTAATATGGAGCTGAATAGTCTCCGACTTCTAGGATACATCCTTGCCGACTCTTCCATTTATTCGGCTCCCACAATTACCTTTTTGATTCTTATCTTTTCTTCCTTTTTTTGTCCATGTGATAATTACGTCCCCTAAGTCCAAAAGCAATAAAGAGTAGCAAGCATTGACTTAACTTGAGAAATGAGTTTTTTAAGCCCTTTTCTGTGGGAGAAATTACAAAGAAAGAATCAAACTCATTTACAAGTGATAATGAATTCCAAGTCAAACCCAAAATGAGGGATAATGACTAGTCAAACTCAAATAGAGTGATAATGACTAATCAAACCCAAAATGAGCAATAATGACTCCAAATCCAAACTTCATAATATGCTATGTTTGCTACAACTCTTAATAAAAATAAACAAAGAAATGAGGGAGATTATAGAGTGCTAATGGAGAGTGGGTGATTACAATGGTAATGAACATGTATGAAAGCTATAGAAAAGTTAAAGAAAAGATTATGAACTCAAATGGATTGAAAACTATATCCATGAGGACTTACAACAACACATCGATAGTATTTAAAGCATAATTTAACACACAAAATAGCACAAAAACAGTGCTAAAAATTGAGTTTTTGATGTGGAAAAAGTGAGTAAGAGTGGGCTAAAGCCAAGGGGTTTCAACCAACCAACAAGCCTAAGGAAGGGTGGCTAACCCCTCATCTTAGTTGTGACTTAAGATCACATTTTTAAGCTGAAAAGCACTCTAAAAAATAGTGTGAAAAAGAAAAGCAAAGAGATAGTAAAAGATGGTACAAAAGCTCAAAGATTACCCTTTAAAGAGAGGATGCTCTTCTAGTTCACAAACCATAAGTTGAGTACTCTCAAGAGCTAAAATTTGTGTTCAAGAATCTTAGCAAAAGGCCTCAAGTTTACGCATAGGAAGTGTATGTATAGTGTATGTATATTGCAAGAGAGGAAGGAAGAATGTTTGGCAAGTCTTTGGCTCTTGGCAAAATTTTGTAACCCTAAACTCTTAGGGGAGGCCTTGTATTTATAGAAAAATGCCTTTTCACGTAAGAAATATCTGTAATGAGACAGCTGGTGCAAGACATGCACGTGGAGATAGTTGGTTGTCTCAAAATATCTGCTATCGCTGAACATGGTTGGGCGACCAATATTTTGTACGGCCTACTCATTAATTAGCCAGTCTACCAATTTAATTGGCCCTGCTGCTCACTGAGTGGTCAAGCTAAAAAAAGGGTTCTGGTCTAAATGGGATGGAAGGCTTGGGTTTGATGCTCGAAACTGAATTCTTTCGCTGAAGATTCGAACAATTTGCATAATATAACTTTCATCATTGAGTGTTCGGATTGAGGCACCCAAGTCTTCGAGGTGGTCAAAATGGGATGTCTACAGTTGCCCTTCTTTCACAGAGCTTGTACTCATGAAATGACTTGAATGAATGTCAAAACTCGAAGACGACCCATTTTGACAAGGCCGTTAGACTTGGGGAAAAAAAAATGCAGATGCAGTTAGTTAAACTTGAAAGTTGTCTACGTATCCTTTTGCAAGGAATCAGACTAGTGTAGTTCAAGGGTAGGATGAAAATGATAGACAATGTAATGCAACAATCTTAACCACGAGCAATGCTTACCACACAAATGCCATAAAGCAATGGGGATACAAAATCAAACTACATTTTACATAGAAAATGTGCCAACACCCTTAAACCACAATTCTTGTAGAATAGGTGCGTACACATGCAAAACTCTGCCTCTCACAAAAAGAGTATAAGTGATTGGGTGGTATGATATAAGTAAGGAATGATCTACTGGGGAAAGATGACGATCCTAAATGTTGGATGCAACAAGACAAAGTATGATGCAATGGATGTAATTGATGAAGTGAATAAGGGCGCAGGCAGAACTACACATCTTACCTAGAAAAGGCATGGACACAAAACAAACCACGTCTAACACAGAAAAGGTGCCGGAACCCTCAGACCATAATTCTTGCAGAATAGGTGCGTATACATGCAGAACTATGTTTTAATGTGGGAAATGTATGAGCATAGGCCAAACTAAACTTAACATGGAAAGGATGTAGGCAATGAAAATTTATGATGTAATGGATGTAATGGATAATGTAGATAGGTGCATGCGTTAGATGCTATATGAAATGTGATAGAGATAACAAATATTAAATGTGACGTCACAGCTGGAAAGTGGCATTTTCGAAAGTATGTTACAGGGGCAATTGGCGATGACTCACCTTATACTGCTGGGGATCTTCCTCTACTTCTTGGTTTTAAGACTTCTTTATGCATCTTACGCTTCCAAACCATGGGTACTACTTTTCTCCCTGGCCTTGTTTGCAACTTTCCCTATTCTTCAACAAGGTGACAGACTAGGTTAGTTTAGTATTTAGAATTGAGGCACATACAAGCTACCTCAACCTATGGGGCTGCCATACAGATTTCTAGTCGAGGATACATCCTTGGGTATTTAAGCTAGACTTTAGTCTTGGAAATTCCGAACCTTTGCATTCCAGGGCTCGGCCATTCGAACTCTAGTTTCCGCCGTCTCAGTTGATCTCCTAGGAACTCACTACAAACACAGTCAGGTGGCTATACCAGATCGCCTGAAGCTGTTCGAGCACAACAAACACCAAAGGAATTGCACCTTAAGAGGATTTAAGGTCTCCTAGACCCTAATGAGTGCACAAGAGAGTGTGGTACAGGTGGAATGCACAAAACAGTGCGATGTAAAGTGAATGCACAAAACAATCCTATGTAGGTGCACAAGACAGTGTGATGTAAGTGGCACAAGACAGTGCGATGCAAGGTAAATGCACAAAATAGTGCGATGTTGGGGTGTACAAGACAGTGCAATATAGGTGAATGCACAAAACAGTGCTATGTAGGTGCACAAGACAATGCAATGCAAGTGGAAAAAGACAGTGCGATGTAAGGTGAATGCACAAAACAATATGATGTAAGGTGAAAGATGCATGGTATGTAGAGGGAAATGAGCAGTACATAGAGTAGTGCATCATGTACCTTATGAAATCAGTGTATGGCAACTTGCCATAACTTATTGAAATGTAATCGAAAAACACTACAGAAAGTAACTCAACAAAACTATGTTATTACAAATACAAAACAAAGTCAATAGCAAGAGTAACCAATCAGGAAATTCAAAGCAGCCAGAGTGTATGAGCATGAATGCGTAATCCAATACATATGTATTAATCAGAGGAAAGATGGCAATCCCAAGTGTGTTTTGAAAATGGTCGGAGACAACTTTAGAAAGCTGAATCATATCAGAATCATCATGGGGGTGAGCTCACCGTAACCCAGAGAAAAGTGCCCAACAAATGGCTCTGAGAGGACTGAGAGAAAGATTGGGTTCATGCCCTTTGTTCAATTAATGGTCCGATCAGATGTACTGAAAATTGCCTCTACTGTCCAGTCACTGGCCACTGGTTGGGTTCATGTCCCTTGTTCGATGGATGGCCTGATCAGATTCACTGAAAATTGCCCCTAGTGTCCAGTCACTAGCCACATTTTTTAACATTATGCAGACACGTGTAATTGGGACCATTAGATCCTGGAATGGTTGTCAACCAATCAGACTCATGCTTTTCTTCTTTCCGAACATGTTGAGAACTTAATCCAGTCCCCTCAAAAGCATTGATGGATTCCTCATATACACTGATCATGAATGCGATGCCCTTTGTATGGGCACTCTTAGTTTGTTTATGAATTCTACACATGGACTTGTTTTTGAGTTTGGAGCGAACATTTGTGTATGGAAATTAGAACATGCCATTCTGTTAGACTCTGAGCAACGGATAAGCTAGGGTGACTCGATAAAGAGCACTTTTGAGCGACAGACATGCTATGGTGACTCGATGAAGAGCGTAGATTGAGGCAAAGACTGGGCACAACACAATAGAAGTCACAACTAACCCGAAAGCAGAAAAAGTCTCAAGGTGACTGATCATTCATAGTGCCCCTAATATTACTTGGGCTCCCTTTAAAACTGAATTTCACAAAACCTGAGTTTTGATTCCTTTTTTTTTTTTTTTTTTTTTTTGGCTCAAGTTAGAGATTCTACTGATAAGTTCAAGTATTGAAAATTGCCCCACTTGTTGATTCAAACTAGTTCCTTCTTACCCAACACAAGTATGATATACGCAGCAGTCGGTGTAGCTCATGGATTGATGCGAAGTTGTCAACATGAATTGGGCAAGGTTATTGGTTTGAGTTGGATGAGATGGATATGGTTGAGATCAAACTTCAGGATGAAGTTGCCTATGTATCCCAAGAATGGAAATCAGGTCAACGTAGTTCATGGCTGAGGTTCACTCAGGTGTTGACACTCTCCTTGTGCGCTCTAACTTTTGCCAAAGTCGCCCTTTTGGGTTTTCAATCTTGCGAGCTTTATTTATTTGATTTCTCATTTTTCATGCTCTAACTTTTTCGTAGCGAGCCTCTCAAGGATAGAGTTACAACATTTGCAGTGAATTTGATCAATAGTCATCCTTGCCCTAATACTGGAATTGGCTTCGCCTTGATTTGAGCTTGATTCCTTCATTCCCTTATGCCTGTCCTCTTCCTTTCTTTTGCTTCATTCTCAAAGTTTGTTCTTGTCGCAATGTGGTACTTCTTCACATTGGCTTCACCTTGATTTGAGCTTGATTCCTTTATTTCCTTATGCCTGTCCTCTTCCTTTTTTTTGCTTCATTCTCAAAGTTTGTTCTTCTCGCAATGTGGTACTTCTTCACATTGGCTTCGCCGGATTCAGACATAAGTTTCCTTCCTCACAGTTGATTGGATTTCATTCCAAGGAATACCCTTGGCTTGATGGTTGATTTCTTTTCCCTTTTCTTTTTTCTTCTTTTCCTTTTTTTTTCTTTTGATTGTTTTTTTCTTTCCTTTATTTTTCTTTTTTCCTTTTTTGTTGTATGCTTTTCTTTGAAGTAATGAAAACACCAGGGGGAGAAATTCCATAATTGTGAGGTCTGAGAGCCATCTTGTGCTTGCCAAAATGATCGCTTGATTGCCTAAAGGTGAAGGGAACCCCTAGGATAGTGTAGAATACCACGCACAATTCTGAACCTATCTTCGCAACTTTTGCAAAAGAAACAACTTAAAATTTTGAACTCATGAAAGAGTTTGCACCGATAATTTAGAATCCACTCAAACCATTTGGGGGATCATTCTTAACACTCGAGCTTATTAACGAAATCTCATTTAATAAACAAATTCAAAGCTTTTCTATTTTTAAAAGGTCACACATGCATTATTGTAGGCACAACAAAATGATCAAAAACTTGACTCATACTTTCTTATTAAAAAAGAAAAATGAAGACTTGAGGGTACACAAGAGCGGCTCAAAGGAAGAGACTCAATTGATGCAATGACGCAAGAAAAGATAAAGAAAATAAAACTCACAACTTAACCATTTACAAGACACAACTCAAAACAAAATCAATACTCGTAAGACAAAAGGGGTTTTCACTCTTCAAGTCCATCTGCAGAATTCAAAAAAACTTCAAGTAGCCCCCGGGAGGGTTGATTTCAGACTTTCAAACTGAGTCTCACAGATTGAGCCTCACAAGTACCCCGATTGTCCCCACACATCTCCTTGACCGAAACAATTTGTTTTTCACACCATGCCCCTAGTTCAAAAGGTCCTTCTTCAAATGCCTTCAACAATTCCCCTAGCTGAGACTGAGGTTCATCATTCTAACCATCATTGCTAGCATCAGTTAAGGGAGCCCACTGCTTTATTTTAACATCATCAAGCTTAAGATTGAGCAAGTTTTCCACCTCTCTAAAGAATCTCTTCCTTTTGCTTTTGTTTCTCAAAACTTTTAAGGAGGCAGAGATTGGAAGATTCAAGAATGAACACAATGGGTTTGGGCTCATTGGTGGGTACGATGTGCTTGCTAAGGTCAAGGTTGGTTGTTGGCAAGCCATGGATGGGATTTATGTTATGGGGTGGCAATCTATTACGGTCAAGGAAAGGTTTATTGACAGCTTTGGGATTTGGTGGGGAGATGACCTTATTGTCAATCAAGCCTTGAATTTCATGGTGAAGTCGAAAACAACGGTCAGTATGGTGACCGTACTGCTGATAGAATATGCAATATTGGGTAGGGTCATGTCTAGGTGGGAGAGGATTAGGGAGAGGTCGAGGATTGAGCAGTTTGAGATACCCTTTCTCCATCAGTAGCTTCATTGCACAGGTTGGGCCCATATGGAGATGAGCGAAGGTTCATTTTTGGGAGGAGGAAGCATTAGTGTTAGAAACATTGGCAAATGGGTTGGTAGGTGTTGGCTGGGTATTTGTGCGCTTGGGACTAGAATTAGGATGGATGTTCCTGGTAAAGCGTCCCTTTTCTTGGCTTACCCCCTGATTCAAAATGCTTCCAACCTGAGTGATAAAACTGTAATCCACAGTCTTTGCAACAACTGCAAACACTTGCTGCTTGTTCAATCCTTTGACCTTCAAAGTCTTAACAACCCATCAAATATGTGCATAGGGATCAATACTTGCCTTGGCCTTGTTCTTGCCACTTACTTCAGCTTGGCCAAGGGATTGGTTGGCTATATCGAAACGAGGCCTATTTGTTATTGATATGTCATCACCCAGACTTGAGATAGCTTTGGATTGGCCCTTTCCAACTGTAGCTTGCCCCAAGATTGCAGAGCTTTTTGATGTGAACTTTTTGGCATATGATGTGGTTGATGATGGAGCCAAAACCCCAAAGGCTAAATATGCCATAGTTCTCTGAAGATTCTCAATCGTGCTTGACAGTTTAGAAGTAGACGGTTCAGCCATTGGTGCCTACAGTGTATTTGAACCAACTTGGTCCTGATGGATTGGTTGGTTTGGACTCTTTGGAGTAGGTTGGATTGGAATTGGACTATTGAGGAGTTCAAGATCAAGTTTTAGGGTTTGAGATGATTGGGGTTCAAGTGCATCCATCATGCACAAGTTCGTGCTTTCTGGAGTGAACACCTTAGGCTTGGGTAAATGGACTGGGGTGATATATATACTGGGGTCGAAGGTAGGAGGCAGTGCATGGATGAGGTTAAGGTGAGAAGAAGGTACTTGGTCATGGATGGGAAGTGGGTTGGTGGTAACATTGGGTTCTTGAGATGGAGCTATTGTTTGGTTGTCGATGAGATTTTGAACCTCATGAACAAGGCGGTAGCAAAGATCGGTGCCATGACCGCATTGCTGATGGTACGCATAATATTTGGTGGGGTTATGTCCAACAGGGAGTGGGTCAGGAAGAGGTTGGAGATCAAGGGGTTTAAGATATCCTCTTTCCATCAGGACTTTTAGCGCGCTGGTTAGGCTCATATGGAGAGAGGTAAAGGTTTTGCCTTGAGCTCGGGTTGGGTTGGCTGTTTGTTAGCTAGTATTGGCAAATGGGTTGACCATTTTGGGATCGACATCAACAGTATTGATTTCAGTGGGTTTAGGAATAGTGCTACTACTAGCATTGGTACTCTTGGAAAACACCCTCCTTGATCATGCTCTGGATAATTCCCGTCTTGAAAGCGCTCTCAATCTGAACCCCTAATTCATGCAAAGTAGTGAAGGTTGATAGTGGTGCGGCTATCATCCTCTGTAACATATATGGTTCAAGGTTCTGAACTACTAATCAAACTTGTTCCCTCTCTGAAGGCCTATTTGTCATTCAGGCTACCTTTGCCCTCCATCTAACAACAAAGTCGATAAAGGGTTCCTTGGGATTTTGAGATGTTGCCTTCAATTCACTGATCGTTACCTCCATCTGAGTATTGTAGGAATACTGATTAACAAATTCCTCAGATAGTTCTTCCTAGATCTATTTGGTCGAGTTTTCCAGTTTGGCATACCAGGTGGTTGCCATTTTTGATAAGGTCTTTTCAAATTCTGAGCCGACATAAAGGCCATTGGTTTTAAGATATCTGAGAAGAGATGGATGTGAACGGTAGGATCTCCACTTCCATCAAATCTGTCGATATACGACATTTTGAACTTCTCTGGCAATCTTAAAAAATTCTCAGCATAACTTTCTTCAATGTCTAGGATGGAATTGAAGCCTTGAGATTTCTAAAGCATCTTCTCTAGCTTGGCAATTTTTATCATGGCAGGATCAACATCATCGATGTCAAATGGAGGAAGCCCTCCGTGAGGCTATGCCGGAGGCCTGAAAGCTTGACCTTGAGCTAACACCTGTTGGGGATCCGAAACTTGAAGGTTTTCAGCTAGCGGAGGTGGATCAAGATTTGGCTGGGCAGCCAGGATTGGATGTGTGGTAGATGCTTCAGATGGGCATATTTCAGCAATGGTCTCATCCTGCATGGCAATTCTTTGGTTTAGTGTATCCATGGTTTTTTGAAAGGCCGTTATCATGGCCACAACTTCTTCTGGACTCTATGCCATCATGGGTCTGCTGAGTTGGCGATTGAGGAAATAGATGGGTGTAACCTGAGAGCTGACTAGATGAGTTTGACTAGATTAGGCTTTTTAGAATGGGTCTTTGGGGATTAGATGGACTGGACCTTTGTTGAGTGGGTTTTTCTGAAATTGGAGGGACTGTGATGGGTTAAGGCTTTTCGGGTCAGATTGGGTTGGGCCTTTGCTAAGTTGGGCACTGCTCATTCTTTGGCTTAGACAAACCTATCATTAAAATCAAATGCCCCATCAAATTAGGATATTGGGTATACTAGTCAAAGCAAAGCAAGATACAATTTTTGGCCCTAGTTCTGGTCTTGTTGAAAACTCACCCATATCAAACACAAGCCCCTGGATTTTGACCCAAATTTTGATTCTGATATGACCTTCAAGTTTGAAAGGAATCACCTCAAGATTAAGACTCTCCAAGGATTGCATCACATATTGTGAAAGATTTCACATTTTGCACAAAAGCATTCAAAACACCCTCGTGAGATGTTAGGGTTTCCTTGTTGTAGCTTTGGCATGATCTAGGGTTTCATTACTCAAACAAGTGGTTTCTCAAAATCCTGCATACGGGTGAGCATCATGTCCTATGCTGGAACAATCACCTTGGCTTTACTATATACAGCTAGGCCGATTGGTCAAAAGGGGTACCTCGGCAAGATTACCTAATATACCTCTCACACCTGACACCGAGAAGTCAAAGGAAGATCAAGCGGTACGGCGATAATCCAGATCCGAGGGTTGTGTTTCCAATATTGCAAAGCCCATGATTGGCCAGCATTTTGGCAAGCTTTTTAGGAAAGCCTCCGGCAAGCTATCTAGGAATAGCAGATGGAAAACATAGTGACTTAAGAGCACTGACACAAATGTAATGCAAAGAACATATGCACGTAGATAAAATTTCACATTATGAAGTTCAAGTCAAGTTCTCTAAATTTCCAGCGGAGTCACCAGAAACTGTAGCTTGCTTGTTGTGCTCCTCAGAGGGGCTTAGTCTCCTTGGATACAATAGCCATATAGTTCGGACTACCATGGTTCTGAATCTGGTTTCACAATTGCAATGTGAAACAGAGAAAAACACAAATGAGAATCCAAATCTGGAAAATTTTAGAAAATCCATTTATCATCAAAGATGCTAGAAATAGACTACATTGCCAGATTTCAGAGTCGCCACCTAAATATTTTTGAGAAATTTAGGAAACTTGTGACTCGTGCCAAAGGCCACTTATCCGTCATAATCAAAGTGTCTTGGCTCGGGAACTTAGATATTGAGAGGGGAAGGTCATGAATAGAGCACCCCCTCACCCGATCAAAGATCGGCCTCTACTAATCATGATGTGATTTTTATCTACATTATATGCTCTTGTTTTGATTTTATTATGCTAACTTACTATGTGAGGCACACAAGTATAGACTACGTCTCTCACTTTTGAATGCTTTGATTTCACGTTTGTGTTGAGAAGAATTTTGAATATGTACTACTTGAAAAGGTAAGCTCATATGTACATTAATCAAATTCATTCCAACTTAAGCGAACTGGCCTTCATTCACAGGCATTCAAAGAGGTATATCAAATAAGCACTTGGCCTCATGGTAATAAGATTGATACGGCAACATAAACACACATGCGATGTGCGAAAGAGAAAATGCTCACCTAGTACTCATTCGAAGCAAGTCAATAGAGAAAAAAACAATTAGAAAAATGCATGCTCTAATATGCAAGTGACTAATGCAACACATACAACATGTAACTACTAGGTTTGGTTTTTAACATGTCATATGAATCAACTCAAAGCAAGCGGCAACGCACGTATTCAAGTAAATGGGAAATGACAACAATGTTAGAATGATGAGCCGAACCCAATGCATGCAAAGATGAATATTAAGCATAGCAATATATGAAATGAAAAATATGATGCTACCACGATAAGCATGTAAATAAAAGTGAGAAAGAAGTGGGGGCTGGAAGACATACACAATGTTACAAGTGTTACAGATTTGCCCTCGTACAAGGGGTTCGAATGAATGTCTTAATTAACTAATTATTACAACATAATTGAGTAAGCTAAATTAACTAGCTATTACAAATTCAAGTGAATCAAACTAATTGACTACACATATTAATATTAAAGCACTAATTAAATGGAACGGGAGGCAAGGAGCCATATATATGCAATCGAGAACATCCTCCCGAAAATCTCTCTGTTTGCTACTAGAATGTATTCTGTTTATAGTCAAAAAATTGTTCTCCTCAGGTTCTGCTTCGTTTTGCCACAAAAATGCCACTTCCTGTACAAAAAAAAAGTGGCCAGTCGGCCTTAGAAAGTGGTCAGCTGGACATAATGGTGACTGGCCAGCTACTATTTTTGGGGATTACCCTACTGCAACAAAACTAAAACAGAGCAAAAACAGAGTATTTCTAGGAGATGTTTATCTTCTCTACCCTTTCCTATCATGAAGATGATCAAGGGAGGAGTAAATTCGATTCACAAATCATCAATTGTCACAAATTTGTTGTGTGATGATCTATGAACTGATAGGATAGAAGTTCAAAAAAATGAAATGAAAGACCAACAACACCTCCTTCCTATCTTGGAGTTACCGCAAGGGAAGGGGTGGACATTGCTTCTTGAATCATTGAACAACACTAAAGAGTATGCAATGAGTCAAGACGAAATAGGTTCAATATAACATCCAATTAAACCAATCCTAATTTTCCTTTTTTTTTTTTTTTTAACCTCTTTTACTCTAATTTTATTAGCCTCTTTTTACATTACCTTTCCAATTCTTATCTTTTCTTCCTTTTTTGTCCAAGTGATAATTACGTCCACTAAGTCCAAATGCAATAAAGAGTAGCAAGCATTGACTTAACCCGAGAAATGAGCTTTTCAAGCCCTTTTCTATGAGAGAAATTACAAAGGAAGAATCAAACTCATTTACAAGCAATAATGAATTCTAAATCAAACCCAAAATAAGGGATAATGACTAGTCAAACTCAAAGAGAGTGATAATGACTAATCAAATCCAAAATGAGCGATAATGACTCCAAATCCAAATTTGATAATAAGCTATAATGACACTTTCCTTTGTGATTTCCAAGGGTGTAACTAGAAAGTTAGTCTCTCAGAAGTAATGCACCGGCGATAAAGAGAGATATCAAACAAGGGATGGTGCTTAGCATAAGAGAGATGTAATGCCTTGGTAATGAACCTTTGAAGAGATTAAACCATTAAGCATCTAAGGTCTCTTTCTTATGCCTTAAACAACAATCTTTTGTTTTACAACTCTTAATCAAAATAAACAAAGAAATGAGAGAGATTGCAGAGTGCTAATGGAGAGTGGGTGATTACAATGGAAATGAACATGTATCAAAGTTATAAAAAAGTTAAAGAAAAGACTATCAACTCAAATGGATTGAAAGCTATATCTATAAGGACTTACAACAACACGTCGATAGTATTTAAAGCATAATTTAACACACAAAACAACACTGAAACAACACAAAAATAGTGCTGAAAATTTAGTTTTTGAGATGGAAAAAATGAGTAAGAGTGGGCTAAAGCCAAGGGGTTTCATCCAACCAACAAGCCTAAGGAAAGGTGGCTAACCCCTCCTCTTTTTTGTGACTTAAGATGACATTTTTAAGCTTAAAAAAACTTTGAAAAATAGTGTGAAAAAGCAAAGAAAAGAGATAGTAAAAGATGGTACAAAAGCTCAAAGATTGCCCTTTAAAGAGAGGATGTTCTTCTAGTTCACAAACCACAAGTTGAACACTCTCAAGAGCTGAAATTTGTGTTCAAGAATCTCAGCAAAAGGCCTCAAGTTTAGTCGTAGGAAATGTATGTATAGTGTAGGTATACTATAAGAGAGGAAGGAAGAGTGTTTGGCAAGTCTTTGGCTCTTGGCAAAATTTTCTAACCCCAAACCTTTAGGGAAGGCCTTGTATTTATAGAAAAACACCTTCTCACGTCAAAAATATCTGCAATGAGATAGTTAGTGCAAGACATGCACATGGGAACAACTGGTTGTCTCAAAATATATGTTGCTGCTGAACATGGCTGGCGGACCAATATTTTGTACAGCCTACTCATTAATTGGCCAGCCTACCAAAGTAATTTGCCCCCGTGTGGACTTGCCTTTTTTCGCGTCCGCTTTCGGAAGGTTTGAAATGAAGGCCTCATAGTTCGGACTCTCGCGGTTTTGAATCTAGTCTCACAAGTGCAATGTGAAATTGATAAACACCAAAGAGTCCAAATCTAACAAATCGCTTTGGAAAATTGATTTTGAATCAAAAAGTGCCAAAATTGGACTTCTTTGCCAGATACAGAGTCGCTACCTAAATATTTTTTGTTTTGGGAAAATTTAGGAAACCCTAACTTGTGCCGAAGGCCAAGTGTTCGTCATCACCAAAGTTGCCTCGGCTCGGGAACTTAGGTACGAGAGGGAAAGGTCATGAATTGAGCACCCCCGCTCACCCAATCAAAGATCGGCCTCTACTAATCATGATATGATTTTTTATAAACATTATGCGTTCTTATTCCGATTATTAAACTAGCTTTACTATGTGATGCATACAAGCAAGTATAGACTAGTTTGCTCTATTTGGAACAATTCAATTCGTATTTGTTTGTGAAAATGGTTTGAATTTGCCACCTCAGGTGGGCTTAAGGATATGGATTTGCCACCAAACATAGTGGGCTTAAAACATGATTTGCCACTCAACAAAGTGGGCTTAAAACTTACATTTGTTGAATCAGTCCAATTCAAACAACGAGCCTTCATCTACAAGCATTCAAGCAGTTTAGCATTTAAGCACATAGCCTCATGGCAAGCATGCTAATCATGGCAACATTTACATTTATGCAAGTATGCTAAAGTGTAAAAACTCACCTAGTACTCCAAGCTAGGAAGATATGGGTTAGAAAACTATGCATGATTCCTAACTATACAAGATGCCTAATGCAACACATGCAATATGCAATTAATAGGCTCGACTACTAATATGACATATGGATCGATTTGAACAACATGCGACTAAACACGTATTCAAAGAAGTATTGAAATGACAATACAATTTGAATGATGCACCGAGTCTCGGTGCATGCAATACAAATGAATGGATCCAAGCATGCGATATGCTAATTGAAATATGTCCCTAATCTAACCATCGAAAGCGATTAAATAAAAGAGAGAAAGACGTGGGGTTGGAAAACATACACACACGGACACACTTATTACAACATTACGTCCTCGCGAAGAAGGGTCTGAATGAATAAGAGCTAAGCTAAGCTAATTAGACTAATTATTACAAACCAAATGAATAACTAGCTAAGCTAATTACTAACTATAGCAAACTAATTAATTAAATTACAACACAAATGTACACGAACTAAGCAATTAAGACATTAAACTATATTGCCACTGCTCTACCTCGGGAAGTGGAAGGTGCATATGCTCAGGTTTGGCCCGAAAAGACCTCCGTTTTGCTCTCGAAAGCCTCTATTTGCAGGGTTGAGCATTTCTAGAACCTTTCTGCTCCATCTTACCAAATATTTGCTGAGATTTACATCAGTGGCCTGCCAGCCATGAAGGGATGCTACCAGCCATCTGCCAGCCAGGGAGGTATCTTGCCAACCAGAAATGATGCATTGCTGGCCATGGATGGTGGCCTACCGGCCACCGATGCATTGGATCACCATGCTGCAACAGAGCACAAACAGAGCAAAAAGGGGATTTTTCCAACGGTTGTCTGCACAATTCACCTCTCCTTTTCATGGACAAATCCAAGGAATTGTAAACTTAAATCACAAACCACCAATCAAAGCAATTTCATTGCATGATGGCTCGTGCTTCAAGGTGTGCAAGCATAATAAATGCAAAGCCAAACACTCAAGAACCATCACCCTATCATGCATGATCAAGGGCAATGGAGACCTAGGAAAATGGCACATTTCATCACTTTTGAGTATGAAATGTCCCCTTTTCCTTGTGCTCAAACTAACGTCCGATTTGAGCATATGCAATGCAACACAAATAGATGCTTATCTTGCCACTTTTACTTGTCAACTTTGTTTACACATTTTAATTACCGAATCTTTTTTAATCAATTTGTCCATTGGTGAGTATCCTCTAAGGTGAAGGAAGTGTCAACCAAGGCATAATGTAAGGCAAGAGAGAGATCATGCCTTTGATAATGAACCTTCAAAGAGGATTAAACCATTGAGCATGACCTCAATCTCAAGCTTAAAGGATCCTGAGTTTGAAACAACCCCCAAAAGCAAATGAAAGAGTGAAGCAACGAGGGAGGTTGTAGAGATTTAGGTGCTGAAATTGAGTGATAAAAGCACTAAAAACATGCAGCCAAGTCACACCAATGATGTTTAAAGCCTTAAAACAACAAGCTAGTGCAAGGATTTACACTACAACTACACAAAACAAAGTTCAAATGAACCAAACAGCCCAAAACAGAGCTAAAGAAGGCTATTTCAGAGGCTAAAACATGCTGGACTTAAGCTAACTTAAGCTAGAAAAACATGCTAACATGTAAGGCTAACTAAGCATGCAAACATGACACAAGGAGGAGAGGCTAACCCCTCCAATTTTGGACTTCAAAATGAGATTTTTGCCATAAAAAAACCTTTGAAATTCAGTGGTTAAAAGGCCCAAAAAATTTGGTTTGAAAGTGATGGATAAAGGGACAAAAGCTTTATAAACTAAAAAGCAAGAAGGGTGAACCACTCCTAACTAAAAAGGGCTCAAACCACAATTTTTAAGCCACAAAAATAGAGCTTTTTACAGTTCAAAACCAGCCCCGAAAACAATTGAAAAAGATAGAAAAACAAGTATTAAAAACAAGATAACAAGACTAGTATTCTACCTCTTGAAGCAAAGAACACTTTAGGCACAAGTTCAAGCCAAAACCACCTTCAAGAGCTCCAAGAAGGCCCCAAGGAACCTCATCTCAAAGGTGAGAGGATTTGGTTTAGGAGAAGTAGGCAAAAGTGTAGAGAAACTAGGCAAACACACACAATTTTCCAAGAGAGATAGAGAAATCTAGAGAGAGAAAATTTGTTTCAAATTTTTCTAACCTCCTCACATGAGAGAGAGGGGTCCTATATATAGAAAACACAAGTTTTCCTCACAAACATCCAGCCACACATGTGTAGGAAGATGCATGAATCTATGTAAACAACTGACACAAAATATCACAAAATATCTGCAGCGTACAATGGTGGCCGGTCGGCCATCAGTGGTGGCCGGCAAGGCTTCATTGATGGCAGGCAATGCACATCAATGGCTGGCAAAGGAGAAGTGGGGGCCGGTAGCCTCCAAGGATGGCCGGCAGGCCATTAGGAACTTCAGGCTGAAAAGAATCAGGCATGGTCCAAAGATGAGACAAAATGGATGCAGGGTTTGAAATGCTCAAAGCTGTGGCATTTCGCTAGAGACTTCGAGCGTTCGACAATCAAACAGACTCATCATCGGATGTACCTGCAAGAACGTCCAAGTCTTAAAGGGCCGTAAAAAATGGGGTGTCTACACCCCGTTGCTCAATGAGTGGTCAAGGTAAAAATAGGGTTTTGGTCCAAATGGGGTGGAAGGCTTGGGTATGAAGTTTGAAACCGAATTCTTTTGCTGAAGATTCGAACAATTTGCATAATGTAACTTTTATCATCAAGTGTTCGGAATAAGGTGCCCAAGTCTTTGGGGCGATCAAAATGGGATCTCTACACCCAGCAAGTCCGGTAACTTATAGTTGGAGCCTCGAAAAGAGGGGGCATTTATGAGGTAGGGCAAAACCAGTAGATTTCGTACCTGCAGCCCAGGTGATCTGGGCATATGACAACACCAGTAGAGAGGTAATGGGAACAGTACATATCAAAGTATAGGTCACCCCAGCTCAACAGGATATCGAGTTCCATGTCTTAGATGTTCTGTGACGACCCAGAATCTTTCCCTCCGCTCGAGCAGAGGAGTTGATGCTCGAGCGGACATTTGGGGTTCCCAGCAAATTTCGCAGACGGCTTGAGATTCTGGGAGTTGTAATTTTCCGCTCGAGCGGGGGAGTTGACGCCGAGCGACGCCCTTGTTAGTCGCGCTCGAGCGCAAGGTTGGGCGCTCGAGCGGGTCTCCTAGTTGAGTTGTATTTCTGAGGCACATGGGTTCGTTTTTGGACATTTTTATTAGTGTATTTGGAACTTTCTCATTTTATTTTGGAGTATTGGTTGAGGTGGTAATATGATGGTAAAGTAAGATTGGACCAAAAGCTTTAATTAGAATAATTTATCTGCGACCAGCCGCCACTCTTTTGCCCTTTTCTTTTTCCACACTTTGAATTTGGATGTGAGGTTAGAACAATTGGAAAGCTTATTTCCGGGGCTTCAATTTGGACACAAGAACGACCTAAAACGGAGTCCGGATGGGGGAGTTATACCTGTTCAAGTTTCAGAATCTGCTGAAAACAGTACGCTCGAGCGGGAATTCCTCCGCCGAAAGGGAATTACGGGACAGCAGCTTTAAAAATGGGATTTTTGGGTCATTTCTTATATTTTCTTCTTCCCTCTTCCTTCCTCCTTGCCTAAGTCCGAAACCCTAACTCTCAAACCTTTGATTTCATCCATTTTTACCAGCAATCTACCATGGATCGTGTATCAAGGGTAAAGAAGGAGTGAAGATCAACTTTTCCAACCGATTAGATTTTGGGATTTCGAGAGGAGGCGTTCAACCTAGTGTAGACACCCCATTTTTGACCGACCTTAAGACTCAGACATCACCGTTTGAGCACTCGGTGATGTTGCATGTTGTGCTCGTTCAGAAGTCCCAGAGTCACTACCAGGCGCCGCCTCCGGACTTCGAACTCTTCTTCAGGCCTTGTCTCTTTGCGAACCGCACTCGGTTTTCTCCGCTTTTCTTTCCCGAGGGAAGGGAGTGGTCCCAGAGACTATCTCTCGTGGTCGGCGCTACTTTTTGTGGTCAGAGGCCATTTTGCCCATTTCGAGTCTTGCCTCCGGAGTCACAGCCGTGTGCCTCGGTTCGGACCACTCAACCACCTCCGATTTCTCCGGTTTTGGCAGGTGCCTCGCTTTTATCATACCGAGGAACACTGGCCTTTGATGACCACTTCGTGGCAATGCCACTTCGGTGCTGCAGCCCATTTTGGGACCGAACCTCGCGTTTGGGCCCCGAGCATTCATTTTGTATCGATTTTTGTTCAATTTTGGCGGTACCTCTGCTTTTAGCATCAAGAAGATCCTTTGGAGGGTGGGAGGCCAGAATTGTTCCAGAAAAACCGGTTTCGCTCCTCCGCGCCGTTTTGCTCATTTCCGCCAATGTTGAACACCCTAGGGATATTTTCTTCCGGGACTACATATCTGATGAGGGCACATGGGAGGACACCAAAAAGTGGTGGTCGGCCAAGAATTGTGATTTTCTTTGAGCCTCTCATTCAAATGCAATGTTGTGAATCCTGCTTCAATGTTGCCAAATTCCAACCTTGGATCCTCGTTTCTACACACATGAGAGGACCCTAAAAGTGGTGGTCGGCCAATGGTTGTGAATTTCATTTTGAGCCTCTCCTTCAAGTTCTATGTTGTGACTCTTGTTTCATGTTGCGATTCCAACCTGGGCCTTATTCTACACACTTGGGAGGACCCTAAAACATGGTGGTCGGCCGAAATTCTTGACTTCATTTTTGGGCCATGGTCCAGGTGAGTGGTCGTCGATCAGCTTGGGGTGGCCGGCCACCTTCCGTAGTTACCCCGGGCCTGCCTTCGCTTCCACCCTTTACAGCTGTCCGGATATTTTTCAAAATATCCCAGCCCTCCGGGGGATATTTTGGGAGGGAAAGCTTGGATGCATTTCCCTCCCCTTTTACACCCTTTCTTGCCTATTAAAGGGGCTGGCCTCCTTCTTTGTTGGGGTTGGACAATTTCTTCTCAAGGCTTCATCTCCCATAGCCTCCATCTTCATCTCCAAAACCCTAAAAAACCTTCAAGTCCCTAGCCCATTCCTTCATCAACCCCAAGCCTCACCATCACCAGTCCATTTCCAGCAGCAAGGAGGGGTTTCTCAGAGGCTTAGAAGCAACTTTCATCAAGGCAAGAGGAAGCAAAAGTGTAGTCTTCAAGGGTAAGTCTCAAATTCCCTTTTTTTAGCTTAATTTTGCTTCAATTTTATACCCTATTTGCTCACTGTTTTGAGCTCTGACCACTACTGAAAGTGGTCCTCTTTTGAGCTATTCTTGATGTTTGTTTAAGGGCTCAACCCTGTTTGAGCCCTCTACCTTACACTTCCTTCAATATCCTCTTATATGCCATTATTTTGCATGGAATATCTGACCTGTGTGTGGTCTGAATTGGAGCATCTCATGAACTGATATTGTGCTTATTTTGAGCCCCTCTTCAACATTTAAGAAGGGCTCAAACCTGTTTTCATGCTCCATATGTAAGTTGCCTTGAATCCATGTTTTGACCATGTTTTTTGCATGCATTTTATAGCTTACGAGTGATCTGTTTTTGAGCATGAAATAAACTGTGAGTGGGCCTATTTTGAGTCCCTCTTCAACATTGAAGAAGGGCTTAACGTTTTTTGGTAACTCTATCTTACACTTGCTTCACAAATCCTTCAATTTACCGTAAAATTGCATGCTCTGTTAGGCTTTCTTAACTTCTGTTTTCGGCCATCATCAGGCTTGAGAAGTCCCTTATTTTGGCCTATTCTTCATATTTTGTCAAGGGTCTTAGGTCATTTGGTGTATGATTTTGGTACCTTATGTTATAACCCCTTTTGGCACATTATTTTGCATGCTATGTTTAGCATATCTACATACTGTTTTGGGGGAGGTCATCTCTTGTAAACGTGCATATTTTTGGCCCCTATTTAAAGTTGTAGAACTGTGTTTTTCAGTTCGAGCACTGTACATACCACTTGCTTTGTAATTCTCCTCTTTTCCCCCATTTTTGCAAGCTATTTTTGCCATGCTTGTGATCATTGTTTGGTCTTGCTTTATACTAAAAAAATGTTAGTTTAGGGGCTTCCTCACTACTGTTTTACATGTTATGTCCATATCTTGCATGTTTAGTATAGTTATAGGCCGTTTCGGGGGCTTAATATCGCATTTCGGGATGATCTCATGCATTGGTTGTCATTTCGTATCATTTCGGGGCTGTTTTCCCCTTTATTTAGGTGCTTTAATTTGGTTTGCATGCTTGCATATCATTTCCCGTGCCATTTCATGCCTTTCGCCATGTTTGCGTATTTGCGGGCACATGCACTGGCACTCCGCTTTCATCCGACGGCATCTGATGTGAGTGTGGCTGAGGTCTACTCATGTTAGTACAAGTCCGATTTGCATTTTACATCATCGCCTCGGTTTACGTGCCTGTGGGCACGCATTTCGAGGCACTTCGGTTTTATCCGATCATCGCCTCGATTTATGTGCTCAGGCACGCATTTCGAGGCACTTCGATTTTATCCGATTTGCATTTTACATCATCGCCTCGGTTTACGTGCCTGTTGGCACGCATTTCGAGGCACTTCGGTTTTATCCGATTTGCATTTTACATCATCGCCTCGGTTTGCGCGCCTGTGGGCACGCATTTCGAGGCACTTCGGTTTTATACGATTTGCATTTTACATCATCGCCTCGGTTTATGCGTGCTCGTGCACGATTTCGAGGCATCTCGCTTTCATCAAAGATAGTGCATACTAGGTTGTATCTTAGATTGCATTCATGCATTTCCTCGGTTTATGCTGCAGTGCACGCATCTCGAGGTATCTCATCTTCATAGCATTGTGCATGCTAAATTATATATTAGATCACATTCATGCCTATTTGCGTTGCATTCCGTATGCCACTTTCTCGGTTCGCGTGCCCGTGGGCACGCATTTCGAGACATCTCATTTTAGTCTCATTGTATATCATATTTCATGTCATTTCAGCATCACTGCATTCCGTTTGCTATTGCCTCGATTTGCGTGCCCGCGGGCACGCATTTTTTGGCACTTCATTTTCATCTCTCGGCTTCTTATGTGAGTGTGGCTGAAGTCCACTCATGTTAGTGTAAGTCCAATTGCATTCCTCATGCCACTTTCTCGGTTTGCGTGCCCATGTTCACGTATTCCGAGACATCTCATTTTCATAGCATTGTGTATGTTAGGATTGCATACTAGCTGCATATCATGCATATTGCATCGTGTTCGGGATAGGCGTTAGCCCGGGCACGGGAAACGAGGCATGTTTCGTACTCCGAGTGACGGAACGGGTCTCAATTCCCAAGTCACCGACACTCCGGATTACCCATGATGGAGTTAGGATTTGTTGTAGCATTCATATGCATTCATCCTATATTGAGTTGTGCAATCCGACTCCTCGGCCATCATGCATCGATATGCGTGATTGGTGGCACGAGGATCGAGGCATGCATATATTTGTGAAATACATTGCTATGCCCTTCTCCTGCTCTCTATTGCAGCAAAATGAGGAATCAGTAACTTTTCGAGACTTGGCACGCATTTCGAGAAAAAGTACGAACAGAGGCTAATTGGGGCATCCCAGTGGATTTCAGCGCCAAGACAGCCCAACATGCATCATTCATCAGAATCGAGGCAAATGGGCTCGCACGCCAGCCATGCCTTTCTTAGTTAATTTGATAATTAATTAGGAATTTGTATTTATTTCGGATTGTAATATTTTGGACTGTATTATTCTTTTATTCGGACTGTATTATTATTTATTAGGACCCTCGGCGCGAGGGCATAATTTTAATAAGGGTGTGTGAGTGTGATGTATGTCTTCCAACCCCCATTTCTTTCTCCCTTTTATTTACCCGCTTACGATGGTTAGATATAGGGCATATTTCAATTAGCATACAGTATGACAGCATGTTTGCATCATTCATCTGTTTTGCACGCACCGGGCTCGGCGCATCATACAAACTGCATTTGTATTTCAGTTCCAAATTGAATACGTGTTAGTTGTTGCATTTCACATACCGTGTTTAGAATAGCCGAGCCTGCTATAGTTGCATTTTTGCATGTGTTGCATTAGACATTTCAGTATGCTTGGGTCCATGCATGAATTTCTAACAAGCTTCTGTTTTGGCTTGGAGTACTCGGTGAGTTTTATGCTTTAGCATCCTTGCATGCGTGTGAGTGACTGCCATGAATAGCATGCTTACCATGAGGCTATGTGCTTATGTGATATAACTGCCCTGAATGCCTGTGGATGGAGGTTGAGTTATTGGAATTGGGACAATTCATCGACTATTTGTTTTAAGCCCACTAGATAGTGGCAAAATCATGTTTTCTAAGCCCACCCGAGGGTGGCAAATCCACGTCTTAGCCTACCTACGGGTAGCACCATCAAACCATTTTCAAACAAACAAACATGAAGTGTTTTGTTCCAATTCAGGCGATTCAGTCTATACTTGTATGCTGTGCGCATCACATAGTAACCTAGGTTAATAACCGGAATAAGAACTCACAAAGTTTTCAAAAACAGATATCATGGTTAGTAGAGGCCGGTCTTTGACCGGGCGAGCGGGGGTGCTCACGATGTGACCTTCCCCAATCGTACCCAAGTTCCCGAGCCAACTTTGGTAATGACGGACATGTGGCCTTTGGCACCGAGTTAGGGTTTCCTAAATTTCCCATTTTAAAAAATATTTAGGTGGCGACTCTGTTATCTGGAAAAGCAGTCCATGTTTGGCACTTCTTTAAAAAAAAATCTGTTTTTTTCTCAAAAACGATTTGCCGAATTTGGACTCTTTGGTTCAAGATTGAGAACCGCAACAAAATCGAGTCCAAACTGTAGCGAGGTCCCTAGCGGGCTTGCTACGCTTCAAGCATCACCGGGATTTAGAGAACTTGACTCGAACTCATGATATCTGGTTTTGACTACACTTGTGTGTTTCTTTGCATTGCATTTGCATTGGTGCGCCTAGGACACCGTGTTTGCCATATGCCATTCCCGAACGATTTGTCGGAGGCTTGTCTTGTCAAGTCATGTCCGTAAGGCTGATCGGCTCTGGGCTCTGACAGCATGGGAACACAAACCCCGGTTTTACCGGGGCACCCTTTTTGACCATTCGACTTAGTGCATATTCGAATCCATAGTGACCATTCCAAACTAGGACATGTTGCTTACCCGTTTATAGGTTGTTTGAAGTCATTGCGTAGGTGAACCCCTAGTTCTCGATTTAAATAGGACAGGGAAACCCTACCCCAACATAGGGGTGTTTTGGCTCTCACTTATGTGCTATGTGCTTGTTAGAGTGCGTCTATACAGGGAATGCATGTATCAGTTGAGTTTGGGCATCAAGCCTGCGGGCATCATTCAAGATTCGAGACTCAGCTTGTTCATGGATATCGATTCGCTTTAGGGGAACAAAGGATACAGAACAAAGGATCGATGGTTGAGGATGGTATTTCAAATTATCCAATCAAGTGTTGTATGCCCGATCGTGTGTTGTGTGTATTTAAATTCGTTATACTGCCTGCTTTTACGGTCATTTATTTCCTTTTTGCTTTATTATCTTTTTGCTAGGGGCAGTTTGTAGCACGATTGCTTTCGAGCCAGCCGATACTCCCCAAGCAATTTGGACACGAGGTCGCCGACTCAACCGATCCGAGGATCTAGTTGACGGACATCCAGTGTTCCACTCTTTACCCCCAGTCACCAGAAGAAGGTCGAGAAGGCACAGTGTGTCAGAGCACGGATCACCGGAACAGCAGTCTACTCTAGTGTCAGACAGTCGGGTTGAGATTCCTGTTTCTGCTATAGAGATACACTTGCCGGTTATTCAGATGGAACAACAGAATCCAACAATGGAGGCGATGATGCGCCAGATGAATGAGAGCATGAAACAAATGCAAGATGATGCTATCCGCCAGGCGGAATTTTCTAAACAAAGAAGTCAGCTATGGCCCAAAGAAATCGAGCCGATCACCAGACATAACAAAGAATGTCAGACCGCTTCACACCAGTCCCTCCTCCACTAGGGGCACATCAGTTCCTCCTCCACCCGGGCCCCACATTACATCGCCGTAATGCTCCTCCAAATCCCCCGTAATACCCGAACAATAATACCCTCCCAAATCCACGTAACGCCTCGCCAAACTTCCAAAACACCCAAGAGGACACGGGTCTTCCAACGGGCCGCTTCGCTCGCCGAATCGTCCAAAAAATATTACACCCAATCACCCGGACTCTCCATTCGAGTTCGAGGTAGACCAGACAGCTCTGAAATTAAGCAATTTGGAAAAGCTCTTCAAGAAATCACAGGGGGTGAAGGCCATCCCAGATATTGAAGACGGCTACACTGATGTGGCCGTAACATTGCCGGACAGATTTAAGATGCCCCAGATCGATCGCTTTGATGGGTCCGGGGACCCCATGGTTCATCTACGGCTGTTTTCAGACATCTTGCGGCCAATGGGCCTAACCAGACTACAGAAACTCTCACTGTTTGGCCGAACCCTGTCAGGAGTGGCCGCCAACTGGTATGCAAAGTTGGATAATGATGTCAAGAGGAATTGGGATGAGCTAGCCGAGGCCTTCGTTGCACAATATTCATATAATACTCAGATCGAGATTACAACACGTGATCTCGAGACAACGAGGCAGGAACAGAAAGAGACTTTCTCTGATTTTGTAACCCGGTGGAAAGCCAAGGCATCGATGATGACCTTGAGGCCAACTGATAAAGATCAAATTCGGATGATTGTACGCAATCTTCAACCAAGGCTTATGCAGAAGATGATTGTAGTTCCCTTCCCCACTTTCGCAGACTTACATGATATGGGGGTGCAAATTGAGGATGCTATGAAGCAAGGGTTGATTGACCAAGACCGGATCACCTCAAGAACATTCAATCGTAATAACAATGCGGGCCCGAGCTCTACCAATGCAAGAACTTCAGAGGTCGGAATGGTCACCACCAATCCCTCCCCAACCAAGGTTTCGCGGCCACACCTTTTTTCTCGATGCATCCGGGAGCAAGAACTAAGCTCCAAGATACCAACCCAGGTCAACGAACCTTCTCCCCACTACATATGCCTTTGTCCAAAGTCCTCGGGGTTCTAGTCGAAAAGGGCATCTCAAACCCTTGAACCGAGGCCCCTCCAAATCCACTCTTCCCACAACCCACCAAATATTGCAAATACCACCAAAGAAGATGGTCATGATACCGACCAAGAAGTTACAGTCAAGGCCATGAGATTCAAGACCTCATTGACAAAAACATCATTCTACCTCCCGAGCGACCTAACGTTACAACCAACCCACTCTCAAAGACATAACCAAGATCCACCCAAAAGAATCAATCTCATCCAAACTGGGGACGTGTCTTACGACCCTAGTATCTACATTACTCCCTCCCACTTACCCAAGCCGGAGGTGATCCTTCCTGATAGCACTGACTTGTGCATGATGGACACCTCCACAACCCAACCTGAGCCAAAGGTGGTGACCACCGAAAATGTAATCTGACAAAGCCGAGGAGAGCAAAACTGTTGAGTCTGGGGTGGAGCAGTCTGAGAATTTAGCTAGCAGAGCTTATGATCCGAGTGCATATATCTTGTCAATGAGCCAGTCTAAGCTGAGTGTGGGGCCGCCGGAAGAGGCTGAATTGTGTATGATCCGGGGGGACAAACTCGAATTAGTGGGGGATGATCTGACAACGATGGAAGAGGACTTCGCCAACCTCCAGTTTTTCAACGACCAAGAATCAGGGGATGCATCAATCAACTGGTTCGAATACGAGGAGTCAGCAAAAGTCGTCGGGTGGTTGGATGATCAGCCAGATATTGTACCATTTGTGGCCGGAAGGGCCGAGGGTCAGATTGAATTGCCGGAGAGCGCCGGTATGAAGAATTTCGCTCAGGAGCAAGACATTTTGAAAACTGAACAATTGACACTAGAGGAACAAGAAAAGAAATGGGATTCTGAGAGGATCCGAAAAGCAAAGAACCATGAGGAGGTTGAGAATGCTGTGAGCACAAAGACTGAACATGCTGTGAGCATGTGGGAGGAAAATGCTGAGAGCGCAAACAAGCCGGAACCGCATTGTGCTCGCTAGATGCTAATGGAATGTGGTGGGAAGATGAAGACTTGTATCTCGCCCACACAGATGAAGACTGGGCGGGTGGCCAACCAGACAGCACCTGGTACCTCGAAGAGGTGGACCATATGACTAGAAGTGGGCGGTATTTCAAGCCCCCACACCTTGATCAACCTGAGGCATCGGGGAAAGATAAAGAAGCAGAGAAGCAGAGGGAGAAACAAGTTGAAGAAGAGGCTGCATCAAACAATCAAGAAAATACAGCAGACATCTCCATCCGGGATCGCTTATGGCTTCAAGGGTGCATAGGTGTGTTCTTCTGCTATGGACAAGGCCAAGCTCTCTATCGAAACTACGCGTAACAACTAGTTGGGCTAGTCTTTCCGGAGGAGGTTCCCCATTGACCTTTTCAGATATGAACCGCCGAGGGCGTGGACCATATGCACTCTACATCTCTATAGAATGCAGGACAAATGGATTCGGTAGTACTTGTTGATACCGGGTCCGCTTATTAATGTCTCGCCAAATTTAACGGCGTATGCAATTGGGTTAAAACTCGGACTTCACACCGACTACTCAAGTGATCGAGCCTACGACAATACAAGTAGGGATGTCCCGGGACAAGAAAATCCAAACCAAGATTGGGCCTGGACAACACGAGGTAGATTTTCATGTCTTGGAGGTCCCTGCATCCTTTAACATGCTTTTGGGGCGACCCTGGTTGCATCAGGTGAAGGCCGTCTCATCTACTCTACATCAAATGGTGAAATACCCCTATGGAAAGGGAGTAGCCATTGTTTTTGGGAATTCATCAATCCATCCTCCTCCGGAGATATCTACGCCAGTCTTGGAGATCGAACACGGCATGGAAGACATGTTCATATCAGGATTTACTTTGGCTGAGGCCCGGGTGGTGCAAAACATTATGGCTGTGAATGAGGGTGTGTATGTTAGTGCTCAATCCGTCTACCTCATGAACAAGCTACAACATATCCCCGGGATGGGATTGGGAAGAAGCGGCAGGAAAGGAGTCGCAGCGTTGGCTGAAGTGCCACACAATCCACATACCTTTGGATTGGGTTATCTGCCCACCAAAGAAGATTGGGCAAGGAAAGGGAAGGAAATGGCCGGCAGAGCCAGAGCGAAGCAGGCTGGGAAGCCTTTTGATCTAATGCACAGGCCCATCCAGGGTACCCTGAACGGACGCTTTGTCCGGGAGGGGGAAGACTTTCCATTTTGCGGCTTCCCAGAGCCATGGTTCAACGCGGAGAGGGAGCGCGTACCAGGTTTCGAAATCTTCTTCGACCTGCAATTATCCGGGGATGATGTTGCCACAGAGCAGATAGACCCAACAACTGAGGCTGAGCAGAATAAGGTAGAGGATTCTGAGGGCACGGAATTGGAAATGGGGGTAGCACTGGCATGTCTCCTCTCTGATCCTCCGATCGACCAAGATTGCTTGGGGAATAACTTCATGGTTTCCATGATTGGGGATGAACGTCATGAGCCGACCAAATAGCTATCTTGATGCATCATCGCACCCTCTCACTTGGCAAGAGGAGGATTTTTGTCCAGAAGATCGGTCAGTAGTGAGCCGAATCGATTCCACCGAGTCCTGTGAGTCGGAATCAGATTCCAGCTCGACTGAGTCTGAGTCTGGTACTCCTGGGGGTGTCAACCCGATGCCGATTCCTGCCTGTGTCAGTTTTTTCCTTTTCATTTGAGTCTGTTGTAACCGATGAATTGGATGATTTGGACGTGCCTAATGAGAATGAACTGCCTGTGGTTTCCGAGTACTTTTCTGTGCCCCTAATTTATTGCATTAATTCAGACTTTCAAAATTTTGATCAAAACGACGAGGACGAAGTCCCTCCGGTTTTACAACGTTTAATTGAGCAAGAGCAAGAGAGATTTGTTAAGCCATTAATGGATGAAATCACTACCGTGAACATTGGTACTGAGGAGGACCCGCGGCTGGTCCAGATCGGGTCCACGTTGTCTTCGGAGGAACGCGAGCGCTTAGTCGCTTTATTAAAAGATTTCAAAGATGTTTTCGCGTGGTCCTACGAAGACATGCCTGGAATCGATCCTGAGATTGTACAGCATCGGATCCCCCTTGACCCCGAGGCCCGACCTGTCAAGCAGAAGCTCAGAAGGATCCGCCCGGATTGGGCTCTTAAGATTAAGGAAGAGGTCACCAAGCAAATCGACGCAGGCTTCCTCGCCGTATCTCGAATATCCGACTTGGTTGGCTAACATTGTTCCTGCCAAAGAAAGATGGCAGATTCGGTGTGTGTAGACTTCGTGGATTTGAATGTAGCTAGTCCGGCGACGACTTTCCCCTACCGCACATCGATGAGTTAGTGGACTTCACAGCGGGGCATGCATTGCTCTCATTCATGGATGGCTTCTCAGGGTACAACCAGATAGTGATGGCGCCAGAGGACAGAGAAAAGACTGCATTCACCACCCCGTGGGGGACATACTGCTACCGGGTAATGCCGTTTGGGTTGAAGAACGCTGGAGCTACTTATCAACGGGCCGCGACCACAATACTGCATGATATGATCCACAAAGAGGTTGAGGTGTACGTGGACGACATGATTGTCAAGTCCAAGGAAAGAGAGGGCCACTACACCGCCTTGCACAAGTTTTTCCAAAGGATCAGGGAATTCCGCTATGCTAAACCCTCGTAAATGTACGCTTGGTGTTACAATGGGAAAATGTCGGGTTTCGATTACACAAAGGCATCGAGGTCGACCCTTCCAAAATCAAGGCCATCTTAGAAATGCCACCACCGAGGACTGAAAAGGAGGTGCGAGGCTTTCTGGGTAAAGTGCAATTCATAAGACGGTTTATTTCAAAACTAACCTTGACTTGTGAACCACTTTTTGGCCTCCTGAAGAAAGGAAAGAAGTTCCAATGGGACGGCCGATGTCAAGCTGCATTTGAACAAATTAAAGAATATCTACAGAACCCACCCGTTTCATCACCAGCAGAACCAAGGAAACCGTTGATTTTGTATCTGTCAGTAACTGAGACCACGATGGGCTGTATGCTTGCACAAGAATCAGAAGATAGGGTGGAGAAAGCCATCTACTATTTAAGCAAGAAGATGCTGGAATATGAGACCCGGTATACGCCGCTAGAAAAGGCTTGTTTAGCTCTGGTATGGGCTACCAGGAAGCTGCGGCACTACCTGTTAGCTCACTCTGTAATGTTGGTTTCACGACTTGATCCCATCAAATATCTCTTCGAGAAACCAGCACTTACAGGTAGGCTAGCCCGTTGGTTGCTGTTGCTCTCCGAATTTGATCTCACATATGTGACGCGCAAGTCAGTAAAAGGAAGAGCAGTGGCAGAGTTCCTTGCCGACCATCCGGTTGAGGGGGATGAAGCAGTCGAGTACCTATTCCCAGATGAATCAATCCTGTATATCGATGAAGAAGTTTGGACGATGTACTTTGACGGAGCGTCAAATCAATACGGGTATGGGATAGGAGTGTTGCTGATAGCACCCGATAATTCCCGTATCCCTCTAGCCTTCAAACTCCGGTTCAAAGTCTCGAACAATGAAGCAGAATACGAAGCGTGCATTGCTGGTTTGGAAGCGGCCCTGGAACAAGGGGCAAGACGATTGGACGTCATTGGGGATTCGAACCTCGTTGTGTCTCAAGCTAAAGGAGACTGGAAAGTAAAAGAGGAAAATATGATGATATATCACCAGACCTTGGATTTGCTAATTCCTCGGTTTGAAAAGTTAAGTTTTACTCATCTACTAAGAGAGAACAACAGGTTTGCAGACGCTTTAGCAACTCTATCATCTATGATAGACATCCCGTGTGGAGTCCGGATGCGTCCAGTCATCATCGACCAGAAATTTGTACCTGCCTATGAGTCGATTGCAGTCGTAGATGAAGTTCAGGACGAACACCCTTGGTATTACGACATCTGGAACTTCTTGGAGACAGAAACATATCCGCCAGGGGTAAATGCCAAAGACAAGAGGGCGATCAGAAGAATGTCAGTTCAGTTCATCATCTGCGGGGGTAAACTATATAAACGAGGTCATCTGGGAATGCATAAACTGTGTGTTGATGCTGAAGTGTCCAAACGTCTGATGGAAGCCATCCACGGGGGTGAATGTGGTGCACACATGAATGGGGTAATGTTGGGACGGAAGATCCTTAGACAGGGTTATTATTGGTCCACCATGGAGGAGGATTGTATTAGTTTCGTCCGGCGATGCCATAAGTGTCAAATTCATGCAAATCGCATGAACATCCCGCCGTCAAAGCTGTACAATATGACTTCGCCATGGCCATTTTCTGTCTGGGGAATTGATGTAATCGGAGCTGTCACGCCGAAAGGGTCGAATGGGCATGAGTTCATCCTGGTAGCGATAGATTATTTCACAAAGTGGGTTGAGGCCCAATCTTATGCAGTATTGAAAGCTTCACACGTTGCAAAATTCATCAGAAACAACATTATCACCGCCACTGAGTCCCCAATGAAATAGTTTCGCATAATGGTTCCCACTTCAAGAAGGAGGTGATTGATTTGTTGGAGAAATACAATGTGGCTTTTCATAAGTCGTCTACTTACCGCCGCAAACTAACGGAGCGATTGAGGCCGCCAACAAGAACATCAAGTGCATACTACGAAGATGGTGGAAACCTATCGGGACCGGCGGATAAGCCGCCGTTTGCTCAGGGACTACAGGACTTGATCGTAACTTCTCTTTGGGGCAACTCCGTACTCATTGGTCTATGGGATGGAGGTTTGTTTGCCTATTGAGATTGAGGTCCCGTCGTTACAGTATTGGCCGAGTGCGGATAGGAAGCGGATTAGCGGCAGCATTTGAGGAACTCATGCTTTTCGATGAAAGAAGGTTGAAAGCACCATACCACGCCCAAGGTTATCAACGAGAATCGCCGGGCTTTTAACAAGAAGGTTAAGTCCGAGAATTTGTGAAGGAGATTTGGTACTCAAAGACAACCGAGCTCCCATTCACGACCCAAAGGGCAAGTTCAGACCCAATTGGACTGGTCCTTATATTATCAAGTCAATCTGGTCAGGTGGAGCTGTGGTTCTGATGGATCTAGATGGCTTAGAGTTTTCCCAACCGATCAACATGGACAAGTTGAAGAAATACTACCCCTGAGAGGCTCGCTAGGCCAAAAACCCGAAAGGGCGACCTAGGCAAAACTCAGAGCATAGAAAAATTTGAAATTATAAAAACTGAGCTCGCAAGGTTGAAAACCCGCAAAGGGCGACCTTGGCAAAAGTTAGAGCGCAAAAGGAGAGTAAAAATACCCGAGCGAACCTAGGCCTGAACTACGTAAGACTTGATTCCCATCTTTGGGATATGTAGGCAGCTTCATCTTGAAGTTCAGTCACAATCTTTTCCCCGATCAACTTTGTCCATTCTGATCATCTCAGTCATCTCTATTCATCAGCATTTATTGTGATCTCCGGTACAGTGTTATTCAGACTAGGGGCAACTTTCCGTTGCTATGAATTGCCAAGGCACTTTTCAAACTAGGGGCAACTTTCCAGTTGCTAGGATTCGGGGTTGTGCATCTCAGTGACAGATCTCAGGCGTGTCCAGTTCTGATCTATATCGAAAATAGTTTTGAAAAGTTTTAATAAAAGTTGACTTTGTTCAAATTAATCTTTTCACAACTAAGACCATTTTTAGACCAAAGCGGAGAATTTTCAGTACCACGACCTTCAATTTCATTGATTTCAAAATAGAGTTCTTTTGCTCTTGCATACAATTGAAGTTGCTTTTTTATTACACTCATAAAGAAAACTTGAAAGTACTAATAAAGCAATAAATCTGGGGCATAGTCGTCGGTGTCCTGCGCCCCTTCGAGCTAGTTGAAGCCTCTGATGCCAGCCTAGGCCCAACCTGTGCTTCCTCGTTGAGCCAATCCCAGCACTCATCAGATAAAGTGCAACTAAAAGTAGGGGCAGGGGCCAGAAGCTCTCTAACTCTCCATGCTGCGGTCTGCCGAGCCAGCTGTGCGCCTCGAACTGGGAATGTAGCCGGATACTCTATCCCCTCCGGTGGGCAAGTCTGATCGCAAACCGGGCGCAGAATACGGAATGGGAAATAGAACACACAGTGAGTCAAGCCGATCAGTCGAATCCCGACCTGCCGGGACATGCTGTAGATCATCGCCGGGAGATTGAGCCAAGGGCAGCGCCAAGCAATGCGATCCGCCGACAAATTGCACATCCATTCGAACCACCAGCTCTCATCAGGGGCATTGACTAGGCGTTGCCGAAAGAAGTAGCCACGGGCTGAGTAAGCAGGACAAGAGTCCACAACTTGCAATTTATCCATCAACCATATCTGGGGAGGGATGAAAAATGAGAGAATAAAGAATAGAGAGATGTGCGATGAGGGAAAAGTAAGATGAGGGTTTTATGAGAAAAACCGAGCCCGAGGGCCGAGTGATGTGAGTGAATATACATGTGAGCTTGGGTGGGAAACATTACCTGCAATAGTAGTGGACTCCCCGCAAACCTGGTTGTCTCCCGGCGGTAGAAAGCATCCAAGCCCATCAGTGTCTCGGCCAGAGTCATGGCAATACAGCTCTTCCCATCCCTCAAGCCTTGAGCAACTTCAATCAAACGGATGCTAGCTCCTCCGGAGCCCGAGACAAACAGAAAATGAGATAGTAGGCACAAGCAGAGGGCATGCTGCCGGAAGCCTTGCCAATAGTGGTTGCCGCGGTCACCGGCATCAGAGAATCGGTGAATCAGGCTCGGGATATCCAACATGCCGTCACTAATCAGAGATCGAGCATCATGCGCGTTGAGACCGCACATCCGCCCTAAGGCTTGGGCATAGCTAAAATTGAGCTGGGGCAGAATTTCCTCGCCTCGCTCGGACTCCACCAAGGCTTGAAAATCTTCAAAAGTAGGACATACCTCTTGCCCGCCAAAGCTAAAGACGTGCGTCACCGGGTTCCAAAACCTTGCCGCAGCAGAGAGGAAAGGAAGATGCAGTGGAGTCCGGCCTAGCGTGAATAGTGCATTCAAGCCAAAACCCCGGAAGTTCAACTTCTCCGAGCCATCTAAAGAAGAAATCCAAGATGTGAGATTTTCTGCGAGAAACGCCTCCATTTTTGTGAAGAAAGGTGATGAAATGAATAAGTTCCAAGACTGGGGCTTTTATAGGAGGCTAAAACACTATTCAAGGGACACTTGTCAAAATTCTGGAGGTTGTGGGGGAAGTGGCCGGCCGGCCACCTATCCTAGTAGGCCGGCCACCTTCTAGTCTCCAAATGCAAAATGTTTTCAGCCGCGCGTTGGTCCTGTTTTGCCTGCCGGAAGGAAGTTTGAAGCATTTCTAGGCATCGGGAATGTCGAAGGCCTCCATTTCTATCAGTTTTCAATACGTTCCATCATCCAGATTGTCCGTCCGGAGTACGTTTTGTTGTGTTTTGCTTATCGAGTTGTTGTTTTGTTTATCGAGTTGTAAGTTTTGTCGAGCTGTCGCATTTTGTGTTTTTGAATTGTTACTTTTTGGTTATACAATGTTGTTAAGTCTTGTTTATTGAGTCGTTAACATTGTTGTACTTTGTTTATCGAGTTGTAAACTTGCTAAGATTCTGTTATTTCTTAGTGAGTCGAGTTGTTTTGATCTGTTGCGTCGGTTCATTACCTGACCCGGTAAATACATGAGGCACATTTTCATCCAATTCCATTTTGTGCAAAATGATGCGATGCAATGCTAAGAGTTTCAAATACAAACATCTTTTCAAAAGCTGTTTCATTCCATCAAATCTTACAACAAAATAAAAGGTACAAGTTTTACTGAAAATAAAACTGCCTAATAATGTGCAAAGTGCTACAAACTACTAGCCAAAAAAGTAAAATAAAGCAAGAAATGGCATCAGTGTCCTCGGGAACGGGAATGTGGAGGTCCTCTCATCCTCTTCTACGGGATAATCTCTGCATCATCATCACCATCCGGATCAGAGTTGTCATCCTCTGGATCCCCCTCCGGCTTGTCTCTGCTCCCGGAACCAAGACCGGAGCCTCCCTCCCCAGGAGATGTCTCTGACACACGCTCTGCGACCTCCTCCTCCTCATCTTCGACAATGGGTACCCTGCGTCTGCAAGACGACCCTGCTCCTCGAGATCCTCGGTAAGGCCTGGATGGCCCAGCCCCTCGGGGCCCAGTACCTCGAGCAGGTCTAGCACCTCGTCCTCTCTGGGAAGGCCTGGGTGGCCCACCTCATGTCGAAGCATATACGGGAGGCATCTGAAAATGAAAAGTGCAGTACATCAGTTCAAACATAAAAGCAAAAGAATGCAAGATGTGAGTGGGGTGTGTGCGGATGTGTTCTACAGTCTATCAATGCAGCAGAATGTTCAAAACCGAAGGCCAGATACAGATATTAACCCGACCATGTTCCTCTATCGGCAAAGAGTGGTGCCAAAGAGGAACATGAGGAAACCTTGCATATCGCTCGACCTCCTCGGGAGACTCAGGCTCCATCTCCGTCACGGAAATGGAAGAGAACCAAGTACCGAACCCTCGGTACCTCTCTTCACAAAGGAGTGCCCCAATAGATCTGACCAAGCAGCCTTGACCCCATATCCTCGTCATAGGGAATGGGTCCACCGCCTATGTCTAGGCCGGTGAGTACAGCGAAGTCCAGTGGGGTCATGGTCATATCCCCGGTCGCAGAAAAATGGAAAGAATTGGTGGTGTCCCACTATCTCTCCGCCAAAGCAGCAAACAATGTCCTACTAATAAGACAGTGAGATAACCCCCTGCAAAATGGTCCGAATCCTGCAAAGTCAACCAAGTCTCGGACTGACCTGGAGCTTCAAGATACCACTCCTGGCAAGGTGGAGCCATATCCTCGTCAGTCAGGCCTTGCGCCATTTAGAGTGAAAATGAGCTGTGTGTAAATAGCTGAAAATGAGCTGTGTGCAAATGAAGTAAATTTGAGCTGTGTAAATTTGGTATTTGGGCTGTGTGTTCATTTCAAATCTGGGCTGTGTGTTCAGTAAATCAGAGTTTAGGGCTGTGTGTTCTACTCTTAATCAGTGGGCTATGTGTTCGCTTCAAATCTGGGCTGTGTGTTCAGTAAATCAGAGTTTAGGGCTGTGTGTTCTACTCTTAATCGATTAAATGGTGTTCATTTCAAGTCTGAGTGTGTTCAAGAAATCGAGTTTAGGGTGTGTGTTCTACTTAATAATCTTGTCAGGGTGTTCATTTCAAGTCCGGGTGTGTGTTCAAGAAATCGAGTTTAGGGTCGTGTGTTCTACTCTTAATCAAATGTGTGTTCATTTCAAATCTGGTGTGTTCAAGAAATCGAGTTTAGGGTCGTGTGTTCTACTCTTAATCGATGGCAATGTGTGTTCATTTCAAATCTGGGTGTGTGTTCAAGAATCGAGTTTAGGGTCGTGTTCTACTCTTAATCAGTGGGCTGTGTGTTCATTTCAAATCTGGGCTGTGTGTTCAGTAAATCAGAGTTTAGGGCTGTGTGTTCTACTCTTAATCGGTGGGTTGTGTGTTCACTTCAAGTCTGGCCGTGGTGTTCAAGAAATCGAGTTTAGGGTGGTGTTCATTTCAAATGGGCATGTGTTCAAGAAATAAATCGAGTTTAGGGTGTGTGTTCTACTCTTAATCGATGGTCAATGTGTTCGCTTCACATCCGGTGCGTGTTCAAGAACTGAGTTTGGGACTGTGTTCTACTCTTAGTCATATGTCTTTGTGTGCTCATTTTCAACTTGGTCAGGTGTTCGGTGAATCAATGTTTGAGCCGTGTGTTCAATTTCTAACTAATGCGTACTATGCGTTCACAATTAGGCGATGAATTGTGTGTTCGTGAAATTCAAGTGGCTAAGTCACATGCTCGGGATGCAAGTAAAGTACTGTGTCATAAGCTAAACTATGTGTCTAAGCATGGCAAAGATACAAAATGCACAAAAGATACAGGAAATAAAGTAAAGTACCTCTGCATCGTGGGAGAGGTGATGCTCCGGCTCTCGCAGAAGAAGATCCCCTGGTACCCGATCGTTGAAATCGGTGAAATGACGGAAAACGGCTCGCGGAAGCCTATGTACCGCTGGGGCGTATCGATCGGGAACAAAAGGGCGAACCCTCGGGGGCAATGTCATAATGTCAAAATCATCTCCGGCGCCGGGAAAACCTCCGCCGTGAGGGAAATGACCCGCCATGTCAAGAAATCTGCAAAGAGAAGCAAAAATGAGCAAAATGAGCCAAAATTGGAAAAAGTCAACAAAAGTCAACTCTCGGGAAATAAAAAGTCAACAAAAGTCAACTCCCAGGAAAATCTTCCAAATATTGAGACAAAATTACCTCAAGTGATGAAAATGAGGAAAGAAGCTCCGAAATCAAAATTTAGTCGCCTCAAAGTGCTTAAATCTGAAGGATTTCGCAGAAACAACTTGCGTGGAAGGCCGTGGGGCGCGTATAAAATGCAGATTTGAAAGAGCAAATGGCTTAGGAAGTAAGAGGAGAGAATTTCACACTTGGGGGAGTGATTTCGGAGGCATTGGAGGTGTGTATATATAGAAGTAGCCGAAAAAGACCAAAATGCCCCTGCTTTTGGGCAGTGGCCGGCCGGCCATCTACTTTTTCCCCCTGGCCGATGGCCTCTCCTAGGGCAATGGGCTGGCCGACCATGGTCCCCACCCCCTCCCCTACCTCTCTGCAAATTTTGAGGAAAATCGGAGTTCCCGGGACCTGAAAAAGTTTAAGAAAAGTGCACTTTCTGGCGCCGAATTGCTCCACCGGAACTTCAATTACAATTTCTGACATGTGTCTCATTCATTATTCATCAAAATCAGAGTGTATCCTTTTTGAACATGTTGTGACCTCTCCGGGAGGTAAATCAGAGGCCGCGATCGAGTTGCCGTCGCCAGAATGCACGTTTCCCAGCTCGTTGTTGCGCAACAAACGGGCACCCTGATTCCTGCTCGTTTTGCATTATTTGGCTCATAATTTGAATTCTCATGAATGTTTTGCATTGTCATGCGTGATTTCTTGATGTACAATGCTTCTATGCTTGAGCATGCGTTGTCACGAATTATTTTTTCTCGCATTGTGATGCATCCACTCGCCGACACTGTGTGTGTCAAACTTTCAGAATCACGGGAATCACATTGAATATATGTTGTTAGCATATTGTTCTTGTCAAATTTCTCTCTTTTACAGGCACGATATTGTATGTACGGTTCATTTGAGGCTGGTGCGACTGCATCTAATCGCCAGCAGTATCGTATCTTCTCCGTGTGAGACGAACGAGAATTGAATAATTCTCGCATTCCTAATCGCAAGAAATGTAGTTGTTGCTTTGCATTCTTGCTTAAAACTGTTGCATCTATTTGTCAATACTTGCTTCATTACAGCTTGCTGCACTTGCATGATTACTTGGCACCGTGCCTATCATTTGCATTTTTGCCCCCTTTTGCCTGAAGGCACGCCTGCGGTTACCTTGTATGATTGTCTAAGTCTTGGCCTTGTCAAAAATGGGTCGCTCTGGGCTTTGACATTCACTCGCCATTTCTTGACTTAAAGTTCATAAAGAGGGGCAATCAGAGACACCCCATTTTTGACCGACCTTAAGACTCAGACATCACCGTTTGAGCACTCGGTGATGTTGCATGTTGTGCTCGTTCAGAAGTCCCAGAGTCGCGGCTGTGCGCCCTGCCTCCGGACTTCCGAACTCTCTTCTGTGCCTTGCCTCGGTTTGCGAACCAGACTCGGTTTTCTCCGTTTTCTTTCCTGAGGGAAGGGAGTGGTCCTGTAGACTATCTCTCGGTGGCCGTGCGCTACTTTTTGTGGCCGTAGGCCATTTTGCCCATTTCGGAGCCCGGTTCCCGGTTTTCGGAGCCGTCAGGCCGTGTGCCTCGGTTCGGGACCGCTCAACCACCTCCGATTTCTCCGGTTTTTGGCAGGTGCCTCTGTTTTATCATACCGAGGAACACTGGGGCCTCTGATGACCACTTCGTGGCCGAATGCCACTTTCGGTGCCTGCAGCCCATTTTCGGGACCCCGAACCTCGCGGTTTGGGCCCCGAGCATTCATTTTGTATCGGTTTTTGTTCAATTTTGGCAGGTACCTCTGTTTTAGCATCAAGAAGATCACTGGAGGGTGGGAGGCCAGCAATTGTTCCAGAAAACCAGTTTCGCTCCTCCGGCGCCCGTTTTGCTCATTTCCGGGCCAATGTTGAACACCCTAGGGATATTTTCTTCGAGCCGGGACTACATATCTGTGATGAGGGCACATGGGAGGACACCAAAAAGTGGTGGTCGGCCAGTAATTGTGATTTTCAGTTTTGAGCCTCTCCTTCAAATGCAATGTTGTGAATCCTGTTTCAATGTTGCCAAATTCCAACCTTGGATCCCTGTTCTACACACATGAGAGGACCCTAAAAAGTGGTGGTCGGCCAGTAATTGTGAATTTCATTTTTGAGCCTCTCCTTCAAGTTCTATGTTGTGACTCTTGTTTCAGTGTTGCCAGATTCCAACCCTGGGGCCTTATTCTACACACTTGGGAGGACCCTAAAACATGGTGGTCGGCCAGAAATTCTTGACTTCATTTTTGGGCCATGGCCGGCCGGCCAGGGTGAGTGGCTGGCCGACCAGTTGGGGTGGCCGGCCGGCCACCTTCCAGAAAGTTACCTGGCCGGCCAGCTTTCTGCTTTTCCACCCTTTACAGCTGTCCGGATATTTTTCAAAATATCCCAGCCCTTCGGGGGATATTTTGGGAGGGAAAGCTTGGATGCATTTCCCTTCCCTTTTACACCCTTTCTTGCCTATTAAAGGGGCTAGCCTCCTTCTTTGTGGTGGTTGGACAATTTCTTCTCAAGGCTTCATCTCCCATAGCCTCCATCTTCATCTCCAAAATCCTAAAAAACCTTCAAGTCCCTAGCCCATTCCTTCATCAACCCCAAGCCTCACCCTCACCAGTCCATTTCCAGCAGCAAGGAGGGGTTTCTCAGAGGCTTAGAAGCAACTTTTATCAAGGCAAGAGGAAGCAAAAGTGTAGTCTTCAAGGGTAAGTCTCAAATTCCCTTTTTTTAGCTTAATTTTGCTTCAATTTTATACCCTATTTGCTCACTGTTTTGAGCTCTGACCACTACTGAAAGTGGTCCTCTTTTGAGCTATTCTTGATGTTTGTTTAAGGGCTCAACCCTGTTTGAGCCCTCTACCTTACACTTCCTTCAATATCCTCTTATATGCCATTATTTTGCATGGAATATCTGACCTGTGTGTGGTCTGAATTGGAGCATCTCATGAACTGATATTGTACTTATTTTGAGCCCCTCTTCAACATTTAAGAAGGGATCAAACCTGTTTTCATGCTCCATATGTAAGTTGCCTTGAATCCATGTTTTGACCATGTTTTTTGCATGCATTTTATAGCTTACGAGTGATCTGTTTTTGAGCATGAAATAAACTGTGAGTGGGCCTATTTTGAGCCCCTCTTAAACATTGAAGAAGGGTTCAACCTTTTTTGGTAACTCTATCTTACACTTGCTTCACAAATCCTTCAATTTACCGTAAAATTGCATGCTCTGTTAGGCTTGCTTAACTTCTGTTTTCGGCCATCATCAGGCTTGAGAAGTCCCTTATTTTGGCCTATTCTTCATATTTTGTCAAGGGTCTTAGGTCATTTGGTGTATGCTTTTGGTACCTTATGTTATAACCCCTTTTGGCACATTATTTTGCATGCTATGTTTAGCATATCTACATACTGTTTTGGGGGAGGTCATCTCTTGTAAACGTGCATATTTTTGGCCCCTCTTTAAAGTTTTAGAACTGTGTTTTTCAGTTCGAGCACTGTACATACCACTTGCTTTGTAATTCTCCTCTTTTCCCCCATTTTTGCAAGCTATTTTTGCCATGCTTGTGATCATTGTTTGGTCTTGCTTTATACTAAAAAAATGTTAGTTTAGGGGCTACCTCGCTACTGTTTTACATGTTATGTCCATATCTTGCATGTTTAGTATAGTTATAGGCCATTTCGGGGGCTTAATATCGCATTTCGGGATGATCTCATGCATTGGTTGTCATTTCGTATCATTTCGGGGCTGTTTTCCCCTTTATTTAGGTGCTTTAATTTGGTTTGCATGCTTGCATATCATTTCCCGTGCCATTTCATGCCTTCGGGCCATGCCTCGGTTTGCGTGCCCATGGGTACGCACTTCGAGGCACCTCTGTTTCATCCGACGGCATCTGATGTGAGTGTGGCTGAGGTCCACTCATGTTAGTACAAGTCCGATTTGCATTTTACATCATCGCCTCAGTTTACGTGCCTGTGGGCACGCATTTCGAGGCATTTCGGTTTTATCCGATTTCCATTTTACATCATCGCCTCAGTTTACGTGCCTGTGGGCACGCATTTCGAGGCACTTCGGTTTTATTCGATTTGCATTTTACATCATCGCCTCGGTTTACGTGCCTGTGGGCACGCATTTCGAGGCACTTCGGTTTTATCCGATTTGCATTTTACATCATCGCCTCGGTTTACGTGCCTGTGGGCACGCATTTCGAGGCATCTCGTTTTCATCAGCATAGTGCATACTAGGTTGTATCTTAGATTGCATTCATGTATTTTCTCGGTTTACGTGCCCGTGTGCACGCATCTCGAGGTATCTCATCTTCATAGCATTGTGCATGCTAAATTATATATTAGATCACATTCATGCCTATTTGCGTTGCATTCCGTATGCCACTTTCTCGGTTCGCGTGCCCGTGGGCACGCATTTCGAGACATCTCATTTTAGTCTCATTGTATATGATATTTCATGTCATTTCAGCATCACTGCATTCCGTTTGCTATTGCCTCGGTTTGCGTGCCCGCGGGCACGCATTTTGAGGCACTTCATTTTCATCTCTCGGCTTCTTATGTGAGTGTGGCTGAAGTCCACTCATGTTAGTGTAAGTCCAATTGCATTCCGTATGCCACTTTCTCGGTTTGCGTGCCCGTGTTCACGTATTCCGAGACATCTCATTTTCATAGCATTGTGTATGTTAGGATTGCATACTAGCTGCATATCATGCATATTGCATCGTGTTCGGGATAGGCGTTAGCCCGGGCACGGGAAACGAGGCACGTTTCGTACTCCGAGTGACGGAACGAGTCTCAATTCCCAAGTCACCGACACTCCGGATTACCCATGATGGAGTTAGGATTTGTTGTAGCATTCATATGCATTCATCCTATATTGAGTTGTGCAATCCGACTCCTCGGCCATCATGCATCGATATGCGTGATTGGTGGCACGAGGATCGAGGCATGCATATATTTGTGAAATACATTGCTATGCCCTTCTCCTGCTCTCTGTTGCAGCAAAATGAGGAATCAGCAACTTTCCGGGACTTGGCACGCATTTCGAGAAAAAGTACAAACAGAGGCTAATTGGGGCATCCCAGTGGATTTCAGCGCCAAGACAGCCCAACATGCATCATTCATCAGAATCGAGGCAGCCCCCTGGCCTGCACGCCAGTTTACAGCTTTCTTAGTTAATTTGATAATTAATTAGGAATTTGTATTTATTTCGGATTGTAATATTTTGGACTGTATTATTCTTTTATTCGGACTGTATTATTATTTATTAGGACCCTCGGCGCGAGGGCATAATTTTAATAAGGGTGTGTGAGTGTGATGTATGTCTTCCAACCCCCATTTCTTTCTCCCTTTTATTTACCCGCTTACGATGGTTAGATATAGGGCATATTTCAATTAGCATACAGTATGACAGCATGTTTGCATCATTCATCTGTTTTGCACGCACCGGGCTCGGCGCATCATACAAACTGCATTTGTATTTCAGTTCCAAATTGAATACGTGTTAGTTGTTGCATTTCACATACCGTGTTTAGAATAGCCGAGCCTGCTATAGTTGCATTTTTGCATGTGTTGCATTAGACATTTCAGTATGCTTGGGTCCATGCATGAATTTCTAACAAGCTTCTGTTTTGGCTTGGAGTACTCGGTGAGTTTTATGCTTTAGCATCCTTGCATGCGTGTGAGTGACTGCCATGAATAGCATGCTTACCATGAGGCTATGTGCTTATGTGATATAACTGCCCTGAATGCCCTTGGATGGAGGTTGAGTTATTGGAATTGGGACAATTCATCGACTATTTGTTTTAAGCCCACTAGATAGTGGCAAAATCATGTTTTCTAAGCCCACCCGAGGGTGGCAAATCCACGTCTTAGCCTACCTACGGGTAGCACCATCAAACCATTTTCAAACAAACAAACATGAAGTGTTTTGTTCCAATTCAGGCGATTCAGTCTATACTTGTATGCTGTGCGCATCACATAGTAACCTAGGCTAATAACCGGAATAAGAACTCACAAAGTTTTCAAAAACAGATATCATGGTTAGTAGAGGCCGGTCTTTGATCGGCGAAGGGTGCTCACGATGTGACCTTCCCCAATCGTACCCAAGTTCCCGAGCCAACTTTGGTAATGACGGACATGTGGCCTTTGGCACCGAGTTAGGGTTTCCTAAATTTCCCATTTTAAAAAATATTTAGGTGGCGACTGTGTTATCTGGCAAAGCAGTCCATGTTTGGCACTTCTTTCAAAAAAAATCTGTTTTTTTCTCAAAAACGATTTGCCGGATTTGGACTCTTTGGTTCAAGATTGAGAACCGCAACAAAATCGAGTCCAAACTGTAGCGAGGTCCCTAGCGGGCTTGCTACACCTAGCTTCTTTGCTTCTAATTTCGAGGTAGGGGGTTCTCTTAGCCTTGAATGTTTATGATTCAAAGTGATTTTTGTTGATACTTTGGGATTTTGTTGACATTTTGGAATCTTGGGTTAATTATGGGTTAGGGACACTTATGGCTTAATGTTTATGCACAATTGGGGCTCCCACTATACTTCTTAAAGGATGTTGAATGTTTTTAGCATATTGGCATATAGTAATTGTTGATTTGGCGATTTCACTAAGAAAAGAGGAAAACCCCCAATTTTCTTGGAAACCCTAGGTTGATTAATGATGATAATCAATGAATTGGCTCAAGTTGAAAGTGGAGTAATGAAATTGAAGTATTGAATTTTGTGTGTTCAAGTTGAATTGGAATTTGGGAATGTTGAAAATTATGTTTAGAATTTGCGAATGAACGTTATTATAAATGTTGGAATTCATGCTATCATGTAAAGGAAAAATTAGGGAAATAATCTATTAAGGATATAGATGATATGAACTTGGTTTTAGAATGTTGAAATAGGATTCAAGGAGTTATTGTGAATTATGTGAAGTTGCAAATAGTATTGATGAACCAAGTGATGCGAACTTTGTTGGATAATGTTGTATTGAATAATATTGGGAATTGAATGGTGTTGTACTATGATGTATTGTGTAGGGTCAGCTACAGGGGTGAACCAAGCATTTGAACACTGTGAGTAATAGTACCTCAAACATATGTTATTTACAGTTAATCATTATTGTTATTGACATTCTATCCTCCGTGAGCTAATCTGTTAACATGTGTGTTGATTGAGAATTGATGTGAACATTAAAAGAGTGATCACACACCAGTATGACTCTGAACCTCCTCTGTATTTTGGTTATGGCTAATGTTTATTATTAATGTACCATCCTACGAATTACTCAGGCTTCTGCATAAGAATTGCATACAAACTATTAACACTGTGAAGTTGGTTAACGTAAAAGGAATTAAGTATCAATAACATTGTTACATGATTCATGCTATGATATGAACTGCTTACGACCTATTGATGTGATTATGTATTGTGAAATTATAATATCTACGTATCTCTGGAATGTGGTTCCCTTTTGCTAACAAATATCAGTAACGTTCTGTTAAACTTATATTACCGATGGTAATGCATGTGAATAATGGGAAGAATGTATATACTTTCTGCATAATTATGAAGTTAATATGTTATGATGATTTCTGGTATGGAACAAAGTGCTGTACGGAACTAAGTGCTACACGTTAGTGGGAGCCACCTCTAGAATCCGTACGAGCCACCTCTTGAGTCCGTACATATGTGAACGTTATGAGGCCTACGGTCGTTCTGTGAAAGATATAATTTGTGAAGTTATGAAAGATACAATTTGTGAACTATGAACTTATGTGGCTAGGAGCCATTTGTGAACTATGAGCTTATGTGGCTAGGAGCCATTTGTGAACTATGAGCTTATGTGGCTAGGAGTCATTTGTGAACTATGAACTTATGTGGCTAGGAGCCATTTGTGAACTATGAGCTTATATGGCTAGGAGCCATTTGTGAACTATAAACTTATGTGGCCATGGGCCATTTGTGAGCTATGAATCTAAGAGGCCGAGGGCCAATTTGTGAAACTATGGAGTTATGAATCTAAGAGGCCGAGGGCCAATTTGTGAAGGTATGAAGTTATGAATCAATGAGGCCGAGGGCCAATTTATGAAGTTATGGATATGTTCCAAGATAAGGTCTAAGACCATTATGATTAAATACAAATTCAGACTCGTTATGTGAACTCTACATTGGTATATGAAAGTGTGTTTAATGAAATCCATATTTTGGGTTACGAAATGTTTAATATGATAAGTATTTTCTGAAATGATAAAAATGCTATGAACTTCTGACATGTTTATGATATGATACGTTTTCTGGATAATTTTCCCAAAATGCCTAGATATGCTACGAAACTCCGAATGTTCAAGATATGACAAGTTCCTTGAATAAGATACCTAGCTATGCATACAGAAACAAATTAATCATATGTTCTCCTTATTGATAAATGCACGGATATGTATTATAATTCATATTAAACATTGAATTGTTATGTGCTATTATTCACTGAGTTTGGTTCACTTTATTTTATGTCTGTTTCTGTAGGCATTCAACCTGGAGGTCAACCTTAACCTGTGGCTTCCGTTACCCAGTTGTCAATTCCGGAATATCTAAGCTCTTAGGTGTTGACCGTTCAAGTTATGGAGTTTTGCTAAATTATAAATTTGTACCCTAAATGTCTGTTAATATTGATGTGTATGTAATGTTTATATATATGTACATAGCTATCTTTATGTGTTATGTTCTGTTTGCGATCCTGGCATAGTAGTGGTAGCTCAATGGATATTATTTTACACCGTTATATGATATTTAATGCTTCCGTTTAGGCCCCATAAATTATATTCATCAGGTTTTATGTCCATTTCTGAGGTGGTCATGCCCAAACTTTTAGGGGCGAGTTTGGGGCGTGACATGTTCCGATCATTTTTAACTTACTACTTGGGTGACCCTGGCTGCACCAAGTGAAAGCTGTCTCTTCCATCCTTCACCAAATGTTGAAGTACCCCTACGGGAGAGAGGTGGCCATAGTCTTCAGGAATTCATCTATTCATCCTCCGCCAGAGGTCACTACACCTATGCTGGAGATTGTGCATGGCGAGGAGGATGTTTTCCTTTCGGGGTTTACCTTGGCTGAGGCTCGAGTAGTGTAGAATATTTTGGCTATTGATGAGGGCTTGTATGCCAGCGCCCAATCTATATACTTCATGAACAAGCTCCAATACGTGCCAGGAATGGGACTGGGAAGGAGTAGCCGGAAAGGCGTCACTGCATTAGCCGATGTGCCACATAATCCACATGTTTTTGGTCTTGGCTATACGTCCACAAGAGAAGACTGGATTAGAAAAGGGAAAGAGATAGCAGGAAAAGCTAGAGCTAAGCAGACCGGCAAGCGCTATGAACTTGTGCATAGACCAATCCAAGGAACCCTAAATGGTTATTTTGTTCGGGAGGGAGAAGACTTTTCATTTTGCGGTTTCCCCGAACCCTGGTTCAACTCTGAGAGGCAACGGGTTCCTGGCTTTGAATTCTTCTTTAACATGCAGCTGCAAGACATTGATACGGAGGAAATGACTGAACTGATTGCTAAAGTTATGAAGAGCACATAAAATGATTCCAACCATAACGAACTTAAAGTAGGAGCAGCATTGGCATGTCTCCTTTCAGATCCTTCGATCAACTCAGAGAGCTTGGGGGATAACCTGACTGTTTCCATGATTGGGGACCAACCAGGTGTGATCCCTGTGGTCACCACTATTGGCTCAGATTGGGTTGTGGAGATGTCCATCATGCACAAGTCAGTGCAGACAGGAAGGATCACCTCTGGCTTAGGTAGGTAGGATGGGGTGATATAGATACTAGGATCGTAAGACACGACCCCAGTTTGGATGAAGTTGATTCTGTTGGGAGGAGGAGCTTGGTTATGTGGTGGGAGAGGATTTGTTGTGACGTTGGGTTTTTCGGGAGGCGCGATCACCTGCTTGTCAATAAGATCCTGGATCTCATGACGCAATCTAAAACAACGGTCGGTGTCATGACCATGTTGTTGGTGATACGCACAGTATTTTGCCGGGTCATGAGAGGGAGGAAGTGGATTCGGCAGTGGCCTCGGCTCTAGGGGCGTCAAATGCTTCTTCCTGATTAACACCCCGAGAGCTTTGGACAGGGGCATATATAGGGGGGTGAAGGTTCTTTGGCCTCGGGGCTGATATTTGGTAGTTTGGGTGTTGCTTCCAGATGCGCCAGAGAAAGGCGTGGCTGCCATGGGTCTTGAGGGAGGGGAAATGGTGGTGACCATGCTCACCTCTGAAGCTCGTGCAGTTGTAGCGCCACTCGAGCCTGCGTTGTTGTTACGGTTGAAAGTCCTTCTGGGTTGCTCCCTATCCTGGTCAATCAAACCTTATTTCATGGCATCCTCGATCTGTACCCCCATCTCGTGTAAATCTGAGAAGGTGGGAAAGGGGAGTACGATCATCTTCTGCATCAATTTCAGTTGGAGATTGCGTACAATCATCCTGATTTGATCTTTGTCTGTAGGCCTCAAAGTCATCATCGATGCCTTCGCTCTCCATCGAGTTACGAAATCTGAGAAAGTTTCTTTAGGCTCCTGCCTCGTTGTTTCGAGATCACGAGTTGTAATCTCGATCTGGGTATTGTACGAGTACTGTGCAACAAAGGCCTCAGCCATTTCATCCCAGCTTCTTTTTACCTCATCTTCTAACTTCGCGTACCAGATGGCGGCCACACCCGACAGGGTTCGGCCGAACAGCGAAAGCTTTTGTGGTCGGGTTAGGCCCATTGGCCGCAGGATGTCTGAGAATAGCCGAAGATGGACCATGGGGTCCCCGGACCCGTCGAAGCGGTCAATTTGTGGCATCTTGAACCTATCGGGCAATGTCACGGCCACGTCGGTGTATCCGTCCTCGATGTCCGGAATAGCCTTTACCCCTTGTGATTTCTTGAAAAGCTTCTCAAGCTTGCTCAGTTTTAGGGCTGTATGGTCCATTTCGAACTCAAAGGGAGAGTCCGGGTGGTTGGGTGTATGGGTCTTGGACAGTTGAGGCGGAAGCGGGGGCGGAGCTGGCCCCGTTGGAAGGTTTGTGTCCTCTTGGATATTCTGGACATTTGGCACGGTGTTCTGGGTGTTTGGCAGAGCATTCTGAACAGTAGGTGCCTGCTTGGGTAATGGGGGCCCTGGTGGAGGAGGAACCTGATGTGAAGCAGATGTCGCATTCTGCTGTTGCAGTCTAGTGATTAGCTCGGCCTGCTGGGCCATGATTGTAGCTTGTTGCTTGGAGAACTCTACTTGGCGGGCAGCGTCCTCTTGCATCTGTCTCATGCTCTCCTGCATTTGGCGCATTAGTGCTTCCATCCCTGACGTATTTTGCTGATCTATCTGACTGACCGGTAGATCTATCTCGACAGCAACAATTAGGACCTCAATCCTACTATCCTCTGATGGAGTAACCCACTGTTCTGGCAACCTCTGTTCTAACACACTGCGCTTCCTTGGCTTTCTCCTGACAACGGGGGGTAAAGAATGGAACACTGGATGTCCGTCAACCAGATCCTCGGATCGATTGAGTCGGCGACCTCGTGTCCAAAGTGCTTGGAGAATATCATCTGGGTTGGAAGCAATGGTGCTAAAACTGCCCCTAGCAAAAGATAAATAAAGCAAAAAGGAAATAAATAACCAGATAAATGGAGAGCATGACAACTTAAAATAAATACACAACACGCAGTCGGGCATACAACACACGACTGATAAGCTGAAAACACACTGTCCCCAAATACTGATCACTGTCCCTGAATCATTGTTCCCCAAAGACTGAATCGGATATCCGCAGATAACTGATTCTCAAATACTGACTGATGCCCACAGGCCTAATGCCCAAACTCATACACTGATACATGCATTCCTGTAGAGACGCACTCTAAAGCACATAACAGATAAGTGAGAGCCAAAACACCCCTATGTTGGGGTAGGGTTTCCCCGTCCTATTTTGTCAGGAGCTAGAGTTTCACTACGCACGCAGCGGTTTCAAACAACCTATATCGGGTAAGCAACCTGTCCTAGTTTGGAATGGTCACTACGGGTTTCGATATGCACTAGGTCGAATGGTCAAAAAGGTGCCCCGGTAAAACCGGGGTTTGTGTTCCCATACTGGCAGAGCCCATAACCGGTCTGCCTTATGGTCATGCCTTGACAAGACAAGCCTCCGGCAAACCGTTCAGGAATAGCAGATGGCAAACACGGTGTCCTAGGCGCACCAATGCAAATGCAATGCAAAGAACACATAAGTGTAGTCAAAACCAGATATCATGAGTTCGAGTCAAGTTCTCTAAATCCCCAGTGAGTCACCGTAAATCAGACAGCAGATGGGGACCTCGCTACAGCTCGGACTCGATTTGTGTCACGGTTCTTAATCTTGAACCAAAGAGTCCAAATCCGACAAATCGTTTTGAGAAAACAGATTTTTAGAAATGAAGTGCCAAACATGGATTGCTTTGCCAGATACAGAGTCGCCACCTAAATATTTTATTTTGGGAAATTTAGGAAACCCTGACTCGTTGCCTAAGGCCACGTGTTCGTCATCACCAAAGTTGCCTCGGCTCGGGAACTTGGGTGCGATTGGGGAAGGTCACTTCGTGAGCACCCCCGCTCGCTCGGTTGAAGACCGGCCTCTACTAACCATGATATCTATTTTTGAAAACATTATGTGTTCTTAATCCGGTTATTAGCCTAGGTTACTATGTGATGCGCACAGCATACAAGTATAGACTGAGTCGTCTGAATTGGAACAACACACTTCATGTTTGTTTGTGAAAATGGTTTGCTACTCGCAAGTAGGCTTAAAATGCGAATTTTGCCACCCTCGGGTGGGCTTAGAAATCATGCTTTTGCCACTGTCTAGTGGGCTTAAAACAAACATTTGTTGAATTGTTCCAATCCAAATAACCCAACCTCCACCCACAGGCATCCAAGCAGGTATATCACATAAGCAGTTAGCGTCATGGTAAGCATGCTATTCATGGCAGTCACTCACACGCATGCAAGGATGCTAAAGCATAAAACTCACCGAGTGCTCCAAGCCAAAACAGAAACCGATTAGAAATCCATGCATGATCCTAAGTATACAGAAATGCCTAATGCAACACATGCAAAAATGCAACTATAGCAGGCTCGGCTATTCAAAACATGACATATGGAATGCTACAGCTAACATGTATTCAACTTAGAATTGAAATACAAATGCAGTTAGTATGATGCGCCGAGCCCGGTGCACGCAAAACAGATGAATGAATGCAAACATGCTATCATACTGTATGGTAATTGAAACATGCCCTAATCTAACCATCATAAGCAGATAAATAAAAGGGAAGAAAGACGTGGGGTTGGAAGACATACATCACACTCACCCACACTTATTACAATTATGCCCTCGCACAGAGGGTCCAAATAAATAATATACAGTCCCGAATAATACAGTCCAAATAAATAATACAGTCCAAAATATATACAAATTCCTAATTAATTAACAAATTAACTAAGAAAAGAATAAACTGGCATGCAAGCCAGGGACTGTCTTGACTCTTCTTCAGATGATGAATGATGCATGTCCGGGTTGCCTTCGCGCGGAAATCCACAACGATGCCCCAATTAGCCTCTGTTTTGCAATGGTTTTTGGAAAGCGCGCCAAGCCTCGGAAGACTGCTGATTCTTGATTTGCTGCAACAGAGAGCAGGAAAGGGGCATGGCAATGTATTTTCACAAATGTATGCATGCCTCGATCCTCGTGCCACCAATCACGCATATCAATGCATGATGGCCGAGGAGTCGAATTGCACAACTCAATATGAAATGAATGCACATGAAATCTCAACTAAAACCTAACTCCATCATGGATAATCCGGAGTGTCGGTGACTGGGAATTGAGACACGTTCCGTCACTCGAAGTACGAAACGCACCTCGTTTCCCGTGCCCGGGGTAACTCCTATCCCGAACACAATGCAATATGCATGACATGCATGAAATGCAATTAAGATACAACCTAAAATGCACAATGCTATGAAATGGCATACACAATGCACGAGGTAACATGGCATACACAATGCGCTAACATACAACCTAGCATACACAATGCAAAATGGACTTACACCAACATGAGTGGGCCTCAGCCACACTCACATAAGAGGCCATTAGATGAAAATAAGACACTCGAAATGCGTGCACACGTGCACGCAAACAGAGGACCGACCCTAAGGCACGAATGCCACTCTAACATGACATGGCAAAGTATGGAATATGGCACACTATCATGCAAATTTTAGTAGCAAGAAATGATGCAAAACAGCCCCGAAAGATGGCAAAATGACACCCGATGTATGGAATAGGTCCCGAAACATGAAATCAAGCATACCGAATGACCTATGACTATACAATGCATGCATTATTTGTACATGAAATGTGAAGACAGAGTCAAGAAAGCCCAAAAATAAGCATGTTTATAGTTCTAAGCAAAGCCAAACAGCAAACGCAAATGGGGCTAAACTAGCATGCAAAAAACAGCCCCGAAAACAAGATAATGAAGCAAGTGCAAGCTGCTGACCCTAAACAGAGAAGGGCCCTTCTACAATGTTGAAGAGAGGGCCCAAAATATGATGTTTTACAGTTTACCACAAGCCACAAAAACAGACACAAGTATGGAAAAATTCTCATGCAAAAAGTGGGCCTAAAAGAGGATAAAGAAGCAAGTAATGCATGCTGGCCCCAAACAGATGAAGGTCCTTCAACAAAGTTGAAGAGGGACCTAAAATATGACCTTTTACAGTTTATGAGCAGAGCCAAAACAGTATACAAGTATGCTCAAAATACCATGCAAGATTAGGCCAAGAAGAGAGCTATAAGACAAAGTATAAAAAGGATTCTTCAAACAATAAAAGTCCCTTAATGAAACATGAAGAGGGGATCAAAGTAAGGCCATTTTTCGTTTGGACCAGAGCCCAAAAACAGAAGCATAAGAAGCTAACAAATCATGCAAAAATGGGGCCAAAAGGGGGATATAATGGCAAGTGACAAAAGGAGGCCCCAAACAGTGATGAGCCCTTCAACAATGTTGAATAAGGGCTCAAAATAAGCCTATTTACAGTTTACAACATGCTTCAAAACAGATTATACACAGGCCTAAAATGCTACACAAGAAATAGGCATACAAGAGGGATAATGAAGCAAGTGCAAAATGGGGACCTCAAACAGTGAGAGGCCCTTAATGAAATATGAAATAGAGCTAAAAAAAAACTACTTTCAGTTATGGCCGGGACTCAAATATACAAGCAAGAAGGGCTAAGAAAACTTGCAAAAATAAGCTAGAAAAGAGGGAAATGTTGCTCATCCTTGTAGACCAAGTCTTTGGCTGCCTTTGGACCAAGAAATGCTGCCTCCTAGCCTCTGAGAAGACCCTCCAAGCTGCTGGAATGGAGGTGGTGGTGTGGTGCTAGGTGATGGTATAGAAATGGGGTGTAGGACTTGGATGTTTGAGTGCTTGAATTGAGGGAGAGAGGGGGGGTGCAATATATGGCTCAAAGAGAATTTTTCTAACCCTTTACAAGGGGGCTCGGGATGCTGTATATATAGGCAAAAGGGGGAGAAAAGAGGGGGAAAAAAGGGGGGGAAAACAATCCAAGTTTCCCCCCAAAAGTTGGCCCCCCGGATACAGAATCTGGGAGAAAAAAAAGTGTATTTTTGTAATGTACCAATTGTAAGGATTCTGGCCGGCCAGGTATTGGATTTGCAGGTGGCCGGCCGGCTCTCCCCATGGCCAGCCGGCTAGAGGTCAAAAAGGTCAAGTGTAATTAGTGGCCGGCCACCACAGATTGGTGGTCTCCCATGTGTTCTCAACACAACCCTGTGGTCAAAAATTAGAAACAGTGAACCAGGAGAGAGAACAACCCACTTTTCAAAGGGGTTCAAAAGGTTCAAAAGCAATTACTAGCCGGCCACCAAATATTGGTGGCCTCCCAGATGTGTACATCACAAATATGGGGTTTAGGGTGCAAGAAAATGGCCCAAGGGTGGTCAACATTGGCTTTGAAGTGAGAAAAACGGGCGTCGGAGGGCGATGATGGAATATAACTGGTTGCTAGAACAATTACTGGCCTCCCACCCTTCTACGGCCTTCCTGGTGATGAAACAGAGGTCCCTGCCAAAAATGAACGAAAACCGATGCAAAATGAAGGTTCGGGGGCCGAAACGCGCAGCTTGGGGCCCCAAAAATCGACTGTTAGGCACCGGGAGTGGTGTTCGACCACGAAGTTGGTCTCTCAGACTGCAGTGTCCCTTAAAAGGGAGTAAATAAGAGGCATGCCAAAAAATCGGAGCAAACAGAGGTGGTTAGGCGGTCCCGAACCGAGGCACTCGGCCTGACGGCTCCGAAAATCGGGGACCGGGCTCCGAAATGGGCAAAATGGCCTACGACCACGAAATGTAGCCCACGGCCACTGAGAGATGATCTACGAAACCTCTCCCTCCCTTTGGGAAGAGAAACAGAGAAAACCGAGCCTGGTTCGTAAACCGAGGCAAAGCACAGAAAAACCTGGAAGTTCGGAGGCAAGGCTCACGGCCGAGACTCTGAAACCTCCGGACGAGCACGATATGCAACATCACCGAGCGCTCAATTGGTGACGTCTGAGTCTTAAGGTTGGTCAAAAATGGGGTGTCTACAGTTGCCCCTCTTTGACAGAACTCGAAAGTCATAAGTGACGGGAGTGAATGTCAAAGCCCAGAGATGACCCATTTTTTATAAGGCCGAAGACTTAGACAAACAGGCGAGATAAACAAAGGTGTGCCCGCAGGCAAAGGGGCAAAATGCAAAATGATATGCATAAGGCCGGATGTAACTTGATGATCATGCAAGTGCAGTAAGCTGTAATGAAGCAAATATTCGCAAACAGATGCAACAGTTTTGAGCAAGAATGCAAAGCAACAACTGTATTTCATGCAGTTTAGGAATGCGGAGAATGATTCAATTCTCGTCACGTCTCACACGGAGAAGATACGATACCTGCGCGATTCGTCTGGTCACACTAGCTTCAAATGAACTGTACATACAATATCGTGCCTGCAAAAGAGAGAAACTCAACAAGCACAACATGCTAACAACATATGTTCAACGTGATATCGAAAGTTCGACAAGCGCAGTGTCGGTGGGGTGAGTGCATCGCAATGTGGGAAAGGAGTGTGCGTGACAATGCAAGCTTAAACACAGAGGCATGGCAATACCAAAGAGACGTGCATATCAATCCAAGTATGTTCATGAGAATGTAAGTTAGATACACAATAATGCAGAACAATCGCAAATCAGGACGCGTGTTTGTCACAAAATAGTGAGCAAGGAAATGCGCGTTTCGGCGAGGGCGACTCGATCGCGGCCTTCGGTTCACCTCCCGGAGGGGTTACAACATGTTTGAAACGGATAGACTTTGATTTTGATGAGTAATGATGAGACACATGTCAGAAATTGAAGCTGAAGTTTCGGCGGAGCGATTTCGCGACAGAAAGTGCACTTCTCTTGTACTTTTTCCGGTCCCGGGAACTCCAATCTTCCCCAAAATTTGCAGAGAGCTTGGGACCAACCTAGGGATCACCACCAGCCAGTTTTCTTCCCCATTGGAGGCCACCGGCCAGCTTTCAAAAAGGAGATGGCCGGCCAGCCTAAAAAGGTGGCTGGCCGGCCACTTGTTCAAAACAGCGGGCATTTTTGTCTTTTCACCTCCTTTTCTTTAAAACCATTCGGCCAAACATTTTGAACTCACAACTTCAGCTCTGAAATCACCTCCTCTAGCCTCCCAAACCATCTTCCTCCTCAGATCTGAGCTCTATATGCGTTTTCCAATGCCCCACGCAAGTTATTTTCGCGAAAACTTTCAGTTTTAAGCACTTTGAACCGATTAAATTTTGATTTCGGTGCTTCTTTTCTCATTTTCGCCACTTGAGGTGAGTTTATCTCAATATTTGGAAGATTTTCTCGAGAGCTGACTTTTTCATTTCCTGAGAGTTGACTTTTTCCAATTTCTGCTCATTTTCGCTCATTTTTGCTCATTTTTGCAGATTTCCTGAAATGACCGGTCATTTTCCTTACGGTGGAGGTCCTGCGGATGTCGGAGGTGATCCCGATATTATGGCTCTGCCTCCGAGGGTTCGACCCTTCATACCCGAGAGGTACGACCCTCCAGCACACATTCTTCCGCGAGCTGTTTTCCATCACTTCACTGACTTTGATGAGCGAGCGCCCGGGGATCTCCTTCTGTGGGAGCCGAAGTATCACCTCTCTCATGAGGCACGAGAGGTATTTACTTCATTTTTATCTTTTCTGCAACGTATTCTGTGTTTTTCGTGCATTCTGTTTACATTCTGAACACACGGCTCAATTATCTGAATTTCTGAACACTCAGCCCATAAATTGATTGTGAACACACGGCACACATTGATTAATATTTGAACACACAGCCCAAGTACTGATCTTCTGAACACACAGTTCGAATTGAAAGTGAACACACGGCACACACTGATTGAGATTTGAACACGCAGCCCAAACATTGATTTTCTGAACACACAGTTCGAATTGAATGTGAACACACGGCACACACTAATTGAGAGTTGAACACGCAGCCTAAACACTAATTTTCTGAACACGCAGTTCGAATTGAAAGTGAACACACGGCACACACTGATTGAGAGTTGAACACGCAGCCCAAGCACTAATTTTCTGAACACGGCCCAAATTGCAGGTGAACACGCAGCACACACTGATTGAAAGTTGAACACACAGCCCAAATTGAAGGTGAACACGGCACACACTGATTGAGAGTTGAACACCCAGCCCAAGCACTAATTTTCTGAACTCACAGCCCAAATTGCAGGTGAACACGTAGCACACACTGATTGAAAGTTGAACACGCAGCCCAAACACTAATTTTCTGAACACACAGCCCAAATTGAAGGTGAATACGCAGCACACACTGATTGAAAGTTGAACACGCAGCCCAAGCACTAATTTTTTGAACTCACAGCCCAAATTGCAGGTGAACACGCAGCACACACTGATTGAAAGTTGAACACGCAGCCCAAAACACTAATTTTTCAACACACACCAAAATTGAAGGTGAACACGCAAAGACACACCGATTGAAAGTTGAACACGCACCCAAATTGATGTCTAGCACGACTTACACTTTGAAATCTGAACACGAGCTCATTTACTTTATTTTGCACCTCATTCATTTCATTTGCACACGCTCATTTATTTTATTTGCACACTGTTCATTTCATCTTTGAAGCATGTATTCATTCTCAATGTAGGTGACTTCTCGACTGATCTTGGGATACGGCTCCACCGTAGCTGTGAGATTGGTATGCCGAGCTCCTGAGGCGTCCCGATTTGGTTGATTTGGCGTGGTTTGGGCCCTTACATCTGGCTTTCCCGTTGTCCCGCCAGGAGGACGTTGATGGCAGCTTTGGTGGAGAGATGGTGGGACACCACCAACTCCTTTCATTTTTCCGCCACGGGGGACTTGACTATGACCCCGCTTGACTTTGCTGTGTTGACTGGTCTCGACGTGGGAGGTTGGCCCATTCCTTACGACGAGGACATGGGCCAGTGGGAGGCCGCTTGGGTATATTTGCTGGGGGCTCACCCGCCTGTTGATAGAGCTTCGGGCAGAGTTCGATACACTTGGTTCTCTTCCTATTTTAGGAGGGTAGAGATGGAGCCCGGGACTCTTGAGAAGGCAGCACAGTATGCCCGTGGTTTCCTGATGTTCCTCTTTGGGACCACTCTGTTTGCCGACAGGGGGAACACTGTTGGGCTTTATCTGTTGAGCGCCTTGGTGGACCTATCACAGGTCAGACGGTATGACTGGGGTGGCGCCGGCCTGGTTACCCTTTACTGCTACATGAGCGCGACCTCCCGCGGACGGGGGAATTTACTTGGTGGTTACTAGAGAGCCTGGGAGGTACTTTCTTCCCTCCTAATTTACATTTCCGCTCTTCATTACTTGTATACTGCACACACGGCGTACTTTGCACACTGTATTTTGCCCTTAGTACTTTGCATTTACATTCTGCAATGTTTTCCACAGTTATGGGTCTATGCGTACTTTTCGACATTAGCCCCAGAGATGGTGGTGGAGGGGCCCCTCGTGACCCCGTACTCACTTGTATTTGAGGGCCAGCACCGGCCGAGACCTCGAGAGTCTCTCCTTTATCTACGGCAGTATTTCGACACGGTGCGATCGACGGAGGTATTTTAGAACTCTCAGTTCCTTGTGCTTTCATCTTTGATTTGTCTTGTACCTTCCTGATTTCTGATTGATTGGTTACCCGCAGATTACATGGGAGCCCTGGGCACCCTTTGGTGAGAGTCTCCGATACCAGTTTGCCAGAGGGCGGGGTGCTTCTCAGTACAGGATTCTATTCGAGGGGCCGGTTGGTAGAGCCTGGTTTCTAGGGGAGCGCTTCTTGCGCCAGGTATGGGGCTATGTTTCTCAGGACCCTCCCTCAGCACCCCCAGTCGAGATGCGGATTGCTGATAGGCTCTCTTCTCTAGATGTTGTCAATGTTATGCTGGGTACTGATGCTTTGCTTTATCTTGAGGAAGGGGATTATGCTACTTACCATCACATATACCTGATGCCTCCATTGACGGGAGTCCGTACTCCGGCGATGAGGTCTGCCAGCATGCTATCTTCGAGCCAGGCCCCGACTCGAGCTGCAGACGCTCCTTCTACCAGCAGGGCTGGTACATCCAGAGGCGGGCGTGGATTTATTCCCCCGATTCCCCCGACTTATCATCATTCCAGATGGCTGGATATGCTGAGTGAGCTGATGGCGTGGCAATATGGGACTACCTCTCCGATTCCGATCCCGATAGAGCCTCCAGTGCCTGGCCACCGCTACGTCAGAGACCCCGACTCACCACCGGTATGTTTTACAACTTTGATTCATCACTCAGATTTTTGAACGTTCATTCCTTTACTGATACTCTTGCCTTTGCATCTGTAGCCCCCTGTTGAGTACATAGATCAGGTGCTTGAGATGGTAGCCTCACTTGAGGGGATGGTCCTGCGGAGGGAGGCGCAGTTGTTCATCATGGGCTTCCAGGTACCCTTTAGTTTTCTAGCACTGTATCTTCTGATCACATGCTGATTTTGGACATTTTACTGTATTAATAGGCTACTTGTGTAGAGCACATTTGACACACACCTCACTTACCCACTGTATTTACATGTACCCACTTCATATAGTTCTCTTGTATTTGCCTCTGATGTACATGTTTTAGCTGATGTATTCAAACTACACTTTTCATTTTCAGATGCCTCCAGTATATGCTCAGCCGCAGGCTGGGCCACCCGGGCCTTCTCGAGGAGGTGGACCATCTAGGTCTTTTCGAGGAGCTGGGCCATCTGGACCTTTTCGAGGAGCTGGGCCATCCAGGCCTTCTCGAGGAGCTGGGCCATCCAGGCCTTTTCGAGGAGCTTGAGGAGAGGGATCGTCTCGCAGATGCAGGGCACATATTATAGAGGCGGAGCCCGATGAGGATGAGGAGGAGGATGTTGCAGATCGTCAGTCAGAGATGTCTGCTGACAGAGAGGAGGGCTCCGGTCTTGGCTCTCAGAGTGGAGGCGAGGCTGAGGGGGATCCTGAGGATGACAGCTCTGACTTGGACGGTGATGGGGGTATAGAGGCTATTCCGCAGAAGAGGATGAAAAGGGCCTCTTATTCCCGCTCTTGAGAGCATTGATGTTGCAGTTCCTTGTTTTATTTACCTTTTTGCTAGTAGTTGTAGCATATTGTACATTATTAGGCAGTTTTATATTTTTGTAAAACTTGTGCCCTTTGTTTGCAAAGTAAAGCATGATGGAATGAAACAGCTTTTGAAAAAGGTGTTGTACTTTTAAACTCTTAGCATCATATCGCATCGTTTTGCACCATAATGAGATTGAATGAAAATGTGCATTGTGCATTTGCCCAGTCAGGTAATGAACGGACGCAACAACTTAACTTACCAAGATACAACAAAACCTTAGCAAGTTTACAACTCGATAAGCAGAATACAACAGTGTTGACAACTTAATAAACAAAACTTAACAAGAAAATTGCTTAAACAAAGAGTACAAACTTAAACACACGAAAACACGACAGCTCGACAAACAACTCGATAAGCAAAACAACAACTCGATAAACAAAACTTTAACCAAACAGAGTGTGCTTCGGACGATCTGGGCAACGGAATGCATCCGAAATAGAGGGAAATAGAGGCCTTTGACATACCCGTTGCATGGAAATGCTCGAAACTTCCTCCCGGGGGATAAAACAGGGCCAAGGACACACATGGGAGCATGGCCGGCCACTTTTGGGGGCCGGCCGGCCAGCTTTTTGTATGTGGTGGGGGGGAAAATGTGGTCGGCCTGCTAGAAAAGGTGGCCGGCCGGCCACTTAATCCAGCAACCATCAACTTTTCGACACGTGTCCCCCTGAATAGTGTTCTCTCCTCTTTAAAAGCTCCAACTTCGGGACTCATTCATTTCATCACTCCTTTGCACAAAAATGGAGGCATTTCTCGTAGAAAATCTCACATCTTGGATCTCTTCTTTGGATGGCTCGGAAAAGTTGAACTTCCGGGTTTCGGCTTGAATGCACTATTCACGCTGAGTCGTACTCCACTGCACCTTCCTTTCCTCCATGCTGCGGCAAGGTTCTAGAACCCAGTGACGCATGTTTTTAGCTTTGGCGGGCAGGAGGTATGTCCAACTTTTGAAGATTTTCAAGTTTTGATGGAGTCTGAACGTTCGGAAGAGATCTTGCCTCAGTTCTGCTTTGGCCACGCCCAAGCTTTAGGGCAGATGTGTGGACTTACCGTGCATGATGCTCGATCTCTGATTTGTAATGGAGAACTAGATATCCTTGGTTTGATCCATCGCTTTTCTGGTGCCGGTGACCGCGGTGACCATCATTGGCAAGGTTTCCGACAACATGCGCTCTGCTTGTGCATGCTATCTCACTTCCTGCTTGCCCCGGGCCTGGGTGGACTCAGCATCCGTTTGATTGAAGTTGCTCAGGGCTTGAAGGAAGGGAAGAGCTGTATTGCTATGGCGTTAGCCGAAACACTGATGGGTTTGGACGCTTTCTACCGTCAGGAGACGATCAGATTTGCGGGGCGTCCACTACTGCTGCAGGTAATGTTTCCCACCCAATCTCACATATGTATTTGCTCGCATCACTCGGCCCTCAGTCTCGGTTTTTCTCACAAAGCCCCTGTCTCATTGTTCTCTCATCGCACATCTCTCTATTCTTTATTCTCTCATTTTTCATCCCTCCCCAGGTATGGTTGATGGATAAATTGCAAGTTATGGACTCTTGCCCTGCCTACTCAGCCCGCGGCTACTTTTTTCGGCAACGCCTGGTTAATGCGCTTGATGAGGGATGGTGGTTCAACTGGATGTGCAATTTGTCTGCTGACCGCATTGCTTGGCGCTGTCCTTGGCTCAATCTTCCGGCAATGAGCTATGGCATGTCCCGGCAGACTGGGGTCCAGCTGATTGGTCTGACTCACTGTGTGTTCTATTTTCCATTCCGGTTCCATCGCCAGTTTGGCCATGATCAGACTTGCCCGCCAGAGGGGATTGAGTACCCGGCTGCTTTTCTGGTCCGAGGCGCACAGCTTGCCCGATATGCCACAGCATTGAGGACTAGAGTGCTCCTGGCCCCTGCTCCCACTTTCAGTTGCACTTTGTCTGACGAGTGTTGGGATCGGCTCAATGAAGAGGCACAGATTGGGCCTAGCTTGGCATCAGAGGCTTCGACTAGCTCCGGGAGGGGGCGTAGGGACACCTGACTTGACTATGCCCCGGATTTATTGCTTTATTAGTACTTTCAAGTTTTTTTTTATGAGTGTAATGAAAAAAGCAAATCTAATTGTATATAAGAGCAAGAGAACTCTGTTTTGAAATCAATGAAGTTGAAGGTTGTGGTACTGAAAATTTTCCGCTTTGGTCCAAAAATGGTCTTAGTTGTAAAAAGATTAATTTGAACAAAGTCAACTTTTATTAAAATTTTCAAAACTATTTTCGATATGGATCAGAACTGGACATGCCTGAGATCTGTCACTGAGATGCACAATCCCGGATCCTAGCAACTGGAAAGTTGCGCCTAGTCTAAATGGCATCACAAGATCAAGGTGACAACGGAAAGTTGCCCCTAGTCTGAATAGCACTGTACCGGAGATTGTGATGAATGCTGATGGAAAAAGATGACTGAGATGATTAAAATGGACAAGGTTGATCGGGGAAAAGTTTATGGTTGAACTTCAGGATGAAGTTGCCTACGTATCCCAAAGATGGGAATCAAGCCTTACGTAGTTCAGGCTCAGGTTCACTCGGGTATTTTCACTCTCCTTTGCGCCTAACTTTTGCCAAGGCCGCCTTTTATGGGTTTTCAACCTTGAGCTCGGGCTTTTATGATTTCAAATTTTCAGTGCTTCGAAGTTTTGCCTAGGTCGCCCTTTCGGGTTTTCGGCCTAGCGAGCCTGTCAAGGGTAATATTTCTTCAAATTGTCCATATTGATCGGTTGTGAGAATTCTAAGCCATCTAGATCCATCAAAACCACAGCTCCACCTGACCAGATTGACTTGATGATGTAGGGACCAGTCCAATTGGGTCTGAACTTGCCCCTTGGGTAGTGGATGGGAGCTCGGTTGTCTTTGAGCACCAAATCTCCTTCTTTTAAATTCCTGGACTTAACCTTCTTGTTGAAAGCCCGCAATTTCAAGGTGGTAACCTTGGACATGGTACAGTGCTTTCAGCCTTCTTTCATCGAAGAGCATGAGTTCCTCAAATCTACTCTGCTGCCAATCCGCTTCGACTATCTGGCACTCAACCAATACTCGTAATGACAGGACCTCAATCTCAATAGGCAGAACGGCCTCCATCCCATAAACCAATGAGTACGGAGTCGCCCTAGTAGAAGTTCTGATTGAAGTTCGGTAGCCCCACAGAGCGAACGGCAGCTTATCTGGCTAGTCCCAGTAGGTTTCCACCATCTTCTATAGTATGTGCTTGATATTCTTGTTGGCGGCCTCAACCGCTCCATTAGTCTGCGGCCGATAGGTAGACGACTTATGAAAAGCCACTTTGTATTTCTCCAACAAATCAATCATCTCCTCCTTGAAGTGGGAACCATTGTCTGAAATTATTTCGTTTGGGACCCCGTAGCGACAGATGATGTTGTTTCTGATAAATTTTGCGACGTGCGAAGCCTTCAACAACGCATAAGATTGGGCCTCAACCCACTTTGTGAAATAATCTATCGCTACCAAGATGAACTCATGCCCATTCGATCCCTTCGGCGTGACAGCTCCGATGACATCAATTCCCCAGACTGAAAATGGCCATGGCGAAGTCATGTTGTACAACTTTGACGGCAGAATGTTCATGCGATTTGCATGAATCTGACATTTGTGGCATCGCCGGACAAAACCGATACAATCCTCCTCCATGGTGGACTAGTAATAACCCTGTCTGAGGATCTTTCGTGCCAGCATTATCCCATTCATGTGCGCACCACATTCTTCCCCGTAGATGGCTTCCATCAGACGCTTTGACTCTTCGGCATCAACTCATAGTTTATGCATTCCCAGATGACCCATTTTATACAGTTTACCCCCGCAGATGATGAACTGAACTGCCATTCTCCTGATTGCCCTTTTGTCTTTGGCATTTACCCTTGGCGGGTATGCTTCTTTCTCCAAGAAGTTCCAAATGTCGTAATACCAGGGGTTTTCGTCCTGAACTTCATCTATAGCGGCAATCGACTCGTAGGCAGGTGCAAATTTCTGGTCGATGATGACTGGACGCATCCGGACTCCACATGGGATGTCTATCATAGAAGATAGAGTTGCAAAAGAATCTGCGAACCTGTTGTTCTCTCTTAGTAGATGAGTAAAACTTAGCTTCTCAAACCGAGGAATTAGCAAGTCCAAGGTCTGGTGATACATCATCATTTTTTCCTCTTTCACTTTCCAGTCTCCTTTAGCTTGAGACACAACAAGGTTCGAGTCCCCAATGACGTCCAACCGCTGCCCCCTAGTTCCGTGGTCGCTTAGACCAAAGAATGCATGCCTCATATTCGCTTCGTTGTTTGAGACTTTGAATCGGAGTTTGAAGGCTAGAGGATACGGAATTGTCAAAGCACAAGAACACTCCTATCCCATACCCGTATTGATTTGACGCTCCGTCAAAGTACATCGTCCAAGTTTCGTCGTCGATATGCAAAATGGCCTCATCTGGGAATAAGTACTCGACTGCTTCATGCCCTTCCACTGGATGGTCGGCTAAGAACTCTGCCACTGCTCTTCCTTTGACCGACTTGCGTGTTACATACTTTAGATCAAATTCAGAGAGCAACAACAACCAACGAGCTAGCCGACCCGTAAGTGCTGGTTTCTTGAAAAGATATTTGATGGGATCAAGTCGTGAAACCAACATTACAGAGTGAGCTAACAGGTAGTGCCGCAGCTTCCTGGTAGCCTATACCAAAGCTAAGCAAGCCTTCTCCAGCGGAGTGTAGCGGGTTTTGTACTCTAGCATCTTCTTGCTTAGATAGTAGATGGCTTTCTCCACCTTGTCTTCTGATTCTTGCGCAAGCATGCAGCCCATTGTAGTCTCGCCATCGACAGATACAAAATCAACGGCTTCCTGGTTCTCGCGGTGGCAACACGGTGGGTTCTCAGAATATTCTTTAACTGCTCAAATGCGCTTAACATCGGTCGTCCCATTGGAACTTCTTTCCTTTCTTGAGGAGGCCAAAAAGTGGTTCACAAGTCAAGGTTAATTTTGAGATAAACCGTCTTATGAATTGCACTTTACCTAGAAAGCCTCGCACCTCCTTTTCAGTCCTTGGTGGTGGCATTTCTAAGATGGCCTTGATTTTGGAAGGGTCGACCTCGATGCCCCTTTGTGTAATCAGAAACCCTAGCATTTTTCCCGCTGTAACACCAAATGTACACTTCTGAGGGTTTAGCTACAACCGGAATTCCCTGATCCTTTGAAAAAACTTGTGCAAGGCGATGTAGTGACCCTCTCTTTCTCTGGATTTGACAATCATGTCGTCCACGTACACCTCAACCTCTTTGTGGATCATGTCGTGTAATATTGTGGTTGTGGCCCGTTGATAAGTAGCTCCAGTGTTCTTCAACCCAAATGGCATGACTCTATAGCAGTATGTCCCCCTACGGAGTGGTGAATGCAGTCTTCTTCCAGTCTTCTGGCGCCATCACTATCTGGTTGTAGCCTGAGAAGCCATCCATGAATGAGAGCAAGGCATGCCCCGCTGTGAAATCCACTAACTCATCGATGTGCGGTAGGGGAAAGTCGTCCTTCGGACTAGCTCTGTTCAAATCCCTGAAATCCACACATACCCGGATCCTGCCTTCTTTCTTCGGCACTGGGACAATGTTGGCCAACCAAGTGGGGTATTCGGATACCAGCAGGAAGCCTGCGTCGATTTGCTTGGTGACCTCTTCCTTAATCTTGAGAGCCTAGTCCGGGCGAATCCTCCTGAGTTTTTGCTTGACAGGTCGGGCTTCAGGGTCAAGGGGGATCCGATGCATAATCTCAGATCGATTCTGCATGTCTTCGAGGACCACGCGAAAACATCTTTGAAATCTTTTAATAAAGCGACTAAGCCGCTGCTCCTCCAAAGACAACGTGGACCCGATCCGACCAGCGCTGGTCCTCCTCAAGACTAATATTCACGGTAGTGATTTCATCCATTAAAGGTTTGACAAATCTCTTGCTCTTGCTCAATTAAACATTGCAAACCGAGGAACTTCGCCTCGCTGCTTTCATCAAAGTTTTGAAAGTCTCAATTAATGCAATAAATCAAGGGCACGTAAAAGTACTCGAAACCACGCTTACTTGATTCTCATTAAGCACATCCAAATCTTCCGATTCATTTACAACACTCAAATGAAAAGGAAAAAGACGACCTAGACAGATCGTGGTATCCGTTATCATTCCTGATTACCAGATTCAGACTCAATGAGCCGAACTCGATTCGACTCACAAGACTCGGTGGAATCAGATTCCGCTCACTACGACCAATTCGGTCTTTGACAAAAATCCCTCCTCGTATTGCCAAGTGAGAGAGGGTGCGATAGATGTATCCAAGATAGCCGCTGGTAGGCCCGCAGCCGTTTCATCCCCAATCATGGAAAACGAGAAGTTATCCCCCAAGCACTTATGGTCGATCGGAGGATCAGAAAGTAGACATGCCAGTGCTACCCCCATTTCAAATTTTGTGCCCTCAGGATCCACTACCTTACACTGCTCAACCTTGGCTGATAGGTCTGTCTGCTCTATGGCAACGTCATCCCCGGATAGTTGCAGGTCGAAGAAGATCTGGAAACCTGGCACGCGCTTCTTCTCTGCGTTTAGCCACGGCTCTGGGAAGCCGTAAAATGGAAAGTCCTCCCCTTCCCGGATGAAGCGTCCGTTCAGGGTACCCTGAATGGGCCTATGCATTAACTCAAAAGGCTTCCCAGCCTGCTTTGCTCTGGCTCTTCCGGCCATTTCTTTTCCCTTCCTCACCCAGTCCTCTTTGGTGGATAGATAACCCAAGCCAAAGGTATGAGGGTTGTGTGGCACTTTGCCCAATGCTGCAACGCCTTTCCGGCCGCTCCTTCCTAATCCCATCCCGGGAATGTGTTGTAGCTTGTTCATGAGGTAGATAGATTGAGCACTGACGTACACTCCCTCATTTACAGCCATAATATTCTGCACCGCTCGTGTCTCAGCCAAAGTGAACCCTGATAAGAAAACATCCTCTGTGCCATACTCGATTTCCAAGACAGGTGTGGACACTTCTGGCGGCGGATGGATTGATGAATTCCCGAAGACAATAGCCACCCCCTTCCCATGAGGGTACTTCAACATATGATGTAGAGTGGAAGTGACTGCCTTTACTTGGTGCAACCATGGCCGCCCCAAGAGTAGATTGAAAGTTGCAGGAACGTCCAAGACGTGAAATTCAATGTCATGTTGTGCCGGACCAACCTGAGTCTGAATTTTGACAGTCCCCATCACTTCCCTGCTAGTATTATCATATGCTCTGATCACCTGAGTAGTCGGCACGAAGTCTGCGGGCTTCAACCCGATTGCGTACGCTGTTCTGGTCGGGCAGACATTGATGGCGGACCCGGTATCAACAAGTACCACCGGTATCCACTTGCTTCTACATTCCACGGAAACATAGAGGGGTTTGTTATGATTTATGCCCTCAGGCGGTAGTTCTTTGTCTGAAAAGGTTAATGCCGGGGAACCTCCTCCCGGAAAGACTAGCCCAACCAGCTGCTCTGGTGTAGTATCTATAGAGAGTTTGGCCTTGTCCATGGCAAATAGGACAGCCTGTTTGTGCACTCACGATGCCATAAGCAGTCCCCAGATGTCTGCTTGTATTTTCTTCAATTGTTTGAGCACAGCTTCTTCTTCAATCTGTTTCTCTCTTTGTTTCTCAACTTCCTTGTCTTTCCCAGACGCCTTAGGTTGGTCTAAGTGCTGGGGCTTGAAATACCGCCCACTCCTTGTCATATGAGTGACCTCGTCAATATACCAGGTATCATCTGGTTGATTACTTCCCCAATCCTCATCCGTGTGGGCAAGACATAAATCATCGTCTTCCCACCACATTCCGTCGGCAGCCGAGAGACACCTGTCCGGCTCTAGTATGATCGTACTCGTAGCACCTTCAGTCCTCATGCCCGCAGCATTTTCTGTTCCCGTGCACACAGCACTTTCAACTCCTACATGGGCTTTAGCTTTTCTGATTCTTTCGGAATCCTCAAATCTTTGTTGTTCCAACTGCGTCAGTACAGCTGGTGGTTCAATACTCCCTGTATTTACAATCCCCAAGTTTTGAGCGAAATTCTTAGTGCCGGCGCTCTTCGGCGGTGTATTCTGACTCTCGGCCTTAGGCCACTAATACTCTTGCCCCTCTGCTCGTTGATATTCTACGACGTCTGGTTGATCATCTAACCATCAGGTAACTTCTGCCGACTCCTCATATTCGAACCAGTTGATTGACGCATCCCCTGATTCTTGGTCACTGAAGAACTAGAGGTTGGCAAGGTCCTCTCCTACAGCTGTTAGGTCATCTGTTCCCCGTTCAAATCTATCCCCCTGAATCACACATAATTCTGCTCTTTCTGGCAGCCCTATACTCAGCTCAGATCGGCCCACTGACTGGATGTATCCACTTGGATCATAGGCTTCTTCAGCAAGATTCCCAGACTGTTCAATCTCAGACTCAGCAACCCCACTTTCCTTTGAAATCTGCCCTGTCCCCTCATCGGTGGTCACCACCATTGGCTCAGATTGGGTTGTGGAGATGTCCATCATGCACAAGTCAGTGCAGACAGGAAGGATCACCTCCGGCTTAGGTAAGTAGGATGGGGTGATATAGATACTAGGATCGTAAGACACGACCCCAGTTTGGATGAAGTTGATTCTGTTGGGAGGAAGAGCTTGGTTATGTGGTGGGAGAGGATTTGTTGTGACGTTAGGTTTTTCGGGAGGCGCGATCACCTGCTTGTCAATAAGATCCTGGATCTCATGACGCAATCTAAAGCAACGGTCGGTGTCATGACCATGTTGTTGGTGATCTGTATGATATTGCTGGTCATGAGAGGAGAGTGGATTCGGCAGTGGCCTCGGCTCTAGGGGCGTCAAATGCTTCTTCCTGATTAACACCCCCAGAGCTTTGGATAGGGGCATATATAGGGGGGTGAAGGTTCTTTAGCCTCGAGGCTGGTATTTTGTAGTTTGGGTGTTGCTTCCAGATGCGCCAGAGAAAGGCGTGGCTGCCATGGGTCTTAGGTGAGGGGGAATGGTGGTGACCATGCTCGCCTCTAAAGCTCGTGCAGTTGTAGCGCCACTCAGGACTGCGTTGTTGTTACGGTTGAAAGTCCTTCTGGGTTGCTTCCTATCCTGGTCAATTAGACCTTGTTTCATGGCATCCTTGATCTGTACCCCTATCTCGTGTAAATCTGAGAAGGTGGGAAAGGGGAGTACGATCATCTTCTGCATCAATTTCGGTTGGAGTTTGCGTACAATCATCCTGATTTGATCTTTGTTCGTAGGCCTCAAAGTCATCATCGATGCCTTCGCTCTCCATCGAGTTACGAAATCTGAGAAAGTTTCTTTAGGCTCCTGCCTCGTTGTTTCGAGATCACGAGTTGTAATCTCGATCTGGGTATTGTACGAGTACTGTGCAACAAAGGCCTCATCCATTTCATCCCAGCTTCTTTTGACCTCATCTTCTAACTTCGCGTACTAGATGGCGGCCATACCCGACAAAGTTCGGCCGAACAGAGAAAGCTTTTGTGGTCGGGTTAGGCCCGTTGGTCGCAGGATGTCTGAGAATAGCCGAAGATGGACCATGGGGTCCCCGGACCCGTCGAAGCAGTCAATTTGTGGCATCTTGAACCTATCGGGCAATGTCACGGCCACGTCGGTGTATCCGTCATCGATGTCTGGAATGGCCTTTACCCCTTGTGATTTCTTGAAAAGCTTCTCAAGCTTGCTCAGTTTTAGGGCTGTATGGTCCATTTCGAACTCAAAGGGAGAATCCAGGTGGTTGGGTGTATGGGTCTTGGACAGTTGAGGCGGAAGCGGGGGCGGAGCTAGCCCCGTTGGAAAGTTTGTGTCCTCTTGGATATTCTGGACATTTGGCACGGTGTTTTGGGTGTTTGGCAAAGCATTCTGAACAGTAGGTGCCTGCTCGGGTAATGGGGGCCCTGGTGGAGGAGGAACCTGATGTGAAGCAGATGTCGCATTCTGCTATTGCAGTCTAGTGATTAGCTCAGCTTGCTGGGCCATGATTGTAGCTTGTTGCCTAGAGAACTCTACTTGGCGGGCAGCGTCCTCTTGCATCTGTCTCATGCTCTCCTGCATTTGGCGCATTAGGGCTTCCACCCCTGACGTATTTTGCTGATCCATCTGACTGACCGGTAGATCTATCTCGATAGCAACAATTGGGACCTCAATCCTACTATCCTCTGATGGAGTAACCCACTGTTCTGGCAACCTCTGTTCTGACACACTGCGCTTCCTTGGCTTTCTCCTGACAACGGGGGGTAAAGAATAGAACACTGGATGTCCGTCAACCAGATCCTCAGATCGATTGAGTCGGCGACCTCGTGTCCAAAGTGCTTGGGGAATATCTACTGGGTTGGAAGCAATGGTGCTAAAACTGCCCTAGCAAAAGATAAATAAAGCGAAAAGGAAATAAATAACAAGATAAATGGAGAGCATGACAGCTTAAAATAAATACACAATGCACGAGGTAACATGGCATACACAATGCGCTAACATACAACCTAGCATACACAATGCTATGGAATGGAATGGCATACACAATGCATAATGGACTTACACCAACATGAGTGGGCCTCAGCCACACTCACATAAGAGGCCATTAGATGAAAATGAGACACTCGAAATGCGTGCACACGTGCACGCAAACCGAGGACCAACCCTAAGGCACGAATGCCACTCTAACATGACATGGCAAAGTATGGAATATGGCACACTATCATGCAAATTTCAGTAGCAATAAATGACGCAAAACAGCCCCGAAAGATGGCAAAATGACACCCGATGTATGGAATAGGTCCCGAAACATTAAATCAAGCATACCGAATGACCTATGACTATACAATGCATGCATTATTTGTACATGAAATGTGAAGACAGAGTCAAGAAATCCCAAAAATAAGCATGTTTACAGTTCTAAGAAAAGCCAAACAGCAAATGCAAATGGGGCTAAACTAGCATGCAAAAAACAGCCCCGAAAGCAAGATAATGAAGCAAGTGCAAGCTTATGACCCTAAACAGAGAAGGGCCCTTCTACAATGTTGAAGAGGGGCCCAAAATATGATGTTTTACAGTTTACCACAAGCCACAAAAACAGACACAAGTATGGAAAAATTCTCATGCAAAAAGTGGGCCTAAAAGAGGATAAAGAAGCAAGTAATGCATGCTGGCCCCAAAAAGATAAAGGTCCTTCAACAAAGTTGAAGAGGGACCTAAAATATGACCTTTTACAGTTTATGATCAGAGCCAAAACAGTATACAAGTATGCTCAAAATACCATGCAAGATTAGGCCAAAAAGAGAGCTATAACACAAAGTATAAAAAGGATGCTTCAAACAATAAAAGTCCCTTAATGAAACATGAAGAGGGGGTCAATATAAGGCTATTTTTAGTTTGGACCAGAGCCCAAAAACAGAAGAATAAGAAGCTAACAAATCATGCAAAAATGGGGCCAAAAGGGGGATATAATGGCAAGTGACAAAAGGAGGCCCCAAACAGTGATGAGCCCTTCAACAATGTTGAAGAAGAGCTCAAAATAATCCTATTTACATTTTAAAACATGCTTCAAAACAGATTATACACAGGCCTAAAATGCTACACAAGAAATAGGCATACAAGAGGGATAATGAAGCAAGTACAAAATGGGGACCTCAAACAGTGAGAGGCCCTTAATAAAAGATGAAATAGAGCTAAAAAAAAAACTACTTTCAGTTATGGCCAGGGCTCAAATATACAAGAAAGAAGGGCTAAGAAAACTTGCAAAAATGAGCTAGAAAAGAGGGAAATGTTGCTCACCCTTGTAGACCAAGTCTTTGGCTGCCTTTGGACCAAGAAATGCTGCCTCCTAGCCTCTGAGAAGACCCTCCAAGCTGCTGGAATGGAGGTGGTGGTGTGGTGTGGTGTGGTGCTAGGTGATGGTGTAGAAATAGGGTGTAGGACTTGGATGTTTGAGTGCTTGAAGTGAGGGAGAGTGGGGGGTGCAATATATGGCTCAAAGAGAATTTTTCTAACCCTTTACAAGGGGGCTGGGGCTGCTGTATATATAGGCAAATGGGGGAGAAAAGAGGGGGAAAAAAGGGGGGGGGAAACAATCCAAGTTTCCCCCCAAAAGTTGGTCCCCCGGATACAGAATCTGGGGGAAAAAAAAAGTGTATTTTTGTAATGTACCAATTGTAAGGATTCTGGCCGGCCAGGTATTGGATTTGCAGGTGGCCAGCCGGCTCTCCCCATGGCCGACTGGCTAGAGGTCAAAAAGGCCAAGTGTAATTAGTGGTCGGCCACCACAGATTGGTGGCCTCCTATGTATTCTCAACATAACCCTGTGGTCAAAAATTAGAAACAGTGAATCAGGAGAGAGAACAACCCACTTTTTAAAGGGGTTCAAAAGGTTCAAAAGCAATTACTAGCTGGTCACCAAATATTGGTGGCCTCCCAGATGTGTACATCACAAATATGGGGTTTAGGGTGCAAAAAAATGGCCCAAGGGTGGTCAACATTGGCTTTGAAGTGAGAAAAACGGGCGTCGGAGGGTGATGATGGAATATAACTGGTTGCTGGAACAATTACTGGCCTACCACCCTTCTACGACCTTGCTGGTGATGAAACAGAGGTCCCTGCCAAAAATGAACGAAAATCGATGCAAAATGAAGGTTCGGGGACCGAAATGCGCAGCCTGGGGCCCCGAAAACCGACTGTTAGGCACCGGGAGTGGTGTTCGACCACGAAGTTGGTCTCTCAGACTGCAGTGTCCCTTAAAAGGGAGTAAATAAGAGGCATGCCAAAAAAATCAGAGCAAACGGAGGTGGTTGGGCGGTCCCGAACCGAGGCATTCGGCCTGACGGCTCCGAAAATCGGGGACCGGGCTCCAAAATGGGCGAAATGGCCTATGACCACGAAATGCAGCCCACGGCCACTGAGAGATGATCTACGAGACCTCTCCCTCTCTTTGGGAAGAGAAACAGAGAAAACCGAGCCTAGTTTGCAAACCGAGGCAAAGCACAGAAAAACCCAGAAGTTCGGAGACAAGGCTCACGGCCGAGACTCTGAAACCTCCGAACGAGCACGATATGCAACATCACCGAGCGCTCAATTGGTGACGTTTGAGTCTTAAGGTCGGTCAAAAATGGGGTGTCTACAGTGGTCCTATGAAGACATGCCTGGAATCGATCCTAAGATTGTACAGCATCATATCCCGCTTGACCTCGAGGCCTGAACCGTGAAACAGAAGTTACGGAGAATATGCCCGGATTGGGCTTTGAAGATTAAGGAAGAGGTCACCAAGCAGATAGATGCAGGGTTCTTGCTAGTATCTGAGTATCCAACTTGGTTGGCCAACATTGTTCCAGTGCCGAAGAAAGATGCCAGAATTCGGGTGTATGTAGACTTCAAGGATCTGAACAGAGCCAGTTTGAAGAACGACTTTCCCTTGCTGCATATTGATGAATTGGTGGACTTCACCGCGAGTCATGCATTGCTCTCCTTCATGGATGGATTTTCTGGGTATAACCAGATTTTGATGGCACGCGAGAACAGAGAGAAAACCTCCTTCACTATGCCATTGGAACCTACTGCTACAGGGTCATGCCGTTTGAGCTGAAGAATGCCGGGGCTACCTATCAAACAACTGCAACCACAATTCTGCATGATATGATCCATAAAGAGGTCGAGGTGTACATGTATGACATGATTGTCAAGTCCAAGGAAAGAGAGGGCCACTGCAGCACCTTGAAGAAATTCTTTCAATGGATCGAAGAATACAGACTGAGGTTGAATCCACAGAAGTGTACTTTCGGCGTAACAGTAGGGAAAATGCTGGGTTTCTTGATCACACAGAGGGGCATCGGGGTAAATCCTTCCAAAATGAAGGCCAGCCTAGAAATGCCACCACCAAGGACTAAAAAGGAGGTGCGAGGCTTTCTGGGTAAAGTGCAATTCATAAGATGGTTTATTTCTAAATTAACCATGACTCGTGAACCACTTTTTGGTCTTCTAAAGAAAAGAAAGAAGTTCCGATGGGATGATCGATGTCAATTCGCTTTTGAGCAGATCAAGCAGTTCCTTCAGGATCCACCGTGTTATTGCAGCCAGAGTTGGGGAAGCCATTGATTTTGTATCTGTCAGTAACGAACACAATGATGGGATGCATGCTTGCTTAGGAATCTGAGGGTAGGGCAAAGAAAGCCATCTATTACTTGAGCAAGAAAATGCTAGATTATGAGACCCGTTACACCCCATTGGAAAAAGCTTGCTTAGCCTTGGTATGGGCTACCAGAAAGTTGAGGCACTTCTTTTTAGCTCACTCTGTAATTCTGGTTTCGAGATTAGATCCCATCAAATATCTTTTTGAGAAACTAGCGCTTAGCCCGTTGATTGCTTCTCCTTTTTGAATTTGATTTAAAATATGTCACTCGCAAGTCAGTCAAAGGGAGACTTCTGGTGGAGTTCTTGACAGATCACCCAGTGGAAGGAGGTGAAGCGGTAGAATAACTGTTCCTAAATGAAGCTATTCTGCAAGTCGAGGAAGAGATTTGGACAATGTACTTTGATAGAGCGTCTAATCAATACGGTTATGGGATAGGGGTGTTGTTGATAGCACCCGACAATTCCCATATACCCTTAGCCTTCAAACTTCGATTCAAAGTATCTAATAACGAAGTAGAATATGAGGCGTGTATCACTGGTTTGGAAGCGACCCTAGAACTAGAGGCAAAAAGGTTGGACATCATTGGGGACTCGAACCTAGTTGTGTCTCAAGCAAAAGGAGACTGAAAGGTTAGAGAAGAAAATATGAAGATTTATCACTAGACCCTGGACGTTCTGATTCCTAGGTTTAAGAAGCTAACTTTCACACATCTACTAAGAGAGAACAACAGGTTTGTTGACGCCTTATTAGCTCTATCTTCTATGATAGACATCTCGCTTGGAGTCCGGATGCGTCTGATCATCATTAAGTAGAGATATACACCGGCCTACGAGACTATCACCACAATAGATGAAGTGCAAGATCAAAACCCTTGGTACTATGATATATGGAACTTCTTGGAAAATGAGGTTTATCCTCTAGGGGCAAATGCCAAAGATAAAAGGACAATAAGGCGGATGGCCATTCAATTTATCATCTGCAGTGGTAAACTGTACAAGAGGGGTCATCTGGGAATGCAAAAGTTGTGTGTTGCAGTAGAGGAATCAAAATGGCTGATGGAGGCCATCCACGGGGGAGAGTGCGGAGCGCACATGAACGGAGTAATGTTAGCCGGGAAGATTCTCAAGCAAGATTACTACTGGTCTACTATGGAGGAGGATTGCATCGGTTTTGTTCGGCGATGCTACAAATGCCAAATTCATGCCAATTGCATGAACATCCCGCCGTCGAAGCTATACAGCATGACTTCACCATGGCCTTTCTAAGTTTGCGGAATCGATGTCATTGATGCGGTCACACTGAAAGGGTCAAATGGGAATGAACACATTCTGGTGGCAATTGATTACTTCACAAAGTGGGTGGAAGCTCAGTCTTATGCAGTGTTGAAAGCAGTGCATGTGGCTAAGTTCATTCGAAAAAACATCATTTGCCATTATGGAGTCCCAAACGAGATTATTTCAGATAATGGCTCCCATTTCAAGAAAGAAGTGATCGACTTGTTGGAGAAATACAACTTGGTTTTTCATAAGTCATCTACATACCGACCGCAAACCAACGGAGCTATTGAGGCGGCCAACAAGAACATCAAACATATTTTATAGAAAATGGTCGAGACCTACAGGGACTGGTCAGATAAATTGCCATTTGCACTTTGGGGCTATAGAACTTTAATTCGAACGTCTACTGGGGCAACTCCTTATTCTCTTGTCTATGGGATGGAAGCTGTTCTGCCAATCAAAATAGAAGTCCTATCACTGCGAGTTGTGGCTGAGTGTCAAATAGCAGAGGCAGACTGGCAACAGAGTAGGTTTGAAGAACTGATGTTGTTTGGCGAGAGAAGGATGATAGCATTGTACCATGTTCAGGGTTATCAACGCAGGATTGGTAGGGCTTTTAACAAGAAGGTTAAGTCCTGGAATCATAAAGAAGGGGATTTGGTGCTGACAGACAATTAAGCTCCCATCCATGACCCTAGGGGCAAGTTTAGACCTAACTGGATTGGTCCTTACATCGTTAAAGCTATCTGGTTGGGTAGGGCTGTTATTCTCATGGACTTTGATGGCCTAGAATTTTCCCAACCGATCAACATGGACAAGTTGAAGAAAGCCTATCCCTGAGAGGCTTGCTAGGCCGAAAACCTGGAAGGGCGACCTAGGCAAAGGTTAGAGCACAAAAAAATTAGAAATAAAGAAAAACTGAGCTTGCAAGGTTAAAAACCCTAAAGGGCAGCCTTGGCAAAAGTTAGAGCACAAAAGGAGAGCATTAATACCCGAGTGAACCCTAAATGACGTAAGGCCTGATTCCCATCTTCGGGATACTTAGGTAACTTCATCCTAAATATCGGCCGTAAACACCTCCAATTCAGCTATCCTGTCCATGTGTCTGATCGGGTCATCTTCATTTATTCTTTGTCTGAAAGTTTGGTTGTGATCTTTACTCTAAGAGAAGAGTTGGTTGCAATGCTGAGCAGCGCTATTTAGTCAAGGGGCAATTTGTGATCTTCAGATTCGGGGTTGCACATCTCGAGGATGGATTACGAACATGTCAAGTGGCGATCCTTATTGAAAATGGTTTTGGAAAAGTTTTGATAAAAGCTAATTTTTGCTCAAATTTGCCTTTTACAACTTAGACCATTTTTGGACCAAAAGGAAAATTTTCAGTGCCCACAACTTTAATTTCATTGATTTCAATACAAAGTTCTCCAACTCTCGATACAAATCAAAGTTGCTTTTATTACATTCATAAAACTTGAAAAGTAAGATCAAAGTAATAAACTAGGGGTATAGATGAGTCAGGTGCTCCTACATCCCCTGCTTGTGCTTGTGGAAGCTTCTGATTCTAAGGTGGTCCCTGTTTGTGCTTCATCTTCGAGCCAAGCCAGGCAGGAGCCAGAAGCTCTCTCGTCCTCCAAGCTGTGAAATACCTAGCCAAATATGAACCTCGGATGGGGAATGAAATCGGGTACTCTACCCTCTCCTCTGGGCAAGTCTGATCGTGTCTAAACTGATGCCTGAACCGAAACGGAAAGTAGAATACACAGTGTGTCAGGCCAATTAGTTGAATGCCAGGTTGCCAAGTCATGTTGTAGCTCATTTCGGTCAGATTAAGCCAAGGGCAATGCCAAGCAATGTCGGCAGCAGACCTGTTGCATATCCAGTGGCACCACCATCCTTCATTTGGGAAATCCACTAGGCGGTGACGGAATAAATAGACACGTGCCAAATATTCAGGGCATGCATCCACTACCTTCAGCTTATCCATTAGCCACACCTGGGAAGGGATAAAAAAAAAAAGAAAAAAGAGAGAGATTGAAGAATAAAGGATGTATGTTGACAGAAAAGTGAGGAAAAGGGTTTGAGAAAAAAACAGAGCATGAATGCCGAGTGATGTGAGAAATACATATTAAAGAGGATGGAAAACATTAGCTGAAGAAGTAGTGGACTCCCTGTGAATTTGTTTTTCTCTCGCCGATGGAAGGCGTCTAAGCCCTTCAAAGTCTCGGCCAACACCAAACCAATGCAACTCTTGCCCTCTATCAAACCTTGGGCCACTTTGACGAGTCGAATGCTAGACCCGCCAAAACTAAAGGCAAGAAGAAAATGAGCCAGCATACATAAGCAAAGGGCGTGTTGCTGAAAGCCCCGCCAAAGAAGGTTACCTCGGTCACCAACGTCAAAAAATTGGTGAATCAGGTTGGGAATGTCCAGCTCTCCATTGTGGACCAAAGATCGAACCTCGTGTAGAGTAAGCCCACACATCCGTCCTAAAGCTTGGATGTGATTGAAATGGGACTGAGGTATGATTTCCTCATCGCGCCGGGATTCCATTAGCACTTGAAATTCTTCGATTATTGGGCATATCTCTTGTCCCCCAAAGCTAAAGACATGTGTAATCGGGTTCCAATATCTAGCCACAGGGTGAAGAAATGGAAAACAAAGCGGAGAACGACTCAACTGGAATAGTGCATTTAAGCCGAAGCCCCAAAAATTCATCTTTTCTGAGCCATCCAAATTCGTAATCCAATTCGAGAGTTTTTCGGCGAAAAATGGCTCTATTTGTGAAGAATTTGCAGCTAAAATGAAGAAACTATGAAGCTCAACCTTTTGTACAAAATAAAGTAGTGAGTGGAAGCCAGGTGTCAAAAATCTGAAGGTCCTGTACATCGATGGCTGGCAAGGCTCATTGATGGCCGGCAAGAGACATTGATGACCAGCAAGCCACCCCTCATGGCCGGCATGTGGCCGGCAACCTTTGTTTATGGCCGACAGTCTTTCACTTTGACTTGCTGTCCCTCTTTGTGTTGAACAGTGCTGAAAGCATGTGTTTTGTTCTACTTTTAGTCAGTTTTAAGGTCTTGTTTTCGGTCCTTTAGGCTTTAGCAGGCTTGTTATTGTTGTATATCATTTGTTGTCGCGTTGTTTTGTTTATCAAGTTGTATGTTGCTTTGTTTATCGAGTTGTCATCATTTTGTTTATTGAGTTGTTTTGTTGTTTATTGAATTGTATATTTCTTTTCATTTTAGTTGTTGGTCGGTTCATTACCCGATTAAGAACGTTGTGCCAATTCAAGTGTTCAATTTTCAGTATCAAATTCCATCTCATTTCTATGCTAAGTGGTGCTCATGATGCAAAGTACAACACTTTTTCAAAAAAAAAAAAACTGGTTTTCTTTCCGATCATAGTTGTTTACAAAAGTGCCGTACAAGTTTTTAAAGAAAATAAAGCCTATCTGAAGCTGTACAATGTGCTAAAAGTAGAAACCACAAGAAACTAAGCAAAAACAAAAAATCAGCGCTGGTCACCTCAGGCTCGAGAAGCCCTCTTCGTCCTCTTCCTCGGAGGAGAGGACTCTGGGGCACTGTCTCTGTCACCACCGCTATCTGAACCTGGACTGGAACCCGAGCTGGTGTCATCATCGTTCTCCGCCTCAGAGCTCACCTCTGCATCGCCTCCACTCTCGGAACCCGAGCCAGCGTCATCGCTTCCGCTCTTAGATAACTTTGAATGTTAACTCGCTGCCTCTTCATAGTCGCTCGTCTCAACATCATCATCACTTAAAATAGGCTCTGAAGGACCACTCTCAGTTTGGGTGCCGCTAGCTCTGCCTCAGCCGCATGTCAAAGCTTGTCTCTTTCTCTCCTCCCTGCTGATGGAGGAGGTACGACTGGTGCGGGTGTTGCTGCTGCCGCTAGTGCCAACAGTGTGGGTGGAATCTGAAAAAGATAGTTGTTGTGTATCAGTTATAACACGTATATCAGATGCAAGCATAGTATGTAGAATGAGTATATGCAAAAATCAGATATAGTGTATGAATACAGCATGTAAGCGTAGTGTGTCAGATGTGGTCTATCAATGCAATGTATCAGTGCGGTTTGGAAAGTTTTCAGTTGAAATGTCAGTGTTAGTGTGTCAGTGGAAATTTGATGCCTGGAATGTGAAATTGAAGAAATTACCTGAATACCGTAAAGGCTGAGCAGCACCTCTCTCCTCTGTATCATCCCCATCAACGAGGTTATCAGCTCAGAGGCGCCTCCTGTGCACTCGATTGATGCCTGCAAATGTATTTGAATGATTCGTATCTGCAAGTGAATATATCTGAAATAAAACATGGAATGCAAGTGAACATATCTGAAATAAAACATGGAGTGCAACTGAACATGCCTGAAATAAAACATGGAGTGCAAGTGCTAAAGTGTGGTTCATACTGGAGTCGGGCCTCGGATCCCGACAAGCTCATGACCAGCCGCTGTGGCCTCAATTAGGACCTGGTAGGCATTCTCGATGTGTCGCCAGCAAGTCAGCGTGGTGGGAAGCTTTGGCCAATCAACCCTCTACCACGCTCGAGAAGCCCCTCTGTCATGGGCCCTGCTTGCCCGGGTCACTCTGCACCTCGCTCTCGCGGCAGGTGCTCTCGCGTCCTCTGCTCCATGAATACCGATCAGGGGTGGCATCAAGTGTGTCTGGATGAAAGCTACATCGTTGCCCTCAGCTCGGAAGAAGTCGGTATGAAGGCCTACCGTGAACTGGATGACCTCCTCAATAGATAGCCTCTCTATAGACCGTATGGACTCAGGTGGAGCCATCGGGATGATCGGGTCGGATAGGCCCATAATCTAGTGGATAAAGCGCTCACCCAAGAACCATGCCCAGTAGACTGGGCCTCCACTAGAATGTGGTAGCGAGAGATGGCCCAGGCACCGGCAAACTCGTCCTGGACCCCCCTGGCATCAAGGCCCATGGCTACTACGTGATCTACAAACAGAAGTTGTACAGATTATTTAGTGGCTGTCAGTTGCTAAACGAATAGTTTCAAAGCAAAAATGACTGTGTTTTAGATTACCTCATGGGCAGCTACTGTGTCGAAGTACTGCTTGAAGAATGTGAAAGGCCCATGAGTACTACGGCAAAGTTGACCGTTGTATATCCGCGAATAGGGGATTGTCAACGGAAGCTCCTCCACAGGTTTCAGGGTGAGAGTTGGAAAGTGTGCGTATACCCATAGCTGTAGGGAAAATGTAGTGGTATGTGATCAGTACATTTTTGTTTGAGCAGATGCAGAAAGTGCAAAATAGAAAGCACAGTGTATGAACAGTGTCTGAGCAGATACAAGAATGCAAAGTAGAAAGCATACAATGTTTGAACAGATACAAAAATGCAAAGCAGAAAGCATGTGTTAAAGTAGATATAAATAAAAAACTGTAAAGAAAATATCAAGTGCAAGGAGGGAACTGAGATGTGTACCTCCTAGGCTCGCCAGTAGCCTCCAATCAAGTCTCCTCATAGACGGGAGGTAGAGCTCATATATCCGTACAATGTGGTGAGGCCAGCTCCGCCCCAGTCATAGAAACGAACCCGATAAAGGGTCACCAGGGCACTCAGCAAATGCAGGCCTATGGTATTCCAGCTGTTCGAAAGCAAGGTGGTACCGAAGATGAACATCAGGAAGCCCCTGGCGTACTGCTCGATCTTCTCTATCGTCTCAGGCTCGGTCCCTCTGAATCGCTTAGCGAACCACGTGTATCTGACTATCCCCTTCCAGTATATAGGTGGGTATGCCCTTAGCAGCTCGAACTAAGCTACCTCTCACTCCTCCATATCCGTATCAATAGGGATAAGATCGCGCCCTATGTCTAAGCTGGTGATCATGGAAAAGTTGTAAGGAGTCATCGTCATCTCCCCTACGGTGGAAAAGTGGAAGGAGTTGGTGGTATCCCACCTCCTCTCTACTAGTGCTCCTAGGAGGGGACGACTCGCAGTGACCTGAGTCAAGCCAAAGTAGAAGAGGCCAAAGCCCGCCTCGTCGATGATGTCACAAACTTCAGCTAGGAGCTTGTCATACCAGTCTCAAGCGGTCGTGGCACCGTAGCCTCTGAAGGCACGAGACTCGCCCTGTGGCTGAAGACAAATGCAATTAGATACAAGGCAGTACATGAAATGCAGTCAGATACAAGGCAGTGTATGAAATGCAGTCAGGTGAATCCGATAGAAGGCAGTGCAAGAATTGTAACTAATGAAAGGTAAAATACATGAAAAATAGAGGTCAAACCTCAATGGCAATGGCCGACAAGTGAGAATCTGGCTCCCTCAGTAAAAGGTTCTCTGGTACACTACAGGTGAACTGGCGAAGCGTCTGGTGCCTTCTGAAGTGGGCAGTATGTGTGTCTGTGGGTGATATCTCGTCGGATCGAAAGGCTGTACCCTTAGTGGTAGCAGCTCTGGCTTGGCCTCGGGCTCAAACTCCGCCTCCAAGGTCAACTATCGGCTCCTCTACCTTCGGCATAGGAAGAACAACTAGGGGAACCTTCGGAGGAGCCCGATCGTGAGGAATCTCGTCCGTCATTTGAAAATAGGTGCGAGATGGTTAAAAAGTGAAGAACAAGGGTAAACTTGGAAAAAGTCAAACCCTAGGAGAAAGAAAATGGAGAAAAAATTCAAAGTTGAGAAAAAACGCACAAAACTCGAGAGAAACTCGAGGGAAAAGAGCCTAGAATGGTGGAAATGAGGAAAGAAGCACCGAAATCAAGTTTCAATCGGTTCGAAGTGAAGGAAATAAAGAGATTTTAGCAAATCAACTTCACGTGGGGTGTTGAAAAACACGAAGAAAGAGCAAATCTAGAGAGAATGAGTGTCTAGAGAGAGAAGGAGGAAGTTTTCGGAGAAGGGGGTGTGAGAAAATGAGCCCCAGTGGCTCATATTTAAAGACCCAAACCGAAAAGTCAAGTTTTCCCTCGATCTGCCATCCATGGCCGGTAAGGCTCATCGATGGCCGGCAAGGTTCACCAATGGTCGGCACCTGGTTAGTGGCCTTCCCTTGTGGCCGCAGGTGGCCGACAACTTTCCTTGGGGTCCTGATGTTGTTTGGTGTCCTTGGTTTTCAAGAATTGAAGGGATTGTTCATTGTTGAGTTCAGAATGTCTCTACGGGAGGTGCGCGATGTTTGTCACTTGTCAACATGAATGAGGTGTATCCTTTAAATACATTGTAATTCTTCTGAAAGGTGAATCAGAAGTTGCTACTGAGTTTGTTTTCATCAAATCATGCTTTGGTATCTTGCGATGCTCGTCACTTGTCAACATGAACAAGGTGTATCCTTTAAATACATTGTAATTCTTTCGAAAGGTGAATCGGAAGTTGCTACTGAGTTTGTTTTCATCAAATCATGCTTTGGTATCTTGCATAGAACATGCATTTCTTATTCATTGTTGCATAGAACTTGCATTTCACTTTGTGGCATAGAATATGCATTTCACATATGTTGTTGTAAGATGTGCATCTCACAGGAATTGCTTGCGCGTCTTGCATTCGCTCTTGAATTATGCATGGAATCTACATCCGCTTTTATGCATAGAATATGCTCCTGTCACGAATTTTGCATAGAATATGCTTATGCCATTAACACTCTGTCTCGATTGTTTATATTGTATAGAACATGCATTCATACTGTATCGCATTTGTTAAGTCTCTTTCCTACACATGAACAATATTGTATGTACGGTTCATTTAGAGGAGTTCCAGGTAAAATCATTCCCTTCGAATCGCGTCCTTCCACTCCTTTCTTCTCTCACGTAAGACGCGTTAGTATTGCAAATCAGTTAAAAACATTCAGGTGCGTCCCAGTGTTCATACCACCCCCTTCGGTTAAAAGCATTCAGGTGCATCCTGGTATTTGCACTACCCTTCGATTAAAAACATTCAGGTGCGTCCTGGTGTTCACACCACCTCTTCCGTTAAAAACATTCGAGTGCATCCCGGTGTTCACACCACTCTTCGGTTAAAAACATTCGGGTACGTTCCGGTGTTCACACCACCCCTTCGGTTAAAAACATTCGGGTGCGTCTCGGTGTTCACACCACCCCTTTGGTTAAAAACATTCGGGTGCGTCCCGGTGTTCACACCACCCCTTCGGATAAAAACATTCGGGTACATCCCGGTGTTCACACCACCTCTTCACCTCTCGCGTGAGACGTGTTAGGATTGATTGATTCGGTTAAAAACATTCGGGTGCGTCCTGGTGTTCACATCACCTCTTCTCCTCTTGCGTGAGACGTGTTAGGATTGATTGCTTCGGTTAAAAACATTCGGGTGCGTCCCGTCGTTCACACCATCCTTTTTTTTTTCTTCCACGTGCAATGCGTTAGGATCTCGATTGAGACCTCAGGTGTGCCCGACGGTTATGCCGCTCGTTACTTTTCCTGCGCGTCGCCTAGTTAAGGTTTAATTTTCTTACATCCTTTCTGCATGAAATGTAGTTTGGGTTTGTGTTTCTCATGCGTGGCGCATTGTTTCAGTTTTTTTAACTGTGGCATTTCTTTGCATAGCATTTGCATTTAAATGTTTCATTACACAGCCTCATTGCATGATCATAAGTTATGTTCTTGCATCTTGCATATCATTTGCATTTTGTCCCAGAACTACGCTGGTTTGATTCCTTGTAAAGGGATATGTAAGCAACCTGCGGGCGCAACCATTTTGTTTTCTGCCTTGATTGTTTGTGCAAGTCTTACGGCCTTGTCAAAATGGGTCGTCTCTGGGCTTTAACATTCACTCACGTCATTTCATGACTCTGAGTTCTGTCAAAGAGGGGCAACTTTAGACACCTCATTTTTTACGGCCTTTCAAGACTTGGATGTTCTTGTAGGTACATTTGATGACGAGTCTGTTTGCTCGCCGAGCGCTCGAAGTCCTTAGCGAAATGCCACCGATTTGAGCTTTTCAAACCCTGTATCCATTTTGTCTCATTTTTAGACCATGCCTTGGTCTTTCCATCCTGCAATCTCTGGTGGCCTACTGGCTATCCTTGGAGGCTGTCGGCCATTACTACTTGTCTACCAGCCATTGATGTGCCTTGTCGGCCACCAGTGTTTTCTGTATATATTTTATGCTAGCTATGCCAACTATTTGCACAGATGCTTGCATCTGTCCACACGTGGAGGGTTGGATCTCCTTGTATAGAATTCATGCTTTCTATTTATAGGAGGCCCCTCTCTCATGTTTTAAGGTTAGAAAATTTTAAACTCAAAATTTTCCTCTCTCTCTACAAATTTCCTACACTTTTGCATACAATTCCTACACTCTTGCCTATACACCCATAACCAAATCCCCTAATCTTTGAGCTGAGGTGTTTTTACCCTTGGTTTGAGCCTAGAAGGTGGTGTTTGCTTGGTTTGCTGCCTAGAATTACTCTTCCCTTCAAGAGGTATAGCACTTGTCTTGTATACTTTGTTTTGCATACTCATTTTGCTATATTTTTCCACTGTTTTTGGGCTGCTTTTGAACTGTAAAAAAACCTATTTTGGTGGACTAAAAGTGATGGTTTGAGATCATTTTAAGTTAGGGGGTGCTTCACCCTTCTTTCTCTCTTATTTGAAAGGCTTTTGCACCTTTGTTTTCTACTTTCAAACCAACTTTTTTTCCGCCTTTTAACCACTGAATTTCAGAGTATTTTCAGTGGCAAAAAACTTGTTTTGAAGTCCAAAATTGGAGGGGTTAGACTCCCCTCCTTGTGTCTTGTTTGCTAGTCTAGTTAATTCAATATGTTAGCATGATTTTCTAGCTTTTTGTAACTATATTCCAGTATGTTTTTGCCTCTGTTTTAGACTGCTTTAAAGTTGTTTTGGGCTATATGGGTCAGTTAATTCTTGTTTTGCATGGTTGTAGCGTAAAAGTCCTCACAAGCTCGGTGTTTTAGGCCATTAGACACCCCTTGCTTGAGTTGATTGCATGTTTTGGTGTTATTTTGCACTCCATTTTAGCACTAATCACCTCTGGAACCTCCCTCCTTTCTTGGTTTTTCTTTTTTCTTTGAAAGTGGTTTCAAGTCATTTGTTTGCCTAGGTGTGGAATTGAGGTTTCATACTTAATGGTTTAATCCCTTAGGGGGTTCATTACTAATGGTATGAGACTTCTTTCATACCCAAAGCAACTTGAGTCTTGAGCTTTTCTTTCCATTAGAGGACTTTAACTCATCTTTTGGAGTTAATCGAATTAAGGAATGGTTGGTAAAGTTAAAATGAGTAACTAACAATTTGGGACTAAAATTGAGCAGGATAATAACTTGTGTGTTGTGTGTTCAATCGGGCGTTAATTGAACACAAGGAAAATTGGGACATTTCATACTCAAAGTGATGTAATGTGTCAAGTTTCCTAGGTCTCCATTGCCCTTGATCATGTATGATAGGGTGATTGTTCTTGAGGGTCTTGTTTTGTATTTATTGAGCTTGCACCTCTTGAATCACAAGCCATCATGCAATGAAATTGCTTGAGTTGGTGGTTTGTGGCTTAAGTTCACAACTCCTTGGATTTGTTTATGAAAATGAGGGGTGAGTTGTGCAAACAATCTGTGGGAATACCCTCTTTTTGCTCTGTTTGTTCTCTGTTGCAGCAAATTGAACCAGTGCATCAGTGGCCGGCAGGGCACCATCCATGGCCGGCAGGGCACCATAGATGGCCGGCATGTGGCCGACATGTGGCTGGCAGTCTTTACCAGTGGTCGGCTGGCCATTGATGCAACCCTCAGTAGAATGTTGGTAAGGTGGAGCAAAATGGTTCTGGAAGTATTCAACTCTGCAAACATAGGCTTTCGAGAGCAAAATAGAGGTCTTTTCGGGTGGTATCCGAGCATGTGCATCTTCCATTTCCCAAGGCGGAGTAGTGGCAGAGTAGTTAATATCTTAATTGCTTAGCTTGCTTACATTTGTGTTGTACCTTAATTAGTTAGCTTACTAGTTAGTTCATTCAAGTGTTGTAATAATTAGTTAATTAGTTTAGCTATTTATTCCACTTGGTTTGTAATAATTAGCTTAATTAGCTTAGCCCTAATTAGTTGCTAGTTAATTTTGCTTTATTCGTTTAGACTCTCTTTCGTGAGAGCAAAATGTAATAGCGTGTATGTCTTCTAACCCCATGTCTTTCTCCCTTTTATTTAATCACTTTTGATGGTTAGATTAGGGACATGTTTCAATTAGCATACCTTATGCTTGCATACATTCATCTTGTCTTGTATGCACTGAGGCTCGGCACATCATTTAAACTGCATTGTCATTTCAATAATTCTCTGAATACGTGTTTAACCGCATGTTATTTAATTGATTCATATGTCACATTAGTAGCCGAGCCTATTAGTTGCATTCTTTGCATGTGTTTCATTAGACATCTTGTATAGATAGGAATCATGCATATTTTTCTAACTCACATTTTCTTAGCTTGGAGTACTAAGTGAGTTTTTAGTGCTTTAGCATACTTGCATGAGTGTGAGTGATTGAGATGACTAGCATGCTTGCTTGTTAAACTGTTTGAATGCCTATGGATGAAGGCTTGTTGCTTGAATTAGAGCAATTCAACGAATGTACGTTTTAAGCCTACTATGTCTAGTGAAAAATTCACAGTTTTTTTTAAGCCCATTTTGTTGAGTGGCAAATTCGCAAACTTTAAGCCCACTTGAAGTGGCAAATTCAATCCCTTTTTGCAAACAAACATGAAATTGAATCATTCCAAATTGAGCAAACTAGTCTATACTTGCTAGTGCGCATCACATAGTAAAGCTATTCTAATAACCAGAACTAGAGCACATAATATTGATAAAAATCATATCATGATTAGTAGAGGCCGATCTTTGATCGGGCGAGCGGGGGTGCTTAATTCATGACCTTCCTCTCTTGTACCCAAGTTCTTGAGCCGAGGCAACTTTAGTGATGATGGACACGTCGCCTTTGGCACGAGTCATGGGTTTCCTAAATTTTTCCAAAATAAAATATTTAGGTGGCGACTTTATATCTGGAAAATCATTCCAATTTTGGCTTTTTTGATTCAAAATCGATTTTCTAAAATGATTTGTCAGGTTTGGACTCTTTGGTTTTTATCAATTTCACATTACACTTATGAGATTAGATTCAGAACCACGGGAGTTTGAACTGTAGGTCTTATTTTCAAACCTTCCGAAATGGGGTGCAAAAAAGCCGAGCTACAGAGGTGCCCAAGAAATCAGGCATCACTGCTATTGAGAATGATCAAGGAGAGTTAGTCCCCACACGAACCACTACTAGATGGCGAGTGTGCGTTGATTATAGGAGACTGAATTCCATGACAGGAAGAACCATTTAAATTGCCATTTATTGACCAAATTTTGGAGAGGTTAGCGAGGCAGGGCTTCTATTGTTTTCTCGATGGTTACTCGAGGTATAATCAAGTTTTGGTGTACCCCGCTGACCAAGAGAAGACCACATTCACTTGTCCTTTTGACACTTACGCTTATAGGCGCATGCCCTTTAGGCTATGTAATACACCGTTGACTTTTCAACGGTGTATGATGGCCATTTTCTTCAATATGTTGGAGAAATTTTTTGAGGTTTTCATGGATGATTTCTCGGTGTTTGGACTGTCTTTTGAGGAATGCCTTTGAAATTTAACTAGAGTGTTGGAATGATGTACTAAGGCAAACCTGATTTTGAGTTAGGAGAAGAGCCATTTTATGGTTCGTGAGGGTATAGTGTTAGGACACATTGTGTCATTTCAAGGTATAGAGGTAGACAAAGCTAATGTTGACCTCATTGCAGGCATTCCTCCACTCGCTTCTATGCATCAAGTCCAATCTTTCTTAGGGCATGTAGGTTTTTACTGTCGGTTCATCAAGGACTTTAGCAAAATAACCCATCCTTTGTGTAGTTTACTTGCTAAGGACGCACCTTTTATCTTTGATGATGCATGTTTGATAGCTTTTGAAACACTTCAAGCAGCCCTTACTACCGCCCCAATCATGAAATCACCATATTGGTCACTCTCATTTGAAATCATGTGTGATGCCTTGAACTATGCTGTTAGGGCTGTGTTGGGCCAAAGGGTGAATAGAGCAAGCTATGCTATTGATTATGCTAGTCTCACTCTCTCAGATGCACAATTGAACTACACTACCATCGAGAAAGAGTTGTAGCCGTGGTTTTTTCCTTAGATAAAATTCTGGTCCTATCTCCTAGGTTCCAAGGTCATAGTCTTCACTGATCACGCCACTTTGCGGTACCTATTATCAAAGAAAGAGACCAAACCTAGGTTGATTAGATGGAATTTATTGCTTCAGGAATTTGACTTAGAGATCTGAGACAAGAAAGGATCTGAAAATGTGGTGGCGGATCACCCCTTCGAGTCCTTGTTGAGTACAAAAGTGAGCCTTTAACCTTGCATGTTCATTCCCGGACGAATAACTTTTTGTGGTGTCACGAGCGAACCTCCTGTGGTTTGCTTACATAGTGAATTACTTGGCGGTTGGGCAAATTCCTAAAACTTGGTCTAAGCAAGACAAATATCGATTTTTCTCACAAGTCTATTATTATTTTTTGGAGGATTTGGAGTTGATTAAATATTGCTTCAATTAGGTGATCGGACGGTGTGTGCCGGAGAGTGAGGTGCATCGCATTCTTACATTTATCATTCTTCTGCATGTGGCGGTCATTTTAGTGGACATAAAATAGCCGCCAAGGTTTTACAAAGTGGGTTTTATTGGCCCATCAATTTTAAAGATGCCCCTCAATTTTATAGAACTTGTTTGCGCTGTCAGCAAATGGGTTTGGTGTCTCGTCGTGATATAATGCCAATGTCTCATATTCTTGTGGTCAAATTTTTTGATGTTTGGGGTATTGATTTTATGGGCCCTTTCCCATCATCATTCGGGTTTGAGTACATTTTCTTGGCAATAGATTATGTCTCTAAATAGGTGGAGGCGATAGCTACCCGAATGAACGACTATAAAGTAGTGATAAAGTTTTTGCACAAAAACATCTTAAGTCGTTTTGGGTTTCCAAGGGCCATAATAAGTGATCAAGGTACACATTTTTGTAACCGGTCCTTTGAGTCAATAGTTAAGAAATACTCCATTACACATAAAGTTGGCACTCCATACCACCCTCAAACTAGTGGCCAAGTAGAGGTATCCAATAAGGAGATGAAACACATTATAGAGAAATGGTTAGGCCGGACAGAAAAGATTGATCAAAGCATTTGATTGATGCATTATGGGTCTACCGCACTACTTATAAGATGCCCATTGGGATGTCACCATATAGGGTGGTGTTTGGTAAAGCTTGCCACCCCCTGATTGAACTTAAGCACCGAGCGTTATAGGCCATAAAGAAGTTTAACTTCGATATGGCCACAGCTAGACTTAACCGAAAATTGCAACTCAATGAGTTGGAGAAGATTAGAAATAATGCATATGAGAATTTAAAAATTTTTAAGGTTTGGACTAAGGAATTTCATGATAAATACATTAATAGAAAATCATTTGAACCAGGCCAAAAAGTATGGCTATTTAATTCAAAATTGAGACTATTTCCGGGTAAGCTTAGATCAAGATGGGATGGCCCCTTTGTGGTTGTCGAGGCATTCATTCATGGCACCATTGAGGTGCAAGATCCACAAAATAGCCACACCTTTAAAGTAAATGGCCAAAGATTGAAACTGTTTATTGAGGGGATTAGAAATGGTGATATGAGTGAGTCCATTGCTTTGATGGACCCATTTTATTCTGATTAAGACATAGATTTCTTACTCTCTTTTCTTTCTTTGCTATTCTGATTTTTATGCTTGTTATTTTGTACTTGATGTCTAGGAGACTTTATATCCTCTAAAGGTGTAATTCATTTGGTGTTAGTCGTGCCCGAACAGCATCTGACGGTCTGGTATAGCCACCTAACTATGTTTGTAGTGAGTTCCTAGGAGACCAACTGAGAAGGTGAAAACTAGAGTTCGAATGGCAAAGCCTAGAACGTAAAGGTTTGGAATTTCCGAAACTAAAGTCTAGTTTAAATACCTAAGGGTGTGGAGATTCTTTCAAAATCACCTCGGCTTGAACTTTGTATGGCAGCCCCACAGGTCGAGTTAGCTTTACATGTCTCGATTCTGGATACCGAATCAGCCTAGTCTGTCACTCTGTTGGAGAATAGGGAAAGCTACAAACATCGTTAGGAAGAAAACTAGTACCCATGGTTTTTGCGGGAAGATTATACCTTTATTGAGCTTTTAAATGTTTTCAAAGTGTTATTCTTATTTTAAATGTGAAATAAAGGTACAAGTTGGGTTGGGGAATTGAATGGCTGTAGCAGTGCTAAAAATTAAAAAAAAATAAAAAAACATAAAAAATGAGAAGCAGACTGCATGTGCGGCCCAAATGGGTGCACGAGTGAAAAGTCCAACAATTGGCCTCCCGAGTAGAGGGCCCAAGAGTATGAGCGGCCCAACTCGGAAACTATTCTGCTTAAATGCCACTGGAGCGACCCAATATTCATCGCTCGTGTGGTCCATCTAAAAAATATAAAAATAAAATAAAAAATTGGGCACATGAGCGGAGGCCCATACTGCATGAGCGACCCAAGCCCCAAACCATTCTACTTTACAATTTCTGGAGTGGCCTAATTTTACCGCTGGTGTAGCTCATAATTCATCACACGTGCAGCCCACATAGGCGCACGAGTGGTCTATTCAAAACAAAAATATATATAATAATTTTGTGCAGATTTTATTTGTTTATTTATTTTTATTTCCTTATTTTATTTCTCTTCCTAAAAAATAAAATAAAAAAATTGATTTCTTTAAGCCAAACCCTAGCCCTTTTTGACTATCTTTTTCTCAGCATACTCTCTCTATACCTCTCATATCTTTTTTGTTCTCTCTCTCTCTCTCTCTCTCTCTCTCTCTCTCTCTCTCTCTCTAAATTCCACATGCTCACAAACCCATCAAACCCCACCATCACCAATTACTCTTCCTTCAATCTTCACTCATCATTTTTCTCACCACCACCTTACCATCGAAGATTGAAGATCCACCAGAAAAAATGGCCTTCAGAAAAAATGGTGGTTTTTAGAGCATTGTGCATCATCATTGTTCATCATCATCATCCTAAAAAAAATAATAATAAATAATAATCTGCTGGAACCCAGAAATCGACCACCACACATGCGGCCATCTCCGGCACACATGCGACCGAAAAAAACAAAAACAAATAATATAGCTTGTGGTTGCCTATTTTTATTTTTAATGTAGCTGTTTAGTTTAGCGGTTCTTATTTCTTTATCTTTAATTTAATTGTTAGTTTAATTGGTTAGTGGTTTAGTTTTTATTTTCTGTATTTTTTTAATTTTTGTTTTCTTTTCTTTTTCTCCACTAACTTATTTATTTGTTCCTTGTATTTCATATTTTCGTTTGTCAATTTTTTCATGATAACTTAGTCTAAGTTAATTTAGGGTAGTATCAAAAAAAAAAAAAAAACTGGTGGTGTGATGACAATGAGGATTTGAGTGATTTGTGCATGCATGCGATATTTAATGAGTTTTGATATAATAGTTCCATGTTTTTGGTTGTGTTGGTTGTATTATTTTGTGCAGGTATGGCTTCATCATCCCTCCGAGCACCTAAATGGCTTCACAATGCCAACATAGCAGCTAGGATGTGCCAACTGCCATTTGGGCCGACAAACAAATTGCCTCTGATACACCCTTTGACGTGGCCTTCTTTCGACGCCACCAACCCAGTACATGGAGTGTGCAACAACTTGAGGACCGGGGTCTACTAGGCGTCTGCAATGTCACTAAACTACCATATCCTTGCATTGTGTGAGTATTTTATCAGAACATGTATATTAGTGACGAGGCCTCGAGAGCCTTTCTTTCCATTATTGACGGGGTGGAGTTAGCAGTCACACTAGCTTCTATTGCTGAAGTGTAGTTCTCGGTGTTCACTTGGGAACTCACAATCCTGACACTAGTGATCGAATTCTATGAGAGGCGGCAAGATGATGACAATCGCACCAGCATCCATCAGGCTAACTTACCATACTGCCTCTTTTTCCTTGACGTGGTTCTCAAAAATAATTTCATACCTCTAGGCTACAAGGAAGAGCAGCAAAAGGACTTCCTCCATGTCTTGCATCGATTTGATTTCGGGTTTTGCGTCGACATCCTTTGATTGATCTTTAACCAAATGTCCCGTATACTAAACGAAGTCAAATTGCGTAACACCCGAGGCAGTTTTACATGGGCCCTTCCCTTCGCCAACCATATTACAGCACTCGCCAAAGGCTAAAGGACTTACCCACTCATCCTTAATAATGTTTAGCTTCAGTTGTCAACGCTCTATGCTAAAACCCAATGGCGCCAAACCACTGCTTGCCTGCCGCCTCCACTAGCTATCCCCGATGTACCAGCCAATCCTAATGATGTTCCGGTAAAGCCTGCCACTGTGCCAGCGCCACCGCCACCGCCACCGCTACCGCTACCGCTACCGCTATTTAGCATGACGCGTGTGTAATATCAGGCTATTTTGGATAATGTAGCCGCCATTTAGCAATCTGTGGTTGATCTCTAGACAGACTATCAGGCATATCAAGATTACTCATAAATGGCATTTGACCAAGTTAATGCCCGTTAGCTCAAGTATTAGCAGTTAGTTGCATCTATGCAAACTAACTTTTACGAATATCTCGAGTCGAGCCAGCAGCGTTTTGATCAGCTTGGCGCTATGATTCATGATGAGGCATTCGTGACTCAAACGTTGATGCATGCCTTATTTGAGCAGTACTTTCCACCACCGTCGGGTCCAAATTATTGATATACAGTTTATTTTCTTTGTTTTATTTCTTTATTTTTGTTTTGTTTTATTTTTCTTTTCCTTTAATACTACACAGTCAAAAAAAAAACAAAAAACAAAAAACAAAAAACAAAAAACAAAAAACAAAACAAAACAAAATAAAAATAAAAAATGCAAAACACAAAAAAAAAAAAAAAAAATAGTGTATGTGTGTGTGTTTGGTTTGTCCCTGCCTTGCTGGATGTGCACCTACGCCTTATGGTAATATCCTCTCTCTCTCTCTCTCATTTTACTATCTAATTTACAGCTGCTTATATTGGGGACAATATTGTATTCTAGTTAGGGGGTGAGGGTATTTATACTTACAATTCATGTTTGTACTTGTTGCACTTGATTGCACCACTTCACTTGATGTTAGCTTTTTTGCCAGTATGGTAGTGATATAAGCATATGTTAATTGGGGAACATAGTGGACTTGCATGTAATGTTTGCACTAGGAGAGTTGTTTGTGTCTGTGGTATTAGTACACTTGTTATGAGTATGCCTTGATTCACATGAACATACTATCATCACAGTCACCTCTCTATTATAATCCCTGGTGTACATCATTGATAATTACTAGTGTTGCAAAAATGAATAAATGAGTAGCCTTGATTCTGACCAAAAAAAAAAAAGCACTTGACTTGTTTGGGTTTGTAGCTTTTTAAACTCGAGTTATTAAGCTCGTAAGGGTGTCTTTACACCTAGTTCCCTAAAACCGTCTAGTTTGGGATAATTAGAAAGCTCAAGGGACCTAGACATTGCACAGTTAAGGAAAAATAATAAAAATGACTTGTTCGGATCCGTAGCCTTTTCAGCTCGAGTTATTAAACCCGTAGGGGTGTCTTCACACCTAGTGCCCTAAAACCATTTGGTTTGGGAGTTATTAGCCCAATGCTTGCTACATGGGTTGATTAGAAAGCTTAATGGATTAGGACATTGCATAGTCTAAAAAAAAAAAAAAAAGAAGCAGAGAGAGAAAAATTTGAGAATCTTGGTTGCAAAAGTTTAGTTTTTCTATATATGTTGGGTGTTATTATGAGTTACATTGGGCTACTATAGTGGACAGTTAACTAGTTATGGGGATTGCACTTTACACCAAGGGCACTAATGATGTGTTTACTAGCATTTGCAAGTATAGGGGACTTAACTTTTGTAATATTGAATTGTGGTTCTTGCTCAATAGATTCTTTCATGCTTATCCATTGTACCTTCAATGACTTATCATGTCTTAATATCACAGCTGTAATTGGCACATAAGTTAATTGATAGTTAGAATAGTGTGATTACTTATTGTTGAGTAAATGTGAATATGTTGATGTCTGTGGGTATCATTTCTGGAAACCCTCACAAGAATATACTCGTCCACTTCGGATAACCTTGTGGTTTAAAGGCTGGTTGCATATGCTAAATACAATCATGATCCCTACAAAAGTGGCTTAGAGTATTTTATTTTTCTTACTTCTATTGTTTTGCTCGAGGACTAGCATAATGTAAGTTAGGGGATGTGATATAGGCCGAAAGGTATCACATTGATGCCGCTTAAGTTACATTTATAGTCTTTGAATTTTGTTTATTTGGTAGAGATGTTGTATTTTGTGCACTTGTACAGATTTGGCAGGCAATACGCAAAATCAAGCAAAAAGTGGTGCAAAAGCAACATAAAAGAAGATTCTCCATGCGAGTAGTGAAAATTCTCAGCTAGGCTCCACTGCATGTGCGGCCCCCACTACCACTCAAGCAGAAAGTAAGGGTGCTCGAGCAGCCCACGTAGGGTTGTGTGTGCGGAAATTCAAGTTTGTTCTATTGGGAATAAAAATAAAAATAAAAGAGGCTGCTCTTAGGGGTCCGAAAATTCCAATAGAGAGGAGGGGCTAGGGTTTGAAAATGAGAGTTCTCAAGCTTCAAGAACATCTTCCTTGGGGGTTTCTTTTTCTTCCACCTCTTCCCACTCCTCCATGAGTGGCTAGACTTCTATTTCTAGGGTTTTGATGAAACCCTAGCCAAGTAAATAGGGTCTTCTTTTTGTTTTCTTTTATGTAATGTTTGAACAGTTGTATGGTATTCAAGAAGTTTTCAAATATATTTTCCATTATTTCTTCAAGTATTTTGCTTTCTGTGATTGTTGAATGCTTTCCATGCAATGGTTTTCTATTCTTTCATGTTCAAGGTATGAGATAAGCCATACTACGAGGGACGAGTCGTGTTGCTACCCTAGTTTAGAGTGAACAACTCGTACTACTTGAGATAGTTTGTGCCTATACATTGAACGTGTTAATTCTCTTGATCAATGCTTCGAGCTTATAGTTGCGAAGTATTATTTGGTTCGAACTTCAACATAATTGATTTTCAAATTAAAACCTTATTTATGTAACTAGTGGTGAATTCATTACCCTACGTTTTTCCAACAATCAATAATCCCAATTTCATTTTTAATTGATAGTTTAATCACTTAGTTTATTTTATTTATTATTAGATTAGTTTATGAATCAATTATCTCTTTGATCAAAATTAATTTAGGAATTTAACAATTAAATTAGTTTAATTTCACATTTGTCCCTATGGATCGATACCTAGACTTACCATTATTCTACGGAATTTGGTACAGCTTTAGTGTTTATTTTTGGTGTGTAAAACAACCCATCATTGCCCTAGGAGTACTATGTCAAACACCTTTTGCTGAGACCATGGGCATGCATAAGTGGAGAGTAAATAGTTCCACTATGATAGAAAACTTTTGCCATGAGTTTGACATTACGGCCAACATTCACATCCGTTTAGCTGGCGAGAATAACTTCATAATGCTGATCTCCAGTGGTATAACGGCCTCAGTTCCATAAGCCATGGTAAAAGGTGACTTTCTAGTTGATCTTCTTGACGTGGTACAATATGCCCATAGAACATTAGGCAACTCCTCAACCCACGTGCCCTTGGCAGCTTTCACTCTCTTCTTTATGCCATCCATGATGGTTTTATTCGAGGCCTTGACGTGGCCGTTGCTTTGTGGAAAACTGGGAGTTGAATAATAGTTCTTAATCCTGTATTTCGCACAAAAATTTTTGATCAACTTACTATCAAAATGGGTTCCATTGTTTGCGACAATGGCTCTTGGGATTTTGAATCTGGTGATAATATTCTTCCAGAGGAAGTTTCTTATATCCACATCTCAAATCTGGTGACCACAAAGAGAAATGTTCTGGTGACCACTAAGAGAAATTTCCTCTAGCCAGTTGCCTTGGGCAGTTGCCCAATCAAATCCATGCCCCACTGGGCAAATGACCAAGGACAAGACACCGAATTCAAATCTCCTGTTGGCTGATGTATCATAGGTCCAAATCTTTGGCACTTATCACACTTTCGAACGTAGGCTTCGGTATCTTTTTCCATGTAAGGCCACCAGAACCCTTATGAGATGGCCCTATGGACAAGAGATCTGCCCCTGCATGGCTTTCACAAACCACCTCATGGATCTTGTATAAGATGTCTTCAACTTGGGAAAGGCGCAGCAGAACCTTGCCGACCTGAGTTTGACCTTGTGTGCCTCCTTTTTGTGTTCTGGCAGATTGTTATCCCTGATAAATTTAACTAAGGGATCCATCTAGTTGGGACCTAACTCCACACACATTGCTTCATATTCTGTGAATAAGGGCTTAATGCTTGGGCTCGATAAGTAGTCTACTATAATGGTTCTCTGGAAATTTGACTTTATGGTTGATGCTAGGTTGGCTAATGCGTCGGCATGGTGTAGACACCCCATTTTTGACCGTCCTCAAGACTTGGACGTCACTGATTAAACACTCAGTGATCACCCTTGTTTGTGTTCGTCTTGAGTTCCCGGAAGCCTTAGCAATGCGCCTCACCTCAGGATCTCTCGACTCGACTGTTTTGTGTATGGTTTTGCACCAAACACTTGTGTTTTGCCTTTGAGAGGCAGGGTAGGGCTTGTAGACCATCCCCACCCATCACCGGCCAGGGCTTGAGACCACCGGCTGTGTTTTGTTGCCACCGGCCAAATGTTTGGCCGGCCAGCACTATAGATGGCCAGCTAGCTATCTTTTTTTGGTCAATTGCATCTTTGGTCGGCCGACTACTGTGCATCTGCTTTTACATATATTTTCTCACAGCTAACATGCATTTGGCTCCCCTCCATACACGTGTATGGAGGGATCTCTCTCTTTAGATGCTTGTCTTGTAAGCTTTACAAGACAAAAAGCTCTATAAAGAGAGGTCTTCTCTCTTGTTTTGAGGCTTAGACATTTTAGACAGCCATTTTTAGGGTTTGAGTTCTAGGGTTAGGGTTTGGTTCATATCCTATATCTATCTCTCTCCCTTGTGTGTGTTTTGTCTTATTTTTGTCCACAAACACCCACCATCACACCATCTCTTGGAGCTGAGGCCCTTGAGGGTTGTTTTCAGAGTTTTGGAGCTGGTTTCAACCTAAAGAAACTGCTGGAGCTCCATTGTTGAAGAGGGTCTTCAAGGGTAAGAAGCTTGTCCCTTTATTCCCCATTTTTGCAAAGCTTTTCTACCTATCTTGAAGCTATTTTTTGGCTTTACATATAACACATAAAATTTCTGTTTTTAAGGCCTCTAAATAGTTTGTTAAGAGTGTTTTAAGCTTTGGGGTTGTTTGACCCCTCTTAAGCCTTGTTTGGCCCTTGTTTTGTGCTATTTTGTGTGAGCTCCGGGACCATAGTGTTTGGGCCTTCTCACCACTGAAATCTTGAGGGATTTCAGAGGTGAGGATGGTGCCTTGAGGTCCTAGGAAGGAGAGGGCCACCCCCTCTCCTTGTTGTCCTTGAAAAGGACCATTTTTGCCTCTTGAGGGAGCACCATGTCTAAGTGTGTGTTGGCCATGCCTTAGCTGATTTTTTGTGCTTATTATATCATAATATGCCTTTGTCTTTAGTTGGTCTTGGTACACCATGCTCGCTTAGCATACATGCCTTGTAATGCCATTTTGTTGCCTTAACGTGCATCTAGGTTTTAACCCTTATTCAAGCATGTATTAGGCCTAGCTTTGTGAAGCTTTTGTACTTGTTTTGCCATGTTTAAGCTCTGTCCTTGGCTATCTTGGTTGACCAAGGCTCCCATTGTATAGTTCTTTTGCATTTTGGCTTGTTAGCCTTAAGTTTTGGACTACTGTTGCATGTTTAGCCTATCTTGTTTGCTTGGTTTGGCACCATCTTAACATGATTTCAGAGCTTATATTGCATGTTATTAGTCCATGCTTAGCCTCTTTTAAGTGTGCTTGAAAGTTGCCTCTGCTTGCTTAAGTGTTGGCTCATTAACATATGTATTCTTGCATGTGTGTTTGGTCCCATTTCTTGAGCTTTTGGCCACTGTTTTAGGCCTAGTTAGGGCTGCCTAAATCATGTTTAAGTCCATCTCTTTGCTTGTTGCATATGCTCCTTGTATGTTGTAGCATATTGGTGAGTTGTTGCATGTTTGAACTTGCATGATTGAATGAAGTCACATGCTTGCTTGCATGCCTAAACACCTACATTGTACGTTGCATGTTTGTTGGTTGCATTATTTCATGCCTTGCATGTTTTGTATGCTTCTTTACATTTCCATGTTGCACGCTAGCCAACATGCTTAGGATTGCATTACATAAGCATGCATGCTAGACCTCTTGAAATGAGTATGATAGAGGTTAGGCCTCCTTGTGTGTTTATTTGGTTTGCATTTCATTTGAAATTGAAGTTGCATACTTGATTCTTTGGGCCATCATGCATGGAAATGCGTGATTGGTGGTCCGAGAATCGAGGCTCATGTCCCTTTGAGTCATAAACATGATAAGGGATATGATTGGTTCATACATTGCTTGAAATGCATTGCCATGCCAAGTGTTGCCCTCTGCTGCTGTCAAACCAGATTCTGCAGGAACTTTTGTCCGACCGGCCACCATTTTTGGCCGATGAATCAAGTTTGTGGCCGGTGGTGTTCTCCTTCAGCTGGTGGTGTCCCCTGGAATCCATAGAGCAAACCCTGAGACTTTGGCAATCATCAAAGGAGCAGAGCAGGGAAAACAGAGGCATCTTGAGCATGACAGTGGATTTCCGGGCGAAACCGAGCGCGCATGCATCGAGCCCTCTCCCCGAGGCTGCTGTTTATTGCTTTCTTATATTAATTAATTTGCTTAATTAATTTAGTTGGTCTGTAATAATTAATTAGCTAGGATAGTTAATTTATTATTCGAATTGTATTATTCTTTTGGTCCCTTCGAGCGAGGGCAAATTTGTAGTAAGTGTGGGTGAGTGTGTGTATGTCTTCCAACCCTCACTTCTTTCTCCCTTTTACTTACCTGCTTTTGATGGTTAGTATTAGGGCATGTTTACATTAGCATATCTTATGCTATGCATGCGTGCATCATTCATCAATATTGCATGCACCAGGCTCGGCGCATCATGATAATCGCATTATATTTCAAAACAAATTTGAATACATGCTACTTATACATTTCACATGTCATCCTTAGATTAGCCGAGCCTATTCTAGTGACATTTTGTATGCGATGCATTAGGCACTTAAAATGGACTTGGATCATGCATTGATTGCTAACATGTTCTTGTTTTGGCACGGAGTACAATGTAAGTATTTTATGCTTTAGCATATCGCATGCGTGTGAATGCTACCATGACAGCATGCTTACCATGAGGCTAGTTGCTTATGCGATATAACTGCTTGAATGCCTGTGGGTGAAGGTTGGATTGTTTGAGTTGGAACAACTCCTTGAAATCCGTATTTTAGCCTACTTGCGAGTAGCAAATTCCAAAACGCTTTCCAAATAAACGGATATGCAATGCTTGTTTCCAAATTAGGCGATCTAGTCTATACTTTTGTGTTGTGCGCATCACTTAGTAATTCTAGGCTAATTAACGGGGATAAGAACACATAACGTTTTCAAAAACGGATATCATGGTTAGTAGAGGCCGATCTTCGGATCGGGCGAGAGGGGGTGCTCATAGCTGACCTTCCCCAATCGTACCCAAGTTCCCAAGCCGAGGCAACTTTGGTGATGACGGACATGTGGCCTTTGGCACCGAGTTAGGGTTTCCTAAATTCCCCAAAATAAAATATTTAGGTGGCGACCCTGTATCTGGCAAAGTAGTCCATGTTTGGCACTTCTTTTCTAAAAATCTGTTTTTCTCAAAACGATTTGCTGGATTTGGACTCTTTGGTTCAGATTTAGAACCGTGACAAATCGAGTCCGAACTGTAGCCCGAGGCCTACGGGCGCGCCTACACATGGCTATTGTCTTCTTTGCATACCTGTTGGAGCTTGCAACTTTTGAAGGGTGTTAACAATCTGATGACTTCTTTGATGTAAGAAATCATTCTCTCATCTTGGGTGGCACACTCACCAATCGCCTGATTCACAGTGAGTTGGGAGTTACAATAGACAACCACATATTCGGCTTCGACTGCTGCTACTAGTTTTAATCTTATAATCAGTGCCTCGTACTCTACTTCATTATTTGAGGCGTTGAACCATAGTTCGATTTACTGTTCCAGCATCTATCCATTTGGTGAGATTAGTACCACTCATGTTCCCGCTCCTTGCTAATTTGAATTGTCGTCGACAAAAAGATAGAATGACTCACCGATGTAAATATCACATGGTTTTAGCTTCTCGTATTTTTTTTCTCCTGGGCTTCTGTCTCTTCGACTGTGTTAGGGTTCTATACTGCCAGCTATGTTTCCTCTAGTTCCTCTACACATCCCAGGCTGAGATTCACTGGTTTAGGCCTCGGGCTTGCGTTTAGTGTGAACTCGGTAACAAAGTCGGCCAGTACCTAGCCTCTAATTGATGTCCTTGGTCTGTATTCTATATTGTACTAACCTAGAACAACAACCCAACGCACTATCCTTGTAGACAAGTCTCCATCTTGCAACAAAGATTTCAATGGGTGCTCTGTAAGCACCATGATCTTGTGAGCCTAAAAGTAGTAGTTCAACTTCTTTGATGCCACTACCAGAGTGAGCGTCAGTTTCTCTAGAGGTAAGTATCTTGTCTTCGCGCTTGCTAAGGTCTTGCTCACATAGTATATTACCTTCTGCTCTCCATTTTCTTCTCGGACGACCACTGCGCTGATCGCGTATTCTGAGACTAACAGATATAGAAATAGCTCATCTCCCGGCACTAGGGTTTACATCACTAGTGGGGAAGTCAAGTATCTCTTCAAGTCAGTCAGGGTGACTTCGCATGCGTTTGTTCATAAAAAAACATGTGGCCTTCTTCAGCAATTGAAAAAACGGCTTACATGTGTTTGAGCTTCGGCTTATGACTCTTTTTAACGTTGTTGCTTTGGCGGTCAAGATTTGGACTTCTTTTGTTGTTGTTGGGCTCTTCAGATCCAAGATGGCCTTAATTTGATAGAGGCTCGCTTCAATCCCCCTTCTTGTCACCAAATACCCCAAACACTTGCCAGACCCCATGTCGAAAGCACAATTTGAGGCATTCAGCCAAAGCCGATATGCCTTCGAGATGTCAAACCTCTCCTTGAGGTCGGTTAGATGATCAGATGGTTCCTTACTTTTAACGACCGTGTATAGACACCCCATTTTTGACCGCCCTCAAGACTTGGGCATTACTGATGGTTTGCTCGGTGTTGAGAGATGTGCAGGCCAAAGATTCAACTCCTTCGGCAAGGAGAGAGAGGCAAACCCTTCAAAACACTTCGTTTAGGGGTTTGGAGTTGAAGAAAAGAGGAGAGGAGGGGAGAAAATAGGTTGGAGAAGAAGTTCGCCATGAATCCAGGTAGAAGAAAGTCGAGCGGCCCTCGCTAAGTCAGGCTTATTCAATTGCATACTTGGAGTTAAGCTATGAGGCCATAACCATTGGAAAGAAGACTTCCGGGGCTTCACTTTGTACTCAAGAATCTCCCAAAGCCAAGTCCAGGTGGAGGAGATATGATTAGTTGAAGCTGGGTATCATCCCGGTTGGATCGAGTCTGCGCGGCTTCACAAAAAAAGGCTTAACTTTTTGCAAAGGAAGAATTTTGATGCAAGGTTTGCGCCATTGGAAAGCTAACTTCCGGGGCTTCGATTTGCATACCCACCGGCCGTTTTTTGACCAAGGAATCATCCATCGGCACTCTATTTAGCCGACCGGCAGAAAAGAGTGCCGACCGGCACTTTATTTTGGACAATGATCGAATCTTCTGGCCGGTTTGAACCCTTTGCACCCCCCAAGCTTGGTGCATACCAGCTGGGATGCACAGAACCAGACCCACGTGCATCCATATGCCTATTTTGCATCCTTTTTGCACCTTTGAACCCCATTTGGTGCACCCTTTGCTCATGGCTTCTTGAGGAAGCCTTGACCCTTTGTCTTGGCTTCCTCAAGAAGCCTACCAGCTGTCCAAGCTTCTCCAACAAGCCTTGCACCCTTTGACCCTTTGAAACTTAGCCTCTAAGTCTTGTTTTGCATTGCCTATAAAAGAGAGCTCTCTTCTCCTTGGTCTAGGGTTAGAGTTTTGGGAACAAAAACCAGAGATATATAGATATATATATCTGATATAGATAGATACAACCCTCTATCTCTCTCTATATCTTACTTCTTTGCCTCCAAAAGTCCATTATTCTTGGCCATTCCTTCACCAACCCATAGCACAACACCACCACTTCCATTTCCAGCATTTGGGAGGACATTTGCAGAGGTTAGGAGCTCATTTTCTTCAATCAAAACCCGCTGGTTTGCTGGTCTTCAAGGGTAAGTCTTCATCTTCCCCTTTCTAGCCTTTTCTTGCTTCATATCTAAGCCTTGCTTGCAAGCACTTTTGGGCTCCGACCCAAACTTAAAATCATCATATTTTGAGGTCCTCTTCATGTTTGATTGAGGACCTCTTGCTGTTTGAGGACAGTAGCTAGCACTTCCTTCATTAGCCCTCTTTATGCCATAATCTTGCATAGTATGTTTGGCTTGTGTATAATCTGTTTTTGAGCATGTAATAAACTGTAAGTAGGCTCATTTTGAGCCCTTATTCGACATTGAAGAAGGGCTCAACCATGTTTGGTAACTCTATCTTGCACTTGTTTCATAATCTATTCTATTTACCGTAATTTTGCATGCTTTGTTAGCCTACCATGCTTCTATTTTTGGGCCTTCAACAGGCCTGAAAAGTGGCTTATTTTTCCCCCCTATACATGTCTCATGAAGGGTATTTGGCTGTTTGATGATTGTATATAGCACCTATCTCAATATCCTCTTGTATGCCATGTTTCTTGCATAGAATATTTGGCTGATGTATGATCTGTTTTGGGGCTTGATGTAAGCTGTAAGTAGGCTTATTTTGAGCCCTTCTTCAACATTGTTGAAGGGCTCAACATTGTTTGGATGACCCTTATGCTACTTGCTTTGAAATCCTTGTTTTAGCCTCATTTTTGCATGGTTTGTTAGCCTTGTATGCTTACTGATTTTGGGGCTGTCTTATACTGAAAATGTGCTTATATTTGGGCTGTCTAGCTGCTGTCTATTCATACCATGTTCATATAATGCATGTTTAGCATAGCTACAGGCCATTTCGGAGGCCTAGTTTTGCATTTCGGGAGTGATTCCATGCATCGGGTGTCATTTCGCCTTGTTTCGGGGCTGTTTTGCCCCTCATTTAACTACTGAAATTTGTATGTGTAGTATGCCATGCTTCATGTTTCATTAGAGTGCCATTTCATGCTTGTATGCCATCGTCCGGTTTATGCGTCTGCAGCACGCATTTCGAGGCATCCCATTTTCACCCATCGGCCTCTTATGTGAGTGTGGCTGAGGCTCTCATGTTAAGTATAAGTCCATTTTGTATCTTGTATGCTATTTCATGCTTGTATGCCCTCGCCTCGATTTGCGTGCCTGTATGCACGCATTTCGAGGCATCTCTTTTTTTTATCTTATGGACGCTGATTTTGGCATGCTTGTGAGCTATCCATGTTAGTTTAAGTCCATTGTTGCATGTTTGTTGCATGCCATGCTTGTTGGTTTAGGTTGTGTGCCTAATACATGTTGCATGTTTGCATACTTGCCTTTATGCTCATATTGCATACTTAGCTCACATGTTTAGGTTGCATTTGGCATGCATACCTTGCCTCTTGAATCACCATGATAGAGGTTAGGCCTCTTGTTTGTTTGTGCTTGCATTCCATTCCATTGAAAGTTGCTAACTTGGCTTTCGGGCCATCATGCATTGAAATGCGGGATTGATGGCCCGGGGGTCGAGGCCATGCCCTTGAGTCTATTGCATGATAGGGAGTGTGTCCGCATACATTTGTCCCAAAATTCCAATGCCATGCTCTGCTGTCATTCTGTCAAAACTGTCTCCTGCAGAATTTAGCGCCGACCGCACTCTTTAGTGCCAACCGCAATCTTTTGTGCCGATAACTATCAATTGCAGGTGGTCAAACCCCGCAGGTGTCAAACCCTCCAAATGGTGGTGATCTTGAGAATATGTGGAAGGTGTCCCAGACTTAGGCAATTTTCCAGGAGGCGATGGAAACGAAAGTTGCAATGGCATGGTGCGGGTTCCTGCAAGTCGGATCAAGCATACATCATTCGCGCATCCCGAGGCGGAGGCTGTGGCCATCTCTTCTTTGCATTTAATTTAATTAGAATTTGTAATATTTATTCATTCATTTTTGGACTGTATTATTATTTTGGTCCCTCCGAGCGAGGGCGAATGTGTAATAAGTGTGGGTGTGTGTGTGCATGTCTTCCAACCCCCACTTCTTTCTCCCTTTTATTTACCTGCTTATGATGGTAGATTAGGGCATATTTAATTTAGCATACCTTATGCAAATGCATGCGTGCATCATTCATAAGTATTGCATACACCGGGCTCCGTACATCATACAAACTGCATCGTATCTCAAATCTAACTTGAATACATGATATTTGTCGCATTTCACATGCCATGCTTAGGATAGCCGAGCCTGTCTAATTGCATTCTTGTCTGTGTTGCATTAGCCTTTTAACATGAACTAGGGACATGCATCGTTTTGCTAACTAGTTTACTGTTTTGGCACGGAGTACGAGGTGAGCTTTTATGCTTTAGCATACCGCATGCGTGTGAGTGTTGCCATGACAGTATGCTTGCCATGCGGCTAAATGCTTATATGTGATAAACTGTTTGAATGCCTGTGGGTGGAGGTTGGATTGCTTGAGTTGGAGTAACTCATTGAAATCCGTGTTTTAGCCTACTTATAGTAGCAAAATCTAACACGTTCGAGACAAAACGGATATGCAATGTTTATTCCCAAATTAGGCGATATAGTCTATACTTGTTTGTCGCACAACATAGTAATTCTAGGCTAATAACCGAATAAGAACGCATAATGTTTTCAAAATCGATATCACAGTTAGTAGAGGCGTCTTGACCGGCGAAAGGGGGGTGCTCATAGTCGACCTTCCCGATCGTACTCCAAGCTCCCGAGCCAAGACCACTTTGGTGATGACGGACATGTGGCCTTGACCGAGTCGTGGTTTCCTAAATTTCCCATTTTAAAATATTTAGGTGGCGACTCAGACCGCAAAGCAGTCCATGTTTGGCACTACTTTTTTTCAAAATCTGTTTTCCTTCAAAACGATTTGCCAGAGTTGGACTCTTTGGTTCAGATTTAGAACCGCAACAAACAAAAAAGGGAGTCCGAACTGTAGTGACCCCAATACGAACAGAACGGGACCTAACCCTCCCGGGGCGTTCGGGGGACGTCTACAGTTTCTGGCGACTCTGCTGGGGAGTTTAGAGAGCTTGACTCGAACTCGTGATATCCTGTTTTGACTACACTTATGTGTTTCTTTGCATTGCATGTGCATTGCGCGCTAGGACACCGTGTTGGCCATCTCGCTATTCTCGAGCGGTTTGCCGGAGGCTTGTCTTGTCAAGGCATGTCCATAAGGTCGACCGTTATGCTCTCGCCAAGATGGGAACACAAACCCGGTTTTATCGGCACCCTTTTCGACCATTCGACCTAGTGCATATTCGAATCCATAGTGACCATTCCAAACTAGGACAAAGTTGCTTACCCGATTTTAGGTTGTTTGAAACCGTCATGCGTATAGTGAAACCCTAGCTCCGACAAAATAGGACAGGGAAACCCTACCCCAACATAGGGGTGTTTTGGCTCTTTACTTGCTATGTGCTTTTAGAGTGTATCTCACAGGAATGCATATACCAGGTTTGCAAGTCTGTATCCTACTGGGCACCAAGATAGTATTTTGAGAATCACCATATCTCAAGGGTATCGATTCAGATTTGGGGCAATGATTTCGGAACAAAGGATCGATAATAGAATACGATCGTTCACCTCAGACTGCTTTTGGTGAAGTTGAGCCGAGATGTCGCCTGCTTTTCCCTTTGCTAGGTAGTCCCGAACTATAGCTTCGAAGGCTCCACTATCCCCTGTACATTGGACTCGTGTTGATAGACTTTGTCGTCAGAGATTCAGATTCATTGCAAAGGCAGAGTAAAGGCTGGCCAGCACGGGTCACCGGCTCAGAAGCTACGATCAAGAACCCTTATCCACCCCACCAAGGAATCAGTGAGGCCTCGAGGAGATATAGATATACTGCTACCAAATGGATCACAGAATCACTCGGTGGAGGCAATGATGCGTCGGATGCAGAAACTATGAAACTCATGCAAGAAGACGTCCCGCCAAGACTTTTCCAAGCAAAGAAGTCGCAATCATGGCTCAAGATCGAGCTCATCACCAGTCCGCAACAAAGAAAGGTGCATCTCGCCAGAACAAATTCCTCCCCAAGAGGAGCTCCAAAGACTGGGAGACGCCAAATGTCCAGAAGGTACAGACATTCCTAGAGGGCCGCTCGCCTCTAATCTTACCCGATTATCAAAAACACCCACCAACCCACGGACTCTCCTTTGAGTTCGAGACGGATCCCACAAAGATCGAAGTTGAGCAAGCTTGAAAAGTCGTTCAAGAGATCCTGTGAGTCAAGACCATCCTCGACATTGAAGATGGATACACGGACACACTGTGACATTGCGGACAGTTCAAGATGCCTCACATCGACTGCTTTTGACGGGTCAGAGATCCCATGGTCCACCCGAGTTTATTTTCAGATGTTCTCATACCGATGGGCTTGACAAGATTACGTAAGCTCTCCTCTTTAGCAGACTGCCGGGTATCGCGCCATCCGTACGCCAAATTAGAGGACTCGGTGAAACGGTCGAGGAGATGTCCGAGGCCTTCGTCGTACAATATTCATACAATACCCAGATCAAGATCACAACCCGTGATCTTGAGACAACCAGGCAAGAGCCGAAAGAGGGCTTCTCTGACTTTGTAACTCGTTGGAGAGCCAAAGCTTCTTCGATGACCACCAGGCCGGTCGACAAGGACCAGATACGGATGATTGTGCGCAATCTCCAACCCAGGATGATGCAGAAGATGATTGTGCTCCCCCTACCCACCTTTGCAGACCTCCATGAGATTGGGGTACAAATCGAGGACGCTATAAAGCAAGGCCTTATTGACCAGGAGAAGGAGCAGCCCAGGAGGGCGTTTACCCGCAGTTCGAATGTGACCACCAGTGGTGATGCAGCTGCAAGATCTTCTGAAGTGGGCATGGTCACCAACACCACATCGCAAAAAGCTACCCCATTCACCGGTGCGTCCGGAAGCAGCTCACAGGAAACCAAATATCCACCTCGAGTCAAGAGGGTTTTCACCCCACTTCATATGCCTTTGTCAAAGGCTCTAGAGGTCTTAATCCGGAAAGGACATCTGAAACCATTGGAACAACGGCCTTTACCTGATCCTCTCCAAAACATGATCGACTAAGTCATCAAGGCGTACCATCAACAAACCGATCATGGGACCGATAGCTGCTTTCGTCTGCGCCATGATGTACAAGATTTGTTTGACAACAACATCATCACCGCACCAGCTCAGTAAGGTCTATCGTCACTGGGTCAGTGAACTTGGGGGATAATACGATATGATCAGGGGATGAACCACCTGCGGGCAACACTCAGTTTACTCCAGATGTGGCATTCGACATGCACTGTTTTGAGCAATGTACAAATGCTGTTAATTTTGCTTTCTGACTTGGGTATTGGGTCATTTTTGTTATGTCGCTTTGAGTCTGTCTCCTTATTTTGAGTCAGTCTTTTTATTTCAGGTCTGTCTTGTTGTATCGAGTCAGTCCTGTTTTGTTGAAGTCAGGTGATTCCGGGAATGTTACCTCGGATATCACTATCTTGTTTTTGTGTTTGTCTTTTTGCTTTCTTTTGAGTCCGTTTCTGCCAGGGAGCCAGTTGTGCCAATAGATCTTGAATGAAACAAAGAAGGATTTTCACACTCGTGTTTGCTTCATTGCAGCCGCTTGTGCCGTAAATTCTAAATGAGATGGCGATTTGACTAAGAACTCGCTTTTTCGTGCCTTGAAGTCATTGTAATGACCTAAGTTTTTCAAAACCTTGAACATCAAGGTGAAAAACGAAGAGGAAGGAATTCCTTGGGATTTGCAAAAATTTGATCAATTGAGAGAAAGAGAGGCGCTAAGCCCTTAATGAATAAAATCATGCTTGTTAGTGTGAGTCTCGAGAAGGACCCTAGCTTTGATCCAGATTGGTCCTACATCGCTTTCACATGAGCGATTTGTCGCTTAAAAATTTTCAAAAATGTTTTATGCGGTCCTCATGAAGACATGTGTGGAATCGCCTTGAGATTGTGCAAATTTAGGATCGCCTCACCGAGACTCGACCCCTCATTTTCGAACCTTGACTCAAATTCAATGTTCAATCTGTTAACTACAACGTGAGGCCCAGAAGACCAGATTCAAAGCAAATTCTAACAAGAGGCAAGAAAATCAAATCAAGAAGATCGATGTCGTCAAGAGAGGCTTGGGAAGTTACATCGAAGCCCCCTCAAACTAGGGGCAAAAATGTCAGATGTGCTCGAAGTGCCAAAGGTGGATCTTTCTGCAAATCAATACAATAGCCACTCTCCTGGATACAGAGGGCTTCAATCTCAAAACCATTTATATGGACTTGCTACACTTTTACCCTTTGAGAGGCTCGCTGGGCCGAAAACCCAGGAGGGCGACCCAGGCAAAAGTTAGAGCAAGCAAAAAATACATACAAAAGGAAACAAAAAAAATATATATAGAAAAAAAAGAACAAAGGAAGAAGAAAAAGAAAAGAAAAGAAAAAGAAGCTCGCAAGGTCGAAAACCCAAGACGGGCGCCTTTGGCAAAAGTTAGAGCCTAAAAGAAAAAAGAGAAAAATGAAAAAGAAAGAAAAGAAAGAAGAACAAAGCTCGCAAGGTCGAAAACACGCAATAGGCGCCTTTGGCAAAAGTTAGAGCCTAAAAAGGAGAGGTTAAATACCCGAGTGTACCTTAACCCGAACTACGAAGGCTTGATTCCCATCTTTGGGATACGAGGCAACTTCATTCTCAAGTCCAAATTTCTAAAAACACTTCAAATTCAGTTGTGTCCATGAAATGGTTTTGATCATCTTTGCCTTCTCTCAGATCCGAGAGTTCTTGTGATCGCCATTCAAGGATTGATTTCAATACTGCGGTGCCATTTAGACAAGGCAACTTTCCATTGCCATTCAAAACGTCATGGTGTCACTTCAAACAAGGGGCAACTTTCCGTTGCCACGCAGTTGTCCTTCGCACAAGGGCAATTTTCCATTGCTTATGGATCCGAGGTTGCGCATCTCAAGAGTAGGTTCCGTGCTTGTTGAGCATTGGCCGTTTGCAAAAAATAGTTTTTGAGAATTTTTACTGAGGTTGACTAATTCTCTCGAAAATTATTCCATCTTTTCCAAAAACTGGACCATTTTCTTGGACCCAAAAAAGGAAAATTTTCAGTACTTACAACCTGACTTGCATGATTTTGAATCAAAAATTGAATAAGCATGTTAATCTAACTTTCATGTTGGTCAAAATTGTTTTAAAACAAAAAATAGTCGAAATAATGAACTAGGGGCATAGTTGAGTCAGGCTTCCTGTCCTTCCCCCATTTTTCAACATACTTGCCAAGAGAGGCACTCTACCTGCCAGAAGAGGGCACAACTGAAGTTAGCAAAAAGGGGTGAAAGCTCTCTCGTCCTCCAAGCAGCGAGATATCAAGCCATGCGCGAAGCATAAATTGGAATGGGGCGAGATGTTCCACTTCCTCATCTGGACAGATCTAACCACGTCCAAACTCCCCAGCAGGGCATCATCAACCGATGTTAGCTGCAGATTTGCTACACACCCAGCCAGGCACAACCTCTCTGGGAAAGTTCACTGCTGTGTGCGGAAGAAAAAGAATCTAGCAGAATGCTAGGGGCAAAAGCCCGCAACTTCTTGTCTATCTACCAACCACTCTGGGGAGGGATAAAAATGAGAGATTAAAGAATAGAGAGATGTGCGTTGAGAGAAAAAGTGAGAAAAGGGCTTTTTCAAAAAAAAAAAAAAAAAAAAAACAGAGCTTGAGGGCCGAGTGATGTGAGAATCACAAATGAGAAAGAGTGGGAAATAATACCCGGTGAAACAGGCTCCCTGTGCACATTCGAGTCTTGTGTTTTGTTTTGTCTGTTTCGATTCTTGTTTTGAGTCGTTTCGAGTTTCAATAGATGTGTTTAGGTTGCTTACCTTTGTTTTCTTTTGTTGAGTCTTTTTTCGCTGTGTTCAGTCGTAGGCTCAATACCCGGTTAAGAACACATTTCTTAATTTCAAAAAAAAAAAAATCAAATCATCTTGTGCTCAGAGTGCCGTGCCATTCTCCACATTTGTGCAAAACAGAATTTGTTCTTTCATAAAACCACAGGGTTCAACCCCCGATAAGTGTGAACAGTAAAACCAGGACCTATCTGAAGCTATATGGTTCCGGACTGCAAAGCAAAAGCAAAAGGAGAAAATGTCGGGCATCTGAGTTTGTTCCAACTTCAGTAAGCTCCAAGATTGCATTCCGTATGCACCTCGTCAGGCCTTGTCAATACTCTGAAGTATGAATATGCCTCTACCTCAAGCTCAAGATCATTCACTTAGTGTATCAATTACACTCTTATTTGCCTTAGTGTATCAATCACACTTCATTCATTTTGTGTATCTACCACACACATTCTCGTTTTGTGTATCTATCACACACATCCTCATTTTGTGTATCTATCACGCACATATTCATCTTTCTGTATCTATCACACACATTCTCATTTTGTGTATCCATCACACATTTTATTTACTTTAGTGTATCCATCACACACTTCATTTCATTCAGTGTATCAATCACACACTTTATTGCAAGTGTATCAATCACACACTTCATCACTTTAGTGTATCAATCACACACTTCATCACTTTAGTGTATCAATCACACACTTCATTGCATTCAGTGTATCAATCACACACTCCATTTCATTTAGTGTATCAACCACACACTTCATTACATTCCGTGTATCAATCACACTTTCTTTCACTTAGTGTATCAATCACACTTTCATTCTATGTATCTATCACACTTCGTGTTCACATTTAGTATATCAATCATACTCCTGTTCACTAAGTGCATCTATCACACTTCGTGTTCACTTTTAGTATATCAATCATACTCCTGTTCACTAAGTGCATCTATCACACTTCGTGTTCACTTTTAGTATATCCATCATACTTGTTCACTAAGTGCATCTATCACACTTCGTGTTCACTTTTAGTATATCAATCATACTCCTGTTCACTAAGTGCATCTATCACACTTCGTGTTCACTTTTAGTATATCAATCATACTCCTGTTCACTAAGTGCATCTATCACACTTCGTGTTCACTTTTAGTATATCAATCATACTCTTGTTCACTAAGTGCATCTATCACACTTCGTGTTCACATTCAGTATATCCATCATACTTGTTCACTAAGTGCATCTATCACACTTCGTGTTCACTTTTAGTATATCAATCATACTCCTGTTCACTAAGTGCATCTATCACACTTCGTGTTCACTTTTAGTATATCAATCATACCCTGCTCACTAAGTGCATCTATCACACTTCGTGTTCACTTTTAGTATATCAATCATACTCCTGTTCACTAAGTGCATCTATCACACTTCGTGTTCACTTTTAGTATATCAATCATACTCCTGTTCACTAAGTGCATCTATCACACTTCGTGTTCACTTTTAGTATATCAATCATACTCCTGTTCACTAAGTGCATCTATCACACTTCGTGTTCACCTTTAGTATATCCATCATACTTGTTCACTAAGTGCATCTATCACACTTCGAGTTCACATTTAGTATATCAATCATACCTTATTCACTAAGTGCATCGATCACACTTCGTGTTCGCCTATTATGTATCCATCACACTTGCTCACTTAGTGCATCTATCACACTTTGTGTTTGCCTTTTGTGTATCCATCACGCTTTGCTCACTTCATTCATTTAATCAATCACACTTCGTTCATATAGTGTATCTACCACACACTCGCTTTGTATCTATCACGCATGCTTGCTTTGTGTATCAATCACACATGCCCCTTTGTGTATCCATCACACACATTCGCTTAGTATATCTATCACATATTTGCTTAGTGTATCCATCACACTCGTTTCGTTATGTGTATTTGTCACACTATGCTTACTTTGTGTATCAATCACACGTTCGCTTTGTGTATCAATCACACACTTTCGCTTTGTGTATCAATCACACACTTTCTCTTTATGCATCCATCACACTTTGCTTCATACAGTGTATCCATCACACTGCACTCACCTTGTGTATCAATCACACTTTATTCATATAGTGTATCCATCACACTCTCTTCACTTTGGTGTATCCATTATACATGTTTGTTCACTTAGTGTATCCATCACACTTCGTTCACTTTTGTGTATCTAACGCACATATTCCTGAAAATTGCATAATTCTCTTACATCCTTTCTGCATGAGATGTAGGTTGGTTCACGTTTACTTGCTTGCATAGCATTCGCTTAAAATGTTGCATTTATTTTGCATAATTGCTTCATCACAGCATCCTTTGCATGATCATAAGTTATGCACTTGCATTGTGTATCACTTTGCATCCTGCCCCTGAACTACGCTGGTTTGATTCCTTGCAAAGGGATACGTAGGGCAAACATGGCACAACCATTTATCTATCTATATTTTGTTTGTTTGTCCAAGTCTTCGGCCCTGTCAAAAATGGGTCGTCATAGGGCTTTGGCATTCACTCCCGCTATTGTTATGACTTTCGAGTTCTCACAAAGAGGGCAATCAGAGACACCCCATTTTTGACCGCCCCAAGATTTGGGCATTACTGATGGTTTGCTCGGTGTTGAGAGATGTACAGGCCAAAGATTCAATTCCTTCGGCAAGGAGAGAGAGGCAAACCCTTCAAAACACTTCGTTTAGGGGTTTGGAGTTGAAGAAAAGAGGAGAGGAGGGGAGAAAATAGGTTGGAGAAGAAGTTCGCCATGAATCCGGGTAGAAGAAAGTCGAGCGGCCCTCGCTAAGTCAGGCTTATTCAATTGCATACTTGGAGTTAAGCTATGAGGCCATAACCATTGGAAAGAAGACTTCCGGGGCTTCACTTTGTACTCAAGAATCTCCCAAAGCCAAGTCCAGGTGGAGGAGATATGATTAGTTGAAGCTGGGTATCATCCCGGTTGGATCGAGTCTGCACGGCTTCACGAAAAAGGGCATTACTTTTTGCATAGGAATAATTTTGATACAAGGTTTGCGCCATTGGAAAGCTAACTTCCGGGGCTTCGATTTGCATACCCACCGGCCATTTTTTGACAAAGGAATCATCCATCGGCACTCTATTTAGCCGACCGGCAGAAAAGAGTACCGACCGGCACTTTATTTTGGACAATGATCGAATCTTCCGGCCGGTTTGAACCCTTTGCACCCCCCAAGCTTGGTGCATACCAGCTGTGCCAGCTGGGATGCACAGAACCAGACCCACGTGCATCCATATGCCTATTTTGCATCCTTTTTGCACCTTTGAACCCCATTTGGTGCACCCTTTGCTCATGGCTTCTTGAGGAAGCCTTGACCCTTTGTCTTGGCTTCCTCAAGAAGCCTACCAGCTGTCCAAGCTTCTCCAACAAGCCTTGCACCCTTTGACCCTTTGAAACTTAGCCTCTAAGTCTTGTTTTGCATTGCCTATAAAAGAGAGCTCTCTTCTCCTTGGTCTAGGGTTAGAGTTTTGGGAACAAAAACCAGAGATATATAGATATATATCTGATATAGATAGATACAACCCTCTATCTCTCTCTATATCTTACTTCTTTGCCTCCAAAAGTCCATTATTCTTGGCCATTCCTTCACCAACCCATAGCACAACACCACCACTTCCATTTCCAGCATTTGGGAGGACATTTGCAGAGGTTAGGAGCTCATTTTCTTCAATCAAAACCCGCTGGTTTGTTGGTCTTCAAGGATAAGTCTTCATCTTCTCCTTTCTAGCCTTTTCTTGCTTCATATCTAAGCCTTGCTTGCAAGCACTTTTGGGCTCCGACCCAAACTTCAAATCATCATATTTTGAGGTCCTCTTCATGTTTGATTAGGACCTCTTGCTGTTTGAGGACAGTAGCTAGAACTTCCTTCATTAGCCCTCTTTATGCCATAATCTTGCATAGTATGTTTGGCTTGTGTATAATCTGTTTTTGAGCATGTAATAAACTGTAAGTAGGCTCATTTTGAGCCCTTCTTCGACATTTAAGAAGGGCTCAACCATGTTTGGTAACTCTATCTTGCACTTGTTTCATAATCTCTTCTATTTACCGTAATTTTGCATGCTTTGTTAGCCTACCATGCTTCTATTTTTGGGCCTTTGACAGGCCTGAAAAGTGGCTTATTTTTCCCCCCTCTACATGTCTCATGAAGGGTATTTGGCTGTTTGATGATTTCATATAGCACCTATCTCAATATCCTCTTGTATGCCATGTTTCTTGCATAGAATATTTGGCTGATGTATGATCTGTTTTGGGGCTTGATGTAAGCTGTAAGTAGGCTTATTTTGAGCCCTTCTTCAACATTGTTGAAGGGCTCAACATTGTTTGGATGACCCTTATGCTACTTGCTTTGAAATCCTTGTTTTAGCCTCATTTTTGCATGGTTTGTTAGCCTTGTATGCTTACTGATTTTGGGGCTGTCTTATACTGAAAATGTGCTTATATTTGGGCTGTCTAGCTTCTGTCTATTCATACCATGTTCATATAATGCATGTTTAGCATAGCTACAGGCCATTTCGGAGGCCTAGTTTTGCATTTCGGGAGTGATTCCATGCATCGGGTGTCATTTCGCCTTGTTTCGGGGCTGTTTTGCCCCTCATTTAACTACTGAAATTTGTATGTGTAGTATGCCATGCTTCATGTTTCATTAGAGTGCCATTTCATGCTTGTATGCCATCGTTCCGCTTATGCGTCTGCAGCACGATTTCGAGGCATCCCATTTTCACCCATCGGCCTCTTATGTGAGTGTACGAGGCTCTCATGTTAAGTATAAGTCCATTTTGTATCTTGTATGCTATTTCATGCTTGTATGCCCTCGCCGATTTGTGTGCCCGTATGCACGCATTTCGAGGCATCTCTTTTCATCTTATGGTCACGATTTTGGCATGCTTGTGAGCTATCCATGTTAGTTTAAGTCCATTGTTGCATGTTTGTTGCATGCCATGCTTGTTGGTTTAGGTTGTGTGCCTAATACATGTTGCATGTTTGCATACTTGCCTTTATGCTCATATTGCATACTTAGCTCACATGTTTAGGTTGCATTTGGCATGCATACCTTGCCTCTTGAATCACCATGATAGAGGTTAGGCCTCTTGTTTGTTTGTGCTTGCATTCCATTCCATTGAAAGTTGCTAACTTGGCTTTCGGGCCATCATGCATTGAAATGCGGGATTGATGGCCCGGGGGTCGAGGGCCATGCTCCCTTGAGTCTATTGCATGATAGGGAGTGTGTCCGTGCATACATTTGTCCCAAAATTCCAATGCCATGCTCTGCTGCTGTCTGTTACTGTCAAAACTGTCTCCTGCAGGAATTTAGCGCCGACCGGCAATCTTTTTGTGCCGATAACTATCAATTGCAGCCGGTGGTCAAACCCCGCAGCCGGTGTCAAAACCCTCCAGCCGGTGGTGATCTTCAGAATATGTGGAAGGTGTCCCAGGACTTAGGCAATTTTCCAGGGAGGCAGGACAGTGAAACAGAGGCAACAGTGGCATGGTGCGGGTTTCCGGGCAAGTCGGACTGAAGCATACATCATTCGCGCATCCCGAGGCGGAGGCTGTAGCCATCTCTTCTTTGCATTTAATTTAATTAGAATTTGTAATATTTATTCATTCATTTTTGGACTGTATTATTATTTTGGTCCCTCCGAGCGAGGGCGAATGTGTAATAAGTGTGGGTGTGTGTGTGCATGTCTTCCAACCCCCACTTCTTTCTCCCTTTTATTTACCTGCTTATGATGGTAGATTAGGGCATATTTAATTTAGCATACCTTATGCAAATGCATGCGTGCATCATTCATAAGTATTGCATACACTGGGCTCCGTACATCATACAAACTGCATCGTATCTCAAATCTAACTTGAATACATGATATTTGTCGCATTTCACATGCCATGCTTAGGATAGCCGAGCCTGTCTAATTGCATTCTTGTCTGTGTTGCATTAGCCTTTTAACATGAACTAGGGACATGCATCGTTTTGCTAACTAGTTTACTGTTTTGGCACGGAGTACGAGGTAAGCTTTTATGCTTTAGCATACCGCATACGTGTGAGTGTTGCCATGACAGTATGCTTGCCATGCGGCTAAATGCTTATATGTGATAAACTGTTTGAATGCCTGTGGGTGGAGGTCGGATTGCTTGAGTTGGGACAACTCATTGAAATCCGTATTTTAGCCTACTTGCGAGTAGCAAAATCTAACACGTTTTTCGAGACAAAACGGATATGCAATGTTTATTCCCAAATTAGGCGATCTAGTCTATACTTGTTTGCCGTGCGCACAACATAGTAATTCTAGGCTAATAACCGGAATAAGAACGCATAATGTTTTCAAAATCAGATATCACGGTTAGTAGAGGCCGGTCTTCGGACCGGGCGAAAGGGGGTGCTCATAGCTGACCTTCCCCGATCGTACCCAAGCTCCCGAGCCAAGACCACTTTGGTGATGACGGACATGTGGCCTTCGGCACCGAGTCAGGGTTTCCTAAATTTCCCATTTTAAAATATTTAGGTGGCGACTCTGTAATCTGGCAAAGCAGTCCATGTTTGGCACTACTTTTCAAAAATCTGTTTTCTCAAACGATTTGCCGGATTTGGACTCTTTGGTTCAGATTTAGAACCGCAACAAACAAAGGGAGTCCGAACTGTAGTGACCCCAATACGAACGGAACGGGACCTAACCCTCCCGGGGCGTTCGGGGACGTCTACACCGTGTCGTCAATATAAACTTCTACGATGTTCCCAATAAGATGCTTGAACATTTTGGTTACCAATCTTTGGTATGTTGCCCCTGTATTCTTCAATCTAAAGGGCATAAACTTGTAGCAATAGAGTCCATTTGGAGTAATGAAAGCGGTCTTTTCCTTATCTGGTTTGTATATGACTATCTGATGATAACCCCTGTACGCATCAAGGAAGCTTATCCTTTCGTGTCCCGAGGTAGCGTCCACCTACTAGTCTATCATTGGGCAAAGAGAAGCAATCCTTCGAGTAGACTTTGTTCATAGATCCTCCACTTCTCGTTCTTCTTCTTAATTAGCACCGTGTGGGAAAGCTAGGTTAGATAGTTCACTTCTTGGATTGCCTGTGCCTCTAGCAGTCTTTTTGCTTCCTGCTCTATAGCTTCCATATTGACCAAAGTTGGTCTCCTTACTCTCTGGATCATAGGTTTAGCTGACCTATCCACATTGAGTTTGTGGCAAATGATCTTGGGACTGATCCTCGACATCTCATATGGCGTCTAGGTGAAAACGATTTTTTCTCTTAAAAATTCTTCTAATTTTCTTCTTCCTCTTTGGTTAAACTTGAGTTGAGGAGAAAGAATCGCTCCTCATTGCCTTCCTTACTAGGATCTTTTTTAGGGGTTTCTGTCTCTTATCTGCAGGCTTTTTGTCGACATCATCCATGACCTCTGGGTCTCCGTCTTCCACTTCAGCTGTCCCTACTTCTTTAACATTGCAGGTGTACTTTATTGCTTCTATAGAGCAATTTTTTGGTTGCACTTGATCTCTTCTTACTTCTTCAATCCCAAACTTGATTGAAAACCAAAGTAGTTGGTGCAAGGTTGAGGGAATGACCCTCATCGCATGCAATCAAGGTCTTCCTATGATGATGTTGTATGACGACGGTGTATCAATCACAGTAAACTCAATAGTTATAGTCTTTGTCCCCGCTTGAATCTCCAAGTTTGTGGTTCCTAGTGGCTATATCAGCATGTTGTTGAATCCAACTATAGGGTTGTCGAATTGCTCTAGGTCGTCCTTGTGAAGGCCAAGCTCTTTGTAACATTTGACATATATGATGTCACAAGAGATGGCTTGATCGATGAGTATTCTTCTTACTCGACACTTTCTGATATTCAATCTTACCACCAAAGCATCGTTGTGTGGATGTTGGACCATCTCCAAATCTTCATATGTAAATGTAATCATCGACCTCCGATGTCCCTCCATCTAGGATTTTTCTGCTAGACTTGGAACACTGTTGAAGGTGTCTCATCCTCTGTGTCTACTCTCTAATCTCGTTCGTGCTGACCTTGGAATGGATTACATTAATAACTCGTGGTCCATCTGCTTGTGGCACTAGGGATGGGGGTGGTGGTGCCGCTGTTGATGCCCGAGCCAGCTTTGCCTGTTCCTCTCTCATCTTCTCCTCATCTACCAAGTCCCTCAAGTGTCCTTGCTTGACAAGGTCCTCTAAATGTTGCTTCAGAGCTCGACATCCTTGTGTTATGTGCCCTTGCTCATCGTGGTAAGCACAATTCTTCATGGAAAACCTGCCAATGAACTTCCTTAGGTTTTTTTTTTTGTTTTTTTTGTTCTTGCAGAGGCCTGAAGTAAGGCTAATTTTTAATTCTTTCTAAGATCCTATAGATCGAGATATTGAAGACTGTGCTCACGGCCTGTATGGCCTTAACCCTAGCTTCGGCCTATCAATGTTGGCTCCTCCTCGACTACATTTTGGTGAGCCATTTCACTTCCTGTTAAACTGTGCATCCTTTATTTGATTTCTTGTCGTCCTTTGCCTATGCATACTTTTCAATCCTTACCATTACATCCTCCATGTTTTTCAGGGAGGGTCTTTGCAAGAGATTGTCGAAGTGGGCTGTCATCCTCCAAGTCGTTCTTAAAAGAAACAACTACTAGCTCCTAGTTACATGCCAAAATCCAGTTGTAAATCACGTAGTACCTTTTGGCGTAAGCCCTAAGGCTTTTGCCATCTTCAATCTTCAATGCCAATAGGGAATCAACCCTCGAAGGCTGCAATCTGTTTGTAACAAACCTAGCCACAAACATTTCGGCCAGGCCTTCCAAACTCTTGATTGATCCCTTTGGCAACTTGAGGAACCAATTTGATGCTATTTGCCCAAATGTTGATGGGAACACCTTACACAATAACTATTTGTTTCCCACTTTAGAAAGACATTGGATTCAAGTATAAACCAATATGGAAGTTGGGTCGGACTTACCATCGTATATCTGAAACCTCGACATGGTGAATCTCTTGTTCCACCGAGAATGATGACCTCATCTGCGTGGTAGACATAACCTCGGCACCATTCCTTTTCATTTGGGAGTAATCCCACAAGTCCTCCTTCATCCGTCTAGGGGCTTAGCTATTGACCAACTTCAACCTCTTCAGTGTGCTGCTTCCCATATTGGGATGTGTTCTCTTGGACTTTTCAATGTCCATTATCTCGTTGGGTCAAGGGCCCTATCCGTTAACTTGTCGAGATCTCCCGATGTGTGTCCCTCCCGTTCTCTTAGAATTTGTTTTTTGTGATTATGTCCATTCGGTGTTCTATGATTTCCAGTTTGAATTCACAAGTCTCTTTCCATGCAGAATAACGGTTGGTACCATTGTCTACCTTCATTTCTGAGCGTCGACGCTTACAGCAGGTGTCGGCATTGCCAATAATGGCAACACTGGCTACATCACCTTGCTCTGTATCATAAAGTTCACCACTATTTATAGGTCCGTTAGCTTGTTTGCTAGGTCTTTTACTTCATCATCCCTTCGCATACATTGGTCCTTCCAGACTTGGAGATCGCTTTCGTTATAGTACTCCTTTCGATTGCCCCTTCTCGGGCCATTACGACTCTTGGTGGCGTTGTTCTCTTCTGGGTTTAATTTTTGTACTTTGTCGTGGTTGTCTTCTCCTCCAGCATTTGGGTCAATGTACTCCTCATTCTCACTATGCATGTCATCCGTGAATTTTACTTCTTGTCCAACGTTGACCATATATTCTTAGCGTCAAATTGTGGGTGTTGATATTTGACCTCAAAACCAAATAGATCTCTCTATCAAGATCTAGGGAATTTAACTAAAGAGCACACGGTATAATAGATTAAGCCAAAACACTTGTGCACAGGAGAGTAAGAAATACCATGGTTGCTTGTCCATCTGAAGGTGCTTTGACGATCAAGTCAGTAACTTATTTCTCAAAGATATCAAATCAAATGAACAATACACAAGTCAAAAGCATACCTTAGACCTACGGGGGTGCCCTACTCGTATAGTCAACAATGCCCTCGTCCCCTAGAAGTATGACTTCATAGGACTCAAGCATAACACGTATCCCAAACTCTCAACTAGATAAGAATGATCTCACTTATCTTTATCCAAATAGAGCGCCTCAACTTACCTAGGACTCTTGTTCTCTATCCGACAATCTCAAATTCCGATATTACCGCACCATATCTCTGTAGTATCTTAGCAACCTCGGCAACATAGCTCATCCACGTGGCGCCTTGGTTAAGAACCTTGGCTACGTGGGTAGCCTAAAAATATGTCCCCATAGGTGTATTTTCATTTTTTGCAATGCTAACTTATAGTAAGTAGAACGTTTTTATTTGACAATCTTACTCTAATCCTATGAATGTCATTTTTTTTCTTCTCACATAATACTAAATGAAAATGTTATTTGTGGGTTTAATCTCATGAGAGAGAATTGTTATTTAACAGACTGTTGGAATTTTTTTTTTTTTTTTTTTTTTTGATAGGAAATTTTGACAATGAGATAATCGTAAGCCATTAGAGATGGTGTTAAATGAAGCTAAATGAAGATAGGGTTCGGAAGTTGGTGGCTATACCATTGCCTCTCATTGCCGTTAATATTATTTGCATTTCATTTTTTACATGGAAGATTTTTTTGAAGGCTATACCACTGCCTCTCATTGCTGTCAATATTATTTGTATTTCATTTTTTACATGGAAGATTTTTCTCAAAGGGGAAAACATGAAAGACCCAACAAACTGAATGGTAAGAATTATTAAAATGAGAGTCGTCATGGGCTTGAACAATACCTTTTAGTCCAAATCCAAAATATATATAGTTATATATATATAGGATTAGGATGTGGTAGACACTTTAAAAAAGGTGTGTACTATATACAAGTTATGATATTTGTGGGGTTGATTATCGAAAATGTCATAACTTAATTTTATAAGAGTCATAACTTAACAAAAAAGAAGCTATAACTAAACACTATATAAGATATAATCTAACATCTTTTGGATTATAACGAAAATAAATGTCACAACCAACATCACAATGAGTCATAACTAATAATACAATGTGTATATCTAAGGCATAACTAACACCTCAATAGGTAATAATAAAAAATCACAAAAATTGTAACTACATGCATACGGTACATGCTACCATAGAATTTTTCATATATATATGGGCTAAATTCACTTTAACCCTTTGTGATTTAACGCTGGAGTACTTTACTCCCTTATGATTTGAATATAAACAGAGAGCCCCCATATAGTTTTGGACATAATTGCAACTCTAACTCCATTAATGAATTATGTGAAATGACTTTATTACCCCTCCAACCTTGCCTCTTAATCCTAACTAAATTCTAATCCTAATTGTCTTCTTTTATCAAAAAATTAATTTAATTTAAAATTTAATTAAATGAGAAATGGGTTAAAAATTAAATAGTAGATTAGGGTAATTTTATGGTTATAAATTAAGGTATTTAGGTTAATTTATGATTTAATTTGTTAAGTATATATTTATATGTTTAATTTAAAATGTTATTATATAAGGCAATTTTTATAATTAGGGTGTTTAGTTTAATTTATGATTTAATTTGTTAAATATATGTATTCATATATTTAATTCAAAATATTATTAAATAATGTAATTTTAAGATAATAAATTAGGGTATTTAGTTTAATTATGATTTAATTAGTTATATATATATGCTTATTTCAAAATTTTATTAAATAAGAAATTAGATTAAGATAATTTCATGGTAATAAATTAATGTGTTTAGGTTAATCTTATGATTTAATTCATGGTAATTTTGTGTTTAATTTAAAATGTTATTAAATAAGAAATTAGGTTAAAAATTTTAAATTAGATTAAAGTAGTTTCATAGTAATAAATTATGGTGTTTAGTTTACTATGATTTTATTTGTTAAATTTGTGATTAAGATACAAAATTATATTGATCGAAGAAGTTGATGATGATGAAAAAGGGTCTCGTGTAGAATTTTCCGCCGGCCCGTGGGCTACCCGAAGCTCAAGTAGGCCGGGCTCGACCCAACATAGGACCCTAGTTTTGGGTCTTCTGTTTTACAGCCTGGCCCATCGGTTCACTCTAGGCCCAGTGTCATTTTTGGTGGGGAAAAAAAAATTTGGTGAAATTTTAAAAAAAAAAAAAAATGGTCAGGCCCGTCCGAGGCCCGGCTTGCCAGGCCGTCCGAGGCTCGAATACCCCTCGGGCTTGGGCCTGGTTTTCTAGCTAGTGGCCTGGTCCAGCCTGAATTTGGGTAAGAGCCCGTGCAGCCCAACATGAGTCGACCTGAGCTCGGGCCGAGTAGGTCGGATTGGCCGAATTTACATCCCTAAAAAAGGGCATATTTGTCTTTTAACATAACATTTTGACTTTCACTAGCATTTTAATCATTGCCAGCTCTCCATTTTAGTGCATGGAAACAGTTTTTGTCATCTTGGACGAAATTAGTAGCGGTAAGGGGATAAAGTGCAAAATGATCAAAATCACAAGTAAGGTTATTGGTGTTTGATAAAGTTAAAAACTAAAAATTGACAATTGAAAATTAAGTATTGAAAATTGAATATTGAATTTTTTAAGTTAAAAAGTTATTTGATGAAAATTTAGGTACTTAACTAAAAATAAATTGTTTGATATGTAGAATATCATATTTGAAATTTATTATTTTTAAATTATATTTTTTAATTTTTATATTTGTGATGGTAATGGTAGTGGTAGTGTTGTTGGTGCTAATTGTGGCATTGATAGTGTCCGAAAGAGACTCACACACACCAAAAAAGAAAAAGAAAAAGAAAAAGACAAGAAAAAAAATTACAATAAAGAGTAAATCTAAATGGATAGGAGATTTTTATAAAAATAGACATAAATGTGAGATAAATGAGTAATTATCTAGTTTTTTAAATATTGTAAAGTGACAGTGTGTCATCTAATTATAAAGAGTTGTACACTTGTTTGATCCCAAAAATAGAAATAACATAAAAAACATGACGGAACATGTTTGTGTCCAATTGGGTGATTATTCGATAATTTAAAAGTATGATTATATAGTACTTTATGATAGAATGATTAGTAAATAATGTAAAGTATTAATTATTTATATTGAGTGATTGAAAAAGATAAGAGATGATAATGAATTGAATTGTGATTAATGGAGAAATATATGTAATACTCTCAAATTATATGATTTTCCGTGTCCAACGACATGGTCTTCTTTAAAATAATTTCTGGAAATAAAGGGCACATATTCACTTTTGTCTCACCTATAGATGTGATCATTCTGTAAAAAAATTTATTCGCTAGCACAATTAAAAGATAAAAGAGCATCATCAACCATAGATAAAAAAGTCACGTTGAGTTTTCATCTGTCTATATAATGAAATATTTCAAAATGGTAAAGTATAATTTTATTTATTTATTTAATTAAAAGCACCATCAGCATCCAATAGGTTTATGGATACATAATTTGAATAATGTTGTGCATTGTTTCGAAAAGTAGGTTAAAAGTTGATTTTTTTAAAAAAATTTTTGATTTTTTTTTTAAAAAATGTGTAAAAAAATTTAAAAAAATGATGTGAATCAAAAGAGATTAAAAATAAAAAAAATTAACTTTTAATCTCTTGCCAAAAGAATCCTATCTCTTTTATAATGTACTAATAGTTAAAACTATTTTGTATAACTTATGTAATTGATTTTATATTCCCAGCTTTCGTATGGGGAGTGGTTTAATTTTTTGATATTTTGATTATTTTAACTTAAGTTAAAAAGTCTCGTTCGGAATAAGTTTTTTAAATTTTTTTAAACTTTTGTAAGAAAAAAAAAATAATTATAACTTAGATATGACATTTCATCTTGTTAATTTTGTAATTTATTTTAATTTTTTATGATTAAAATAGCCAACAACTCATATGCTAAACATAGTCATAATGGTTGGCCAACATTAAACCAAATCAAACCAAATAAAACATTTCACTTAGTATTGTAATTATTAATAGGACAAATTATGACAGTGGTTCTTTTATTTTGACTTTCGTGTCATTTTAGTTTTTAATGTAATTTCAATTAGCTTGATTTTGAGCTTAAATTTATAATTTTGTTTCAATTTGATCTAATTATTTACAATTGTCAACATTTTTTATTTTTTTTATTTTTTTATTTTTATGAATGATATGTACATAAGTGTCATATGCCATATTTGCAAAGGCAAAACTATAAACTTACCAAACACAATAGGTTAACCTCAACTAATTTAGTAATAATTTTTCGTAAAATACACTAACGATCTTATCAATTGAACTAAATTCATACAAAATTAAAAATTAAGAGTCAAGTTAAAAATGTAAAGATTAAAATGATATAAGGGATAAAATACAATGACCACTGATATAATTTGTTCTTAATAGCATTTGCAAAGAAAAGTGTTATACAAATTTACTTTTTAAATTCAGTTTCTAAATTCAATAATGTTTAAGAATTATGTTTGATTAATGATTAAAAATATATAAAACAAAGTGCACCTTTAATATCGCGATTGATTATGAATTTAAAAGTTTGGTCTGGAATAGTGAGGGTCATTTACAAAAGAAATCAAACAAATAATGCATTAATTCTGGATTGTATCTACAAACAAACAAACTACATAAACAAAAGTGAGGAAAAAAAACAAAAGAAAAAAAAAGAAGCTAATAATTGAGATGATGAACACCAGATAAAACTCCATTGATCATCATCTCCACCAAATGAAACACAACCAGACCAGTCGAAGCCGGGACACTCAACCCAACAATCACGGCCATACCCAGAGCCAAGCTCGGCCTCGTGTTCATCAATCCACTCTGCAAAACACCCATTGCTTCACATATGAACTCGTCGTACCCAGCATAGCAATTCTTCTCCCAATCCATCCAATTCGCAGGGGGGTCGTAGTTCCTCTCTATCATCTTCATTTCGTGGATTCTCTTCCGCAGAACAATCAAGTTGTCATCCACGATCCTCCCGCTGCGGTAGTTTTGATCTTCGTTTCTTATCGATGCATGTACTACCATTGTTGTTGTTGTTTTTGACATTCGGTTTGGTTGATGATGCTTGTGGCGATTCAAAAATGGATGAGATGGGAGGGAAATTGATGATGTTGATGCCATTGTTTTTGGGTTTTGAGAATTATGAAAGTGATTTTGGCTTTTGGGTAGTGTTGAGAGATGTTGGTTTCACGTAGATGTATATATAGACAATCGAGAGAGAGAGAGAGAGAGGTGGGGCGGTGATGCGGCATGTGATGACCCATTATCTTAGGCAAGAAAAGGAGGGGGTGGCAAAACCGTGTGTTAAAAGCTTTATTGGGTCATTTGTGTGTTTAATTGACACAAGCCCACCACTTTGCGCGTTTGGAGGAGTGTATATTATCCTAATGTTCGTCATTAAGAATTTAATATAAAAAAAAAACTAATGATTAGGATGTTCTCTCTTTTGATAATTTTAAATTGTTAATTTTATAAATTTTTTGTGTGTATATTATTTATAAAAAAAATTAAATATGTCCAATAATTGTGACATTTTAATTTATTACATTTTTTTCTAAAAAAATAAATGATTTATTTTTAAAAGTGTAGTTGTGGTTTGTTTTTTTTTTTTAGACAAATGTGATATAATAAAAAAGCTAAATTAACGGTCAAAATGCTGATTTTAAACTTGTGAGAAGTCCAATTCAAAAAATAAAATTAAATAAATAAATAAAACGTTTGACCTTGTAACAAAATAAATTTTTAATTTGTAATTTTGTCAATTTAATCCTAAAACTTTTGATTTGTTTTTAATCTAAATAATTTGCCTATTTTCATTAAGTAGAACCTACAAAAAAAGATATTTTAGTCATTAGACTCCATAAAAAATAATATTTTAGACATTATACGTACATCTATATCGAGTTTAATAACTAAAATACCCATTTTTTTTTGGTTTTACTTAATGAAAATAGATAAATGGCTTAGATTAAAAATAAATCAAAAGTTTAGGATTTGAATTGATAAAATTTAAATTTTAAGATTTATTTTGTTATAAAGATCAAACTGAGAGATATTTTTTCCTCCTCATAATTTTCTGTTTATTTTAAGTATGGATTGTAAATAAAGAACGGCTCCTCTCCGTACCATTATCCGCCATACTTCACATTATTTTATTTTATAGCTTTCATTTTGGATCCATAATGATATTTCAAATCATTTTGCTTGTAAATTTCATAGTAAAAAATGTTTATGGAAAAAATCAATTTTATCGAATATCAATAAATAAATGAACAAATCACATTTTATTTTATAAAATAGGTGGTTCAAGTTTAAACTCTTAATTGTTGCCATTTTAAAATATAAAATATAATTTATTTATGTGTCTAATGATATCTGATAAAATTTATCTTTTGTACAGACTATTTTTACTTTGAAATTTATAAATTGAACAGTTTTGTTTATTATTGTGGGCTCGAAATTGGGCTCATCCACGATCCTCCCGCTGCGGTAGTTTTGATCTTCGTTTCTTATCGATGCACGTACCAACATTGTTGTCGTTGTCGTTATCGTTTTTGACATTCGGTTCGGTTGATGATGTCTGTGGCGATTCAAAAATGGATGAGAAGGGAGGGAAATTGATGATGTTGATGCCATTGTTTTTGGGTTTTGAGAATGATGAAAGTGATTTTGGCTTTTGGGTGGTGTTGAGAGATGTGGGTTTCTGGTAGATGTATACATAGAGAGAGAGAGAGAGAGAGAGAGAGAGAGAGGTGGGGCGGTGATGCGGCATGTGATGACCCAGTATCTTAGGCAAGAAAAGGATAGGTTGGCAAAATCGAATCACGGTTCTATCCTGACTCTCTCTCCTTACCTCTCTATTTATTGGGTCATTGAACTTATTTTGTCTTAATTTTAATGATCTGAATCATTTATATTTTACAATTTATTGAATATATCATACCTGTAAAAAATTAAATTGATCAAATATCAAAAACTACATATTCTAATCATCGAACTAAAAACTATTTTTTTTAAAAATTTAATAAATATTTTTTCGAACATATACTTTCCGACATCCGATCAACTTGATATTTTACGAGTATGATATACTTAACAAATTTTAAAATATGAATAATTTAAATTATTGAAATTAAGCTCAAAAACGAACCCAATAACCTAGTAAATATGGAAATAAAGAGATAGAACAACGCGAGGATCCTAATTCGGCAAAACCGTGTGTTAAGAGCTTTATTGGGCCATTGTGTGTTTAATTGACACAAGCCCACCCTTTTGCGCGATTTGAGGAGTGTATATTATCCTAATGTTAGTCATTAAGAATTTAATTATAAAAAAACTAATGATTAGGATTTTTGCTCATTTTTATAATTTGAATCGTTAATTTTGTAAATTTTTTTATGTATATCATTTATGAACAAATTAAATATATTCAATAATCGTAACATTTTAATTTATTATATTTTTTTTCTAAAAAATTGAATGATTTATTTTTAAAAATATAGTTGTTGTTTGTTTTTTTGTGATACAATAAAAATGCTATGATTATCTCATAAAATTATTTATTTTCCGTCAATGATTTATAAGGAAGCCTTTACAAAATGAATGTTTCGCATTATTGCAACAAAACCCGTGGTGAGTCCCTTGAACCCTAAATTAATGGTCAAAATGTTGATTTAAACTTGTGAGAAGTTCAATTCAAAAAAAAAAAAAAAAAAAAAAAGTTTGACTTTGTAACAAAATAAATTCTAAATTTTTAATTTTGTCAATTCAATCTCAAAACTTTTGATTTGTTTTCAATCTAAACAATTTGTCCATTTTCGTTAAGTAGAACCTATAAAAAAATATATTTTAGTTATTAAACTCAATGAAAAATAGTATTTTAGACATTTTATGTATATCTATATTGAGTTTAATAACTAAAATACCCATTTTCCATTGGTTTTACTTAATGAAAATAGACAAATAGTTTAGATTGAAAATAAATCAAAAATTTAGAATTTGAATTGATAAAATTAAAATTTCAAGGTTTATTTTGTTATAAAGATCAAATTGAGAGTTTTTTTTTTTCCATAATTTTCCATTTATTTTAAGTATGGATTGTAAATAGAGAATGACTCCTCTCTATACCATTATCTTCCATACTTCACCTTATTTTATTTTGTAGCTTTCATTTCGGATCCATAATGATATTTTAAACCGTTTATTTTGTAAATTTAATAGTAAAAAATGTCTATGAAAAAAATCAATTTCATCTAATATCAATGAATAAATGAACAAATCATATTTTGTTTTACAAAATGGGTGGTTCAAATTTAAACTCGTAATTGTTGCCATTTTAAAAATTAAAATACAAATTATTTATGTGTCTAGTGATATCTGATAAAAATTATTTTTTTGTACAAATAATTTTTACTACGAGATTTATTAATTGAACGACTTTGTTTATTATTATGGGCTTCAAATTGGCTCATAAAAAAAAGAATATAGTAAAATATGAAAGATAATAATATGGAGATGAGTCATTCATTGAATCTAAAAATATTATATAGTATTGTCATTTATTTTGAAAATATTCTTCATCTCAATGTTTATATATATATATATATATATTTTTAAATGAGCATCTCAATTTTGTTTTGAGTATGACTTATAAATTAATTTTTTCATTTATTATAAAAAAATGTATAAAAATAAAAAATAATATAATCTAAATAAATTATTAATTATGGTGTTGTTAAATCAGCCCTAAACGATGTCTTATAAATAATTGTTAGCATTTGATAAATATTTTATTTTGGAACAAAATTCGGAGGTTGCATCATTTAGAAAGCGACTTCTCTAATGCTGTGTTTAGTTGGGAGATTTGGGAAAGATTTGGAAAAAGAAAGGAAAAATGTGTGTGAAACTATGTGAAATGTAAGTATATTTTTTTTATATTTTACCTATATTTTCTATTTTTCTTTTTAAATTTCTCTTCAAATTCCTTAACCAAACACAGTATAAACGTGACGTTTTCGAATTGGATTTTGCTTGGAGGGTTTTGACTTTGTTTAAGGGGGACGGCGCTTTGTTTATCCAAGTTCTCTGTATCTTCTTATTCTTCTCATTGTTTTTTTTATTTTTTATAATTTTTAAATCTTACCATGTATTTATATATTTAGGTAGGTCCTACAAACCTTTTAAAAAAATTTCAGAAGTTTTAAATATATTTTGTGGGTAAGGTTACTATTTATTTTACGGCTTACACTAATTTAATAGAAATATTATGAAAAATGAAATAAAAATTTAAATTTTTTTTCTTTCTAAAATCTGAATATTACGCCTTTTATACGTTGTTCATTGTTTGATTGTTGAGAAAATGTAAACCAAATTATAATATTTTTGTTGAATCTTTTACTTATGGTTTGGGTGGTAGAGAAAACTGCAAACGTAATGCTGGTAGAGGCATTTGGTGGATTTGGTAATGACTCCAATTTTTTTGTTTCATGGCCACCAAATAGAATCTTTAGAGTTTATTTAAGTAAAAGATGTGCAGAAAAAGTTATTTTAGTAATTTTTAAATTTTTTTAATTATAAAAAGATGTATTAAAAAATAGAGAGAGTAAAGTTATAACTTATAGTAAATTTTTAATTTTTAATTTTTAAATTTTTGGCTAAAATATTTAATCCTCAAATAAGATCTGGTCAAATAAGTTTGAATTATGAGCGTGTTATTGTCTTGAACCGGGTCAAGTTGGAGTGTGGATGATCGTCTAAATATATATTTATACATTTAAATAAATAAAATTAAAATAAATAGTAAAAAAAATTAATTTTATAATATGGGTATCATATACGTGATAATTTTTTTTTCCGGAAAATTAAAATTTTGGGTTTAAGTTATGTACACGTTTCTCTGTACTAGTAGTGCACCTGCACGGGAATTCTTTTAAAAAAAAAAGAAAAAAAGACACAATTTATAGCTTAAAATATGTTTGTTTTAATTTTTTTAAAACAATGATATTTGGATTTTATTCTAAATCACTTATTTTTATTTTATAGCCTCTCAAAAGGGGGTGTAAAAATTACCACTTTGCTTGGTTAGAGTTTTTCAAAAACACTTTTTAGAAAATTCAAATTTTTTGTTTTTTCGTATTTTTTTAATTTTTAGACATACTTAACATAAATATGCCAAAAAAATATAAAAAATTGTGAAATTTTTTTTTTAAAATTCACTAAATATGAAAAAAAAAATACGAAAATTCAATACATTTTTTTTATATTTTTATGTATTTATTAATTTTTTTAAAATATTTTTTAACAAAGTTTTTCCTTTTTAGATACATCTAAATAAGGTGCATCTAAAAAAGTAAAAAAATTGTTTAACATTTTTAAAAATATTCACTAAAAACAAAAAAAATACAAAAATCAAAAAACTTAATTTTCAAAAAATTTAATCTCAAAAACTCAAATCAAACACAATGATTGCCATTATTTTTTAATTTTTTGATGCTAATGCATTAGATGATTAAATGAATCAAGAACATGATACTTCCATATTATTTTTTTTTTCTTTAGGGTTCATGCTTTTTTAAATACATATCAAACTTTACTTTATTATTTTAATTATAAAAATCTAAATTAAAATAATATTTGAGCATGGTGCTTGGTGAGTAAAAGTTATAAATTTTATTGTTAGTTTTTTGATATTTCAATTCTACATTTTCAATAGTTAAAATTTTTATTATTACTATTTAGATTTCATGTTAAATTTTTGCAGTATTAATATTCAAGCTATTCTAAAATTTCTAGTTCTTACTTATATTTAACTTAATGTGTGATAAATATTACCATATTAAACAAAATCAACACTTTCATGAAGTGTATTTTTATAATTTATAAATTTAATAATTTGATAAAATTTCATTAAAATCATAAGTCTTAACGACTCTACAATATTTTGCTTTATATAATAAAGTATAGATGTGTGTCTGTGATGCATACTTGAAAATCACGATTTAAGTGATATTAATTAAAGAACCAATAATAAAGAGTCATGTATATATCAATACTAACATAATATCCGTGCTATACACGAGTTTAAATAAATAATAAAAATTATTTTAAAACTTAAATAATAACAAAAGAAAAATAATTTAAAATTAAATAAATTTTAATTATATTCATCCCAACTACAGTGAATTCTTTTATTTTTATTTTTTATTGTTATTATTCTATGTTTTTAACCACAACTGCATATGTCATAACTTAATTGAGAAGAATTAAATAAAAATAGAACAAATTACAAAACTACATTTACGATAAATTATAAAAACATTCAATCCTATGCATTTTGTAATTTTGGTTAGCTTATACAACTTCGTCTCATGATATTAAACACATTTTTCATTTACTAATTATTTCATTTTTCATTTTAGTTTAACTAAATTTTATTTATTTATTTATTTTTTTGTTACAGGGAAATCCTCTCACTCTCACGCAGGTCCAAGGCAGCGCCCCGAGCAGATCACCAGGGTGTCCTGTTGTTCGTTCCGAGCCAGAGATTATAACCTGGAAGCTTGTCCCGACCTCACAAGGCAAGCTTCGGTAAGTCAGGACTCGCACAGCGGGGGAGAATTAAATCCATACTAAGTAGCTGATAAGGCATCCTTGAGGTCAACCTCCTAACCAACTGTGCTACGCCCAGGAGATTGGCCCAGAGGGGATTCGAACTCAGGACCTAGGGGCTTAAACCCCAGGCCCTTGCCAAGTTGCCACCCACCCCTAGGTTAATTTTTTCTTTTTGAAGATGTACATAAAATAAAATAAAAAAAGGAATTCCAGTGATCCCAATTTTCGAGTCACCCCTAAAATATGACTTGATGCCTCCAAATAACTTCTAGATCTTTCCACATACCCTTTAGTTTGGTTGATCACATTCATACCTTTTTTCCTGTGATGTCCCTGGTCCTGGACTCGATTGGTATTGCGTAATTAGATGGTTTGTTTTACTTTCAGTGTTTTGATTATCATGTTGAGTCGTTGAGATTTCAATTTTGCTCTTACTTAACCTCTATTAATGTTTCCAGGTTAGAATTTTGAGTTTAGGGCATAAGAATATGTATTTGGGTGTGGAATCAAATTTTGGCTTTGGTTGGCAAAATTGCTCGTACAAAAGCACTCAAGGAATTTGGGAATTTTTGAATAGAAAACCGCTTGTGCGAATTTGGTAACTGCTTATGTGGATTTGGTAGAAATCCTAAGTTCTTCTCTAGCTCAAACCGCTCATGAAGGATGTGTAATCTGCGTGTGCGGTTTTCCATGTGTTTGTTTTAAATTTTGAGCCATTTTCCTCAAATCTGATGCCCAAAACGTGTTGTAGTCACTTTTTTCATCTCTCTCTCTCTCTCTCTCTCTCTCTCTCTCTCTCTCTCTCCTCTCTCTCTCTTTGTGTATATATATATTCATATATATTCTCTTCCATCTTTCTACAAGCCCATCCAAACTCAAACTTCTCTCTAAGATTTCACAAAAACTATCAAGATTTTGATAGGGGTTTTTACACCAAATCGAACAAGGCGACGAGAGCTACGTTTTCACTGATCGAATTAAGATTTCATCAACGTTAAATTTTAGGGCTTTTCTCTCATTCCTCTCCCAAGCTTGAGGTAGGGATGTTCTTAGAATTGTACATATATGTTTTTGTAATTCTATACTTGTTTGAAACCATTTTCTTATATTTTGAACTATGGTTTTTGGTTTATGAGCTCTAGATGATTTAAAAGTGAATTTTCTTTCTACTTCTTCAAACTTTTGAGAATATGAGTTATGTTGTTAAGTGTGAGTATTATTTTAGAAAAATCCTTTCAAAAAGTTTAAAAAAAAAATAATCTAATTTTGTAAAAACCCTAAAAATTGGGGATTTGGAAAAAAAATGTTAAGATGTTGTGAAATTCATGCTTGATAAAGTATTATCGTAAAGAAATAATGGAGGGATTGCTATAGTTGTATCTAATGTGTGATTCCATGAAGAAAAAAAAAAAAGAAATCATTGATTTTAAAGCTTGATGAATAGCATATTGTTTGGTTGTCTTGAGCAGACAAATTTTGAAAATGACGATTAACATGTTAAGAATGTATGTAATACGGTATTGTTATTTGTCTCTCGGAAGACATATTGTAAAATTATATTGAGAAGGGATGTGAAAATTTGATCACAATGGAATATTGTGTGGTGGAATTGAGAATTAGCATTTTGTGGTGTAATAGGTTTAGGAATACTCTATTGTCCAAGAACAGAATGCCCCTCTCTGTCCTCCTCTCCTTTCTTTTATATTGTTTCCCTAGTGACCTTCCAAAAGCCCACTGCTCCCTCTTGGGCTTTGACCCCATTCATATACCCTTTATGTAGCCCATGGGATAATTGGCTCAGACGACCCTTTAAGCCTGGTTTTATTCGGCTTTGGCCCACTAGACTTGATATGGCCGACTTATCTGTGACTATGGATTCAGCGTGTTCCGCTGACTCGTACTTGTAATAACCCTGACCCTGATTAACGCTAATTGATACTTAATTATGCTTAATAATAATTAAGAGGGAAACTGAAATCAATTTGCATGTGTATTGCATGAATTATGTGTTTCTATCTGTTCGGTGTCGGAATATCTGTTAGTATTTTAAACTTTAAATTGCGCGTTGGAAGCCTTATCGGCGCCCGATACCGAAATTAATTAGTGTTTTCGACCAGTTAGATTTTATGTGATTTTATAGTAGGTTCAATTTAAATTCGATTCGGAAAGGTTAAATTAGATTAAGTGATGTTATATTATGGAACCTAGGTAATTACGATTTTGCCATTGTGAGTGGGCCATTTTGTTTCATGTTATTAGAGACCTCATTACACCACTTCATTCTCCTTAGCTGAGGAAAAACGTAGGAAAGAGGGGAAGAGAGAGAGAAAACTTAGTTTCAACAAGGACTTTGGCTAAACACTTGAAGATTTGAAGGTTCTAACAACATTGGGCTTTTAGGCTTGGAATTCAAGAGTTAAGGTAGGAGATTCTTCTTTTAATTGTGAGTCTAGACCACTTCTTGCATGGTTCTTGGTTAATTTGGTACTTAAGGTTAGAATTGGGTTTAACATGTTGATTTGGGTAGAAATCCATGCATGCATGTTTACATCCTAGCATTGTGAGGTTGATTACATGGAATTTGGTGCATGCATGTTTATATTATGGTTCTAGTTCATGTTTTCATCATGTTTTTGTAGAAATAGACTCATTTGATCTTGTTTAGAAGCTTTGAATTCGAATGAGACCATGCATGTTACGTATTCTTCATGTTCTTGAAAAATTGGCTTGAAATGAGTTTAATTAATCTACCATTGGGCTTTAATTTTTCAAATTGACTTTTGAAACTTGTTGTACTATGACTTTGAAATGTTTTCCCAGAAATTGAGCCCAAGAGGTTGAGTTTGAATGGTTAAAAGTTGGTTTTGAGCATTGGAGTTCAATCTGGAAATTCCAGATTTTTGTCTCCCGCTCGAGCGGGTAAATCGAGCTCCCAGCATTTCTCACTATTTTACAGTACGCTCGAGCGGAGGATTTCACGCTTGAGTGGAGTCTTGTGTCTTACGCTCGAGCGAGGGTCGTGCATTTATCGAGCATAAATTTTGAGTATCCAGCATTTTTACTGTAGCACACAGTCTGCTCGAGCGGCGGAATCCACGCTCGAGCGGAGCGCCTTTGTCTGCATATCCGCTCGAGCGTAGAAATCCACACTCGAGCGGGACCCCTGTTTTTCAAAAATTTTGTTAAGTGTTTAAAAGTGCATTTTTGCGTCCTCATTCCATCGTAGGCATTCCTAAGCCATGTTTAAGACCCTATAAGGGGAATTCAAGGGTAGAAATACACTTAGAACCAATAACAGAAGTTTTGTATAAGCCAGAACGTGTGTTTCATGTATATGCCTGTTATGTGTTATGTAGGTCACGTGTCGCACTCTGTTTAACCTTTTTGGCTCCTCCTGTCTGTCTCAACGCCTACTGTGAGTAATAATTCTGTAAAGTTATGTTTAACTTTAAGTATTTTCTTACTGGTATGATATGATTTGTTTTCTGAAATGCTACTTTATGATTTATGAATGAATGTCCAATTTTCTGAAATGTATTGTGGCACCCTTAGTTTACGTGGCCCTCGCCCGGGGGTAACAGTACCACGGCCAATCTGCACGTGGCCCTCGCCCGGAGGTAACAGTACCACGGCCAATCTGCACGTGGCCCTCGCCCGGGGGTAACAATACCATGGCTACTTGCGCGCAAGATATGGACCTTTATGGTCGTTGGTACCAACTCTGTCTGTGGTCTCTAGACCAATCTGATCTGATAGCAAATGGGTGTACCACGTACGATCTTATGCAAAATCTGAATATGCATAAGACTCTGTTTCTGATATAAGCCCTAATTTCTAACTCTGTGATGGACATCATTTATTAAAACCCTTTACCCTGTTATTATTCATTGGGCTTTTGCTCACAGTTTATTATATATATGTAGGTGATGCGGCACAGGACCCAAGCCAGAGTTGATGGCCTTCTTTTAGTTTTAGTCAGCCACCCGTTGCGCCTCCCGAGGAGGTTTTGCTTGAAGCTTAACGCCATGGCTAGTTTTGCACCTCATGCTAGTCTTTTGTGTCTGTTTTTTAATATCAGATCTTGGGATTATATTTTGTAAATACTTCGTACATATTTGGTGTATCTGACTAGCATGTTTATGTATATAAATAAGTTTTAAATTTTCTGTCCCATGTACGTCATCACAGCTCAATGGACCTTGTTATTTTGTATAATTGCTTCCGCAACCCCTTACTATTTGTTAATCTGTTCAGAGGCCGTAGGTAATCCTCGGATTACTGGCTAGTTACGGGCCAAACCTATAGGGGCGGGTTTGGGTCGTGACAGTACTGGGCCAACCCAGGACTCAGTTTCATTTATTCGGCTACCACAATTACCCCCCGAACATCCGATTAACATCCATTATTTGGCGTGGTTGGTTTTCTTGAATATTTCAACTAAAAATCTTGGAAGTCGGAAATACGGCGCTGTAGACACCTCATTTTTTACCGTCCTTGAGACTTGGACGTCATCATTTCAACACTCGATGATTTTGTATGCTCGTGTTTGTTTTGAGCGCCTGAAGTTCTTGGCGGAGTGCCTTATCTTCAAGCTTATCAACTTGTCTGTTTTGTACTTGGTTGTAGACCAAGAGCTTGTTGTTCCAAATCTGGAGGAGAGGGTTGAAATATAACCGTTTGATAGAGTATGTACACAAAAAATTTGACCGTTAGAATATAACTGTTTTAAAAATATGATAGTTGAAAAAAATATATTTAAATTGAAAAAGATAAAAGAATAAAAAATAATATTTTAATGAAATAGAATTTTAGAATAGAGAGTTTGATAGAGTATGTACACAAAAAAGAGACTAGCTAAAATATGAAAGTGAATTTTGGGTTACAATTTGACTCAAAATTTGCTGAGGCTGATACAGATGCTCTTATGGATACATAATTTGAATAAGATTATGGATTGTTTTGAGAAGTAGGTTAAAAATTTGTTTTTTAGTTTTTTTTTTTAAATGTATAAAAAAATAAAGAGGTGATATGAATCAAAATAAGTTAAAAACTAAAAAATTAACTTTTAACCTCTTGCCAAAAGAGGCCTATCTCGTTTATAATGTACTATGTGATATATAAACTATTATGTAACGTATGTGATTGATTATATATTCATATTCTTTGTATGGGAAATGAGTTGATTTTTTAGCTTTTTATTTAGCTTAGGTTAAAATATTTCGCTTGGAATGAGTTTTTTTTTTTTTTTTTTTTTTTACTTTAACTTTTATTAGAGAAAAAAATAAAATAATTATGATTTAGATAGAACGTTTTATCTTATTAACTTTTTAACTTATTTTATCTTTTTGTTACTAAAATAGTCTTCAACTCACATGCCAAACATAGTCATGGTGGTTCCAGCATTAAACCAAATCAAACCAACCAAACTTTTCATTCTGTGTTGTAATTAATAATAGGACAAATTATTATTTTTTTTTAATCAGCAAAAGAAACTCTTTATTGATGATAACATAACAAAATACATCATGGTATACATCAATAAGAAGGGGAGGCAAGAGAAAAAAACATCAAAGCAAACCTTCCTAATCCCAACTAGGTTGGCACCAAAGAGAATGCACAATCATCTGCTAGCTCAAGCCAGAAGATTGATGAGAAACCAACCAAAAACGGAACAAACAAAAACAAAGCACAAAACATCAAACAACACAGATCACAACAACTTCATCAGCAGCCTTAGGCCTAATCCTACAACCTCCAATCTCACACCAGCAACCAGAAGAGATGATGGAGAAGCCACCATTCAGTCCAACCAAACCATTTCACTTGAAGCAGCACACCAAGGCAGAACAGAACAGAAAACTCCTGAAACTGCTGCTGATACTTCGAAGTCAAGCACATTCTAACCAGATATTGCCACCAAAATATTGCTACCAAAAGAGCTAGCTTGGACCTCTGTTGCCAAATGAGCCAACCACAAAATAACAAACCAGCTTACTTTTTCTGAATTTCAGTATATAACCACCCACCAAACCAACTAAAACCCATTTCAAGCCCCATCAAAAAATGCTTTATGAACATTGAGATTTCAACAGAAGCAAACCAGAACAGAACTCCCCATAACAGCAGCAAACAAAGATAGAAACAGGACTCCCTACAGAGCTAGCAACCTACCAAACCAAGCATTTCTGAAGGCAGCGCAATCAACAAACTAGAACCTATTTTCTCCCCACCATCAATCTCAGACACCTATTTGCAGACACCTGTTTGCAGCCACCAATCAACCTCATACAGCAATCAGTCTCCAAAACCATACAGAAGACCAGCAACCAACTAGGCACACCAAATTTGCATACTGCAGTAGTCCCAAAGATTCAACTCAACGATAGCATAACTCTGCATCTGGATGAGGATCCCCTTTGAGTACTGGATTCAATCTTGCTTAGCAAGCCAAACATAAGAGCAATATACACCAGACAGAACATTTGCCTTGAAAACACTAGCATTACTTCAATATACACAAGCAATACTTCTATAATGATGTATATCATTTGCCTTATATTCTGATTTGAATTAATACTTTTACTTGACTAATTTCTAACAGATCATCACCCAGACAGAATAGCCTTGAAAACTCTGTACCAGCAAGCAACTCTAACTTGAACTTTATTCTGCATTGCCTTGAACTGCACACCCTTGAAAACTACTCTGACTTGAACTTTACTTCCAGACAGTAACAAAACACCCAAAACCAATATAGACCTCAGCAAAAAAAAAAAAAAAAAACCAAACAAGTGCCACATCAACAAAACCAAAATCAACAAAACATCCTCAACAGATCAGCCATAACAACTCTGAATACATAAACCAGCACAAACCCTGCTGCTTTAAAATTCAAACAAATAAGCCAAACAATTCAAAAAAGCAAGAAGCAAACCTCCAAACAGTAGACAAGCTCCAGACATGAACCATAACATTCAACCTAGTCCCTGATTTACACCAATTGATTCAGCATCTGATCTGATTCCATTTGAACAAATAGTCATCAACTGAAAGAGGAAAGTCCTTTGAAGTAGCTTTAAGCCAGAGAACAGTCCTGGTTTTGATGAGTTCATATAGACCTGAGAAATTGGGCAGTGACAAAGAGAAGGCACACTTGTTCCTATGTTTCCAGAGAGACCACAGAACAACTAAGGGTATCGCTTTCCAGATTTTCTTTTCAAGCCTTTTTAATTTTCCATCCATCCACCAGTAGAAAAGACCTTCTACTGAACCTTGTATGCACCAATTAAAACCCCAATCCTGAATCACTGATGACCAGATACACCAGGAGAAAGGGCAGTGTAGCAAGACATGGATAGCAGTTTCAACTTTAGAGTTGCAGAATGGGCAAAGGGTGGATGCACTACTGCTTAATATGCCTAATCTGTGCAGAAACTCTGTTGTCTTTAATCTGTTTTTCCAAGCTAGCTAACCAAAAAAGAGAACTTTAGGGAGAAGAACATTATACCAGACAAACTTACAAATTTTGAGGTAAGGGTCAAGCTGAGAGCTGCTGAAAAAGTAAAGAGCAGATACAGAGAAAGAGCCATTGGCCCAAACTTGACAATCCACCCTGTCTAAACTCAGAGGAGGAGAAGAGGATAAGACATTAACAAGTCTTCAAGTAATTCCCAATCATAAAGCTCTCTTCTGTACTGAAAATTCCAATTACCTGAGCTGGATTTTCTGTGGTAGAAATAATGAAGGGATCTTTCCTTTTCAGTAGTGAGGTTGTAAAGAAGAGGGAATTCAGATTTAAAGCAGAGCCCTCCACACCATTTGTCATGCCAAAATAAGATTCTAGACACATTCCCCACTTTAATTAGACAATTAACCAAATAGAAGTTGAAGATATTCCTGCTATAGGCCCTAATGGAAATAATATCAGTCCACAGTCTAGGGTGTTTATAATGGGATCCCAGTGGAGGATGCCAACAGTTTTGATTGATTTTATATTTACTGCATATAGCCCTTCTCCATAGCGCATTGACTTGATTTCCAAATTTCCACCACTATTTGAGAAGTAAACAGGTATTCCAATTAAGACCGTAGTTCTAGTATTTTGATTTTTGTGCTATTTTAGTTTTTAATATAATTTTAATTAGCTCGATTTTAATATTAAATTTATTATTTTGTCTTAATTTAATTTAATTATTTATAATATTTAACATTTTTTTTTATGAATAATATGAATATAAGTATCATGTGCCATATTTTTCAAGGCAAAACTATAAATTTACCAAACTCAATATGTTAACCTTAACTAATTTAGTGATAATTTTTCGTAAAATATACTAACGATATTATCAATTGAACCAAATTTATACAAAATTTAAAATTAAGGATCAAATTAAAAGTGTAAAAACTAAAATGATACAACGGATAAAATACAATAACCGTTGGTATAATTTGTCCTTAATAACATTTACAAAGAAAAATAATATACAAATTTACTTTTTAAGCTCAGTTTCTAAACTCAATAATGTGTAGGTGATATGATTGATTAATGATTAAAAAATATATAAAACAAGATTTAACTTTTAAAATCTTAATTGATTATCACACGAGTCGATTATCACATGAATGAGTTTAAAAGTTTGGTCCGGAAAAGTGAGGGTCATTTACAAAAGAAATCAAACAAATAATGCATTAATTCTGGATTGTATCTACAAACAAACAAACTACATAAAAATAAAAAAGATTAAAAAAAACAAAGGCTAATAATTGAGATGATGAACACCAGATAAAACTGCATTGATCACCATCTCCACCAAATGAAACACAACCAGACCAGTCGAAGCCGGGACACTCAACCCAACAATCACCGCCATGCCCAGAGCCAAGCTCGGCCTCGTGTTCATCAATCCACTCTGCAAAACAGCCATTGCTTCACATATGAACTCGTCGTACCCAGCATAGCAATTCTTCTCCCCATCCATCCAATTCGCAGGGGGGTCGTAGTTCCTCTCTATCATCTTCATTTCGTGGATTCTCTTCCGCAGAACAATCAGGTTCTCATCCACGATCCTTCCGCTGCGGTAGTTTTGATCTTCGTTTCTTATCGATGCATGTACTGCCGTTGTTGTTGTTGTTGTTGTTTTTGACATTCGGTTTGGTTGATGATGTTTGTGGCGATTCAAAAATGGATGAGAAGGGAGGGAAATTGATGATGTTGATGCCATTGTTTTTGGGTTTTGAGAATGATGAAAGTGATTATGGCTTTTGGGTAGTGTTGAGAGATATGGGTTTCAGGTAGATGTATATATAGACGTGTGTGTGTGTGTGTATAGACGTGTGTGTGTGTGTGTGTGTGAGAGAGAGAGAGAGAGAGAGAGAGAGAGAGAGAGATAGAGAGAGGTGGGCGGTGATGCGGCATGTGATGACCCATTATCCTAGGCAAGAAAAAGAAAAGCTTTAATGTGAGTTATTTGTGCGTTTAATGTGAGTTATCCTAACGTTAGTCATTAAGAATATAATATAACAAAAAACTAATGATTAAGATGTTCTCTAGTTTTGATAAAGGTTTGGAGGAGCGTATATTATCCTAACGTTAGTCATTAAGAATATAATATAACAAAAAACTAATGATTAAGATGTTCTCTAGTTTTGATAATTTAAGTTGTTAACTTTGTATTTTTTTTCCGTATATCATTTATAAAAAAAATTAAATATATCTAATAATCGTAACATTTTAATTTATTATATTTTTTTAAAAAAAATAAATGATTTATTTTTAGAAGTGTAGTTGTCGTTTGCTTTTTTAAGACAAATGTGATCCAATAAAAGGCTACGATTATCTGATAAAATTATTTTATATTTTGTCAATGATATATAAGGAAGTCTTTACAAAATGTATGTTTTGAATTATCGTAACAAAACTCGTGATGAGTCCTCTAAATTAATTGTCAAAATGTTGATTTTAAGCTTGTGAGAAGTCCAATTCAAGCCAAAAAAAAAAAAAAAGTTTGGCCTTGTAACAAAATAAATTTTGAATTTTGTCAATTCAACCAGAAAACTTTTGATTTATTTTCAATGTAAATAATTTGCTTATTTTGGTTAAGTAGTGCCTACAAAAAAAAGATATTTTAATCATTAAACTCAATGAAAAATGATATTTTAAACATTTTATGTGCATCTATATCGAGTTTAATAACTAAAATGTCCATTTTTTGTTGGTTTTACTTAATGAAAATAAACAAATAGTTTAAATTAGAAATTAAATCAAAAGTTTAGGATTTAAATTGATAAAATTAAAATTTCAGGATTTATTTTGTTATAAAGATCAAGTTGAGATTTTTTTTTTCCCGCCATATTTTTCTGTTTATTTTAAGTATGGATTGTAAATAGAGAATGGCTCCTCTCCATACCATTATCCCTTCACCTTATTTTATTTTATAGCTTTCGTTTTGGATCCATAATGATATTCCAAACCATTTTTATGTAAATTTCATAGTAAAAAATGTCTATGCAAAAAATCAGTTTCATCTGATATCAATGAATAAATAAACAAATCACATTTTGTTTTATAAAATGGGTGGTTCAAGTTTAAACTCTTAATTTTTAAAATATAAAATACAATTTATTTATGTGTCTAATGATATCCGATAAAATTTATCTTTTGTACATAATTTTTACTCTGAGATTTATAAATTGAACAGTTTTGTTTATTATTGTGGGCTTGAAATTGGGCTCATCCACGATCCCCCCACTGCGGCAGTTTTGATCTTCGTTTCTTATCGATGCATGTACTACCATTGTTCTTGTTGTTGTTTTTCACATTCGGTTTGGTTGATGATGTTTGTGGCAATTCAAAAATGGATGAGAAGGGAGGGAAATTGATGATGTTGATGCCATTGATTTTGGGTTTTGAGAATGATGAAAGTGATTTTGGCTTTTGGGTAGTGTTGAGAGGTGGGTTTCAGGTAGATGTATATATATATATATATATAGAGAGAGAGAGAGAGAGAGAGAGAGAGAGAGAGAGAGAGAGAGAGAGAGAGAGGGGGAGGGGGATGTGGGGCGGTGACTCGGCATGTGATGACCCAGTATCTTAGGCAAGAAAAGGATAGGGTGGCAAAGTCAAATCAGGATCCTCTCCTGACTTTCTCTTCTTACCTCTCTATGTATTGGGTTATTGAACTCATTTTTAGGCCTAATTTTAATAATCTGAATCGTTTATATTTTATAATTTGTTGAATATATTATGCCTGTAAAAAATCAAATTAATCGGATATTAAAAACTATATATTCTGATCATCGAACTAAAAATTATGTTTTAAAAAAATTTAATAAACATTTTTCCGAACACATGCTTTCTGATATCCGATCAACTTAATATTTTATAAGTATGATATACTCGATAATCTTTAAAATATAAACGATTCAAATTATTAAAATTAAGCTAAAAAAATAAACCCAATAACCTAATAAATAGGAAAATCAAGAGATAGGGCAACGAGAGGATCCTTATTGGGCAAAACCGTATGTTAAAGCTTTATTGGGTCATTTGTGTGTTTAATTGATACAAGCCCACCCTTTTGCGCGTTTTGAGGAGTGTATATTATCCTAATGTTGTCATTAAGAATTTAATATAAAAAAAACTAATGATTAGGATTTTTGCTCATTTCTATAATTTAAATCGTTAATTTTGTAAATTTTTTTGTGCATATTATTTATGAACAAAATATTCAATAATTGTAACATTTTAATTTATTATATTTTTTTTCTAAAAATGATTTATTTTTAAAAATATAGTTGTTTTTTGTTTTCTTAAAGACAAATGTGATACAATAAAAATGCTACGATTATCTGATAAAATTATTTATTTTCATCAATGATATATAAGGAAACCTTTACAAAATGAATGCTTCACATTATCGCAACAAAATCCGTGGCGAGTCCCATGAACCCTAAATTAACGGCCAAAATGTTGATTTTAAACTTGTGAGAAGTCCAGTTCAGGAAAAAAAAAAAAAAAAAAAGAAAAACGAAAAAAAAAAGAGTTTGACCTTGTAACAAAATAAATTTTTAATTTTTAATTTTGTCAATTCAATCCCAAAACTTTTAATTTGTTTTCAATCTGAACAATTTGTCTATTTTCGTTAAGTAGAAACTACAGAAAAAGATATTTTAGTTATTAAACTCAATGAAAAATGGTATTTTAGACATTTTATGTATATCTATATCGAGTTTAATAACTAAAATACCCCATTTTCCGTTAGTTTTACTTAATAAAAATAGACAAATGATTTAGATTGAAAATAAATAAAAAATTTAGGATTTGAATTGATAAAATTAAAATTTCAGAGTTTATTTTGTTATAAAGATCAAATTGAGAGATTTTTTTTTTCTCATAATTTTCCGTTTATTTTAAGTATGGATTGTAAATAGAGAATGACTTCTCCCCATACCATTATCCTCCATACTTCACCTTATTTTATTTTATGGCTTTCATTTCGGATCCATAATGATATTCCAAATTGTTTATCTTGTAAATCTTGTTGGAAAAATGATTTTTGGGGACTTTAATTTAATATTAAAGTGTGGTGACTTTAATTAAATATTAAAGTGGGTCCTAACCATTTTTTGTGTTGGGTCCAAGTGAGCCAAAAACCATTGGATTTTGAATAAGAAATTGTCAAGAAATTACTTCATGATGTTAGATTCATGAATAAGATTTTAAAGAGTATTTAAATCTTTTTTCTTAACTAAAGGGTGTGAATCCTTTGGGCATTCATATTTTTCATTTTGTAGAAAGGGGCTATGGATACTTGGTATTTTAATGACTAGCCTTAAAGGCTGGAGGCTCTTCCTTTCTCCCCTATATATGTATAAATTGAGATCTTCCTATCAAGTTTCAATATAGAAATTTTTGCTTTCATTTTACAAGTCAGTTTGCTAGATAGTTCCTATTGTGAGAGAGTGCTGCCATTTTTTTGTTCGCTAAGCTAGACAGATAGTGCTTCTGCCGTAGCTGGTTTTGACCGTCGTATCCTGGGAGACAGACGACGAGCTTCCTCAAGCACTCGACCCGTGAGGCGGCGAAATTTGTTTTAAGGAAACTGCTTCCGTGCAGGCTTCGGTTTGATCTCTTTACCCTTTTATTGTTTTGTGTATTTCTGTTGAAATTTAATTGTAATTATTAGCATATGTTCTTGGTATATAATTTGATTTCTTCATAAATTTATTTATTTAATTTCACAATTTTGAACAACAAGCTTAAAACAGATTTTATATATCTTTTCTATGAAATTGATCGAATAGATTTATATAGACTATTAGATTAGCTTTGTATAATGTTACTAGGAATTGTTGCGGAATTGCTCACTATTTCAATAATTGTAAATTATGCAATGGTACTCTCTAATTGCTTAGTTTAATTAGAATGCTCTATCATAATTTGCATACTTAATTATATTAGTATGATCTTGTTTTATGCGTATGGTTCATCATTCCCCTACCATGATTTGCATGAATTTTAAGGTTATAAAATATAATTTATGGATGTTGCAATTTTGACATGCTAATTCTATTCTAGTCTCAATTTGTTACATGCTTATTATTTTCTAGGCTAGATTACATTATTTAATGTATTTGGAGTTATAGAGTTTTATGAATTGTGTACATGATTAATCTAAATTATCTAATTTGGTGCATTAATCTGAGTTATTTAATTAGGTGCATTAATTTGAATTATTTAATTAGGTGCATTAATCTGAATTATTTAATTAGGTTCATTAACTTTGAATTTGACTTATCTATTTGGAGTTATTAGTTTAAATGTTTATTATGAATTAATTTCATTCATGACTCATGAGTATTGAAATTTATTTTAAAGTTGTAATTTAATTTTGAAGTTATAAATTGTATTTTGTTTTGGTACCTTATATTAGTTGGTTACTTATATAATTAATAGTTGGCTAGATGGTTTCAATTATTTATTATAATTAAATTTTTTAAATTATTTGTTTGTATTTTGTTGTGGTTTGCTACTAACCTTCTTTGTAGGGATACCAATGCGAAAAAAATATATAAAGCCAAATGAATAGTATTTGGGATGTAAAAACAAAAATGTTTGAACTACTAACTTTTGTGTTGAATAGGAATACCTAAGTGTGGAAAAGCTTTTGGACTAAATAGAATCCTTATGGATTGGCTATTTTATCAAAATGTTTGAAGTATGTTTTGCTTGAGATTTAGTTGGTTTGTTTAACAATTTGTAGTAGCAAGTTTTATTTACTTATTTTGTTAGAAGCATTTTATATGACTGTAATTGTTATGGCAATTTTTTAAATTGCTTATAAGTTTAGAATTTGATTTGGTTTTCTGTAATAGAAACCAAAGTGTTTAGCTTTGATTAAAGAGTAGTTCTTATTTATTCAGAAATGACAACTAAGATGGATTTGGTTTCAAACTTTTGGAGTTTGAGGAAGTCTTTGGGTTTAATCATTTTATTCCTAAAGTGTTGGAAAATCAAATTTGGAGAAAGTCTTTGGTTATAATTTGATTATGTCCAAAGTGTTTTGGTTTTGAGAAAGGAAACCAAATTTTAGCATTAGCTAAAATATTTCTGATTTTATTCAGAAATAATGGGCGTAGTTCCGGGAGTACCGGTTAATTTTTATGAGTGGTGTAATTCTGATAGCAAATTTTATTTGCTTGGAAATCGATTTGTTATAACCTAGTTTATCCCTTGGAAATCTTAAATTTTAAATTGTTTCCTATGGACTAGGAGTCAACATGCTCTTGAATGTTTTGTCAAAAGGTTAACTGGGTTTTAAGTGGGACCGATGTGACCCATTCCTGACCATGTTCGATTCTAGGTTAAATGGTAAGACTAGTTTTGAATTAAATTTCCATTTGAGGGATTTTCTAAGGATTAAGTTTAATTTCTGGAATCACAGAAGTGAAATTCTGTTGTGATGTTTCAGAAATGGCTTCCAAAGGTGACAAACAGAAATGTTGTTCCACCTGACAACCTTAGCCTTGCGAGATTCTAAAAGGAAATCATAAGATTGCATTAAAATATCTCTGAATTGATCAGAGGCAATTAGTATGGTATCCTTGTGTTATTTATAGCATTTATGATTGCTATGTGACTTTGCTTGAGAGTAAAGATGAGACAACCTGTTATAGTAGGTGAGTATTTTTTGGTTTTTTAAATTCCAAATATATTCTTAAATTGGTGGCTCCTAGTGAGTTCAAGATCACTGATCACAGAGATAGAAAACTGGTGGCTCCTAGGTGGTGTTAGACCACTGGCTACACAGTTATGAGATTGTGGTTCCTAGTAGTGAATAGATTACTGATCACATGTCAAGACATCATGATTCCTAGTAGTAGAGAGACTACTGGTCATATGTTAAGACATGATGATTCCTAGTAATGAAAGAGTCTATTGATCCTATGTCAGGACGTTGTGATTTCTAGTAGTAAAGTGACTACTGATCACAGGTTAAGACATTGTGATTCCTAGTAGTAGAAAGTCTTCTGACCACATGCTGAGAAATTAGTGATTCTTAGTGATAAGACTACTGGCCATGTTATGAAGTTCCGAATAGTAGATTGTTGAATACTGGATTTGTGTTTCCTAATAGTAAGACTATTGGCTTCAGAGTGATAAGTTGGACCAAATATATTTGGGTGCCTAATTCGGTTGATGACATTTTGGGAATGTATTTACTGTGATATGATTTTGAGAGTTTCATAATCATTGTGACACAAGAATTTGTTTAAAACACGGTATGAATTTTTGGAAAAGGCCAAAAGGCTTTGTATAAATTCTACAAAGAAAACTTAATTATTCGACTCTAAATTGAGGAGGATAATAGAAAGAAAGGAGGGAGCACCTCCTTAGTAAAGGCCACTGTCATTGAGCATGGCAAATCTTCTGGGGTAAGGAAGAAGCCCCCCGTGAACCAGGGCTCTATGTTGGGGCCAAGGGGTGGTGTTGCAAAGAAACTGGCATACAAGCCGCGGGAACCTGGTTATCGGTTCTTTGGGAAGTGCTACAACTGTGGTAGCGAGGGGTTTTAGCTTTACTAGGGCTACACGCCACATCTGCTCCGAGAATGAGCTGTTTACAACTTTCGAACCAGTTACAAACGGTGAAAAGTTGTTTATGAGAAACTCTACTACCTCATTTGTTGAGGGAAAGGTGGTTCTGAAGTTAACCTCAGGGAAAGAGCTAACCTTGAACGAAGTCCTGTATGTTCCGGACATTCATAAGAATCTTGTCTCAAGGACTCTTCTCAGTAAACATGTTTTCGCATGGTTTTTGAGTCTGACAAGGTCGTTCTGACGAAACACAAGGGTGAAACTTGTGTTGAAGTGAAGTGGACAAGATCTCGTATGAGTTATGGAAAGGCGTTAAGCCTTCTTATAAATTCTTACAAATGTGGGGGTGTCTTGCTATTATGGCGTTTCCTACACCCTAACGGGTTAGGATAGGCCCGAAATCCGTGGATTATATATTCATTGGTTATGCACATAATAGTAGTGCATATCGGTTTCTTGTACATAAGTTTGAAACTTTAGACATTCACAGGAATATTTTCATGGAGTCAAGAAATGCATGTTTATTTGAAAACATTTTGCCTTGCCGAACCTTAGAAGGGGTTCTGAGGTTTTGGTGCAATTTGATGAGCTTGCTAGTGATGATGATTATTTTGATGATTAAGTTGAGAATCAAGGTGATGCTCAGCCTAGAAGGAGTAAAAGGGCTAGGATGTCCAAGTCTTTTGGTCCAGACTTCTTGACTTATATGGTTGAGAAGGAACATCAAACTTTCCACGAAACTATGACTTCTCCTGAGAGTCCTTTATGGAAAGAAGCGATCAAAAGTGAGATTGACTCCATCTTACAGAACCACACCTGGGAGTTGGTAGATTTACCTCCAAGTTGTAAGCTTTTAGGCTACAAATGGATTTTTAAAAAAAGAAAGATAAAGGCCAATGGGCCTATTGACAAGTATAAGGTGAGGCTCGTTATCATAGGGTACAGGCAACGAGAAAGCCTGGATTACTTTGATACGTACTCACCTGTAATTTGGATAACATCCATTCGTGTGGTGATTGCATTAGCAGGTTTGCGCAATCTAGAGATACACCAGATGGATGTAAAGATAGCTTTCTTAAATGGGGATTTGAATGAAGAAATCTATATGGAGCAACCTGAAGGGTTTTCAGCTCCAGGATAAAGCAAGAAAGTCTGTAAACTTGTCAAATCTTTGTATGGTTTGAAGCAAGCGCCTAAACAATGGCATGAGAAGTTTGACAATGTAATGTTGTCAAATGGGTTTCGAATCAACGAATGTAACAAGTGTATTTATGTCAAAGACACTGACAGAGGTTATGTCATTTTGTGTCTATATGTTGATGATATACTCATTATAGGTAGTGACGATGAAATGATCAAAACTACCAAGAAGTTATTAAACTCTAAATTTGACATGAAGGATATGGGCATTGCAGATGTTATTCTGGAAATTAAGATTACCAGAATCTCTGGCAGAATTGTGCTTTCTCAGTCTCATTATGTTGATAAGATACTTGAGAAGTTTAGTGGATCAAATACGAGTGTGTCATCGACACCTGTAGACTCAAGTCTACACTTTACCAAGAATAATAAAGAGAGTGTCTCTCAGTTAGAATATTCTCTGGTAATTGGAAGTTTAATGTATCTGATGAGTTGTACTAGGCCTGATATAGCTTACTCGGTTAGCAAGCTTAGTAGATACACAAGTAATTCTGTTGCTTCTCATTGGAAGGGCATTGTGCCGGTGTTAAGGTATTTACGCTACACTCGGGATTATGGGCTGCATTATACTCGATATCCAGCGGTGCTTGAAGGATATAGTGACGCGAATTGGATATTAGATATAAAGGACTCAAAGTCCACTAGTGGATATGTGTTCACTCTTGGTGGGGCAGCCGTGTCTTGGAAATCTTCCAAGCAAACGTATGTATCTAGATCAATGATGGAATCAGAGTTTATTGCTTTGGATAAAGCAACGGAAGAAGTAGAATGGCTTCGCCATTTCATTGAAGATATTCCACGTTGGTCTAAACCTGTGCCAGCTATTTGTATTCATTGTGATTGTCAATCTGCAATTGGTAGGGCACAGAGTAATATGTATAATGGAAAGTCTAGACATATCCATTGTAGACATAATTCCATACGACAACTACTCTCGAATGGAGTTGTCTCTTTAGACTATGTAAAGTCTAAGGACAACATTGCGGATCCGCTAACCAAAGGGTTAAGTCGAGTGTTAGTCAAAACGTCGTCAAAAGGAATGGGGTTAAGGCCTTTGGAAGTTACCGGAATGGAAACCCAACCTAGTTGACTGGAGATCCCAAGATCTAGGTTCAATAGGACAACCTAATTGCGTGTAACGGTGGTATGTCACTGAGGAGGTTAAACCTCTAGCCATTCCTTCTATCAGTGATACCTGCAAGTGTAGAGGATAAGCTGAGCTTTTAATGACTCTTATGTGTTAAGCTGTTGAGCTAAGTATTGCAGGATACTTTAGTAGAGTCACCTATGTGAGTTTGAAGTGGGGCCGCTTCTAGAAGAATTGGGCAGGCCAAGATTCTTTAAAACCACTCACTGAACCAGGCTAGTGTCCAGGGCCACACAGGGCACACCAATGAGAACATAATGGTGGTAGGAGTAATTCCCGTGTGAGATCTATTGTCTCAGTTTACATAAACGGTAGAGCAGTTCAAGATGTCTTATTCACTGATTTGCCAGTAAACTCGATAGATTTTCACTGGGAGAGGTTCAAAGCCAAAAGCTACATTCTCTGATGTCAGTGTTAGTCCGTTATACTCTCTCTCAGAGTCTTTATTGTTGAACGATGTCCGTTTATTGAGTCTTTCAGTCAATTTTTATTCATGTGGGGGATTGTAGGAAAAATGATTTTTGGGGACTTTAATTTAATATTAAAGTGTGGTGACTTTAATTAAATATTAAAGTGGGTCCTAACCATTTTTTGTGTTAGGTCCAAGTGAGCCAAATATCATTGGGTTTTGAATAAGAAATTGCCAAGAAATTGCTTCATGATGTTAGATTCATGAATAGGATTTTAAAGAGTATTTAAATCTTTTTTCTTAGCTAAAGGGTGTGAATCCTTTGGGTATCCATATTTTTCATTTTGTGGAAAAGGGCTATGGATGCTTGGTGTTTTAATGACTAGCCTTAAAGGCTGGAGGCTCTTGCTCTCTCCCCTATACATGTATAAATTGAGATCCTCCTGTCAAGTTTCAATATAGAAATTTTTGCTTCCATTTTACAAGTCAATTTGCTAGATAGTTCCTATTGTGAGAGAGTATTGCCATTGTTTTGTTCGTTAAGCTAGACAGATAGTGCTTCTACCGTAGCTGGTTTTGACCGTTGTATCCTGGGAGACAGACGCCGGGCTTCCTCAAGCACTCGACCCGTGAGGCGGCGAAATCTGTTTTAAGGAAACTGCTTCCGTGCAGGCTTCGGTTTTGTCTCTTTACCCTTTTATTGTTTTGTGTATTTCTGTTGAAATTTAATTGTAATTATTAGCATATGTTCTTGGTATATAATTTGATTTCTTCATAAATCTATTTATTTAATTTCACAATTTTGAACAAATCTCATAGTAAAAAATGTCTATGCAAAAAATCAGTTTCATCTAATATCAATGAATAATTGAACAAATCACATTTTATTTTACAAAATGGGTGGTTCAAGTTTAAACTCGTAATTGTTGCCATTTTAAAATATAAAATACAATTTATTTATGTGTCTAGTGATATCCGAAGAAATTTATTTTTGGTACAGATAATTTTTACTATGAGATTTATAATATTAACGGCTTTGTTTATATTGTGGGCTCGAAATTGGCTCATAAAAAAAGTTTATAGTAAAATATGGGAGATAATAATATGGAGATGAGTCATTCATTCTAAATAATTGTTGAATCTAAAAATATTATGTAGTTTTCTCATTTATTTTCAAAATATTCTTCATCTCAATGTTTTTTTATTTTTATTTTATTTTAAATGAACATCTCAATTTTGTTTTGAGTACGATTTATAAATTAATTTTTTCATTTATTATAAAAAAAATGTATAAAAATAAAAAATAATATAATATAAATAAACTATTAATTATGGTGTTGGTAAATCAGCCCTAAACGATGTCTTATAAATAATTGTTAGCATTTGATAAATATTTTATTTTGGAACAAAATTCGGAGGTTGCATCATCTAGAAAGCGACTTCTCTAAATGTGGCGTTTTCGAATTGGATTTTGCTTGGAGGGTTTTGACTTTGTTTAAGGGGGACGGCGCTTTGTTTATCCAAGTTCTCTGTATCTTCTTATTCTTCTCATTGTTTTTTCTATTTTTTATAATTTTTAAATCTTACCATGTATTTATATATTTAGGAAAAAATTTCAGAAGTTTTAAATATATTTAGTGGGTAAGGTTACTATTTATTTTACGGCTTACACTAATTTAATAGAAATATTATGAAAAATGAAATAAAAATTTAAACTTTTTTTTTTTCTTTCTAAAATATGAATATGGGCTTCATGTATTGTAATGCAATTGGAAGCCAGAAGGAAAATTCAAATACTGTGGCACCAAATGTTTATGAAAGATTTTGTGTTGAGATTGGATATAAATGAAAGATGTTATATGTCCAAATAAACAAATCTAGTAATTTATTTTTTGCTTACAGAGATACGAATCGAATCAAATGACTTGAATTTGACTCGCTAAATGTTTGTTTGAGATTGATTCGTTAAAAGTTTGATTGAAATTGATTCGATAAGTTTGCATGCTCTATAAACAGCTAAGTTATTTGAGCTTAACTATCTCTTTATTAACTTAAACACATTTTAAATTCATCAAGTTTTCAAATTAAATTTGACTCAATTTGGCAGTTGAGTTTCTCATACTATGTTATTTTATTGAGCATATTTCAAATACCTAAAATAGAGAATTCTACTTATATATAATCAACATCTATAATTAAGTTGTTCGTGTCATTTTATTTTAGTGAATCTAATTTCAAATGTCAAACTATTAATGCATGCAATAATATTTGTGAATAAGATTTATTTGTTTATATAACTTGATAAATGAACATTTTTAAAAAAAATCTTTTATATAGTATTTTATATCTTGTAATTTTCAATATGTTTAGTAGTTGGAAAATACTAAGTGGTGTTTGGTTTAATTTTTAAAATCATGATTTCAATCAAAATTTATAACTAAACAAAATTTTAAAGCCTCTGTTTGGGATGTGGGTTGGCTTTTTGGCTTTTTGACTTTTTTGGCTATTTTAGCCTGGGCTAAAAAGTTTGGTTTGTGAAGGGTTTTTTAGCTTTTTGACTTTTTTAGCTTTTTTGTGAGAGAAGAGTGTAATGATTATGAGTTGAATGTGATATTTTGTTTATTGTGACTAAAATAACCTATTTTGTCTTTGGTGGCTATTTTAGCCACCAACCAACTTGCCAAAATACAATTCAAAACTACTTTTAAAACTCATTTCTTCTCTTTTTATTATTATTATTATTATTATTATTATTATTATTATTAATCAATCAATAACTTTTTCTCTCTCATCTCTCCTCTCACATCAATCAATTAAAAAAAAAAAGAGTACAAATCATCCCAAAACTATTTTCAAAACTCATAATCAAACAAATTTTTTCTTTTCAAATCATAATTCAAAAATTCAAAACTCAAAACATAATTCCGCACTCAAATTATAATTCTAAAATTAAACCAAACGAACCCTTAATACAGAATGAGACACAAATATTTTACAAAGAATAAGTTTACATATGGATTCGACATCATTCACGTTTCATCCCTTGTGATATTTATGTCTCATTCATGCACTTGGACTTATTATTTTGACTTTGATCGGGAAATGTTATAGGTTTGTGATAGTTTTCGTTAGTTATCACTCCTTTTATACGTTGTTCATTGTTTGATTGTTGAGAAAATGTAAATCAAATTATAATATTTTTGTTGAATCTTTTACTTATGGTTTGGGTGGTTGAGAAAACTGCAAACGTAATGCTGGTAGAGGCAATTGGTGGATTTGGTAATGACTAGAATCTTTAGGGTTTACTCTAAGTAAAAGATGTGCAGAAAAAGTTATTTTAGTAATTTTTAAATTTTTTTAATTATAAAAAGATATATTAAAAAATAGAGAGAGTAAAGTTATAACTTATAGTAAATTTTTAATTTTTAATTTTTAATTTTAAAATTTTTAACTAAAATATTTAATCCTCAAATAACATCTGGTCAAATAAGTTTGAATTATGAGCGTGTTATTGTCTTGAACCGGGTCAAGTTGGAGTGTGGATAATTGTCTAAATATATATTTATATATTTAAATAAATAAAATTAAAATAAATTGTAAAAAAAATTAATTTTATAATATGGGTATCATTACGTGATAAAAAAATTTTCCGGAAAATTAAAATTTTGGGTTTAAGTTTTGTACACGTTTCTCTATACTAGTAGTGCACCTGCACGGGAATTATTTAAAAAAAAAAAAAAAAAAGACACAATTTATAGCTTAAAATATGTTTGTTTTAATTTTTTTTAAACAATGATATTTAGATTTTATTCTAAATCACTTATTTTTATTTTATAGCCTCTCAAAAGGGAGTGTAAAAATTATCACTTTGCTTAGTTAGAGTTTTTCAAAAATACTTTTCAGAAAATTTTAATTTTTAATTTTTCATATTTTTTTAATTTTTAGACATACTTAACATAAATATGCTTAAAAAGTAAAAAATTTGTGAAAAAAACCTTTTAAAAATTCACTAAATATGAAAAAAAAAAAAAAACGAAAATTCAGTATATTTTTTTAATATTTTTATGTATTTATTAATTTTTTAAAATATTTTTTCACAAAGTTTTTACTTTTTAGATACATCTAAGTAAGGTGCATCTAAAAAAGTAAAAAAATTGTTTGACATTTTTAAAAATATTCACTAAAAAAAAAATACAAAAATCAAAAAACTCAGTTTTTAAAAAACTTAATAAAAAAAACTCAAATCAAACACAATGATTGCCATTATTTTTAAATTTTTTGATGCTAATGAATTAGATGATTAAATGAATCAAGAACATGATACTTCCATATTTTTTATTTATTTTTTCTTTAGGGTTCAAGCTTTTTTAAATACATATCAAACTTTACTTTATTATTTTAATTATAAAAATCTAAATTAAAATAATATTTGAGCATGGTGCTTGGTGAGTAAAAGTTATAAATTTTATTGTTAGTTTTTTGATATTTCAATTCTACATTTTCAATAGTTAAAATTTTTATTATTACTATTTAGATTTCATGTTAAATTTTTGCAGTATTAATATTCAAGCTATTCTAAAATTTCCAGTTCTTACTTATATTTAACTTAATGTGCGATAAATATTACCATATTAAACAAAATTAACACTTTCATGAAGTGTATTTTTATAATTTATAAATTTAATAATTTGATAAATTTTCATTAAAATCATAAGTCTTAACGACTCTACAATATTTTGCTTTATATAATAGAGTATAGATGCGTGTCTGTGATGCATACTTGAAAATCACGATTTAAGTGATATTAATTAAAGAACCAATAATAAAGAGTCGTGTATATATCAATACTAACATAATATCCGTGCTATACACGAGTTTAAATAAATAATAAAAATTATTTTAAAACTTAAATAATAACAAATGAAAAATAATTTAAAAATAAATAAATTTTAATTATATTCATCCCAACTACAGTGAATTCTTTTATTTTTATTTTTTATTGTTATTATTCTATGTTTTTAACCACAACTGCATATGTCATAACTTAATTGATAAGAATTAAATAAAAATAGAATAAATTACAAAACTACATTTACGATAAATTATAAAAACATTCAATCCTATGCATTTTGTAATTTTGGTTAGCTTATACAACTTCGTCTCATGATATTAAACACATTTTTCATTTACTAATTATTTCATTTTTCATTTTAGTTTAACTATTTTTTTTTTTTTTGGAAGATGTACATAAAATAAAAAAAAAAGGAATTCCAGTAATCCCAATTTTCGAGTCACCCCTCAAATAAAACTTGATGCCTCCAAATAACTTCTAGATCTTTCCACATACCCTTTAGTTTGGTTGATCACATTCATACCTTTTTTCCTGTGATGTCCCCGGTCTTGGACTCGATTGGTATTGCGTAGTTAGATGATTTGTTCTACTTTCAGCGTTTTGATTATCATGTTGAGTCGTTGAGATTTCAATTTTGCTCTTACTTAACCTCTATTAATGTTTCTAGGTTAGAATTTTGAGTTTAGGGCATAAGAACATGTATTTGGGTGTGGAATCAAATTTTAGCTTTGGCTGGCAAAATTGCTCGTACGGAAGCACTCAAGGAATTTGGGAATTTTTGAATAGAAAATCGCTTGTGTGAATTTGGTAACTACTTATGTGGTTTTGGTAGGAATCCTAGGTTCTTCTCTAGCTCAAACCGCTCATGAAGGATGTGTAATCTGCGTGTGCGGTTTTCCATGTGTTTGTTTTAAATTTTGAGCCATTTTTCTCAAATCTGATGCCCAATACGTGTTGTAGTCACTTTTTTCATCTCTTTTCTCTCTCTCTCTCTCTCTCTCTCTCTCTCTCTATATATATATATATATATATATTCATATATATTCTCTTCCATCTCTCTACAAGCCCATCCAAACTCAAACTTCTCTCTAAGATTTAGCAAAAACTATCAAGATTTTGATAGGGGTTTTTACACCAAATCGAACAGGGCAACAAGAGCTACGTTTTCACTGATCGAATTAAGATTTCATCAACGTTAAATTTTAGGGCTTTTCTCTCCTTCCTCTCCCAAGCTTAAGGTAGGGATGTTCTTAGAGTTGTATATATGTTTTTGTAATTCTATACTTGTTTGAAACCATTTACTTATATTTTGAACTATGGTTTTTGGTTTATGAGCTCTAGATGATTTAAAAGTGAATTTTCTTTCTACTTCTTCAAACTTTTGAGAATATGAGTTATGCTGTAAAGTGTGAGTATTATTTTGGAAAAATCCTTTAAAAAAAAAAAAAATCTAATTTTGTAAAAACCCTAAAAATTGGGGATTTGGAAAAAAATGTTAAGATGTTGTGAAATTCATGCTTGATAAAGTATTATGGTGAAGAAATAATGGAGGGATTGCTATATTTTGTATCTAATGTGATTCCATGAAAAAAAAAAAAAAAGAAATCATTGATTTTAAAGCTTGATGAATAGCATATTGTTTGGTTGTCTTGAACAGACAAATTTTGAAAATGACGATTAACATGTTGAGAATGTATGTAATATGATATTGTTATTTATCTCTCGGAAGATGTCACGACCCAAACCCGCCGCTATGGATTTAGCACCGTAATCGGCCAGTAATTCGTGATTACCGAAGGCCTGCAGATAGTATTACAGAATAGAGGGGCTAGCGGAAGCCAAAACAATAATTAAACAATGTCCAATGAGTTGTGACAGTCTGTATGCAAAAAGACTTTTCATAAGTATATACAATCAGTGCAAAACAATATGTACAATATTTACAATCATTCAGGACAGGGACTTAATCTCTGTTAAAACAGTACAGTAACAGTCTAAACAGTTATTACAAAACAGATGCAGAGACAGACAGGGGAAATAAGACACCCCTAAGTCATAGCTTGAACGGGCTCGGAACCTCGCAGTGACGCACAGTGGTTGGCTTGACAAAAAGGGAAGTCTAACCCACGCTCCTAGCTCCGGTCTGGTGCCTAAACACCTACATATATATATAAACAGTGAGCTAAAGCCCAGTGAATAACATAATGCGTAAAAAGGTTAAGAATGAATGTCCTTACAGTAATGAAAACAGTTCATTGATTCAGTATATCAGTCATTCAGTCATAACAGTCATATGTGGTACATCCATTAGCATAGCAGTACAGTAAACAGTAGATCTTAAAAGACCGAACAGTCAATGATGGCCATCACAACAGTGAACAGAAATTCCAAGATAGGAACTGACAGAGATCTCTGTAACAATAGCAGTAACAGTAAACAGTAGTTGCTATGGATGCCACAATACAGTTCAGAATAGAGGACAAACATTCAATCAAGAACAAAGACGTCAAAAGACAGTTTAAACAGTCACATTTGAACATATCTTTACACAATTGTTATTCACAGAGTTCTGGGCTATAAGCAGCTAGAGCGCATCTCCGAATGCCAATCCTAAACAGTGACAGAACAAGCACACACTAAGTTCACATTCGGAAATCAAAGACTTAGTCCCTAGTTAGACTCGGTGTGGTTCCACATCTATATATCCTTATCAAGATGCCTTAAACTAGGCCTAAGAATGCCTACGATGGAATGAGGATGCAAATATGCACTTTAAAACATTTTTTAGAATTTTCAGAAAATAGGGGATACACTCGAGCGCAGGTTACCCCGCTCAAGTGTAAAGGCAAACAAAATACTACGCTCGAGCACGATTTAATACGCTCGAGCGGAATGTAAAACATGCCAAAAGTACTGGATGTGTGAAAATCACGCTCGGTGAGCGCTCGATAGCTGCTCGAACGTGAGACACAAGTCCCCGCTCGAGCGTCCAATACCCTGCTCTAGCGGACTTCAAAACAATGCAAAGTACTGGGAGCACGAATTTCACGCTCGAGCGCTAGTCACCCCGTTCGAGCATGAGTTCAAAATCTGGAATTCCCGGATTTGAACCTCAAGCTCAAAATCAAGTTTCAATGAATCAAATTCGATTCCTTTGGACCCATTTCCTGGAAAACACTTCAAAACTCAAAATATAACATGTTTCAAAGTTCAATTTGTAAAATCAAAGCCCAAAGGTAGTTCAAATAAATCTAATTTCAACCCAAAACTCAAGAACATAACTCAAACATGGCATGCATGAGTTTAATCAATTTCAAAGCTTCAATTTCATGCTCTAATGAGTTAATTTCTTCAAAGACAAGATGAATTCATGGACTTTAACACAAACATGGACATGCATGCAAGATTTTCATGAAATCAATCCTCCAAACTCAACAATGTAAACATGCATGCAAGATTCAAGCTCCAATTCAACAACTTAAGCTAGTTCTAGACTCAATCCCCTTAATTTTGGCATGAATCATGCAAGAACAAGCTCAATTCATAAACAAGAGGGTGGTTATACTACCTTAGGTCTCCAATGCAAGATAAAGGAGCTCAATTTGCAATCTATATTTCAATTCTTCAAGTTCTTCAAGCCAAATCTCCTAGTTGATTCCACAATTCTCCTATTTCTCTCACTCTAGCCAGTCAAGAACTCAAAATGGCTGATGAAAGTGTTTTGGTCAAGTGTGTATGAAGCTCAAAGTGTTTAGTTAGTGGGTCACTAGGCATGGTAAAGTTGTGATTTAAGCTAATTAGTGCAATTTATCAATATTTAATCTAATTTAATCATACCAAATCACATTTTAGATAAATATGCCATAAAATCACATAAATTCTAATGATTATAAAACATCGGTCATTTTCGGATTCGGCCGCCGATAAGGCCTTCAATTTGCAGTTTAAAGCATACAACATAAACAGATAATTTTAATAGTCAACAGATAGGTATGCATTTAAACTAGCACGTTCAGTCGGTCAGTTCAGTATTTTAATCAATTCAATTACCAATCATAATCAGTCTTAATTTAGCAGTAATCAGTGGTCAATCAATAATCAGTGGTGAGGGTTATTACAAAAGACATATTGTAAAATTATATTGAGAAGAGATATGAAAATTTGATCACAATGGAATATTATGTGGTGGAATTGAGAATTAGCATTTTGTGGTGTAATGGGTTTAGGAATACTCTATTGTCCAAGAACAGAATGCCCCTCTCTGTCCTCCTCTCATTTCTTTTATATTGTTTCCCTAGTGACCCTCCAAGGGCCCACTGTTTCCTCTTGGGCTTTGACCCCATTCATGTACCCTCTATGTAGCCCATGGGATAATTGGCTCAGACGACCCTTTAAGCCTAGTTTTATTCGGCTTTGGCCCACTAGACCTGATATGGCCGACTTGTCTGTGACCATGGATTCGGCGTGTTCCGCCGACTCGTACTGGGCCAACTCAAGACTCAGTTTCATTCATTCGGCTACCACAATTGCCCCTCGAATATCCGATTAACATCCATTATTTGGCGTGGTTGGTTTTCTTGAATATTTCAACTAAAAATCTTGGAAGTTGGAAATACGGCGCTGTAGACATCCCATTTTTGACCGTCCTCAAGACTTGGACATCATCATTTGAACACTCGATGATTTTGTATGCTCGTGTTCGTTTTGAGCACCTGAAGTTCTTGGCAGAGTGCTTTATCTTCAAACTTATCAACTTGTCTATTTTGTGCTTAGTTGTAGACCAAGAGCTTGTTGTTCCAAATCTGGAGGAGAGGGTTGAAATATAACCGTTTGATAGAGTATGTACACAAAAAATTTGACCGTTAGAATATAACTGTTTCAAAAATATGACGGTTGAAAAAAAAATATTTAAATTGAAAAAGATAAAAGAATAAAAAAATAATATTTTAATGAAATAGAATTTTAGAATAGAGAGTTTGATAGAGTATAGACACAAAAAAGAGACTAGCTAAAATATGAAAGTGAATTTTGGGTTATAATTTGACTCAAAATTTGTTGAGGCTGATACAGATGCTCTTATGGATACATAATTTGAATAAGATTATGGATTGTTTTGGGAAGTAGGTTAAAAATTTGTTTTTTAGTTTTTTTTTTAAATGTATAAAAAAATAAAGAGGTTATATGAATCAAAAGAGGTTAAAAACTAAAAAAATTGACTTTTAACCTCTTGCCAAAAGAGGCCTATCTCGTTTATAATGTACTATGTGATATATAAACTATTGTGTAACATATGTGATTGATTATATATTCATATTCTTTGTATGGGAAATGAGTTGATTTTTTAGCTTTTTATTTAGCTTGGGTTAAAATATTTCACTTGGAATGAGTTTTTTTTTTTTTTTACTTTAACTTTTATTAGAGAAAAAAATAAAATAATTATGATTTAGATATAACGTTTTATCTTATTAACTTTTTAACTTATTTTATCTTTTTGTTACTAAAATAGTCTTCAACTTACATGCCAAACATAGTCATGGTGGTTCCAGCATTAAACCAAATCAAACCAACCAAACTTTTCATTCTGTGTTGTAATTAATAATAGGACAATTTTTTTCTTTGATTAGCAAAAGAAACTATTTATTGATGATAACATAACAAAATACATCATGGTATACATCAATAAGGAGGAGAGGCAAGAGCAAAAAACATCAAAGCAAACCTTCCTAATCCCAACTAGGTTGGTACCAAGGAGAATGCACAATTATCTGCTAGCTCAAGCTAGAAGGTTGATGAGAAACCAACCAAAGAGGGAACAAACAAAAACAAAACACAAAACATCAAACAACACAGATCATAACAGCTTCATCAGCTGCCTTAGGCATAATCCTACAACCTTCAATCTCACAGCAGCAGCTAGAAGAGAGGATGGAGAAGCCACCATTCAGTCCAACCAAACCATTTCACCTGAAGCAGCACACCAAGGCAGAACAGAATAGAAAACTCTTGACACTGCTGCTGATACTCCCAAGTCAAGCACCTTCTAACCAAATATTGCCACCAAAATACTGCTGCCAAAAGAGCTAGCTTGGACCTCTGTTGCCAAATAAGGCAACCACAAAATAACAAACCGACTTTTTTTACAATTTCAAGATATAATCAGAATAAGCATGAGGACCTCGGCTATAGTTTGGACTCCCCTTTTTTTGTTTGTTGCGGTTCTTAATCTGAACCAAAGAGTCCAATTCTGGCAAATCGTTTTGAGAAAAATAGATTTTGAAAAGAAGTGCCAAACATGGATCGCTTCCAGATCTGTAGTCGCCACCTAAATATTTTTTAAAATGGGAAATTTAGGAAACCCTGACTCGGTGCCAAAGGCCACGTGTCCGTCATCACCAAAGTTGTCTTGGCTCGGGAGCTTGGGTACGATCGGGAAAGGTCAACTATGAGCACCCCTTTTCGCCCGGTCCGAAGACCGGCCTCTACTAACCATGGTATCCGATTTTGAAAACGTTATGTGTTCTTATTCCGGTTATTAGCCTAGAATTACTATGTTATGCGCACAACAAACAAGTATAGACTAGATTGCCTAATTTGGAAACAAGCATTGCATATCCGTTTGTTTTGAAAAACGCTTTGGAAATTGCTACTCGCAAGTAGGCTAAAACACGGATTTCAACGAGTTTTTCCAACTCAAACAATCTAACCTTCACCCACAGGCATTCAAACAGTTTATCTCATATAAGCACTTAGCCACATGGTAATCATGCTGTCATGGCAACATTCACATGTATGCGATATGCTAAAGCATAAAATACTTACATCGTACTCCGTGCCAAAACAATAAACTAGTTAGCAAACATGCATGTCCTAGTTCATGTTAAAATGACTAATGCAACACAAGCAAAATGTGATTAGGATAGGCTCGGCTAATCTGCGATGACATGTGAAATTCTACAACTAACACGTATTCAATTTGGAAATTGAAATACAGATGCAGTTAGAATGATGCGCCGAGCCCGGTGCATGTAAGACAAATGAATGGATGCACGCATGCATTGCATAAGGTATGCTAATTTAAACGTGCCCTAATACTAACCATCAAAGCAGGTAAGTAAAAGGGAAGAAAGAAGTGGAGGTTGGAAGACATGCACACCACTCACCCACACTTATTACAGATTTGCCTTCGCCCGGAGGGACCAAATAAATAATACAAATTAATTAACTACGCAAGCTAATTAAATATTACAAATTGCCTAATCAGTTAACAAACTAATTAAACCAGGAAAAGCAGTAAACCGCCTCGGGAGGAGAGCCAGATGCAGCGCATGCTCGAGTCCTGCTCGGAAGTGCACGGCCATGTATAGTCTGCCTTTGTTTTCCCTGCTCTGCCTCTTTGAAGACTGCCAAAGTCACAAGGATGCCTCTCTGGATACTGGGAATCACCATCGGCTGAGTAGAATTACCACCGGCAATGAATTGTGGTCACCGGCACAAAATGAATCCATCGGCTGGTGATTTACTGCCGATCGGCAATGTATACTGCCGGTCGGCAAAGAATGCCTGCAGAACCTGCAACTCACAACAGCAGAGGACAGAACTTGCATGGCAATACAATTCAAGCAATGTATGCACCAATCATGTCCCCTATCTTGTTTGTGACTCAAAGGGGCATGTGTCTCGATTCTCGAACCACCAATCACGCATTTCCATGCATGATGGCCCAAAGAATCAAACATGCTCTTTCATGTCAAATGAAATGCAAATCAAACAAACAAACCAAGACCCAATTCCTATGATCAAGTCAAGGAACAAGGCATGCATGCAAGATGCAATGCAACCTAGGCATGCAAGCTAAGGATGCAACATGGCATGGCAAGACACTTATGCGAGCATACAAGAAAACATGAGGCAATGCAAGCTAATGAAAAGATGGACTTAAACATGATTTAGGCAGCTCTAAATAGGCCTAAAACAGTGGCCAAAATGCCCAAAAATGAAGGCTAAACACACATGCACATGTGCATATATTGTGGTCCAACACTTAAGCATTAAACTAGCAACTTTAAAACACATTCAAAAGAGGCCTAACATGGACAATTATTATGCAATATTAGCTCTAAAAATCATGTTAAAACATGGTGCCAAACCAACTCAAATAAAGCAAGCATAAGCATGCAAATAGTCTAAATTCTTAAGGCAAGTCATGGAGGCTTGAACCAAGGTCAATTCCACCAAGCCTCACAAGGCTAAGGAGGCTTAAAACAGGTCAAAAGAAGGCTTAAACAAAGCCAAGGGTGCACCTAGATGGCATCTAAGTGGCTCAAATCCAAAGGCATACATAATGACCAAAACATGGAGCATACAACACAAGCTTTCAAAGCAACAATGAAGCCTCTAAGGCAAGTATGCAAACATGTTAAATGGACTGAAATTTCATGCTAAGTGGTTCCAAACCACTGAAATAATGCAAGCAATGCATGCTATACACTTATGCACTTAAGGCCAACAAGCCAAATATACAAAGGGGTTACACAATGCATGCTAGGGTCGACCCAAACAACCTAGGACAGACCTTATACATGGAAAAACAAGCACAAAAGCTTCACAAGACTAAGCCTAAAACATGCTAGAATAATGGTTTACAACCTAAGGCATGTTAAGGCAACAATAAGGCATTACAAGGTAGGTATGCAAGGCATGCATGGTGTACCAAAACCAACTTAATACAAAGTTATATCATGGCAATATAAGCATAAAAAACAGCCATGGCATGATCAATACACACTCTAACATGATGCTCCCTCAAGAGGCCAAAAAGGGTCCCTTTCAAGGACAACAAGGAAATGGGGTGGCCCTCCCCTTTTGGAGACTTCAAGGCACCATCTCCACCACTGAAATCCCTCAAGATTTCAGTGGTGAAGAGGCCCAAACACCAAAGTCTCGAAACTTGCACAAAAATAGCATAAAAAGGAGCCTTACAAGGCTTAGGAGTGGTCAAACAAACCCAAACCACAAAACACTTTTAATAAACAATCAAGAGGGTTAAAAAACAGAACTTTTTTGTATTATACATTAAGCACGAAAACAGCTCTAAGATAGGTAGAAAAGAAATGCAAAAATGGGGAATAAAAGCGAAGTTTCTCACCCTTGTAGACCACCTTCACAAATGATGCTCCAACAGCCCTCCTTGGCTTGAATCCAGCTCCAAAACACCAAAACCAGCCCCTTAGAACCTCAGTAGCCAAAGGAAGGTGAAGCACTAGGTGTTTGTGTGCAATAGTATGAACTAAAACACCTAGAACACAAAGAGAGAAAAAAGAGAGATAGGAGATATGTATGAACCCTAACCGTAAAACCAGAGCTTCTCTCTATGCTTTTCTCTCCAAAATTCTCTAACCCCATGCCAAGAGAAGAGACCCTTCTCTTATAGGCAACAAACTTGTAAAGCTTATACAACAAGCTTACAAGGAGAGTATCCCTCCATACACGTGTATGGAGGGGAACCAAATGCCACACAGCTGTCCTAAAATATGTGCAAAAGTAGATGAACAGTAGTCGGCTGGCCAAAAATGTCATTTTGACAAAAATGACTGCCGACCGACAACAAAGAGTGCCGACCGGCCACATACATTGCCGGTGGCAACAAAAACCAGCCGGTGGCCTCTAGCCACTGCCGGTGGTGTGTGGGGATGCCTCACAAGGCATTCCTCGCCTCCAAGGAAAAACACAAGTGTTTGGTGCAAAACCAGACACAAAACGGTAGAGTTCGGAGATCCTGAGGCAGGGCGCGTAGCCGAGACCTCCGGGAACTCCAAACGAACACAAACATGGATCATCACCGAGTGTTCAAACGGTGACGTTCAAGTCTTGAGGACGGTAAAAAATGGGGTGTCTACAATAACCACCCACCAAACCAACTAAAACCCATTTCAAGCCCCACCAAAAAATGCTTTATGAACATTGAGATTCCAACAGAAGCAGACCAGAACAGAACTCCCCATAGTAACAGCAGACAAAGACAGAAACAGGACTCCCTACAGAGTTAGCAGCCTACCAAACCAAGCATTTCTGAAGGCAGTGTAATCAACAAACTAGAACCTATGTTCTCCTCACCATCAATCTCAGACACCTATTTGCAGACACCTATTTGCAGCCACCAATCAACCTCATACAGCAATCAGTCTCCAAAACTATACAGAAGACCAGCAACCAACCAGGCATACCAACTTTGCATACTGCAGTAGTCCCAAAGATTCGACTCAACGATAGCATAACTCTGCATCTGGATGAGGATCCCCTTTGAGTACTAGATTCAATCTTGCTTAGCAGGCCAACCATAAGAGCAATATACACCAGACAGAACATTTTTCTTGAAAACACTAGCAATACTTCAATATACACAAGCAATACTTCTATAATGATGAATATCATTTGCCTTATATTCTGATTTGAATTAATACTTCTACTTGACTTATTTCTAACAGATCATCACCCAGACAGAATAGCCTTGAAAACTCTATACCAGCAAGCAACTCTGACTTGAAAACTACTCTGACTTGAACTTTACTTCCAGACAGTAACAAAACACCCAAAACCAATATATACCTTAGCAAAAAAAAAAAAAAAAACCAGACAAGTGCCACATCAACAAAACCAAAATCAACAAAACATCCCCAACAGATCATCCATAACAACTCTGAATACATAAACCAGCACAAATCCTGCTGCCTTAAAATTCAAACAAATAAGCCAAACAATTCAAAAAAGCAAGAAGCAAACCTCCAGACAGTGGGCAAGCTCCAGACATGAACCATAACATTCAACCTAGTCCCTGATTTACACCAATTGATTCAGCATCTGATCTGATTCCATTTGAACAAATAGTCATCAACTGAGAGAGGAAAGTCCTTTGAAGTAGCTTTAATCCAGAGAACAGTTCTGGTTTTAATGAGTTCATATAGACCTGAGAAATTGGGCTGTGACAAAGAGAAGACACACTCATTCCTATGTTTCCAGAGAGACCACAGAACAACTAAGGGTATCGCTTTCCAGATTTTCTTTTCAAGCCTCTTTAATTTTCCATCCATCCACCGGTAGAAAAGACCTTCTACTGAACCTTGTATGCACCAATTAAAACCTCAATCCTGAATCATTGATGACTAGATACACCAGGAGAAAGGGTAGTGTAGCAAGACATGGATAGCAGTTTCAACTTCAGAGCTGCAGAATGGACAAATGGTGGATGCACTGCTGCTTAATATGCCTAATCTGTACAGAAACTCTGTTGTCTTTAATTTGTTTTTCCAAGCTAGCTAACCAAAAAAGAGAACTTTAGGGGGAAGAGCATTATACCAGACAAACTTACAAATTTTGAGGTGAGGGCCAAGCTGAGAGCTGCTGAAAAAGTAAAGAGCAGATACAGAGAAAGAACCATTGGCCCAAACTTGACAATCCACCATGTCTAAACACAGAGGAGGAGAAGAGGATAAGACATTAACAAGTCGGATTTCTTCAAGTAACTCCCAATCATAAAGCTCTCTTCTGTACTGAAAATTCCAATTATCTGAGCTGGATTTTCTGTGGTAGAAATAATGAAGGGATCCTTCCTTTTCAGTAGTAAGGTTGTAAAAAAAAAGGAATTCAGATTTAAAGCAGAGCCCTCCACACCATTTGTCAAGCCAAAATAAGATTTTAGACCCATTGCCCACTTTAATTAGACAATTAACCAAATAGAAGTTGAAGATATTCTCACTATAGGCCCCAATGGAAATAATATCAATCCACAGTCTAGAGTGTTTATAATGGGATCCCAGTGGAGGATGCTAACAGTTTTCATTGATTTTATATTTGCTACATATAACCCTTCTCCATAGCGCATTGACTTGATTCCCAAATTTTCACCACCATTTGAGAAGTAAACAGATATTCCAATTAAGACCGTAGATATAGTATTTTGATTTTTGTGCCATCTTAGTTTTTAATATAATTTTAATTAGCTCGATTTTAATATTAAATTTATAATTTTGTCTCAATTTAATTTAATTATTTATAATATTTAGCATTTTTTTTTTTATGAATAATATGCATATAAGTATCATGTGCCATATTTTTCAAGGCAAAACTATAAACTTGCCAAACTCAATATGTTAACCTTAAATAATTTAGTGATAATTTTTCGTAAAATATACTAACGATATTATCAATTGAACCAAGTTCATTCAAAATTTAAAATTAAGGATCAAGTTAAAAGTATAAAGATTAAAATGATATGACGGGTAAAATACAATAACCGTTGGTATAATTTGTCCTCAATAACATTTACAAAGAAAAATAATATATAAATTTACTTTTTAAGCTCAGTTTCTAAACTCAAAGTGATATGATGATTAATGATTAAAAAAATATATGAAACAAGATTTACCTTTTAAAATCTTAATTGATTATCACACGAATCGATTATCAGATGAATGAGTTTAAAAGTTTGGTCCGGAAAAGTGAGGGTCATTTACAAAAGAAATCAAACAAATAATGCATTAATTCTGGATTGTATCTACAAACAAACAAGCTACATAAAAAAAAAAAAGATTAAAAAAAAAAAAAGAAGGCTAATAATTGAGATGATGAACACCAGATAAAACTGCATTGATCATCATCTCCACCAAATGAAACACAACCAGACCAGTCGAAGCCGGGACACTCAACACAACAATCACCGCCATGCCCAGAGCCAAGCTCGGCCTCGTGTTCATCAATCCACTCTGCAAAACACCCATTGCTTCACATATGAACTCGTCGTACCCAGCATAGCAATTCTTCTCCCAATCCATCCAATTCGCAGGGGGGTCGTAGTTCCTCTCTATCATCTTCATTTCGTGGATTCTCTTCCGCAGAACAATCAGGTTCTCATCCACGATCCTTCCGCTGCGGTAGTTTTGATCTTCGTTTCTTATCGATGCATGTACTGCCATTGCTCTTCTTGTTGTTGTTGTTTTTGACATTCGGTTTGGTTGATGAGGTTTGTGGCGATTCAAAAATGGATGAGAAGGAAGGGAAATTGATGATGTTGATGACATTGTTTTTGGGTTTTGAGAATGATTAAAGTGATTTTGGCTTTTGGTAGTGTTGAGAGATATGGGTTTCAGGCAGATGTATATATAGACGCGCGTGTGTGTGTGTGTGAGAGAGAGAGAGAGAGAGAGAGAGAGAGAGGGGTGGGCGGTGATGCGGCATGTGATGACGAATTAGGATCCTCTAGAGTGATTTTTTCTTAAAGTTTCTTAGAGTGCTATATTGTGTGGTTGAGATTTACTGGCAAGTCACATCAATTTTTCTGATGTGACTTGCCGGTAAATCTCAACCACACAATATAACACTCTAGGAAACTTTAGGAAAATTTCACTCTAGAGGATCCTTGCTCTGTGATGACCCCATTATCCTAGGCAAGAAAAAGAAAAGCTTTATTGTGAGTTATTTCCGCGTTTGGAGGAGCGTAGATTATCCTAACGTTAGTCATTAAGAATATAATGTAACAAAAAACTAATGATTAAGACCATCTCCAACGCTATACCAAATCTGATATCAAATTTGAATTTTGATGAAAATGACACTGTTCATGGCTCCAACGGTGTACCAAATCTGATATCAAATTGAGTTTTCATCAAACATTTCATCAGATCGCGGAGAAAGTAATGAATTCATCAAAACACTGTAGCGGACACTGTTGCGGACCGTTGGAGAGGGCCCGGGTCGACCAACCGGTTGCCCACCCGGTTGACCAACCCACAAGCAAAAGGTTCGAGCAGTTCGAAAAAAAATTCGAAATTCAAAAAAAAAAAAAAAAATTTGCCTAACTGGTTGACCCAATCGACCGAAAAAAGTTCAAAAAAAAGTTCAAAAAATTCAAAAAAAAAAAAAAAAAAAAAAAATTTTGGTCTAACGGCCGACGATGTCGGCCGACATCGATCACCGGTTGTCCCGGGACACATTTGGTGAAAGATGAACCGTTGGAGCGTCTATCAAAAAATTTGGTGAAATGGGTTATTTTTGACTCAAATTTGGTGAAAAATTTGAGTCACCGTTGGAGATGCTCTAAGATGTTCTCTAGTTTGGATAATTTAAATTGTTAACTTTGTATTTTTTTTCCGTATATCATTTATAAAAAAATTAAATATATCTAATAATCGTAACATTTTAATTTATTATATATATATTTTTTTTAAAAATAAATGATTTATTTTTAAAAGTGTAATTGTCGTTTGTTTTTTTAAGACAAATGTGATCTAATAAAAGGCTATGATTATCTGATAAAATTATTTTATTTTTTGTCAATGATATATAAGGAAGTCTTTACAAAATGAATGTTTTGAATTATCGTAACAAAATTCGTGATGAGTCCTCTAAATTAATTGTCAAAATTTTGATTTTAAACTTGTGAGAAGTCCAATTCAAGGAAAAAAAAAAAAGTTTGGCCTTGTAACAAAATAAATTTTGAATTTTGAATTTTATCAATTCAACTCGAAAACTTTTGATTTATTTTCAATGTAAATGATTTGCCTATTTTGGTTAAGTAGAACCTACAAAAAATATATATATTTTAATTGTTAAACTCAATGAAAAATAATATTTTAGACATTTTATGTGCATCTATATCAAGTTTAATAACTAAAATGCCCATTTTTTTTGTTAGTTTTACTTAATGAAAATAGACAAATAGTTTAAATTAAAAATAAATCAAAAGTTTAGGATTTAAATTGATAAAATTAAAATTTCAAGATTTATTTTGTTATAAAGATCAAACTGAGATATTTTTTTTTCCCGCCATATTTTTCTATTTATTTTAAGTATGGACTGTAAATAGAGAATGGCTCCTCTCCATACCATTATCCCTTCACCTTATTTTATTTTATAGCTTTCATTTTGAATCCATAATGATATTCCAAACCGCTTTTATGTAAATTTCATAGTAAAAAATGTCTATGCAAAAAATCAGTTTCATCTGATATCAATGAATAAATAAACAAATCACATTTTGTTTTATAAAATGGGTGGTTCAAGTTTAAACTCTTAATTTTTAAAATATAAAATACAATTTATTTATGTGTCTAATGATATCTGATAAAATTTATCTTTTGTACATAATTTTTACTCTGAGATTTATAAATTGAACAGTTTTGTTTATTATTGTGGGCTCGAAATTGGGCTCATCCACAATCCTCCCGCTGCGGTAGTTTTGATCTTCGTTTCTTATCGATGCATGTACTACCATTGTTCTTGTTGTTGTTTTTCATATTCGGTTTGGTTGATGATGTTTGTGGCGATTCAAAAATGGATGAGAAGGGAGGGAAATTGATGATATTGATGCCATTGATTTTGGGTTTTGAGAATGATGAAAGTGATTTTGGGTTTTGGGTAGTGTTGAGAGGTGGATTTCAGGTAGATGTATATATAGACAATAGAGAGAGAGATAGAGAGAGGTGGGGCGGTGATTCGGCATGTGATGACCCAGTATCTTAGGCAAGTAAGGATAGGGTGGCAAAATCGAATCAGGATCCTCTCCTGACTTTCTCTTCTTACCTCTCTATGTATTGGGTTATTGAACTCATTTTTAGGCCTAATTTTGATAATCTGAATTATTTATATTTTATAATTTGTTGAATATATCATGCCTGTAAAAAATCAAATTGATTGGATATAAAAAACTATATATTCTGATCATCGAATTAAAAACTATTTTTTTTAAAAATTTAATAAATATTTTTCTGAACACATGCTTTCTGATATCCGATTAACTTAATATTTTATAAGTATGATATACTCAATAAATTTTAAAATATGAACAATTCAAATTATCGAAATTAAGCTAAAAAATAAACCCAACAACCTAACCAATAGGAAAATAAAGAAATAGAGCAACGAGAGGATCCTAATTCGGCAAAACCGTGTGTTAAAAGCTTTATTAGGTCATTTGTGTGTTTAATTGACACAAGCCCACCCTTTTGCGCGTTTTGAGGAGTGTATATTATCCTAATGTTGTCATTAAGAATTTAATATAAAAAAAAACTAATGATTAGGATTTTTGCTCATTTTTATAATTTAAATCGTTAATTTTGTAATTTTTTTTTGTGCATATTATTTATGAACAAAATATTCAATAATTGTAACATTTTAATTTATTATATTTTTTTTCTAGGAGATTGAATGATTTATTTTTAAAAATATAGTTATTTTTTGTTTTCATAAAGACAAATATGATACAATAAAAATGCTACAATTATCTGATAAAATTATTTATTTTTCATCAATGATATATAAGGAAGCCTTTACAAAATGAATGCTTCACATTATCGCAACAAAGCCCGTGGTGAGTCCCATGAACCTAAATTAACGGTCAAAATGTTGATTTTAAACTTGTGAGAAGTCCAGTTCAGGAAAAAAAAGAAAAAAGAAAAAAAAAGAGTTTGACCTTGTAACAAAATAAATTTTTAATTTTTAATTTTGTCAATTCAATCCCAAAACTTTTGATTTGTTTTCAATCTAAACAATTTGTCTATTTTCGTTTAGTAGAAACTACAGAAAAAGATATTTTAGTTATTAAACTCAATGAAAAATAGTATTTTAGACATTTTATGTATATCTATATTGAGTTTAATAACTAAAATACCCCATTTTCCGTTAGTTTTACTTAATGAAAATAGGCAAATGATTTAAATTGAAAATAAATAAAAAATTTAGGATTTGAATTGATAAAATTAAAATTTCAAGGTTTATTTTGTTATAAAGATCAAATTGAGAGATTTTCTTCTTTCTCATAATTTTCCGTTTATTTTAAGTATGGATTGTAAATAGAGAATGACTCCTCCCCATACCATTATCCTCTATAGTTCACCTTATTTTATTTTATGGCTTTCATTTTAGATCCATAATGATATTTAAAATCGTTTATCCTGTAAATCTCATAGTAAAAAATGTCTATGCAAAAAATCGGTTTCATCTAATATCAATGAATAAATGAACAAATCATATTTTGTTTTACAAAATGGGTGGTTCAAGTTTAAACTCGTAATTGTTGCCATTTTAAAATATAAAATACAATTTATTTATGTGTCTAGTGATATCTGATAAAATTTATTTTTTGGTACAAATAATTTTCACTATAAGATTTACAAATTGAACGACTTAGTTTATTATTATGGGCTTCAAATTGGCTCATAAAAAAAGAATATAGTAAAATATGGAAGATAATAATAGGGAGACGAGTCATTCATTTTAAATAAGTGTTGAATCTAAAAATATTATGTAGTATTCTCATTTATTTTTAAAATATTCTTCATCTCAATGTTTTTTTATATATATATATTTTCTTAAATGAGCATCTCAATTTTGTTTTGAGTATGACTTATAAATTAATTTTTTCATTTATTATAAAAAAAATGTATAAAAATAAAAAATAATATAATCTAAATAAACTATTAATTATGGTGTTGGTAAATCAGCCCTAAACGATGTCTTACAAATAATTGTTAGCATTTGATAAATATTTTATTTTGGAACAAAATTCGGAGGTTGCACCATCTAGAAAGCGACTTCTCTAAATGTGGCGTTTTCGAATTGGATTTTGCTTGGAGGGTTTTGACTTTGTTTAAGGGGGACGGCGCTTTGTTTATCCAAGTTCTCTGTATCTTCTTATTCTTCTCATTGTTTTTTCTATTTTTTATAATTTTTAAATCTTACCATGTATTTATATATTTAGGTAGGTCCTACAAACCTTTTAAAAAAATTTCAGAAGTTTTAAATATATTTAGTGGGTAAGGTGACTATTTATTTTACGGCTTACACTAATTTAATAGAAATATTATGAAAAATGAAATAAAAATTTAAACTTTTTTTTTTCTTTCTAAAGTATGAAAATGGGCTTCATGTATTGTAATGCAATTGGAAGCCAGAAGGAAAATTCAAATACTGTGGCACCAAATGTTTATGAAAGATTTTGTGTTGAGATTGGATATAAATGAAAGATGTTATATGTCCAAATAAACAAATCTAGTAATTTATTTTTGCTTACAGAGATACGAATCGAATCAAATGACTTGAATTTGACTCGCTAAATGTGTGTTTGAGATTGATTCGTTAAAGGTTTGATTGAAATTGATTCGATAAGTTTGTATGCTCTATAAACAACTAAGTTATTTGAGCTTAACTATCTCTTTACACTACGCCAAAACAGGGCATTAACGGTGGTTTTCGTTATCGCCATTAAAGATACTATTAAAGACGGTAATGAAACTGCCGTTAATACCGCCGTTAATGTATCTTTAACGGCGGTTTTATTACCGCCGTTAAAAAAACGGCTACTAAAGTATCTTTAACGGCGGTAATGAAACCGCTGTTAAAAAAAACTGCCACTAAAGCCCTCTTTTAACAGCGGTAACGAAACCGCCGCTAAAACCCTCTTATTGTCGCCGTTAATGACGGCAGCCTTTATCGGCAGAGCTCCGGCGAAACTCCGGCGAGTGGTGACCACGCGCGGCCAGAGATTGAACATGACTATCTACAATAACGTAAAAGTAATGTTTAAATATTTATTTAGAGAATATATTTTATATAGAGTGGCTGCGGTGGAGTGGTTGGCGTGTGTGGATTAGAGGTCAAGGGTTTGAGACTTGAAAGTGCAAGAAGAGAGAGTCACTTTTTTAAAAATTTGAACCTATTTACGGCGGTAAAAAATTGCCGTTTTTGGTCCTATATTAGTGTCGTTTTTGGTCGACTTTTAACAACGGTAATTTACCTTTTACCACGGTTGTACCTTTTCTGACACGAGTATAAACGACAGTCCTAAATTACCGCTGTTAAAGGCTTTAACAGCAGTTTTACATCCTTTAACGGCGGTAAAAAATCGCCGCTAAAGCTCAATTTTGACGTAGTGTTATTAACTTAAACACATTTTAAATTCATCAAGTTTTCAAAAAAATTTTACTCAATTTGACAGTTGAGTTTTTCATACTATGTTATTTTATTGAGCATATTTCAAATACCTAAAATAGAGAATTCTACTTATCAAAAATGATTTGTCCCTCTAAAAATAATCCCCCAAATCTCCCTAATTTTCTTTTTTGGAAACTGTTTTCTTTTTCTTTTTTTTTTGTGTTCTTTTTTTTTTACTTAAAAAGGCATTTTGGGGGATTCGGGAGTGAGTGTTTCGGGGGATGAATCACTCTCCTTCTACTTATATAATCAACATCTATAATTAAGTTGTTCGTGTCATTTTATTTTAGTGAATCTAATTTCAAATATCAAACTATTAATGCATGCAATAATATTTGTGAATAAGATTTAGGAGTTGTTTGAGGTGTCCTAAATAAGTGTACTTTTTGTCTTTTTAGACTAAAAAATGGAAGTCGAAAATATGAATGTTTGGATTAACTTTTTGACTTTTTATGAAAAAATGTGTAATAAAAAATTGTAAAAATTAATTTGTAGGAAAAAATTCGACTTGGGAGTTGTGCAGCCGTAATTATTGACTTTTGGTGAATAGTATTAACTTTTTAACTTTTTGGGTAACTTTTTGACTTTTTGACTATATGCCAAACTTGGCCTTATTTGTTTATATAACTCGATAAATGAACATTTTTTTAAAAAATCTTTTATGTAGTATTTTATATCTTGTAATTTTCAATTTGTTTAGTAGTTGGAAAATACTAAGTAGTGTTTGGTTTAATTTTTAAAACTCAATTCTATTTTCAAATCATGATTTCAATCAAAATTTATAACTAAACAAAATTTTAAAATAGAATTCAAAACTACTTTTAAAACTCATTTCTTCTCTCTTTTATTATTATTATTATTATTATTATTATTATTATTATTATTATTATTATTATTAATCAATCAATCAATTAATAATTTTTTTCTCTCTCATCTCTCCTCTCTTCTCTCACCTCTCACCTTCTCTCACATCAATTAATTAATCAAAACAAAAAAAGTATAAATAATTTCAAAACTATTTTCAAAATTCGGAATGAAATAATTTTTTTCTTTTCAAATCATAATTCAAAAATTCAAAACTGACAACATAATTTCGCACTCAAATTATAATTCTAAAATTAAACCAAATGAATCCTTAAATACAGAATGAGACACAGATATTTTACAAAGAATAAGTTTACATATGGATTTGACATCACATGAGTTTCATCCGTTGTGATATTTATGTCTCATCCTCGGTGCTTAGTTAGTTATGCACTTAGACTTATTATTTTGACTTTGATCGGGAAATGTTATAGATTTGTGATAGTTTTCGTTAGTTATCACGCCTTTTATACGTTGTTCATTGTTTGATTGTTGAGAAAATGTAAACCAAATTATAATATTTTTGTTGAATCTTTTACTTATGGTTTGGGTGGTAGAGAAAACTGCAAACGTAATGCTGGTAGAGGCATTTGGTGGATTTGGTAATGACTAGAATCTTTAGAGTTTACTTTAAGTAAAAGATGTGCAGAAAAAGTTATTTTAGTAATTTTTAAAATTTTTTAATTATAAAAAAATGTATTAAAAAATAGAGAGGGTAAATTATAACATACAGTAAATTTTTAATTTTTAATTTTTAAATTTTTAGCTAAAATATTTAATCCTCAAATAACATCCGGTCAAATAAGTTTGAATTACAAGCGTGTTATTGTCTTGAACCGGGTCAAGTTGGAGTGTGGATGATGGTCTAAATATATATTTATACATTTAAATAAATAAAATTAAAATAAATAGTAAAAAAAATTAATTTTATAATATGGGTATCATATACGTGATAAAAAAATTTTCCGGAAAATTAAAATTTTGGGTTTAAGTTTTGTACACGTTTCTCTATACTAGTAGTGCACCTGCACGGGAATTCTTTAAAAAAAAAAAGAAAAAAGAAAAAAAAAGACACAATTTATAGCTTAAAATATGTTTGTTTTAATTTTTTTTAAACAATGATATTTAGATTTTATTCTAAATCACTTATTTTTATTTTATAGCCTCTCAAAAGGGGGTGTAAAAATTATCACTTTGCTTGGTTAGTGTTTTTCAAAAATATTTTTTTGAAAATTCTAATTTTTTGTTTTTTGTATTTTTTTAATTTTAGACATACTTAACATAAATATGCTTAAAAAGTAAAAAATTTGTGAAAAAAGCCTTTTAAAAATTCACTAAATATGAAAAAAATATATATGAAAATTCAGTACATTTTTTTTTATATTTTTATGTATTTATTAATTTTTTAAAATATTTTTTCACAAATTTTTTACTTTTTAGATACATCTAAGTAAGGTGCATCTAAAAAAATAAAAAAAAAATGGTTTAACATTTTAAAAAATATTCACTAAAAATAAAAAAATACAAAAATAAAAAAACTCAATTTTCAAAAAATTTAATTCAAAAAACTTAAATCAAACACAATGATTGCCATTATTTTTTAATTTTTTGATGCTAATGCATTAGATGATTAAATGAATCAAGAACATGATACTTCCATATATATATATATATATATATTTTTTTTTCTTTAGGGTTCAAGCTTTTTTAAATACATATCAAACTTTACTTTATTATTTTAATTATAAAAATCTAAATTAAAATAATATTTGAGCATGGTGCTTGGTGAGTAAAAGTTATAAATTTTATTGTTAGTTTTTTGATATTTCAATTCTACATTTTCAATAGTTAAAATTTTTATTATTAGTATTTAGATTTCATGTTAAATTTTTGTAGTATTAATATTCAAGCTATTCTAAAATTTCTAGTTCTTACTTATATTTAACTTAATGTGTGATAAATATTACCATATTAAACAAAATCAACACTTTCATGAAGTGTATTTTTATAATTTATAAATTTAATAATTTGATAAATTTTCATTAAAATCATAAGTCTTAACGACTCTACAATATTTTGCTTTATATAATAGAGTATAAATGTGTGTCTGTGATGCGTACTTGAAAATCACAATTTAAGTGATATTAATTAAAGAATCAATAATAAAGAGTCATGTATATATCAATACTAACATAATACCCGTACTATACACGAGTTTGAATAAATAATAAAAATTATTTTAAAACTTAAATAATAACAAAAGAAAAATAATTTAAAATTAAATAAATTTTAATTATATTCAACCCAACTACAGTGAATTCCTTTATTTTTATTTTTTATTGTTATTATTCTATGTTTTTAACAACTGCATATGTCATAACTTAATTGGTAAGAACTAAATAAAAATAGAATAAATTACAAAACTACATTTACAATAAATTATAAAAACATTCAATCCTATGCATTTTGTAATTTTGGTTAGCTTATAAAAATTCCTCTCATGATAATAAACACCTTTTTCATTTACTAATTATTTCATTTTTCATTTTAGTCTAACTAAAAAAAAAAAAAAAATTGGAGATGTACATAAAAAAAGAAGTAGAAGGAATTCAATAATCCCAATTTTCGAGTCACCCCTCAAATAAGACTTGATGCCTCCAAATAACTTCTAGATCTTTCCACATACCCTTTAGTTTGGTTGATCACATTCATAACTTTTTTCCCCATGTGGGGCTGTGATGTCTTGGGTCCTGGACTTGATTGGTATTGCGTAATTAGATGGTTTGTTTTACTTTCGATGTTTTGATTATCATGTTGAGTCGTTAAGATTTCAATTTTGCTCTTACTTAACCTTTATTAATATTTCCAGGTTAGAATTTCAAGTTTAGGGCATAAGAATATGTATTAGGGTGTGGAATCAAATTATGGCTTTGGCTGGCAAAATCGCTCGTACGAAAGCACTCAAGGAATTTGGAAATTTTTTAATAGAAAACCGCTTGTGCGAATTTGGTAACTGCTCATGTGGATTTGGTAGAAATCCTAGGTTCTTCTCTAGCTCAAACCACTCATGAAGGATGTGTAATCTGCGCGTGCGATTTTCCCTGTGTTTGTTTTAAATTTTGAGTTATTTTCCTCAAATCTGATGCCCAAAACGTGTTGTACTCACTTTTTTCATATATATATCTCTATATATTCATATATTCTCCTCCATCTCTCTACAAGCCCATCCAAACTCAAACTTCTCTCTAAGATTTAGCAAAAACTATCAAGATTTTGATAGGGGTTTTTACACCAAATCAAACAGGGCGACGAGAGCTACGTTTTCACTGATTGAATTAAGTTTTCATCAACGTTAAATTTTAGGCTTTTCTCTCCTTCCTCTCCCAAGCTTGAGGTAGGGATGTTCTTAGAGTTGTATATATGTTTTTGTAATTCTATACTTGTTTGAAACCATTTTCTTATATTTTGAACTATGGTTTTTGGTTTATGAGCTCTAGATGATTTAAAAGTGAATTTTCTTTCTACTTCTTCAAACTTTTGACAATATGAGTTATGTTGTTAAGTGTGAGTGTTATTTTGGAAAAATCCTTTCAAAATTTAAAAAAAAAAAAAAAAAAATCTAATTTTGTAGAAACCCTAGAAATTGGGGATTTGGAAAAAAATGTTAAGATGTTGTGAAATTCATGCTTGATAAAGTATTATGGTGAGTAAATAATGGAGAGATTGCTATATTTGTATCTAATGTGTGATTCCATGAAAAAAAAAAGAAAAAAGAAATCATTGATATCAAAGCTTGATGAATAGCATATTATTTGGTTGTCTTGAAAAGGCAAAGTTTGAAAATGACGATTAACATGTTGAGAATGCATGTAATACGATATTGTTATTTATCTCTCGGAAGACATATTGTAAAATTACATTGAGAAGAGATGTGAAAATTTGATCACAATGGAATGTTGTGTGGTGGAATTGAGAATTAGCATTTTGTGGTGTAATGGGTTTAGGAATACTCTATTGTCCAAGAATAGAATGCCCCTCTCTGTCCTCCTCTCCTTTCTTTTATATTGTTTCCCTAGTGACCCTCAAAGGGCCCACTGCTTCCTCTTGGGCTTTGACCCCATTCACGTACCCTCTATGTAACCCATGGGATAATTGGCTCAGACGGCCCTTTAAGCCTGGTTTTATTCGACTTTGGCCCACTGGACCTTATATGGCCGACTTGTTTGTGACCATGGATTCGGTGTGTTCCGCTGACTCGTACTGTGCCAGCCCAGGACTCAGTTTCATTTATTCGACTACCACAATTGCCCCCTCGAACATCCGATTAACATCCATTATTTGGCGTAGTTGGTTTTCTTGAATATTTCGACTAAAAATCTTGGAAGTTGAAAATACGGCACACGTGTGCCTTTTGGTATTGATGCGTCAGATCAGTCGCAATTTGGGGTCATCATTGCTTCATGCCCCTTCGTAATTTGACGTTCATTTAATGCGTTTTAAAAATCGTACGTATTGAATTTTGGCTTATTCACATTCTTCATACCGTTTTTTCTCCCTCACAGGACTCTTGTGTTTCTGACTTTGCTTCATATAGCTCATTCACTTTGCTTTCTTGTTCGGACCTGTAAGTCTTTCCCTCTCTTCATCTTTTGTTCATATTCCAGTCCTTTTGTACATTTTTATTTATCTTCTATCTTGTCTAGAATGGCGACTCATTTGAAAGCTCTCATTTCTAAGAAGCGAGTCGCCGCCTTGTCGTCACTTTTTGATCCCCAACGACGTCCACCTGTCATTTGTGGCAAATAGTGTGGTTGACATGGAAATGGCTGATGCAAACACTATAATCTTCTCTCTCCTATCAATTGCTGAGGGTGGGGTTCATTCCCCTTTACACCCCTTCCTTAGGACTGTTTTGCGCTATTGGGGTTTCATTCCCTCTCAACCCAATGTGAATTTTTACTGTATAATCATGGGTTTAGTGGAACTGAACCGCTGACTAGGGCTTAACTTAGGAATTCCAGCGATTCGGCATTGCTATGTCCTGGCGAAGTCAACTAGTCGTCAGGGCCGTTATTTTCTTAGAGCCAAGGACATAGATCACCATTTGGTGACTATGCTTGCTAGCTTCGGAAAAAGAGTCGATGACGTCATGGTCGCCGTTCGAGGTACTGGGAATTCGGCGAAGGAGAAGATCGCCAAGACCCTATGCTGAGATGGAAGGGCGAGCCACGTGGCTAAAAAATTCTTAGTTAGTCGTTATATTCGACTCTAAAAGATTACTAAACTAGTTATTTATTTATTTATTTTATTTTTTTGGCAGGTAACGACTTAAAGAGAGTCCTTCCGTCGGCAGACCAAGCCATTCTTAACCAGGTGAAGATGGCCTTTATGTACAAAGGGCGGGCCAATCTACAAGGACAAGGACGTGCGACACATATTCTAAAAATACGACCCAACCTACGCAACCTTTTCAGCGGTAGATCATATCCCCGTGTCGAGAAAAGAGCAACATTTCACGGCACTCATATTCCCCAGCTTTAAGAGCTTAAGGGGCATCGGTCTTGAGGATTTGGACGCCGAAGAGGTTAGACTGGAGGGCCGTTTATAAGAAGAGAGTTCAGATGCGGAAGACACTGGACATGGGATCCGTTTGGAAAAGGAAGAGCTGAACAAACAAGTTGAGTTAGCCTTTAAGCAACTCAACCAATGTGGCAGTAGCCAACCCTCGACTTCAGGCCGAGTGGAGATTACTTCTTTAGAGGACATTTTTTCCCGAATTAGGAGATTTTCCTGGAGCCGACTCTGAAGAAATGGACGAAGAGTCACTTGCCCAGTTTGCTAGAAGAAGAAATGCCAAGAAGATGGTGGCACGGAGGAGAGCTAGTGGTAGTGGAGGGAACTTAAAAACTCCCCCTCTGGCGGCCATTGTAGCAACTTAAGAATTGATCGTGGCTGACGAAGTCCCCGATCATCAGTCGATGGAGACCTCAAGCTCTGATCAAATCGATTAAAGGGGTGAAAAGCGCCCTGCCGAATTTATTGCCGAATCGCCAAAAGAATCGATTGACAAACGGCAAAGGCTGGAGTCATTTTCTCCAAATTTGGCCAAGCCGTTCGTCATCTAGCCAAGGATGAAAAATGCTCCAGTTCTATCCAGCAGGTTGGCCATTAAGGATCCCGCTGTGGCTCTCAATGTAGCATCGACACTTTCAATTCTGTCGGATAAAGTCGTGTTCCGTGTTGAGTCGGACGTCGTCTCTATTGCTTTAGCGGCACAATCGGCTATACTGGTAAGTATGCACTGGGGTGAATCTATTTTGCTGGTTTATGTTTACTTTTTTATGCTTAATATGGTTGTTGTTTTACTTGTTTAGGCGGCGGGCATGATAGCAGAGATTAGTCATCGTCACTACGATGTCGTAGAGAGACTCGGCGTGATCGAAGTCCAACTTGAAGATTAAAGAAACAACGCTGCGGCTATGATGGCCGATTTGAAAATGGCGACAGATAAGGCGGAGGCTGAAGCTAGGAGGGCAGAAGAGAAGCGAACGAAGGCTGTTGCCGAAGATGAGAAAGCCAAGTGCACCGAGGAGAGGATTGCCAGTATGGATCGCAACTTGAAGTTAGCCAAGGCGGAGAATATGAGATTAATGGCCTAGTTAGAGAAGGCAAAGAAGCCCCAAGAGTGAGCGAAGGTGGATGCAGCCAAGACGTTTGATGCCAGCGAACTTCAAGCCAAAGGGTTATATACCGATGAAGCATTGAAGTTCGAAAACTGAGGCTTCAAGCATGGCTGGCTTAAAGCTTTGGCAGCTGCCAAAGTGACTCTTGATCTACCGATTCTGTACGAGCAGCTGGAGGTTGAACCTTTGGAATCAGACCCAGAGGATTTTGAACATGTTTGACAATAGTTTGCTTATTTTTGCTGTTTATTTGTAGTTGTTTTAGTGTTAATATAGTATTAGTAATGTTTTGTATTTAGGGCAATTTTCATTGATAAAATGATACTTTGTTTGTATATAGTTTATGAATGAAAAATGCCAGTTCTGAGAAGTGATGTGTGCATACAAATGAAATTATAGTAATGGTTTATGTGTTTGAAATTATTATAATGCTCAAAGTAAAAAATGAACTACGGCAAATGGTCAAGTGGGGCAACAGAATAATTCAGCCAGATATGGATGAGCCAAGTAGATGAAATATCTGCCCTTGCCCCAATTGAGCATGAGATTTCCGCTGATTACATAACATGGTCTCCATGATCAAGTGGGGTAGCAGAATAATTTGGCCAGATGAGATTATCTACACTTAATTTGGCTGATTAATAGCAGCGACGGCGGCAACCACAAGCACATCGTTAGCGGTGCACGTTGTAATTAATGAAGGAGGCGTCATTAAATAGCCCTTGCGCAACCCACAAAAGGAGTATCCAGCCACAGTGAGTAGTGAGTCAAAGGGAAGAGGCGAAAGCATCTGTGCAATTACTAAGTGTGAGCGTATGTCTGGCAGATTATTTTTCAATAGTAAAGGTGAGGGAAAAAGTTTAGCAGAGCTGGACGCGAAAATGGATCGTGGAACAGCTTCCCATGCGAACACTGTGGTGTTGGAGGAATGAGGAAAACGACATTCACCCCATCGACGAAGCAGGTCTCCAAGGAAGAGCGAAGTGAAGAAATCGCCCAGAGGCAGGTCACAACAAAAAGGCAACGATAGGGCGGCAGGTGCACAGGCATCCGTTTAACAAGAGTCGAGCAGATTGCCGTGCCTTCTTAGTTTCATTGTGTTTATTGGCAATAAGCCCATGACTGAAGCAAATTCGATCATTCACAATCCCAATGTGGTAGTGGACTTTACTTGTCAAATATTTCTACCTGAGGTACAACAATCTATGATCGGGTGGAGTGACTATAAGGTGTTTAGAGACGGAGTCCATGGGTCGATCAAGGGCCTCTATTGTGCATACGAGACCAGTATGCGGTTGCAGGTCGCTCAAAAAGAAATTGTTCAAAAAGATAGGAGGATTCGAGATTTGGAATGTCGCGTCGAGAAGGCGGAGAGCGAAATATTCAAAGCTAAGGCTGTCGAGAAGATGCCTGCGGGGTGGGTAAATATGGCTGTCACTGATAGAGTAAACCAGCAGCTGATAGACCACGCATAGCCGATCGGGGCATGACCACTGTATTTTCCAAAGAGGCCATACGATCCCACACATATGAGGAAGGCTTCTTTGATGGTCAAAAAGTCGGTATCGAGAAAACCAAGGAAAAGCTAGCCGATGATGTTTGTCGTTGGGAGAACTGTGGTTTCAAACACGGATGGCATAAGGCTTCAGGCCGCGAGTATTGAATCCTCATTCTTCCTATACCAAAGTTACAAATTTCCGTTCGAAGCATATGATGCTGTGAAGACTGACGATGAAGATGAGGCGAACGATAGGGATGCAGTAGTTCAGTACTGTGTTTTTCATGTAATTTTAATGCCTGTTGCCGTTTGTTCTAATAAAACTCGAATTACTTTAGTACCAAGTGTTTGTTTCTTTCGTACAATACGATGTCACTTGTATTATCTTTTATAATTAGTTCAGAAAAATCCAATCCTGTCCATGACATGGCATCTTACCGGTTATGGGGTGCCAATTATGCATTCAAACTTGGCTCATGGTTGGGGCTTATTCGGCCAATCGTGACTTGTATAAGGGGTGTTCCGAATTTGGAGTCTTGTAATGGCCAACTGTGCCGAGCACAGAGGGGCTTCAAACTTGGAGACTTGTTCGGGCGATCGTGGCTTGCATGAGGGGCGCTCCGAATTTGGAGTCTTCTGTATTGGCCGATTATGCTAAGCACAAAGGGCGCTCCAAATTCGGAGGCTTATTCGGCCGATCGTGACTTGCATGAGGGGCGCTCCAAATTTGGAGTCTTTTGCATTGGCCAATTGTGTCAAGCACAAAGGGTGCTCCGAATTCAGAGGCTTATTTGGTTGATCGCGACTTGCACGAGGGGCGCTCCGAATTCGGAGTCTTTTGTATTAGCCAATTGTGCCAAGCACAAAGGGCACTCCAAATTCGGAGGTTTATTCAGCCGATCGTGACTTGCACGAGAGGCGTTTCAAATTCAGGGTCTTTTGTATTGGCCAATTGTGCCAAGCACAAAGAGCACTCCGGATTCGGAGGCTTATTTGGCCAATCGTGACTTGCATGAGGGGCGCTCTGAATTTGGAGGCTTATTCGGTCAATCATTAGAATAAACCAAGCAAACATGAGCCACGAAGATTCATTGAACTGTAAAGATACATTTGTGGAAAAGACTTGATTCATTGATGAACTATAAAGGTACATATGTGGAAAAGAAACTGAATCATTACATTATTACAAAAAGCTGGTTTCAATGCTGTTTAATAGTAGAATTTGCGCAAGTGAGTTGCGTTCTATGGTCGGGGAAGCTTATTGCCCGCCATATTCGAGAGCCAATATCCTCCTACCCCAGCAATTGAGTCGACTTGGTAAGGATCATTCCAGTTGGAGCCTAGTTTGCCATATGTTGGATTTTTGGTGGCAGGAAGCACCTCCTTAAGAATCAATACGCTTGGGGTGTTTCAATATTGCTGCACGCATTGGTTGTATGATTTGGTGAGCTGCTGCTAGTATCGTGCCATATGCACAAGAGCTCGATCATGACGCTTTTCAATCAGATTGAGGTCTAAGCCCAACGTCATATCATTTTGCCCCGAGTCAAATACCTTCGATCTTAAAGTAGGTAGGCCAATTTCAAAAGGAATAATGGCTTCTGTACCAAAACACAAGGCGAATAGAGTTTCGCTAGTAGGTCGCCTTGGTGTGGTGCGATGAGCCTATAATACACTGAGCAGTTCTTCAACCCACTTCCCTTTGGCCTTTTCTAGGCACTTTTTGATTCCATCTAGGATTACTCTATTGGTGGCCTCAGCCTGGCTGTTACTTCGCGGGATAAGTTAGTGAGGAGAAGTATGGCCATATACCATATGTGTCGCACAATTTGCGATAGATACCATAGTCAAATTGGGTGCCATTGTCAAAAATAAGTGCTTACGGTATACCGAATCGTGTTATAATGTTTCTTCACAAGAAGCGTTTTACGTTTATATCTCGAATATGTGTTAATGGTTCCGCCTCAACCCACTTTGTGAAATAATCTGTTGTAACAATTAGGAACCGTTTACTTCTTGGTGCTCATGGGAGTGGTCCAACAATGTTCTAGTCCCCATTTGGCAAAAGACTAAGGGCTAGTGATGACATTCAATTCTTTTGCGGGCAAATGAGTTAAAGGGGAAAATTTTTGGCATTGATCGCACTTCTTTATGTAATTCTCTATGTCGGTTTGCATGATGGGCCAATAATGCCCCTGGGTTATGGCTCGATGGGCCAGCGAACGTCCTCTGGAATGGGCGCCGCAACTGCCCTCATGTATCTCGGCTAAAAAATCCTCTCCTAGGTCTAGATGCACACTCTCCAAATATGGCCCTGAAAGTGACTTATTGTAAAGCTTTCCATTGGGATCCAAATAGTAGCGCAGAGCTTTGTTTTGTAGCTTATGGGCCTCTTTCTTATCTGTTGGAACTCATTCCGAGGATAAAAATGTGGCAATGGGGTACATTTAACTTGGCTCCAAATCAATGATGTTGACATTGAAGAGTTCAGGGTGGCTAATACTCGACTTGAGGACAAATCCCATCTCAATGGTTTGTTTGATTTCTAAATTTATGGCGGAAGCCAAGCAGGCAAGAGCATATGCATGGGTATTTTGATCGCAGGTAATCTGATTTAGCTCATGGAAATCGAATTGTACGAGTAGTGAATTTGCCGTCTTTACGTAAGCAGCCATTCGATCGTCCTTAATTGCATACTCCCCCTTCAATTGATTGATGACCAGCTTTGAATCACAGAAGACTTGTAGGCATTTGGCACCCAGATGAAGTGCGTTACGGAGGCCGACTAGCAGAGCCTCATACTCGGCCTCGTTATTTGATGCATCAAAACCAAGTTTCACTACTTGCTCGATTATTGCGCCATCGGGGGTCATAATCATAACTCCCGTCCCGCTACTACGTTGGTTAGAAGAACCATCGCAGTACATCTGCCAAATTTCTCCAACGTACATTCGCCACTCTTGTTGGGGTTGGACGGCTGGCGACGCCGGTTCAAAGTCGGCATGACAACCTGTGAACTCGACAACAAAGTTGGCAAGAATCTGACCTTTCATAGCTGTCCTGGGAGAGAATTGGATGTCATACTGGCTGAGTTCTAAAGCCGATTTCAAAACGCGCCTTAATGATTTTGCGCTGTGAAGTACTATCCGAAGAGGGTAGTTCGTCAACACAGTTATGGTATGGGCTTAGAAGTAGTGCATTAATTTTTTGGCAGCCACCACGAGGGCTAGAATCGTCTTTTCCAGCAGTAAATACCGTGTTTCGGCGGCCAACATTGCCTTGCTAACATAGAAAATAGGCCTTTGTTCACCTAGCTCTTCTTTCAGCAGTACGACACTAACTACTCGATCCAATACCGCAAGGTACAGGATGAGTGGGTCGTCCGGCGATGGAGTTGTTAAAATCAGTGTCGAACGAAGATAAGCCTTCAATCCGTCGTGGGCAACTTGGCATTCATGGGTCCACTGAAATGCCTTTCCATGTTGGAGGGTGTGAAAAAATGGCCGACATCAATCTGAAGGACGGCTGATGTATTTATTAAGGGCTACGGCCATTCCCATTAACTTCTGCACTTCTTTGGCCGATTGAGGTGAGTCGAGTTGCATGATTTCCGTAATTTGCTTCGAGTTGGCTTTTATTCCACGATGGTTCACAATATAGCCAAGGAATGTGCTAGATCCAATGCCGAATGCACATTTTGAGGCGTTAAGTTTCATCCTATATTTTTAGAGAATATCGAAGGTTGTGGACAAGTCGGCCAAGTGGGTATGCTTTGCTTTGGACTTTACCACCATGTCATTCGATATACACTTCCATGGTATGGCTGAGTTGCTTTTTAAACATTGTAGTGACAAGCCTTTGGTAAGTTACCCCGGCATTCTTCAGGCTGAAGGGCATGACCTTATAACAATAAGTGCCTTTTGGGGTGAGGAATGCCATTTTTTCTTGGTCGTCGGGATGCATGGTGATTTGGTGTAACCCTTGTATGCGTCCAGGAAGCTCATACGTTGATGATGAGCAGTTGCATCGATCAATTGGTCAATTCTGGGGAGGGGTAACAATCCTTAGGGTAGGCTTTATTGAGGTCCATGAAATCCACTCAGATACGCCAAGATCCATTTTTCTTCTTGATGACAACTGTATTGGATAGCCAGGTGGGGTAATTCACTTCGTGGATTGCACCAGCTTCCAGAAGTTTGTCGACTTCGGCAACAACGACTAAAGTATGTTTGGCTACGGATCGGCGGCTCTTTTGGATGACAGGCTTAGTGTAACATGCCCGGGGGGTACCCGTATGCGTTTAAATAGTTCGGACTCCCGAGATCCCTTTGATCTCAAGTTTCACGAGTGCAATGTGAAGATGAGAGTCTAGATTTGACAACTTTTTATTGAAAATCCATTTTATTGCAATTTTGTCAAAAATGGACTGCGTCATCAGATCTCAGAGTCGCCACCTAATATTTTGGGAAATTAGGAAACCCATGACTCGGTGCCAAGGCCACTGTTCGTCGTAACCAAGGATGCTTGGCTCGGAACCTTAGGTTTGAGAGGGGAAGGTCAATAATGAGCACCCCCGCTCACCCGATCAAAAGATCGACCTCTACTAAACCATGATATGACTTTTTATTTTCTTTATATGTTCATGTTCTGATTCTTGAATCAATCCTAAAATTTACTATGTGAAGTATACAAGTATAGACTAGTTTGCTCAAATTGGAACAATTCAATTTTATGTTTGTTTTTTGAAAAGGGTTTGAATTTGCCACTACAAAGAGGGCTTAAAAGCGTACATTCATTGAGTTATTCCAATTCAAGCAACAAGCCTTCATCCACAGGCATTCATACAGTTATATCAAGTAAGCACGTAGCCTCATGGTAGAATGGTAACACATAATAAAAAAAACACACACAAATGGGATGCTAAAGCATAAAAACTTATATATTTACTGACGTCCCGCGAACAGCTACAAAACAAAGTTAGTAAAACATGCATGATCTTATATACAAAATCCTAATGCAATTCATTCATGAGATGCAACTAAAAATTCGGCTTCTAAGATATGACATGTGAATCATCTCAAGAACATGAGGTAGCGCACATAATCACATAGGAATTGATTAAATCCACAAATGCAAACTTAGCCGAATTAAGATGCATGAAACATGGATGCAAAGCATGAATATGATGAAAAATAAATATGATGTTTATGTACAAATAAAGAAAGCAAGTAAAAGAACGGGATAGAAAGAAGCAGGGCGGGAATTATTACAGCATTTTAAAGAATAATTACAAACCAAATTAGAAAGGGATGAGGAGAATATTATAACAAAATAAAAACCTCACAATACATTCAAAATTAAAAAAATAAATAAAATAAAAACTTCATGTTCTTTGGAACCGTCACCGGAAATTGGTCAACATTGGGAGATTATGCCATCTTGTCTGGAAGAAGCTAACCGACCGGCCAAATAGGCCGGCAAGCCAACTAGGCCAAGCAAAATCTGTCTTGTTGCGAAACCAAGAAAAGGCACAAATAAAAAATATGTAGGCGGCTCAACTAACCACTACCGGTTGGATTAAAAACACGAAAACAAATATAAAATAAAATAAAAAGTACAAACTTACAACATAAACCTAAAACAATAAAATAAATATAAGATAGAACATGCAAGATTAAAACAAAACTAATATGAGACTAATACAAGAAAATAAATAAATAAATAAATATGAGGTATAATATGCAAGATTACAACAAAACTAATTTGAGACTAATACATGAAAAAATAATTATAAGGTAGAACATGCAAGATTACAATAAAACTAATATGAAATTAAAAAAAAAGTGCAAACTTACAACATAAACCTAAAACAATAAAAAAAAATAAGATAGAACATGCAAGATTACAACAAAACTTACATGAGACTAATACAAGAAAAAAAAAATATGAGGTAGAACATGTAATATTACAACAAAACTAATTTGAGACTAATACAAGAAAAAATAATTATAAGGTAGAACATGCAAGATTACAATAAAACTAATATGAAATTAAAACATGCGAATAAAAATAAATAAATAAATAATAAATAATTATGGGCTAAACAAACCACTAGGATTATAACAATACACTATGAAATAAGAAGTAAGAAAATAAATATGAGATATAAAATATGAGAAAATGAAAGACTAAAAATTCACCTTCCAAAGAAAGATTGAACTTCTTGATTCCCAAACTTCCTCTTGATCACCCTCAAGTGTAGGAAGTGTGTTCTTAAATCCTCAATTCGAAATTATGGAGTTTATGGAGTTTATGGTGTGGAAAGTGGCTAACTCTCTAGTTTTTCACACTTCCAATCACTAAACACTCTTTCTTATGATCAAGGCAATTGATCTTTGACTATATCAGAATTTTTGAAGTGGTTTTGGTGTATGGAAATGAGGAATTTCAGTAGTTATGAAAGGTATGGGATGTATATGGAAGATAGGAATATTTTTGGCTTAAAAACTCAATTTTTCTCTCTTTTTCACTCTTTTCTCACCCATTTTTCTTCAATTTCGTGGTCCTTTCTTCTTTCTTATGATATGATCATTCTATATAGGCAATGAGGGAGAGTAAAGGTCAAAAAGAAGGTGGGAGACAAGGTGGGAGACAAGAATGTGATAGGAGGGCAAATTTTCAAGGTGGTTGCATGGAATACTCCTTTATGAATGCAAACAAAACCTCTTTTTGACAATGGGTGATGATTAGGTATAATGGAGGATGAGTGGATGCACTTGAATGGCTCAGAAAATAGGTAAATGGGTTGTCCCAACCGAACCAAAACCAAGAAAAAATGGGCTATTGTTGTTTTGGGCCGAGTTAACAAAATCTGCTTTTAAGTCCAACTTCAAATGGGCATGTCTCCCCCATATGGACTTGGTTTTAGGCGGTTCTTGGGTCCAAATTGAAGCACCAGAAGTCTACTTTCCAATGGTGGTGGCCTCGCATTTAAATTCGAAGTGTACAAAGAGATATACCTAATTTAGTGAAGGCTGTCTCGGGTTGGGTCAACAAAATCTGCTCTTAAGCCCAACTTCAAATGGGCATATCTCCCTTATTTGGATTTGGTCTAAGGTGGTTCTTGGGTCTAAATTGAAGCCCCAGAAGTCTACTTTCCAGTGGTGGTAGCCTCACATTTAAATTCCAAGTGTACAAAGAAAAATGCCTAATTTAGTGAAGGCTGCTCATTTCCTTCTTAATGATTTAATACTCATCATTTTCCTAAACCAATTTTCTTTTATCCCCTCCTATTTCCTTCAACTCCAAGCCTATAAAGAAGATATTTTTTAATTATTTTTTAATTATTTTTCAAAAAGTTCACCTCCCTTCGATTTATTTCCACTCTGTCTTTACTCGGTTTACTGAAAAGTGCAATATTTTAATCGAAATGGGAGCCTCGAGACATTGTAGAAACATTGAAAAAAAAAAAACATATTTTGAAAAGAGGGTTTTAAGGTCTAAAATAGTTTGGCCAAAAAATGGGTGAAGGTTGGGATTAAAACTGAAATTCCATCTTTCTTACTGAGAATTTTGTGAGAAACACATTCTAATTGTCATCATCGGGTAATCAAAAGAAAGCGCCCAAGTCTAAGGGTCGGTGAAAATGGGGTGTCTACACTTAGCAGTTGGGTCTACACTCAAATGGTGTTGTGCCACCCTAGGGTCTACACCCGGCATCTCTAAAGACGTCTAGGCGAATACATCAATATTTCCAAGTAGGAATGAAATCAACTCTTGGCGGTCGTCGGCATTGAGACGTGTGCCGATCAGGAAGAACCTGTCTGGTTCATTTTCAAGTCTAATCCAATCAAGATCTTCAGATGCCTTATCGGCGAGAGGTTTCCCGACGTCCTCAGGGCTTTCTCGGTTTGAAATTTTGATTGAATTTGCTTCCATCGCCTTTGGCTTTTTGACTGAAGTTGTAAGGTAGCACTCCTTTGTTGACTTCTAAGGGCCGCGAATCTACTTAATGCTGTGTTAGGTTGGGAAGCGAAACAATGGTAAGTACTTGGTATGGCCTACATCGCGTGCAACCAAGTTCTTCCCATGATCAAGTTGTATGGTGATGGAAGTTTTACGACTAGAAACTCCATGTCAAATGTCCTAGTGCCTGCACGCACTGCAACCTTGACCTTGCCCAAAGGGTATTCGGGATTTGCGTTGAAGCCAAACAAGGGGTACTCTGTTGGCAGGAGGTCTGATGCTGTGAAGCTGAGTTTAAGAAACGTCTTGTAGTACATTATCCCCGATGTGCTCCCTTGATCTATCAAAATGCGTTAAATAACAAATTTGTTGACGCATAACTCGATAATGAGATGGTCGTCATGGGGAAGGACCAACCCTTTGAGATCTGTGTCATCAAATAATCTTGTCGGTTGAATGAGGCTGTTTCGCTGGTGTGAATGGCTTGGATGAGCAACGTTGAGATTGCTGAGACTGAATCGCATGGATGCTATTTGGTGATGGAAGACTATAAATCATATGAATTACTTCCAGTGGTGGTGACTCTAGGCACAAGGCTACCGCGTTGGGTGCATTGACCTTTCATGGGAGGTATTGACCTAGTCGGCCATCCTGCACCAACTCTTCAAGATGATTTTTCAAGGCATAGCACCTATCGATTCTGTGCCCATGATCTTTGTGGTAATCACATCGCCGACCTCTTCACCTTGCGTCGGGGGGCCCAATCATCTTGGTCGGCTATTTAAAGAAGGGTAGGTGCTAAACTTTGGGTAGTATTTTGCTGATCAGCTCGGTCAACTCAGTATATTTCTTGTTAGACCACTTGGGACACCTGCTCTCCGCCTAATATTGTTCGCTCGATCGGCATGAATGCTGGTCCCTCAATCAGTGGCTGTCTTGGCAACTTTCTCGTTTTGGCCTACTTCGTGGCTCAGGGCTCTCTTGTGGCAGGACTACACTTATTGATTGCACCAGGGTGGGTGCTGCCGTTTCCATGACCTTCTGACCTGCCTTGATGCGGAGTTCATCATCCTCCACTTTGCAATACTCCTCAACCTTCTTTATCAAGGCCCATACGGTTTTAGGAGGTCGTCTTGTCAACGAGCTCCAGAGTGGACTGTCAAGGTGTAAACCCATCTTGAAGGCAGTGATGGCCATGGAATCATTGCAGGCGTCGTCAACCAGGTTGAAACATTCCCAATAACGCGCTGAATACTCACGGAGGGTTGTTTCCGGATTGATTTGCATCGCCTAAAGTGAGTCAGCTTGCTTTAGTTAAACCTTGTTGGTGATGAATCTTGCCCGGAAGGATTTTTAGAGCTGATGAAAACTTTTGACTGAGGCCGGTTTAAGTTTATAATACCATCGGACCGCTAACGGACCCAGGTTGATTGGGAACATGCGATACATAAGCGCCTCATCATCAGCGTGCAACGTCATTGCCTGCTTGTAATGACGAATGTGATCCATAGGATTTGACTTATTATCATACAACGTAAACATTGGTGCCTTGAATTTTTTAGGCAGGACGGCGCTTGCAATTCGTCATGCGAAAGGATTATGTCTATCTTCTCCGTCTGAATCGTCATATTTTCCTTATCTATGCCGCACGTATGGACTCCATTCAGATGAGTTGGAAGCGCCAGTATACTTCTTCTTTCTGGGTTCTTGAGTTGACGAGTCAGAGACAGTGCTACTATCGTGCCTCTAATGTCGACGTCGTGGATTATCTTTCTTCTATTACGGTGACCGACCTCATTCGAGATGCGGTGTGGTCTGTTGAGATTTGGCTAATTCTAGAGCCAGCTCTTTACATAATCCTTCATTGTCAGCCGCCATTTCTTCCAATCATTGTTTGTTTCGTTTTGCCTGGTCCATTATCATCTACAAGGTTTCTTGCATAGAGGTTGAAGGTGAAGACTGAGTTATTGCGTCAAAATTCAAAGCTTTTCTTACAGTGATGTTCTCTGGACCAAGCATGGTTCTTGGTGTAATATCATCTGCCACCAATGGAGGATCATCTGTTACGTCTGTCATGAACGAGCTCGAGTATTCCCATAGACGGCACCAATTGTGAAGTAATAGGTTTAGGAATATTCTATTGTCCAAGAACAGAATGCCCCTCTCTATCCTCCTCTCCTTTCTTTTATATTGTTTCCCTAGTGACCCTCCAAGGTCCCACTACTCCCTCTTGGGCTTTGACCCCATTCATGTACCCTCTATGTAGCCCGTGGGATAATTGGCTCAGACGGCCCTTTAAGCTGGTCTTACTCAGCTTTGGCCCACTGGACTTGATATAGCCGACTTGTCTGTGACCATGGATTCAGCGTGTTCTGCTGACACGTACTGTGCCAACCCAGGACTCAGTTTCATTTATTTGGCTACCACAAATTTGAAAATATTGTTTTGAGAAAGGAATTATTTTATGAAACAAGATCATCTTGAATTGTTTTGGAATAAATATGTTGGTAAGTTCAGATAAGGGATGTAGTTTGGTATTGGTTAAGTTGGCCTGAGTGTCCATGGTGAAAGACCGAAAACATGCACGGAGTAGGCACCACATGCCTTCTAATTAGGAGCCAGTAAAGTGGTGATTGGTAGTGCTTGATATGCCCATTTGCAGATACCAACCTAAAGATTACCTGAGTCGTATTTACCATATTAGCATTTGAAAATATTGTTTTGATAAAGGAATTATTTTGTGAAACAAGATCGTCATGAATTGTTTTGGAGTAAATATGTTGATAAGTTTGGATAGAGGGTGTAGTTTGGTATTGGTTAAGTTGGCTCGAGTGTCCACGGTGAAAGACCAAAAACATGCACAGCGTAGGCACCACAGGCCATCTAGTTAGGAGCTAGTAAAGTGGCTATTGGTAGTGCTTGATATGCCCACTTGCAGATACCAACCTAGAGATTACCTAAGTCATATTCACCACCCCTTGAATTATATTGAATTGTTGTGTTTCCAAATTAGCATTGTGTACAAGATTTCCAACGATAAAGAAATATATTTTGAGCATGACATGGTATATGCATTCATCTTAGGAGACTGTATAAAATGTACATACTCTGTTAAGATCTTCCTACTAGGTTTTGTGCTCACCCTAGTAGAATTGTACAGGAAAGGATGTGGTGATTCCACCGAGTTAAAGGTGTGAGGTACATTTTGAGGGCACGAGGCTCTTATCTTTTGTTATTATTTTAACAAGACGAGGGCTTTACCCATATGTATTTTGATAACCATTTTATGTAATTGGGCAAAAGCCTTGAAACTTATAGGCTATGAGGGCATTAAATTGTGTTCGACTCGTAGTGTCACATGCTATAGATTCATATTCTAAATAATTGCATGTGGAGTAGTTTTGTTAATCTCTAGAGCATAATGAATACAAATTTAGAGATTTAATGATGATGTTAATGATGATGGACTATATCTTGTATACATATATGTAATGTGTAACGCCCCAAAATAAACAGACTTTCAACTCCATCATAATATCCTTTAAACCTTTGGAATCATAACTTTTCGTGTAATTATCTAACATACATACATGTGATTCCGTTTTCATAAATAGAATTTAATTACATTTTTCATTACATTTCTTGAGTCTACAACATGAAACCATTTGACATATTCGAAAGCAAATAATTTTTTAGTCTTATTCAAAATAATGCCATGCAGGCTATAGATTTCCAAGGTTGTACTCGGGTTACAAGTAAATAGTTTTCTAAACCCACACAAATAATAGCCCTTGGCTTATCAACATAAAACAACAAAAGATAAGAGCATCGTGCTCCCAAAACTATTATCCATGCCTCTGCTTTGGCGGGGTCAGAACAACCTTTCCTACAACAAAATTGACTAAGGATAAACACAAAACTTAGTAGAAAATTCTTAAGAAAGTATATACATTTTATATAGTCTCATGAGATAGACGCACGTGCCATGCTAAAAAAGAAAAAAGAAAAAAATAATCACTTTTGAAAGTCCCATGCACAATGCCTGTAAAATATATATGTATATAATTTATCCAATGATATCTATATATCAACAAAGAGTGGAAAATACAACTCAAGCAAATCCCCAGGGTTAGTGTCTGCAAGTAGGCTTATCAAACACTACCAAATCCAACCTTACCGGCTTTTAACCAGAGGGCGTAGGCAATTACACACGTGTTTTTGGTTGTACACCAAGGACACTAAGGTCAATTTAATTCTCAAATTACACCTCCTAACAAGATTTCCCACCATATTTACCTCAAAATGGTTCATTAACAACTTTTGTTCCATAACATTACCATTTCAAAAGTGATCTCAACAATACCAGTTCAAATGAAAAATAATGAATATAAAATGAAATACCAATGCAATATATGTCTATATTAATGCTTTGGATTTTCTCAAATTTTCTCAATACTTTCTCATTTCATCTACACAATCTTCTATTGTGATCAAGTTCTACATCTCTACTCAATATATACATATGCAATGTATATATATATATATATATATTCCAAGAGATATGTAAAAAAACACATCATCAAATACATTTCTTTTCTCTCTTTAAATCAAAGAAAGCTCAACATGAAAATCATCATTTTCCAATCTTCATCTTTTAAAGGTAAGTATAGCAACGTTCAATCCACTATTTTCTCGATATCAATTCCTCTTTTATAAGTAATTTCAAGAATAAAGATAAATATAACAATGTCCTCATCATTTCTCAAAATGGATCTCAACATGTCATGATTTCATAAAATCCCAACTTTCTCCAAATTTCCAAAATCTAGGTTTTTCACAAAAGAAAAATAGAGTTTCCCTGTAGAAAGATTTAACACTTTTAGAAACCCCAACTATCACAAACTCATTTTTTTGTTTTTCAATACAACATTTTCCTCACTTCCCTCAAGTATAAGGTTTTCACAAAATTAGGGTTTCCTTATTCTTGAAAGATTTTTGCTTGCAAAAACTCCCACTACATACTCATAGTTCATAAATTAAAGTATTTGGTGAAAGATTTGAGAAAAAACCACTCTTTGAACAAAACACAATCTCATAAAATGAAATATTAAATCAATACACTCCAAACAGTATTAAAATAACCGTAGACTTGCAAAAAGGTATATATAAATCAAAGAGAATCCCTACCTCAAGATTTGAAGAAAGAAGATGAGAATAATCCCAAAATCAACGGTGTTGAAACCCTATCTTCACCGCACAAAATGTAGCCCTTGATGAGCTCTCCAACTTTGATGAGGGAACTTCAGTCAAAACTTCAATAGATTTGGAGAAATCAAGGATTGAATGGAGTTTGGTGAGAGTAAATGAAGAGAGAAAGAAGAGAAACTTGTTTTAGAGAGAGAGAGAGAAAAAGAGAGATGAGGGAAAAAGTGAGATATACTCAGCCTAAGGAGAAGAAAAGAAAAACTTTTCCAGACTCCTAGGTCTCCTGCACTTTTGCCGCACGTGTGGAGCCTGCCCTTCCTGCACGTGCAACACCTAACCCCATACATGTGGTTATTTCAATCTTTGATTGCCAGAAACTCCCTCTCACCGCACGTGCGGCTCACCCTCCTGCACGTGTGGCACCTCTCTCGCACATGAGACTCCAACCCCACACATGCAGGTTTTACTCCAGCACCAGATTTTGCAAGTTCAATAAGGTGTTACCAACCTCCACTTCGATTAGGCTGCCAACATAAGAAACTCAACTTCAGAAAAAAAAAAAAAAAATGGAGACTCAAATTCGAGGAAGACTTCAAAAGTGATGAACTTAAATGATCGACGAGGCCTCAAATTAGTTTTCCGACATCCCACATAAAGCAATAAACATAATTAGAGGAGAATAAGACGGGTTATGATAGCAACAAGTCAACATCGAACCAACAACTCAATTATAACTCGATAGATCGAAATCTCGACATTATTCCACAATAGCCATCATGTTTCCAATAGGGCCATAGCCACCACATTGACAATGATCGAAACAATAATCATAAGCGTGAAATTCAATTACAGTTACAATGGTTCCACATAAATCTCCTATTCAAAAACACAACAATTTCAATAATAATTGATTTGGAATTACAACACTCAATCTTCAAATCAACGTTAGAAATCAATACAATCTTAACAAACTAAGCGTCCTCAAACGAATGCAGACATTGAGACTAACACCCTGCTAACTAACTGTGAATGTTCTCTACCAATCATGAGTTCTGAAGAACACTTCTTCCCCAAATCATGAAGAACTTTGCACACTTAGCACGAAATAACACCCCACAATCAACACAATCTTGACACTCCCACAAAACAGTTAAGGTCACTCAATGACATAAGAGAGAGGATAATCTCAGATAGAATTACAATCTCTACTCAAGGGTGGAAGCAAGGCTTAACCCTCACAAAAGAAAGGAAGTATCCCAAAACACGATCTAAGGACAACGCTTCAGCACAACAAGCTCTAATAAAAATCAAACTGTTCTCAAAATAAAACATACTGACATATGGCTAGCAATCTAAGCTAAGTCACTACACAAACCAACTATGTAAGGTACAAGAATTAACAACATATCTTTGTTACAATGAAAATTTTATCACTTCTTTGAAAATTTTGTGTTTGTATATATAAAATTTTCCCAAAAAGGTGCTCGCACCTGCAACAGCCACAATAAGATCCATTTTTCAATTTCCATTCAAAGCGTAGAGGTTTCATAAACATCTCTCCTCATTACAATTTAAATTCAATCTAAAATATTCTTAATTTAACAATGCCAACCGAGGCTAAACCCTGAATAACCTCCAACACATAATTCCAAATCTCCTTTTTTACTTCAGGTGCAATTACAATACGTAAACTTTCATTTTGACACAACCAAAATTTAATTAGCGAAAGGTTTTAGTTTCGATTCTTTCCTTGAAATACTTCAATTGATGACCATAAGTCGTCACTCGACCAATAATTCAATCATTACAAAAAAAAAAAAAAAAAGAATTTCAGCCTAATGACAAAATATAGATGAAACACAAAGACAAAAACCAGAAGTTTAACAACATCAGGAAACAACCTATACCTGCACACTTGGAAATGACATTCTATCACTACTATTATAACATTTGCCACCACCCGCTACTACAACCTCGATTGGAAAACAAGCTACTACAACCAACCCCATCCTGGGAATAACAAATAACGGCCGACAAACCCTTCTACCTTACATCTGGATAACATCCTGGACAATTGACCATAACACACATACCAAGATTAAGAAATAGCCAAAAAAAAAAAAAAAAAAACTAATGTAGTCTAGTTCACTAATATATATATATATATATAAGAAAGACATAGCTTGGCTACTCAATAGACAACACTCGCTACTTCGCTTATAGAATTCTTACCCACAGCTTCGGCCATTATATTGGTCTTCCTCGATAATAACATAACTTAAAACTTCTAATATTCCACTACCTCCATCTACGTACCTACTTCCCTCAAATATAACAAACACTAGAAACTCCACCTCATGAGTTAAAACTCACGTTTCCTAGACTTAACCATACATTTTGAATCCTAAACAACTCAAGTGCCACCCATCAACGCTTTACATATTCCTCTATAAAGAAATGATAACCCGAACCTTGTCATGAAGACGCCCCAACTAATCCAAAAATAACAAAAGACTCATTTTAACTTAAGATGAAGGCTACACCAACAATTATTCACTGTTCTGTCATCATTTCAAAACATCATCCAAAGTTTTCCATCAATTTACCTTTACTCAACACAAAAGATACTACCCACGTCTAACCAAACAAGGAATCAACATCTCGGATTCACAACTCTCACCACACAACATGAAACATTCCTATTCAAAGGACAAATGATATAAAATAAATTCTATTTCCAACACATGAAACACACCACGCACACTATAGACCCAAGACAACACACTCCGTATACCACCGATCTTAAAACTAATGTTGACTTATGGTTAATGGTAACTATAGAAAACAACACTAATTACCCTTAATGGGTTAGGAATAGAGTTCCATGAAAACATCCAGCTCGTAATTATGCTAGGAATGCAAAGCACCTAAATACCAATACCATTAACTCCTAACATTCCCACAAGAATTTCCTAAATGTTTCCTAAGAATACTAATTCCACTAATCCATCTCTTAGTATAACTACCATATCCCCCTTCTCAACACCACTCAAGCCATCGAAATAGATTACCCGTTCAATAGCTTTTCACGTTGAACACCAGATATAGCAATAACCTAACACCATTCACCTCTACATGGGGTTCCATACATTCGCACTCACTCACCCTTGAATCCAAAGTGCACTTCCTAAGACCAAAACCTACAACTCTCACTCTCGAAACAACACGTTATATTATTCATAACTAAGTGCCAATCATACACTTCACGTCCCTTCAAGACACAAGCCTCATATCCCATCAATGAACTCTCACAACAATAGACCAAAACTTCCACCACTAATATAAAACCGAATACTGAAACCGTACACACTCAACAAGTATTACTTTACTTGCCTCAAGGGTAACCCTAACCAAAACACACATTACTCAACTTAACAACCACCTTCAATTCAAAATAAGGCTCACCAGCCATCACCTTCCCAAATCAAAACGTAATCATAGTAACGCATCAATATGAAAATTTTTCGATTCCACAATAGATTATCACATTAAGAAAACTTCAAAGTCATTACATGTCCAATCCATGGAAATAAGCAAGCAAACATACATATATAAGCAAACAGTCATGTCGTCTCAACATCTCCATGACACATTGGTTACAAAACAACAACATAATGATTACAAAACCTTAATCCACCAGTTAAAAAATAAAATAAAATAAAATAAAATAAAATAAAATAAACAGAATAACCAAGACAAAACCACCCTACCAGTCACTACTATCGTTACCGTCCCTCATTGGACAGTTAAAACTGGTTATTCTCGAACTCCGAGATACCCTAAGAGCTTACACTCCAAAGAAAAAAATTACATGTGCCCTAGGTGGCCACACCTAAAACAAACACGTAACTACCCACTCGATGGCTGAAAGTTTAACTCACTAAAAGCCATCGAAGTCTGGCCTTCTTGGTTTAGGTATTACTATTGTCCCTGTCCGGATGAGTAAGGTTGAGTTCGACTGGACTCCAGCACACCTACAGAAATTCTACGTTGAAGGCAACAACGTCTAATAGAGCCTGCTTGGCCACACTTGAAGCAAGTAGGTGGTCTCTTAGTATGTGACTGATTCAAAATCTAAGCAGGTAAAGGTCTTGATGACTGCTTCCTCTGTGAGCCCCAAACCCCAACTGACTAGATGGTCCCGGTGGTGCAATTATCGGTTGAGCCATCAACCTCCTCCTTTGGTTCTTAAAAAGTCTACCATGACCCCGAGCTGCAGGAGTCGCCGAAGTGGTTTCCTCCCCACTTTGTCCCATGACTAAGATTGCGCCTCCACATGACCTGCCACTTTAACAAGCGCACAATAACTTTTATGCCAAGCCCTGACAATCTTTCTTTAGATAGCCTCACATAATCTTCTCTCAAACTTTGAACAATGAAACTCCTTAGTTTTTTCTAACTCCAAAGCAAACCTCGATAGGTTAGTAAACCACACCTCAAACTGTGCCAAAAGTGTAGTATCTTAGCGCAACTCCACAAATTGTTTCCTTAATTCTTCCCATGTGGAAGGAGGAAAATCATCACTTCCTTGCCTAGACATCCTAATCAAGAATAAACACAACAAGTTTAGCACATCCAATGGTGCCCCCAACAAAATCTCATTCACTCTATAACACAGATAACATAAAAAGTCACTCTACATAAGCATTTAGTCACATAATTATACACGAATTATATTCTTAAGATAGAATTTGTTCCACGAAATCCCAAGAAATGGCGTATCGAGTTCTGTCAAAAAGCGGCAACTTGACACCCCATTTTGACCGGCCTTAAGACTTGGGTGCTTTCTATTGATCACTTGATGATGAAAATAAGAATGTGTTTCCCACAAAATCCTTAGTAAAAAGATGGATTTTAAGCTTTATTCCCAACCCTAAGCCTGTTTTAGTCAAGTGTTTAAGCCTCGTCAGACAACCAGAGTGAAGCTAGACTGAATTGAAGCAAAACCACCAACTTTCTCCTTAGTCGGTCGGCCGCCCAAGGACAATGCAGACTGGTTCTCTTGTTGGCTTGGGTGGGGCACTTCACAACCCTATTTTTTTTTACCCATTTATGCATTGAATGCATGTATATTCAGCCTTCATTGCCTAGTGCTTGATCTATTGAAGGGAATGCTTCATATTTGTCTTCCATTAACTCTATTTGTGCTCTATTAGATCCATTGTTTTCCCTAAATGTTCCATTAGTTCTCCACTTTGTCTTCCACTATTACTCCACCTGCATTGCCTATATAAGGAGAGCTCAAGTCTTAAATTTGGGAAGATGAATTCGAGAGAATCAGTGTAGAGAGAATGATGAGTTTGAATTAGAGTTTGAGAAAGAAAAGAAATCTTTGAAAACCAGAGAGTTCTCTTTCCGAAATAGTGAAGTTACTTAGCCTCTAGGCATCTCATTTTTCCTTGCAAAAACCACTCAAGAACCGAGTCCTAAAGCTTTGATCAAAGAGAGATTAATTCTTGCCAAGTTGAAGAAGATTAAAGAGTGATAATACACTTGTTCAAAACCATCATTGCAGCTCAAATTCCAAGCTCTTGAATTGAGGATTGAGATTATAATTCACAATCTTGAGGGTGATCAAGAGGAAGTTTGGAAATCAAGAAGTTCAATCTTTCTTTGAAAGGTGAATTTTCAATTTTTTCATTTTCTTGTATTTTCTATCTTATATTTGTTTTCTTGCTTTCGTAATCTAACTGGAAGTTGTTAGTTTTCAATTCTTTCATTTTCTTGAACTTTCTATTTTGTATTCATATTCTTGCTTTAGTTTCATATTAGTCTTGTTGTAATCTAACCGGAAGTGGTTGATTGAGCCACCTACATATTCTTTGTTTGTTCTTTTCTTAGTGTTGCAACAAGATAGGTTTTGCTAGGCCTAGTTGGCCAGTCAGCCTAGTTGGTCGGCCGACTAACTTCTTTTGGAAGAAACAAAGTAGTCTTCTGATGTTGAGCATACCAATTTTTGGAGGTCTTCAAGGCACATGAAGCTTCTATTTTGTTTTCATTTGAGTGTTTTGTGAGTTTTTTATTTTTATTTTTGTTTTTTTATTTTGTTGTAATATTTTCTTCCTCTCTCTCTTATTCGGTTTGTAATTATTTATTCAAAGTGTTGTAATATTTCCTGTCCCGCTTCTTTTTATCCTGTTCTTTTACTTGTTTTCTCTATTTGTTCATAAGCATCATATTTTGCTTTTTATTATATCCATGCTTTGCATCCATGTTTCATGCATCTTGATTTGGCTAAGTTTGCATTTGTGGATTTAATCAATCCCTATGTGATTATGTGCGCTACCTCATGTTTTTGAGATGATTCACATGTCATATATTAGAAACCGAATCTTTAGTTGCATCTCATGAGTGAATTGCATTAGGATTTTGTATATAAGATCATGCATATTTTGTTGACTTTGTTTTGAAGTTGTTCATGGGACATTGGTAAATATGTAAGTTTTTATGCTTTAGCATCCCGCTTGTGTGTGTTTTTCTTACTATGTTTAGCATCTTACCATGTGGCTATTTGCTTACTTGATATAATTGTATAAATGTCTGTGGGTAGAAGTTGTGTCACTTAATTTGGAATGATGTTGATTTTCATGTTTGTAAATTCAATTTTTTTGAGTTGCAACTTGTACATCTTCAAAATTCTTTCAAAATACATGAAATCAGATAGTTCCAAAATGAATGACATAGTCTATACTTGTTTGCTTCACATTGTAAATTTTAGGATTTATTAAATAATTGGAATATGGACATATAAAGTTAATAAAATTCATATCACGGTTTAGTAGAGGCTGATCTTTTGATCGGGTGAGCAGGGGTGCTCAATTAATGACCTTCCCCCTCTCATAGCTAAAGTTCCGAGTCAAACATCCTTGGTTACGATGAACTGTGGCCTTGGCACGAGTCACGGGTTTCCTAATTTTCTCAAAATATTAGGTAGCGACTCTAAGATCTGGTGATGTAGTCCATTTCTATAAAATGTTTTGTAATAAAATGGATTTTTTGTAAAAGTTGTCAAATCTGAACCTTCATCTATGTTTCACATTACACTAATGAGATTAGATCAAAGAATCGAGGGTCCGAATTTTTTATCGCATGCGAGTACCCCCAAGCATGTTACATATCTCTATCAAGTGAAACAAACCCGTTGTGGTGACAACCAATTCCTACTTACTCAAAGTATTTAAACTCGATACGCTTTGATACGAAGTTATAATGCCCCAAAATAAATAGACATTCAACTCCATCATAATATCCTTTAAACCTGTAGAATCATAACTTCTTGTGTAATTATCTGGCATACATACATGTGATTCCTTTTTCTCAAACATAATTTAATTACATGTTTCATTACATTTCTTGAGTCTACAACATGAAACCATTTGACATATTTGAAAACAAATCATTTTTCAGTCTTATTCAAGATAATGCCTTAGAGGCTATAGATTTCCAACCCGGTTTACAAGTAAATCGTTTTCTAAACCTACACAAATATGGCCCTTGGCTTATCAACATAAAACAACAAAAGATAAGAGTCTCGTGCTCCCCCTTTACTTTGGTGGGGTCATAATAGCCTTTCATACAACAAAATTTACTAGGGATGAGCACAAAACGTAGTAGAGAATTCTTAATAAAGTATATATATTTTGTAGAGTCTCATGAGATGGACGCATATGTCATGCCATGCTAAGAAAAAAAAAAACAAAAAAATCTCTTTTGAAAGTCTCATGCACAATGGCCATCAAATATATATAATTTATCCAATGATATCCATATATCAACAAAGAGTGGTAAATACAACTCAGGCAAATCCGTAGGGCTAGTGTCTGTAAGTGGGCTTATCAGGCACTACCCAATTCTACCTTACCAACTTCTAACCAAAGGGCTTAAACACCTACACACGCGTGTTTTTGGTCGTACACCAAGGACAGTCAGGCCAACTTAATTCTCAAACTACACCTCATAATAGGATTTTTCACTGCATTTACCTCAAAATGGTTCATTAACAACTTTTGTTCCACAACATTACCATTTCAAAAGTGATCTCAATAATGCCAGCTCAAAAGAAAAACAATGAACATGAAATGAAATGTCAATGCAATAGATGTCTATATTAATGCCTTGGACTTTCTCAAATTTTCTCAATACTTTCTCATTTCATCTATACAATCTTCTATTATGATCAAGTTCCATGTCTCGATTCAATATATACATACAACATATATATTCCAAGAGATATATAAAAAACACATCATCGAATGCATTTCTTTTATCTTTAAATCAAAGAAATCTCAACATGAAAATCATCATTTTCCAATCTTTATCTTTTAAAGGTAAGTATAACAACATTCAATTCACTATTTTATAAATATCAATTTCTTTTCTTATAAGGAATTTCAAGAATAAAGATAAATATAAAAATTTCCACATCATTTCTCAAAATGGATCTCAATATTTCATAATTTTACAAAATCTAAACTTTTTCCAAAATTTCCAAAATCTAGGTTTTTCACCCAAAAAAATAAAATAAAATAAAATGGAGGTTCTCTTTAGAAAGATTTAACACTTTTAGAAACCCCAACTATCACACAACTCATATTTTGTTTTTCAATACAACATTTTCCTCACTTCCTTCAAGTCTAAGGTTTTCACAAAATTAGTGTTTCCTCATTCTTGAAAAATTTTTGCTCATGAAAACTCCCAATACATACTCGTATTTCATAAATTAAAGGATTTGGTGAAAGATTTGAGAAAAATCACTCTTTCAACAAAACACTACAACACCCCTAAAATTATAAACCTTTACATAGTCAATTTTTAATTAATTACTCACCGGTTTCCATGAAATAAGCCTTTAAAAAAAATATTATCTCTTATTAAGTAAATCTTGTTCTCATTGAACTATATTAAACTATTACATCTTATGCTTATGATACAAGTTATAGTTCACAAAATTAAAGAAATCAAAAGTAAAGGTTCCCTAATGGTATACAAGTTTCAAGGGAAATCCCTTGGTTACACAAAAAGGTGGACATTTAGTCCCGACATACATTAGCTCGAAGCTTTGACAAATAACATCTAATAAGCCCATGTGATCCATTCAAAATCTTCACCGCCTTGTCACTTAGGCGGAGTCACATTATCAATTCCTGAAATGTTTTTAGTTGGGGTGAGCTAATGCCCAGTAGGAAATTCTATTAACAAGACATAAATAATCGAGATGCATATGATCATGCCATGCACTTGTTAGGATAAAATCTATATTTTCTTTTTTAAAACCAAAAATGTTCAATGCATGATTTTCATTCAAAGTCTCATCTACAAACATGGGGTGGTAAATATGCTATGAGCAAGAGCAACAAAACCATACATAGATATAGAGAAAATATTTCCACATTTGCCGACTCTAAAAACGGCGAGGTGATGGGCACCCAAAACCTTTCCCTCTCCACTTTCGCCAACTTCTGAAACGACGGGCTTGTGGACATCCAAAATCAAGTTTTCTACATTCGCCGACTTTATAAATGGCAGGCTCATGGGCACCCAAAAGTCTTTCCCACATTCGTCCAGTGATATGCACAAGACAGGGCAATTAGACACCTTGACCCCCGCGAGGGTACTAGATACAACACACAACTCAATTCCCAAAACCTGACTCAACTACCCAGACTCATATACTATTTACCCCATTTGACATTTTCCAAACATCCACAAGGTGATTAAATCATAAGAGAAATTATGATGCACATGATGCATGAGTTTTCAAATAAATTTTTCCTAAGGTTTGTTCAATCCACAACAACATTAATAATATCAACAACCAAATGATTTCTCCAATATCACAATTTTCACAATCTCAACATTTATCAATCTCAATACATATACTTGAAGATTTTCAAAAATCTCATATCTCAACACATTCCATAATCCTACACCCAATTTCAAGATTTAAGAGTCAGTTTGGCCAAACCCATTATTAAACCAAATTTGAAAACTGAGGTTTTTGAAAAAAATTGGGACTTTTCCCTTCTTTATACATAAAGAGTCAATATTCACAATTTCTAACAATAATAAAAAAGGATGTGCATAAATTTTTCCAAAACATGGGGAAAACCCCTTTTATTCAACAAACCCACTTTATATCATAAAATCATCTCATACTCTAACTAAGAAAATATCATATAGATTTCTCAAATCATAAATATATCAAATTAAAAGTACCCCTACCTCAAGAATGAAGACAAGACGATGCCAACCCAAAGAGAAACCTTGAAGAAATCGCAATCCATTCTGTCAAAATGTTGATCTTTTTTTTTGTTTTTCACTTTTAATACAAGATCTATGGTGGATTCTTGGTGAAAAATGGATGAAATCAAGGTTTGGAGATCTAGGGTTTCGGGTATGGAGGAGAGGGAGAGAAGAGAGGAAGAAAGAATAAAGAGTTTGGGCCAAAAAGTGACTTTAAATTGCCATATTTCGAACAGACCACTCGAGCGGTCAAAAGTTCGCTCAAGTGGACTTACTTCCAACACAGGTACTCAAATTTCAAATGTGTATAACTCCTTCATCCGAACTCTGTTTTGGGTCATTCTTGTGTCTAAATAAAAGCTCCGGAAACAAGCTTTCCAATGGTTCTAGCCTAACATCTAGATTCAAAGTGTGGAAAGAGAAAAAAGCAAAAGAGTGAAGACTGGTCATAGAACAATTATCGGAATCAATGTTTTTGGTTTAATCATACTTTACCATTATGATACCACCTCAATCAATATTCCAAAATGAACCAAAGAGGCTCCAAGTATAAGAATAGGAGTGTGAAGAGCAATGCCACTAGTCCAAGGAATACAAAGTGTTACACTCTCCCCACCTTAGTAAATTTCGTCCTTGAAATTAGACATGTCAAGAATTAAAGTTCGGACAAGTGAAATGAAACAACTATTGGAATTAACACTCCCACTAACTAATCATAAATGATCTCTACTCAATAACAAGTTTCTAAAAGATTCTACCAACGCAAAAGATTTCACGTGATGAAAAGAAACTATTTCACAAAAGAAGAAAAAGCAACCCAATGACATTAGGGGTAAAATAACTCCCAATAGCATTACAATCGCCACTCCAAAATCCAGTTCAAAATCTAAAAGAAACTTTCATAATTCAATCCCACCTTGGAATTCTGATAACACCCCCAAATAATGTGAACAACAATTCAAAAGTGGTGCTTCTCTTTGTCAACTCATTCGCAAGAATTACCTCTACGAGCCATAAGATCCAATCGATCCTTCAAACAAAAGTCAAGCAAAAGGTGTCAATAACATACCCTACAATTGCATCTCAAACAGACTCAACCTCTAGGGGATAACTCCCGGTTATCTAATGACCTAAAATCTTAGAAAGATAAGCTCTCACATCACATTCACACCCCAAGAAACAACTACCGGTCACTCGGCAACCAAATTTTCAACTGATTACCTCACTTTACTACATAAATCCTTAACCCCATTTCATGATAAGAAAAGATTCTAATAAGAGTTCCATCCGCCAATAATGGCATTCGACAAAACACAACCCAACAAAACCAAAGCACCACTATAACATGCTCAGGAGGTACCCGCGTACGTCAAACAGTTCAGAACCTCAATTTCTTTGATCTACTTCCACGAGTGCAATGTGAAACATAGATGAAAGTTCAGATTTGGCAACTTTATAGAAAATCCATCTTATTACAAAATTATTGCCACAAATGGACTACGTCTGTGACGACCCCGACCTCCGAACTAGTATATTATAATATTTTAATAAGTTTGATTGCATGATTGTGTGTTTAATTGTGTGATTACATGTTTAATTTGTGATTATCTGTTGTTACATGGATTATCTGTTCAAATTGACAACTTAGAGTCAGAAACTGAAATTGACTAGCCCAATAGGCTAATTAGAATATTTAGAATTTTATGGCAGCTTTAATTAAAATTAAACTCGAATAAAAATAATTAGAATGATTGATTTGAGTTTATTAGAATGAAGTGAGATTAATTAGTCCTAACCAAGCTTAATTAACTTAAGCTAATTATATACATATATATGAGCTACATAAGCTCAAATAGACTAAAAATACATGTTTGAGCTGAGAATTAGAGAGAGAAGGGAGGAGAGCTCAACTTTTAGAGAGAGAACAAGGAGTTTAGTAGAGAGCTTGAGGAAGATTTGAAGATTGGAGCCATAAGACACTTGAATTCACACATTAGGTATGAAATTCATCCTAAATTCTTGGAATCACGTCATGTAGAAGTTGTATTCATCAAGGTTTTGAGTTCTTTTGCATGAAATTACTAAATAGCAGCTTCAATCACCATGAATTTGGAAGCCAAGAGTTAAATATGTACATGCATGCATAATTTGAGTTAGAATTCTTGAAATTCCTATATGCATGGTTCAATTATACCTCAATTTGGAGAATCTATCATGTTTTCATACTTCTCATGTCACTTGATTATGTTTTGAAGAAAAGTACACTTAATTTGAGTTAAACTTGTTTTATAACTTGAAGTTGAAGTTTTTGGTTGAGAATTTACGATGATTTTGAATAAATGGTTTCAAATTGGATGTATTTTCATGTTATATAATGATTCTCCAAGTTTTTGTACCAAAACACAAGTTTTAAGGCTTTGAATATCAACCTTCTAGATCAAACATAGTTCTGGAAATCCCAGAATTCGTGTTGTCCGCTCGAGCGAGAAAAGCCTCGCTCGAGTATGAAAATCAAGCTCCCAGAAGTTTTATAAAATTTTACAGGCTGCTTAAGCGACCAAAGTAACGCTCGAGCGAGGACCCTTTTTTTCTCAGCCTTCTGCTCGAACGACTGTTGAGCAGGAATTTCTTACAATTAGTACTTTTGTAGATTGCTCGAGCGATATAAGTTACGCTCGAGCGACCACCGTTGTTTTTCATCCTCCACTCGAGCGAAAGAAGTTACGCTCCAGCGTGGACTCTGTTTTCAACAAATTTTGAGAAACTCTTTTAAGTGCAAATTTGCAACCTCATGCCACTCCCAGTGTTCTTAAGTAGCATTTGCACTCATATAATCATAGAACAAGCTAGCGACACATAAAGAGAGTTGAAATGAATTGGCGCCTCAATTTTATTTTTGTTATGTGTTTTGTTTAGGTGAACGTCCGAGGCTTAGTGAAAACACAAACCACTGTGAGTAATAACTTTATAATGATATGTTCGAGTTATCTTTACTTTCAAAATTGTTATTGCTATTGAAATGGATCTATGATTAATTGAATGAATATTTGAAACGATATGATGATTGATAGCATGGCTCATTGAAATGTTATTTTCTTATAATGAATAAAGTTTTGTTTCGAAATGGTTTTGTGGCACCCATTGAATATTGACCCTTGTTTGGGGGAGATTAATACCAAGGCTATTGACCCTTGCCCGGGGAAGATTAATACCAAGGCTATTGAATTGATTGAAGAACAGAGATCTTTGGTGTTAGACCCATCATGGTCCATTGTTATTGAAATATTGTGACTCTAATGGATATGCCACGTGCATGAATGAAATGATTAATGGTGCTAAGACTAGTACTTGGAATGATAATGAACTTCATTCATATAACCTCTTTATCCTGTTATTACTCATCGGGCATTAGCTCACTATTTATGTTTATATATATATATATATGTAGGTGAACACGTTGAACATCAAGGATAGAGACCGCCTCGGAGTCACCTGTGGTCAGCCTTTTGTGGAGCTCCCGTGATGGAGCCACTTGGACTCGTGACGAGCCAAATAAGCCCAAACCCCCTTGTTGTTATGAACTCTTAAGCTATGTTTGATTGGGAGATTTGGGGAGGGATTTGGAAAGGGAAATGGAAAAGGTAGGTGAAATGTGAATAATATATATATATATATATATTTCATATAGTTTCACACACATTTTCCCTTTCCCTTTCCAAATCCCTCTCCAAATCCCTAACCAAACACACCATTAGTTGAATGTTGGTATAGGGGTTTTTCTAGATGTCTTTTACCAAGTAAAATTGTGGCTAAACCTCTTTTTGTTTTATTTTCTTTCTTCTTTTTGAAAGCTTTTGTAATGTATAAGTACCTACCTTTGGAATGGTTGAACAGTGCTACTGGAAACTCTTTTCATTTATGCACAGCTCGATAGAGTTTTTCTATATTTACTTTGCTTCCATTAAGGCCTGTACTTAATATTTGTTGGATATTTGTATAGAGGCCGTAGGTAATCCGTGATTATTGGCCGGTCATGACACTAAACCTGTAAGGGCGGGTTTAGGTCCTGACAGAGTGGTATCAAAGCATGAGTTACATTTCACTCACTTGTCCATTGCGCTATAGAGTGTCTAGAAGGGACTTCAGGATTGCATTCATGTGTAATTAAATTTTAGAGTGAGATAAATTGTATGATTACATGTTTCGGATTTGTACACGTGGACATATTTTATTTGTTGTGTTTATCATAATACAAGTTTTATATAGAAAATGGTGAGGACAAGGGGTGATGAGCTAAAGGAGGCATCATCCTCAAGACTGGACAAACTGGAACAAATGATGCATGATATGGCTAAGGCCATAAGACAACAACAACAATGGCAGCAACAACAACAACCACCTCCCCCACCTCCAATGCCTACACCACCTCCAGCTCCAGGGTGTCAGCCGAAGACCTGCACTATTGCTTTGACTAGAGAATTTAAGAAGATGAAGCCGTCAGTGTTTCATGGTGGAATTGAACCATTGAAGGCCGAAGCTTGGGTTTTGGGAAATGTTTCCATGTATCGAAGCCCAGAAGGTACAACTAGCTACATTCACATTGGAAAATGATGCAAGGCATTGGTGGATGTTGGTTCGAGATGATAATAAGGATGTTACTTGGACCCGTTTTTTAGAAATCTTCTACAAGAAATACTTTTCACAATGTGTGCGAGATTGAAAAGTAGCCAAATTTATGGAACTGAAGCATGGAAACAAAATCAATTGCTGAGTATGAAGCCCAATTCACAGAATTAGCCCGTTTCGCACCCCACATGGTGGATATGGACTACAAGAAGGCTAGACAATTTGAGAGAGGTTTGCGTGACCCAATTTTAGATAAAAATCAATGTGCTCAAATTGCCAACATAAGTGGATGTACTTGATAGGGAACTGATAGCAGAGAGAAATGTAGCCAACCGTAAACAGAACTTCGAATAGAAGGGTAGGAGACAGAATTTTAATAAGAGGACACCATCAACAAATAAGAAGTTGAAGTCTAGAAATTCCAGGAATTCGAGGTCAACCCGAAGTGGCAACTCAGTACCTACTTGTACCGTTTGTGGAAAGAAGCACTGGGGTGTTTACTATCGCACTACGGGGGCTTGCTTCCAGTGTGGAAAGATAGGGCATATGGCGAAAGATTGCACACAGTCGCGTCAGAGTAGTAACCGAGGTGCCACAAGCTCGATAGGATTAGTTCCCATAATAAGACCAGCTACAACACCGTCCGCCACAAGGAATAAACAAAGGCAAAGAATGGTTTTGGCACTAATTCCAGGAGATAGTCAAAATACAGAGGCAGTAGTGTTAGGTACAATCTCCATTTGTGGTAAGCCTGCTTATAATTTAATTGATTTCCGGTCTGCACATTCGTTTATTTCTATGGCTTTTGCTGAAACTTTGAATAGACCAATGGAAACATTGAACTATATACTATGTGTTGCATCACTTACGGGGGGACCTATGTTATGTTCACCTGTATTTGTTGCATGTGAAGTATTTCTTGGGAATGTAACTTTGTATGCCGATTTAATACCTCTAGACATGAGACATTTTGATGTTGTTTTGGGTATGGATTGGCTAGTTAAATATTATGCAACTATTGATTGTGCCTTGAAAAGAGTGATATTTCAACCTCTCGGACAAGATGAATTTTATTTCAAGGGAAAAAGGGTAGTCCCACCACCGTACCTCATATCTGCCATGAAAGCTCGAAAACTAATAAATAAGGGTTGTCAAGGGTATTTGTGTAGTGTAATAACTGAACCAGCTATAGACATTACTCTAGACAACATAACAGTGGTGAGAGATTTTCTTGGTGTGTTTCCGGATGAATTGCCCAGCCAACTTGTTGATAGAGAGATTGAATTTACAATTGATGTAATACCGGGAACTCAACTAATTTCTAAAACTCCCTACCGCATGCTTACTATTGAAATGAAAGAATTGAAAACTCAGTTGCAAGAATTGCTTAATAAGGGGTTTATTAGACCGAGTACATCACCATAGGGAGCGCCAGTTCTTTTTGTGAAGAAGAAAGATGGGACCCTTCGACTATGTATTGATTACAGGGAACTCAATAAGGTAACAGTGAAGAATAAATATCCATTGCCACGTATCAATGACCTATTTGATCAGTTGCAGGGGGCATAGATATTCTAAAAAATTGACTTGAAATTGGGGTATCATCAACTGAAGGTTAAGGGTGAAGACATTGAAAAGACTTCCTTCCGAACCAGGTACGGACATTATGAGTTTTTAGTCATGCCTTTCGGAGTTACTAATGCGCCTGCAGCATTCATGGATTTGATGAATAGAATTTTCAAACCCTTTTTGGATGAATTTATCGTAGTGTTCATTGATGTGGGGAAATGGTTTTTGGAAATACTCTTCTTATCCGGGAGGACGCTCTTGATTCTCAGCTAGTCACTTGCAAAGGCAAATATTCTGGTCGGGGGTGCCGGGATTAGCACTCCGACGGGCAAGTCAGTTCCTCTACTCAAGAAAGCTTGTTTACTCAGTTTAGTGAAGTATATTTTTTTTACATACCTTTCTAAATCCGAAGCTCTTGTATTTATATTCATTCTTCTGACCTCGAACCCAGTGCCCACCTTTTACTTATTATCCTTCTGTTTATTCCAATCATAAATCTCTCCGTCTATTCTGCGATCTTAGTATATTCGGCATCTTAGTTGATTGGTACGGAGCCGAACAATCTCTGACTTATGGGATTTACCCCTTCTTCCTCTTCTATATATTCGGCTTCCACAATTGCCCCTCAAGCATTCTCCCGACATCTGTTGGCTGGAGTGCTTGGTTCCGGGTTCTGAATATTCAACCAAAATTTTGTCAATTGAGCCCACACAATATTCGTCTAAGTACACCCCCTTTTGGTTGTCGTACCGACTTCCCGTCTCTTCGTACATGCCTATTCATTGTGATTTTAAAGATTGGCATCCCTTCGGATTCACATTCCACAGTACTGGTCACTAGGTTGCCTTTTGGATCGTTCTTGCAATTTTGTCTCTTCCAATATCTTCTTCTCCCTCCGTAAGTTTTCCACTTCTTTGCTTTGAAAAGTATTCCCATTTTATTCTTTGGCATATCTGTGTCAATCTTTAGGGCATGGCGAAACATTTCAAAAACCTCCTTTCGTCAAATCGAATTTTTGGTTTTAGACGCCATTTCTCTATTCCCAATGACGTCCGTCTGTCGCTTTTGGCAGACGACACCCTTGACATGGAGAGGGAGGACGAAACCTCAATCGTCTTTCCTCTTTTGTCAATCGTGGAGGGTGGAGTCCGCTTCCCCTTGCACCCGTTTCTTAGGGCTGTGCTTTGCCATTGGGATTTAATCCCTTCTCAACCTAACGTGAATTTCTTTAGAATTATAATGGGGGTTATAGCGTTGAATCGTTGCCTTGGAATTAACCTTGGCATTCCGTCTATCCGGCACTGCTATGCCTTGGCTAAGTCCTCCGGCTGGCAAGGACGTTATTTCCTTAGAGCTAAGGACACCGACCATCAGCTAATCACTATGCTTTCCAGCTCTGGGAAACGAGTTGATGACGTTATGGTCATTGTCCAGGGTAACTGGGAATTCGGCGAAGGGGAAGATCGTGTCGACCCTATTCCTAGACGGAGGGGCGAGCCAGGTCGCCGAGTATCTCCTTGTTTTTGTCATGTATTCATTTTTATTGTAGGACCTATTTCATTGAAATCTTACGGCTTTGTTTTGTGCAGGGAGGGGTTTGAAAAAGATATTACCTTCAACCCACGACGTCACCCTTTCAAATATCAGGGTCGCTCTTAGGTATTTCGGCCGGCGAAGTCTTCAGAAACAGGGGAGGGTGGCTCACATTCTGCTTTGTTACGAACCGACATACACAACCTTCTCGGCGGCCAAAAACATACCGATTCCAAAGGGTGAAGATTCCCTTATTGCTCTTATTCTGTCCGACTTCAAAAACTTGAGGCAGATAGGCTTTGAAGGGTCCGATTCGGAGCGGAACGAGGTATCTGATATCGCCGAATCAGATCAATCCGAGGCCGAGTTTGAGGAGGTATTGGATTCCGCCGCCCCTCTATTTACGTCGGGACCAGGGAATCTTCCTTCTGCCGATGTTTTTCGACACACACAGGATCTTCCTGTCTCAGACTCCGTGGATATGGCCGGATTGAGTCTGACAAAGCTCGCCAAAAAGGCGAATGCGGAGAGGTTAGCCGCACGGCGAAGAGCGGAGGGCCTTTCGTCTGAGATACCGCCCGCCACCGAATCTCGACTTCTCCTTCCTGCTGCCAAATCCAAGTCTTTGGGGGTTCTAGAGGAGACGGAAAAAGATCGGGATGCCGAATCTCCGTTGGTCGGGGAAGTTGGCCGAAAAGTTGAGGAAAAGGTAGGGAAACGCCCTGCTGACCTTAAGGCCAGCTCAGACGAACAAGGTGGTAAGCGTCCTCGATTAGAGGGGTCTAGTGAGGCTGTTCCTTTTGTCATTCGTCCAATGGTAAAGGACATGCCGGTTCCCTCTAACGCTTCGGCGCTTAAAGATCCAGAAGTCGCATTTGGTGTGGCTACTTCCGTGTCATTGTCGTCTGATGTCGAGGCTTTCCGGGTGGAACCAGATATGAATGCGACAGCATTGGCCATGCAATCGACACTCCTAGTACGTATTCTGACTTTTCTTCACCTCATCCAAGTACTGTTGAGGTTAAGTTTTTTGGGTTCTTTTGCAGACCGTCGGCAGGATAGTCGACATGGGGCGTCGGCAACTCGACGCCATCAAAGAGATTGGCCGCCTACGAAAGCAAGTAGAGGGCCAAAGGAAGAGGGCCGAGGATGCAGCTTTGAGAGCAAACAAGGAAGCTTCTCGGGCCGAGGCCGAGGTAGAAAAGGCCCGTATTGCAGATCAATCCCGAGTGGACGCCAAGAAGAGAGTGGACGCGAAAGAAACGGCATTGGGATTGTCCCAGAAGGAGGTTGCCAGCCTGGAGTCTGAGTTGGCTGTCGTGAAGGTGGCTGCTTCCAAAGCATTCAAAGCCGGGAAAGATGCTGGGCTCGCCGAATATGTGGACCAGGTCTCGCGTTTCAAAAACAGGGGGTTTAAGCACGGCTGGCACAAAGCCCTTGCTGCAGCTAGAGTTTCACTGACTATACCAGTGCCGTATGAGTAAGTGGATGTCGAGCCGTTGGAGACTGATTCCGAAGGCTGAGCTGGGCGAATGACTTAGGATTTCACAAATGTATTAGGAACTTACAAATGTATTAGGATTTTACAAATGTATTGTTAAGCTTTGTCAGACATTTTTGTATTGATTTTGTATATAAAAAATGTCGCGATATAAAAAATGTCGCGAGCCGAATATGTTAATGAATGATTCTTGACATTTTTGAGCGGGCTTATGGCTTATTGATTTTCTACATATAACATGTCGAGAGCCGAATATATTAATGAATCTGCCCTTGACATGTTATTGTTTGAAAATCTACTCGGCATAAATTACTCGGCGTCATTGTTTGAAAATCTAGCCGTCTAGGTTGATGAATCGAGCCCTTGCCCCAGCGATAGCGCTTGACATACAGCCTAATAGATTAGTGAATCTGCCCTTGCCTTGGCTGTATGCGGCGAGGACGAATGAGCCGATGGCTCTGAATCGAGGGCTGGGTAAGGCATAAATTACTCGGCGTTATTGTTTGAAAATGTAGCTGTCTAGGTTGATGAATCGAGCCCTTGCCCCAGCGATAGCGCTTGACATACAGCCGAATAGGTTGGGTAAGGGGCATGCGACTTTTGACGTTTTCTCGGGGGAGCTGCATGTACCCCAGAATAAATGGGCGAGTTCATGCCAACAACTTAACTCGTTCCTTATTCAGGCTTGAACCAGACCTGGTAGGGGCCAACATTGGCTGGGTTTAGAGATTAAAATGAGTTGCAGAAGTGAGCCTATTCGCATGGGAAGGAGAGCGTCCGTGGATCGGGAAAAAGAGCGGTCCCCCAGTCGTCGAAGCAGATCACCCCGAAAGCACGGACCACGGGGAGGTTCCCCGCGCCCATGACCCCTTGTTGAGCCAGACGTGGAGCCACGACCGTTGAGTTTTGCGGTTCTGGTGAAGAATAGACCAATGACGGAAGTGGATTCTATAATTAAAGACCCGTATGTGGCGGTCGAGTTCGCCCGACAGATTTTTCCGCCGGAGGTACAACAGTCAGTGGTCGAATGTCGAGATTTCGAAGTATTTCGGGATGGCATTCACGGGGCTGTCAAAGGACTGTATAGCGCTTATGAAATCGGGATACGTCTGCGCGAAGCCCGCCGCGAGAACGAGAAAAACAACGAAAAGAATCACAGTCTTGAGGCTCGTGCGCAAAAAGCTGAGAATGAGCTTCGGGAGCTAAAGAGTGTTCGAGCGGCCAAGTCGGTGGTGGACGGCCAAACAAAAATCATGGGGGAGAGGGCGAACCGAGAGGCCCCGGGTTATGAGAGCGGATATCAGGACGGCGTGAAAGCCGGGATTAGGAAGGCCAAAACGGACCTAGCGGAGGAGGTCTGCCGATGCGAAAACCGTGGTTTCAAGCATGGCTGGATCAAGGCCCTTCAAACTGTGGAAGCTCTTGGGTCCGTGGGCATAAATTCGGCTTCGCCCCTATATCATCGGCATTACCTTCCGTATTCCGAGTTCGAAATTGAGAAAAGCGATGACGAAGATGCCTACTGAGTGCGCCACAATGTGGAATAAATAGGACTATTTTATCGAATGCTCGACATGTATCGAAATGTATAGCGGCCTTTGAATAAATAGAATTTCTTTATTAGCAGATTTTGAAATGTTTTGCGTGTAATTAAACGCCCTATGTCAATTTATTGTTAGATTTTGTACTGCGTAATGTAAACGTTCGGAAATACATCAATCGGCTCCAATGTAGGAACCATGTATTTGGTCAGTTAAATCGTGATATCCAGGAAGGGCGCTCCGAATCCGGAGACTTATTCGGCCCTTAGATGTCATGCACCCAAAGGGGCTCCGAATACGGAGACTTATTGGGCCAATCGTGATATCCACAAAGGGCACTCCGAATCCGGAGACTTATTGGGCCAATCGTGATATCCACGAAGGGCGCTCCGAATCTGGAGACTTATTGGGCCAATCGTGATATCCACGAAGGGCGTTCTGAATCCGGAGACTTATTCGGCCAATCGTGATATCCACGAAGGGCACTCCGAATCCGGAGACTTATTCGGCCAATCGTGATATCCACGAAGGGCGCTCCGAATCTGGAGACTTATTTGGCCAATCGTGATATCCACGAAGGGCGCTCCGAATCCGGAGGCTTATTTGGCCAATCGTGAAGCGTATAAACTGAAGCATGAAAACGAGTAACTTTTGCATTACGGTAGAGCATGTACAAGTACCAAGCCCACAAATCGGGTCATTGGCAAAATTTTCGTAGATGCGTTGAATTCCAAGGCCGTGGCAGGCTTCTTCCTGACATGTCCGAGAGCCGATATGCCCTTGTTCCTGCAATGGAGTCTATTTGATAGGGGCCGTCCCAATTCGGACCCAGCTTTCCGTCAACCAGTCTCTGGTCGGCTGGAAGTACCTTCTTTAGGACCAACTCTCCTGGAGTGTAGCGACGCAACTGAACTTGTTGATTGTATGACTTAGCAAGCTGCTGCTGATACCGTGCCATGGAGGCCAGGGCGCGGTCTCTTCGTTTTTCGATTAGATCCAGGTCCAGGGTGAGCATCATGTCATTTAGCCCGTATGAAAGGCTTGTGATTTCAAAGTTGGGAAGCCGATTTCCAGGGGTAAGATTGCTTGGGTTCTGATGCACAGGGCGAACGGCGTTTCTCCGGTGGACCTCCTCGGCGTTGTCCGGTGCACCCACAATACACTTGGCAATTCTTCGACTCATTTGCCTTTAGCTTTTTCCAGTCTCTTTTTGATGCCGTCCAAGATGGTTTTGTTTGAGGCTTCGGCTTGACTGTTACTCTGGGGGTAGGCGGGCGTAGAGAAGTAAGGCGCGATACCGTATTTGCTGCATAGTTCTCGATATATGCCACAATCGAACTGGGTGCCGTTGTCCGAGATGAGACCTCTTGGAATGCCGAATCTCGTAATGATGTTCCTCCATGCAAATCGCTTTATGTCGGCATCTCGTATGTGCGTTAGAGCCTCCGCTTCGACCCATTTTGTAAAGTAATCTGTTGCTACGATTAGGAATCGCTTGTTTCACAGGGCCTGCAGCGGTCCTACAATATCAAGCCCCCATTGAGCAAACGGCCAGGGACTGGTGATAGAGTTCAACTCTTCGGCGGGCAAATGGGTTAGTGGGGAGAACTTTTGGCACTATTCGCATCTTTTAACATAATTTTCTGCGTCGGCTCTCATTGTCGGCCAATAATACCCCTGTGTTATAGCTCGATGGGCGAAGCGTCCATGAGTGGGCTCCTAAGCCCTCATGTATCTCAGTTAGAAGTTCCTCCACTTTATCCGGGTGTACGCATTCCAAATAGGGACCGGAGAGGGACTTTTTGTAAAGCCCTTGCTGTGGATCCAGATAGTATCGCAGGGCCTTATTGCGTAGCTTGTGTGCTTCTTTTTTGTCCTCTGGGAGTTGTTCAAAAGAGAGGAATCCGGCTATGGGGTCCATCCAACTTGGTGTGGATTCTATAATATTAATGTGGATTTCCTCCGAAGGGTCGATACTCGGCTCCGGAATGAAACCTACTTCAATGGTCCGTTTGAGTTCAGAATTGATGGCGGAGGCTAGGCATGCCAGGGCATCTGCATGTGTGTTATGATCACGTGTTATTTGGTTCAGTTCGTGATGGTCAAACTTCATTAGCAAAGAGTTGGCCGTTTTCATATAGACAGCCATACAGTCGTTTTTTGCAACGTATTCCCCCTTTAGCTGGTTGATGACCAATTTGGAGTCACAGAACACTAGCAAATGCCGAGCGCCAAGAATATGTGCATTTCGTAGACCGACTAAGAGGGCTTCATACTCGGCCTCATTATTTGATGCTTCGAAGCCAAGCTTCACGGCCTGCTCTATTATTGCGCCGTCGGGAAACATGATTACTACGCTGGCGCCGCAGCCCCGTTGATTAGACGATCCATCACAGTATAGCTGCCAAATATCCCCGACATAAATTCTCCAGTTCGACTTTGATCGAGCTTCAACCTTTGGAAGAACGTTGGCAGGTTTAAGGTTGGAAAGCCCGCCTGTGAATTCGGCCACAAAGTCGGCAAGCACCTGTCCCTTGATTGCGGTTTTGGGTAAAAACTGAATGTCATATTGGCCGAGTTCAAGAGCCCATTTTGAAACATGTCCTGATGCTTCCGCACTTCATAGTACTGATCGGAGGGGGTAATCTGTTATCACGCCAATGCTATGCCCCTGGAAGTAATGCATCAGTTTTCTTGCTGCCATGACCAAGGCTAGGATGAGTTTTTCCAGCAGAAGATAACGTGTCTCGGCATCGACCATTGCCTTGCTCACATAATACACTGGCCGCTGCTGCCCTTCTTTTTCTTTTAATATCTGGCTGATGGCCCTATCGAGACCGCTAGATCTGAGAATGAGGGTCGCGGCGTGGTGTTGTCAAGAGACCTTGACGGAGGTAAGTCTTGAGCCGGTGAAAGCCGCATTCGGCGGACCATTCAAAAGCTTTGCCTTGGCGTATGCGTCTGGAAGAATTGTCTGCATCGGTCTGTTGACCGACTGATGAATCTATTGAGTGCAGCGGCCATCCCCATCAACTTTTGGACTTCTTTTACTGATCGGGGGAAACCGAGTTCCAAGATTGCTGTGACTTGCCTCAGGTTGGCTTCGATTCCGCGGTGGTTGACAATATAACCCAGGAATTTACCGGAGCCGATTCCAAATGCGCACTTCGAGGCATTCAGTTTCATTCTATATTTGCGCAAGATGCCGAATGTCTTCTCTAGATCGGCTATGTGATCCTGTTCTTCTTTGGACTTGACCACCATATCGTCAATGTCGACTTCCATGGTGTGGCCGAGTTGTTCTTTGAACATGGCGGTGACCAGTCTTTGGTAAGTTGCCCTTGCATTCTTCAGCCCAAAAGGCATAACTTTGTAACAGTAGGTTCCTCTTGGGGTGAGGAATGCAGTTTTGTCCTGGTCATCTGGATGCATGGCGATTTGATGGTAGCCTCTGTAAGCATCGAGGAAACTCATGCGTTGATGGCGCGCCGTGGCATCGACGAGTTGGTCGATTCTAGGTAGGGGAAAGCAGTCCTTGGGGCAAGCTTTGTTCAGATCCGTGAAGTTGACGCACACTCGCCAAGTTTCATTTTTCTTCTTCACCACCACTGTGTTGGAGAGCCACGTGGGGTAGGTGACTTCTCTAATTGCCCCGGCGTCAAGCAATCTGTCGACTTCTTCTACGACGGCAGCAGTGTGCTCTGCGGCAGACCGACGGCCTTTCTGAATGACGGACTTTCATGTGGGGTCGACGTTCAGGTGGTGCTGTGAAACTGATGGGTCTATACCCGGCATCTCATACGGGGTCCACGCAAAAACATCGAGGTTGGCAAGTAAAAAAGAGATCAACTGCTGTCTATCGACTTGGTGTAACGAGGTGCCGATCATGAAGAACTTTTCCGGGCTTCCGTCGATGTCAACTCGGTCTAAACTTTCTGTGGCCTTTTCGTTTGGCAATTACCGACGTCATCGAGATTTCCGATTGGGTGCCTCGATGGAGTTTACCCGCAATTCCTTTGGCGTTTTGGCGGCAAGAGGTAACATGCTTGTCTTGGAATTTTTAGGATCCGTAGATCCGCTCAATGCCGTGTTACGGAAACGTAACAATTGATGGTAGGTGCTTGGGTCGGCCTGCAGGGTATGCAACCACGTGCGCCCCCTCCTGAGATTGTACGGCGACGGCAGTCGGACGACCAGGAATTCTACATCCACCGTTCTGGAACCCGCTCGGACGGGTAGGTTGATTTTTCCCAGTGGGTATTCGGGATTGGCATTGAAGCCAAATAGTGGATAAGGGGCCGGGGTCAGATCTGATTCGGTGAAACCGAGTTTGATGAAGGTTTTATAATACATGACCTCCGAAGTGCTGCCCTGGTCTATAAGAACGCGTTCGACGGTGAACCGGTTAACGCGTAGCGCAACAACCAGTGGATCAATGTAAGGGAGCGTTACGCCGATCAAATCAGAATCGTCGAAGGTGATGCTTGGTGATTCTCGGGGTCGCTTTGCTGGCGTGAGTTGCTGTTGAGGGCCTGGGAGAGACTGGATTGCATGTTTGGCCGGGGCTTCCGGCAGGCTGTATATCATATGGATGTTATCGTGCGGAACACTTCGGTGGAGACGTTCGTCTTGTGTCAGCTCCTCAAAGTAATCGGTTGAAGCACAACGAGCGTCGGTGTTTTGCTATCGGGCCTGAGACCGTTGGGCTCCTGCCCCTAGGGGTCGCTTAGAGACCTGGTGCACTGTTTGTTTGGGCTTTGCTATTTCCGAGGCCAGATCGCGGCGAAGGCGCTCGTTCTCAGCGATGGTGCTGTCTAAACTCTGTTTGGTCTTTCTAGCTCGTTCCAAGATGGCAAGCATCGAAGTGGTTTGTGAATCGACATTCAAGGCACGTCTCGCAGCAATGATTTCCTTCTCGAGCATGTTTGCCGGAGTGAGGTCGACTCTCTGTGTGATCGCATCGGTGGCTATCGGAGAATCTTGAGTCACGCCTTCCATGGATATATTTGAGTATTTCCACAGACAACGCTAATTGTGGGGAAGTGGTTTTTGGAAATACTCTTCTTATCCGGGAGGACGCTCTTGATTCTCAGCTAGTCACTTGCAAAGGCAAATATTCCGGTCGGGGGTGCCGGGATTAGCACTCCGATGGGCAAGTCAGTTCCTCTACTCAAGAAAACTTGTTTACTCAGTTTAGTGAAGTATATTTTTTTTACATACCTTTCTAAATCCGAAGCTCTTGTATTTATATTCATTCTTCTGACCTCGAACCCAGTGCCCACCTTTTACTTATTATCCTTCTGTTTATTCCAATCATAAATCTCTCCGTCTATTCGGCAATCTTAGTATATTCGGCATCTTAGTTGATTGGTACGGAGCCGAACAATCCCTGACTTATGGGATATACCCCTTCTTCCTCTTCTATATATTCGACTCCCACAATTGATGATATTCTCATATATTCGAAAAATAGAGATGATCATGAACAACACCTGAGCATGACTCTTCAAACGCTTAGAGAAAAACGATTGTATGGGAAATTCAAAAAGTGTGAATTTTGGCTTGATGAAATTGCATTTTTGGGGCATATCATTAATAAAGATGGTATATCTATTGATTCTCACAAAATTGAAGCAATCACTAATTGGCCTACTCTGACTAATGTATCAGAAGTTTGTAGTTTTATAGGATTGGCAGGGTATTACCGAAGATTTGTTAGGGACTTTTCAAAAATTGTTGTGCCATTGACTTAGTTAACTCAGAAAGGGGACCCATTTGAGTAGACAGATCAGAGAAAAGCATCCTTTCAAGAGTTAAAGAGAAGATTGACTACAGCTCCAATTCTTTCCATTCCCTCAGGTACTGAAGGCTTTGTAATTTTTAGTGATGAATCTTATAAGGGCTTGGGTTGTGTCTTAATGCAGAATGGCAAGGTGATTGCATATGCCTCTTAACAATTGAGACCACACGAAAAGAACTACCCTGCACATGACTTAGAACTTGCTGCAGTGGTGTTTGCATTAAAGATATGGGGTCACTATTTGTGTGGGGTCAAATGTGAAGTGTATACAAATCATAAGAGCTTGAAATACTTTTTCACACAGAAAGAGTTGAATATGCGTCAAAGACGATGGCTTGAATTAATCAAAGATTATGATTTACAGATACACTATCACCCGGGCAAAGCCAATACTGTGGCAGATGCACTTAGCAAAAAGAGTGTGGGGAATCTTGCCTGTTTGCTCACAGATAAAAAAGAGCTGCTACTGGAGTTCGAAAAACTCAAAATTGAAGTGGTGCATTTTGAACAAAATAGCTTCATAGCCGCAATGTCTACCCAACCTGCTATTATCGAATAAATTAAGCAGAAATAAATAAATGACGAGTTCTTGAAAAAGATTTATGATGAACTTGACACCAAGCCTAAATTGGGATTTATAATTGAAAACTTCGTGTTGAAATATCAAGGGAGATTGTGTGTCCCAAATGATGTAGATTTGAAAAGGAAGATTCTGGAGGAAGCTCACAAGTCGATGTTTGCTATGAATCCAGGAAACACCAAAATGTATTGTGGTAGCCGAATAATCAGTAGAGGAAGAGGAGTAACATCTCGGCCTCTAGGTGCCAAACGGGTAAAAATCTCGAAGGGGAGATCGGCCGAATACGATGACTAGGCCGAACAGGATAACGCCTACTTGAAAGTGCAAGGAAAGGTAATGATTGGAGAAGTAGACCGGATCAGGATGAAAAATGACTATAAATACAAGAGCTTAGGACTAATAAAGGTATGTAAGAAACACTTCTAAAAACTTAGTGAGCAAGCTTTACGGAGGCCGGCTTGTCGTCAGTGCTAATTAGGCATCCCCGACGGAGTTTGTATTTTTGCGGTGACTAGCGAGAGGATCATTGGCGTCTTCAAGATTTGAAGAGTATTTCCAAACCACATTCACCACAATGGCGCCGTGCGTGGGAATACTTAAATACATCCATGGAAGGCGTGACCGAAGATCCTCCGATAGCCACCGACCAGCGATCGCGAGAGGCGACCTCACCCCGAACATGCTCGGAAAAGAAACCATTGCGGACGACGCACCTTCGACTCGCCAACGACTTCGGCACAAGAAACAATGCGGTTTGTCATCGAGCAGCAAAGCGAAACGAACAAAGGCTCGAGAACATGATCGGCGAGCGAACGACTCCGTCAAGACTTGGCCTGGAGGTAGCAAAATCTAAGGAAGCCCGCAGCGCGAACCGGAGCCATTTCAGGGCGGGCGAGCGAGGCCACGAGCCCGACCAAAGGTTACCAACGGCGACTCCAACTCATTATCCACGAGCTCGGCGAGAACGATCCGAAACCTCCGGCTCCTCCGGCAAAGATCTGCGACCAAGGAACAAGCGAAGAAGAAGCGGCTCGAGCGAGGAGGACCGTCCGACCCTTTCGTTCGGAGAATCACAAGGCGTCCTTGCCCCGAAATTCAAAGCCGTCATTCACTCTTTCTGACGGAAAATCGGACCCACCGATCATATCCGTCACTACAAGCGAGCCATGACGTTACATGCGGACAACGAGGCCCTCATGTGCGAATATTCCCGATAGCCTAGGACCGCTAGCCGTCGGTGGTATTACAAGTTGGAGCGGCGTCGATCAAGAACTTCCTAGCGCAAAAGTCTTTCGGGGCGGGTTCATCACCAACGAGGTACAACCAAAACAGGCCGACTCCTCACGGGCAATGCAGATCGATCGGGAGACGCCAGAGGCGTATTGACTCGATATTGGGAGTGCTTCAACTGGTTGGCAGCGCTTAGCGACTCCATGGCCATCACCGCCTTCAAAATGGGCTTACACCCTGACAGTGCTCTGCGCAGCTCCTTGACCAGGAGGCCCCCCAAAACAGTCTGGACCTTGATGGAGAAAGTCGAAGAATATTGTAAAGTCGAAGATGATGCCCTGAGAACAAAAGGCGGACAAAGCTCGAAAAGCGGAACTCCCGAAATTGCTCGACCAATAAACTCCGTGCCACCAAGCCCGAACCACGACAGCGAACCAAGCGAGACAAGCGGCGCGATTCGCCGAACAAGCGATCAATGCCCTACCGAGCAAGCGAGCGATTCTGGTCGACAATGACGCTCAAGGCGAAACGACAAGAAATATCACAGAGCTATGAGCCGTCGGCAATAATGACCAAGGTCGGCACCTCCCATTTTTCAAGTGGCCGTCAAAGATGATAGGGCCTCCCGACACGAAGGCGGAGACGGGCGATCACGAATACCACAAAGATCACGGCCCGAAACCAAGAATTGCTATGCACTGAAGGGTCTTCTAGAAGAATTGGTGCAGGATGGTCGGCTCTGACAATATGTTAGCAAGGGAACGCCGACTAAAGCGTTAGCCGTCGGGCGAGATTCACCTCGCTTGGCGTGATCCATACGATCTACGATGCGCCGACCACCCGATCGTCCATACGATCGATCGCACCGTCTCCCCACAAACATAACAAGCAAACCGGCAGCCCCAATGAAGCCCCGCGATTAAGTTCGGCGACTCGACTTCCTCGGAATGAAGGCGACCACGTCGACCCTTTGGTGCGTCACGTTCTGCGTCGTCAATTCGGCGTTGAACGCATCCTCATAGACCGAGGGCGCCGAAATCTGTACTACAAAGCTTTTGTAGAACTTCGCCTTAACGAGTCGGATCTGTCACCATCGTCCCGGCCATTCGGGTTTCAACGCGAATCCAGTACCCATTGGGGAAGGTCGTCTTTGGGTTGGGCGGGCTCAAAAACGGTCGACACAGAATTCTTGGTTGTGAAGCTTCCATCGCAGTATAATGCCATCATAGGCCGCCCCTGGTTGCACATCATGAAGGCCGTCCCAAGCACCTACCATCAGCTTATGCGGTTCCCAACAGACCGCGGCATTGAAGAGATCCGTGGCTCGCAGCAATCCACACGAATGTAGATTTTACACAAGTTCATCTACAGGCCCAACTTGTGGGACCTGATGCTTGTACTGGAACTTCATTTTAATGAAAACGGATTTTTGTTTGCCTGACCTTCGACCCAATTGGTGCCAAAACAAGTCTCCGGATTCGGAGCGCCCTTTCGATGCCGCGTCATACGGTAGAATAAGCCTCCGAATCGGGCGCCCGCCGTGGATGTCACGATTGGCCAAAACAAGTCTCGGATTCGGGCGCCCTTCGATGCATCGTCATGCGGGGCGAATAAGCCTCCGGATTGGGCGCCCTTCGATGCCGTCATCCGGGGCGAATAAGCCTCCGGATTGGGCGCCCGCCGTGGATATCACGATTGGCCAAAACAAGTCTCCGGATTCGGGCGCCCTTTCGATACCGTCATCGGGGCGAATAAGCCTCCGATCGGGCGCCCCGTGGATATCACGATTGGCCAAAACAAGTCTCCGGATTGGGCGCCCTTCGATGCCGTCATACGGGGCGAATAAGCCTCCGGATTCGGGCGCCCTTTCGATGCACGTCATACGGGGCGAATAAGCCTCCGGTCGGGCGCCCGCCGTGGATATCACGATTGGCCAAAACAAGTCTCCGGTTCGGGCGCCACTTCGATACCGTCATACGGGGCGAATAAGCCTCCGGTCGGGCGCCCGTGGATATCACGATTGGCCAAAACAAGTCTCCGGATTCGGGCGCCTTCGATGCGTCATCGGGGCGAATAAGCCTCCGGATTGGGCGCCCTTCGATGCACGCCATACGGGGCGAATAAGCCTCCGACCGGGCGCCCGCCGTGGATATCACGATTGGCCAAAACAAGTCTCCGGATTGGGCGCCCTTTCGATGCACGTCATCGGGGCGAATAAGTCTCCGGATTCGGGCGCCCTTCGATCGTCATACGGGGCGAATAAGCCTCGGATTGGGCGCCCTTCGATACACGCCATACGGGGCGAATAAGCCTCCGGTGGGCGCCCGCCGTGGATATCACGATTGGCCAAAACAAGTCTCCGGATTGGGCGCCTTTCGATACCGTCATACGGGGCGAATAAGCCTCCGGATTGGGCGCCCTTCGATGCCGTCGCCATTCGGGGCGAATAAGCCTCCGATTGGGCGCCGCCGTGGATGTCACGATTGGCCAAAACAAGTCTCCGGATTCGGGCGCCCTTCGATACCGTCACGGGGCGAATAAGCCTCCGGATTGGGCGCCCTTCGATGCCGCGTCATCGGGGCGAATAAGCCTCCGGATTGGGCGCCCGCCGTGGATATGGCGATTGGCCAAAACAAGTCTCCGGATTGGGCGCCCTTCGATACCGTCATCGGGGCGAATAAGCCTCCGGTGGGCGCCCGCCGTGGATATCACGATTGGCCAAAAACAAGTCTCGGATTCGGGCGCCCTTCGATGCACCGTCATACGGGGCGAATAAGCCTCCGGTTGGGCGCCCTTCGATACGTCATGCGGGGCGAATAAGCCTCCGGATTGGGCGCCCGCCGTGGATATCACGATTGGCCAAAACAAGTCTCCGGATTCGGGCGCCCTTCGATACCGTCATCGGGGCGAATAAGCCTCCGATCGGGCGCCCGTGGATATCACGATTGGCCAAAACAAGTCTCCGGATTGCGCCCTTCGATGCGTCATCGGGGCGAATAAGCCTCGGATTGGGCGCCCTTCGATGCACGCCATCGGGGCGAATAAGCCTCCGGTGGGCGCCCGCCGTGGATATCACGATTGGCCAAAACAAGTCTCCGGATTCGGGCGCCCTTCGATGCACGTCATACGGGGCGAATAAGTCTCCGGATTCGGGCGCCCTTCGATACCGCGTCATCACGGGGCGAATAAGCCTCCGGATTCGAGCGCCCTTCGATACGCCATCTGGGGCGAATAAGCCTCCGAATTGGGCGCCCGCCGTGGATATCACGATTGGCCAAAACAAGTCTCCGGATTGGGCGCCCTTCGATACCGTCATCGGGGCGAATAAGCCTCCGGATTCGGGCGCCCTTCGATGCGCCATCGGGGCGAATAAGCCTCGGTGGGCGCCCGCCGTGGATATCACGATTGGCCAAAACAAGTCTCCGGATTCGGGCGCACTTTCGATGCTTTCGTCATCGGGGCGAATAAGCCTCCGGATTCGGGCGCCCTTCGATACGCCATCGGGGCGAATAAGCCTCCGGTGGGCGCCCGTGGATATCACGATTGGCCAAAAACAAGCCTCGGATTCGGGCGCCCTTCGATGCACGTCATCGGGGCGAATAAGCCTCCCGGTCGGGCGCCCGCCGTGGATATCACGATTGGCCAAAACAAGTCTCGAGATTCGGGCGCCCTTCGATGCCGCGTCATACGGGGCGAATAAGCCTCCGGATTCGGGCGCCCTTCGATGCACGCCATACGGGGCGAATAAGCCTCCGGTGGGCGCCCGCCGTGGATATCACGATTGGCCAAAACAAGTCTCCGGATTCGGGCGCCCTTTCGATACCGTCATCGGGGCGAATAAGCCTCCGGTCGGGCGCCCGCCGTGGATATCACGATTGGCCAAAACAAGTCTCCGGATTGGGCGCCCTTTCGATACCGTCATACGGGGCGAATAAGCCTCCGGATTCGGGCGCCCTTCGATGCACGCCATACGGGCGAATAAGCCTCGGTGGGCGCCGCCGTGGATATCACGATTGGCCAAAACAAGTCTCGGATTCGGGCGCCCTTTTCGATACCGCGTCATCCAGGGGCGAATAAGCCTCCGGATTGGGCGACCTTCGATACCGCCATACGGGGCGAATAAGCCTCCGGTGGGCGCCCGCCGTGAATATCACGATTCAAAACAAGTCTCGGTTCGGGCGCCCTTTTCGATGCACGTCATCCGGGGCGAATAAGCCTCCGGATTGGCGCCTTCGATGCGCCGCCAGAGGGCCGAATAAGCCTCCGAATTCGGAGCGCCCTTCGTGGATATCACGATTGGCCAAAACAAGTCTCCGGATTCGGAGCGCACTTTCGATGCTCGTCATCTGGGGCCGAATAAGCCTCCGGATTCGGAGCGCCCTTTCGATGCACGCCATCTGGGGCCGAATAAGCCTCCGAATTCGGAGCGCCCTTCGTGGATATCACGATTGGCCAAAACAAGCCTCCGGATTCGGAGCGCCCTTTCGATGCACGTCATCTGGGGCCGAATAAGCCTCCAATTGGGCGCCCGCCGTGGATATCACGATTGGCGTCTCGGATTCGGGCGCCCTTCGATCGTCATCAGGGGCGAAGAAGCCTCCGAATCGGGCGCGCCGTGGATATCACGATTGGCCAAAAACAAGTCTCCGGATTCGAGCGCACTTCGATGCTTTCGTCATACGGGGCGAATAAGCCTCCGGTCGGATGCATACAGATATCACGATTGGCAAGCGAGTCGTCACGAGCTCGTTTTAATCAATAGCCAGAATAACTAGCGTGCAGGAGAAATATTTAAACCACAACAGTTCCAATGGCAAGCTAACAGCAAACCATTAAAGCATATGAAGTAAAACACATGAAATAACACTCTCTATTTAATGACACTCTTTATTCGATTAAAAAGTTGTTACATCGACGCAACTGCGTTCGAACATTACAACATCTATTTCTAACTTCTAAGACAAACGAGTCCATCGATCTAAGGGCACATCCGCGCCCGAATCGCAATCCCCCCGGGCCTCTGACGCCATCGACAATGTCAAGGCCAAGATCCAAGACAAGGAAGGTTTTGGGGAACGATCGCTGTATCTCCTTTCGGGACGATCTGCTTCAGCAACTTGGAGACTGACGAGTTTCCAGTTCCTCCTTTCACGGGTCCACCGCCTACACCGGAGAATCCTCCGCCGCAAACCAATGGAACGCCAAGTGCGGCCGGAAGTGAGCCTGCAACTATCATCACGTTCGACGACGAGAATTCTCGATCTGCATTACCCCATACGATAGCCGCTGGGGAACTAAAAGGCTTGATCGCACAAGGGCCTTGTCGTTTTTATTCTCAGTAATGGCCCCGATCTCGAGGCCCAAATCTCGAAATAATTCTTATCAGCGTTAAACCCCACGAGACAGGCGTCGATCAACATTCTCCATGACTTTGTTAAACCAACGGTTGACTAAAACGCAAAAAGCTTAGAACCATCTATCCCAATCGGCTAGACATGCGGCATTTCTGCCGTCTTGCAAACAAAAACAAGAATGCCGATACCCCTCCGTTCCCTGGCTCATGGCTTACCCGAATTCTAAACACGCAATGGTTTAATTCTGAATCGAACAGCCATTACATGGAGGCCGATCAAGCCAACCAATCGGCGCATCGAATTAAAACGCCGAGTCCGATTGGTGTATTTTCGTCTAGACAAACATGCAATAAAATTAAACACGCGTACGCCGAATGCGGAAGAGAATTTGACATTTCCCATAAAGCATTTTTATTAAACACCAAGAAATTACATAATTACGAACGTGACCAGCGTCCGAACCATACAACAAATACATATTATACCGCATCACCCTCATCCTCACTCTTTTCAACCTCAAAAGCAGAAACGGAAAGTCCTTCATGCGGTAGGCGACGCCGCATCAATTCCGCCAGCGAAGAGATTCGCAACAGGTTGCCCCGATCCAACCATGCCTAAACCCACGATTCTCACATCGGCAAACCTCTTCGAAGCTTTTCCTTGGTCTTTTGAATTCCAACCAGCCGCCCTTCGTGAAAACCTTTTTCATAGGACCTCCCCTTTGCGGACTCCAAGGCGAACATACTCGCCATATCCCGATCGGCAATGGCAGCGCTTATAAGCCAACTCGTAACCCTCTCTTCAACGATTGGGTTTTACGCCTGCTGGTCAGGCTCGAGTTGCCTTGATCGTCCCTAACTCACGTTCCGCCTCACCTCCGCCGAGCCTCCAAACTCCGGATCTGGCGCTTCCTTCTCCGCCATTTCTCGGGCGGCGCAACCGCATGCCGACCGAAGCCGTATAGAGCCCTTTCACCGTCCCATGTATACTGTCGTGAAACACTTCGTAGTCTGACGACCGAGCATCGATCACGAACTTCAGGAAATATTTGTCGAGCGAACTCGACCGCCACATCTGGGTGTCGCACGGTCGAATCCGCCTCCCTCATGGGCTTATTCTTCACAAACACTGCAAAACTCAGCAGACGCAGAGTCGCGTCTGATCTCCTTTCGACACGGGCGTGTGGCAACCTCCCTTGAGACTGCCTGTCTCGTCTGGGCGACCTGCTCCGACGTCGAGGAGATCGACGCCCCTCTTTACTCATAGAGCTCTTGCCCCCCGCACACAAGGGCGCGACTCGATGTTCATTCCGACTCATATCGCCACCCAGCTCAGCCAATGTCTTCGCCTCCCCTTTGCTGTTAAAAAAACGTTTGTTCGACATTCGCACAATCGACTTCCCTTCCGGAGTTCGAACACAACACCTACCAGTTTCTTTAAAGCTGTCCCTTCGAACGCAGTACCTACCACTCTTTAAACACCCGCAAAAGCAACGCGATCGAGGCAGGATTCATTAATTACAAACCCAGCCGCCCAACGCCGAATGGGATGACGGCAGGGCAGTTGGTTCAACCTGCTCACAGGTTGCCCCGAGCTAGGGCAGGTTCATCAATCTATTCGGCTCTAATGCCCAGTCGGCCCAAGATCGGTAGGCAGTGAAATTGCAAATGCCGATTCTGATAGAATACGCATTGAATCCTACCGAAATTGCTCGGCCAGGGTATCCAAAGGCTTGCGAATTGAATCAAAAGCGCCCTATCTATCATGAGCCCATGGGGCAAGGCGATTCATCAATCTATTCTCTAATGCCCGTCGGCCCAAGATCGGTGGCGGTGAAATTGCAAATGCCGATTCGATAGAATCGATTGAATCCTACCAAAATTGCTCGGCCAGGGTATCCAGCCGGCTTGCGAATTGAATCAAAAGCGCCCCTATCATGAGCCCACTGGGGCAAGGGCAGATTCATCAATCTATTCGGCTCTAATGCCCAGTCGGCCCAAGATCGGTAGGCAGTGAAATTGCAAATGCCGATTCTGATAGAATACGCATTGAATCCTACCAAAATTGCTCGGCCAGGGTATCCAGCCGGCTTGCGAATTGAATCAAAAGCGCCCCTATCATGAGCCCACTGGGGCAAGGGCAGATTCATCAATCTATTCGGCTCTAGTGCCCAGTCGGCCCAAGATCGGTAGGCAGTGAAATTGCAAATGCCGATTCTGATAGAATACGCATTGAATCCTACCAAAATTGCTCGGCCAGGGTATCCAGCCGGCTTGCGAATTGAATCAAAAGCGCCCCTATCATGAGCCCACTGGGGCAAGGGCAGATTCATCAATCTATTCGGCTCTAATGCCCAGTCGGCCCAAGATCGGTAGGCAGTGAAATTGCAAATGCTGATCTTGATAGGATATTTATTGAAACGGCAAGAGCCCGGTTCTTGCGGATATATATATTAAACAAACGATATTGCATGTACGGCTTGTTCAGAAGAGTTCTAGATAAAAGTCACTAATGCCACAGTAAAATTTATCCATTCGGACCCAGTGCCCTAGCCGGCACACAAAAGGCCATTCTTTTCACGAACCCCCTGGGGTACGGGCAGGCTCACCGATTAGGGTTTTCCCACAATACATGCAAATCCATTTCACCAAATACATTGACAAAACATAGGACTCTTTCATTAAAATTAAGCATAGAACCGTCTCATACAAAGTATGCGGTGGCAGCAAAAATTAATACGTATTGAAATTACAAGGAAATTTTCATTAATAAATTGCGCGCAGATGCTAACCAATTTATACATGAAAACTACCAACGCACTATCCAAAAGAAGAAAACAAAGAAAGACAAAGAAAACGACGCCCGCTGGGTAAGCGGCTCGAGATCACTTTCAGCATCGGATCCAAGCGGCTCAACATCCACCTGCTCGTAAGGAATTGGCAAATCCAATGTAACCTCAGCGGCAGCAAGGGCTTTGAGCCACCCATGCTTGAACCCGCGATTCTCAAATTTGGCCACTTCTTCAACATACTCGACAAAGCGGCGCCTCCCCGCCTCAAAGGCCTCGATTCGCTTTCTCGGGCGCCTTAAGCTCGTCTAATTGAGCCTCCGCTCAAAGAAATGCCTTCAGGAAAGCTTGAGCGATTCTCGCTCATATTTGCCTACCTTCAAGATCAACACGAAGTTGTTCGGTGACTCGTGCCCTCTCTTTCTCCGCTGCTCAAGGCTCTCCATTTCAAATTTCATAATTTCGAATTCGCCCTACTTCTCGACCTGCAACTCTGTTTGCAAATGATCGATTCTCGAGAGCATCACGCAGCGACGCCCAAGTCGGCGACCCTCCGATCGTCTGCAAAACAATTGTGTAATTAGACGCCTTAAACAAAACAAGGAAACGGTCGACCTACCATAAGCGCCCGATTGAGCGATTAAAGCGGCAGCCATGACATCGAGCACGCAATCAAGGCTTCTTTGTCACCGGCGAAATCGGCCGCCAGTTAAGAGCGACGCCGATCTCGCCGGCAAGCATCGGATAAAATCGGCGTGCCCCTGATCTTCGGCTGGATAACGTAGGGTGCCGCCGCGACCGGTTCAAGACGAGGCCGTTTACTACCATTGCCGTTCGAAGTCGCTTCTCCTTGAGATCGCGTTTTGGCCTTGTTCAAACCACCGTCACGATCGGCTGTTCTCCACCCTCTTTCCTCAGCGGACACGGCAACCTCAACCGTGCCCTCGAAGCGGCTATGAATGGCTTGATCAAGCTTAGGATTAGATTCGCACATTCAAATTTGGCGGGCGTGCCGCCGCATTTCTTTTGCGCGCCATCTGCGTTAAGCTCTCCTTCGCCATATCCTCAGAAAAGTCGCCGGGCAGATCCCCCAAGTTCGCGAAAATATCCCCAGAGAAATCTGCCGTTCCGAGGTAGATGGTTGAGGGCCTCGGATCTTAGCGTCTGGCCTCGCCGCCTCGCCCCTTTAGCGCATCCTCCGCCGGTCGGCAATCACTTCTACGGTATTCTCGGCGTCTTCCTCGAATCGATGCTTGAGACCGATCTGCCAAGATTTGGAAGGAAAGATAAGGGCCGAGGCGCCGACGCCAATGGAATCGGAATATTATCCGCAGCCGAGAAAGTGGTGTAAGTCGGTTCGTACCGAAGGAGAATATGGGCGGCTCTCCCCTGTTTTTGTACGTTTGGGCGGCCGAAATACGTCAGTGCAGTCTCAATTTCCCTAAGAACTGCGTCATCAACCGAATTCAAAATTTTCTTCAACCTATTACCTGCAGAAGATAAAAAGCGATCTAAGAAAAAGAAGCCGAATAAGAAATAGGCCAACGAACATAAGCCATCGCGTGTCAACCTGGTTCGCCCTTACGCCTAGGAATAGGGTTCAGGCGATCTTCCCCATCGGCGAACTCCCAATTACCTCTGACGTTGACCATCACGTCGTCAACTCGCTTACCAGAGCTGGCAAGCATAGTCACTAAATGATGGTCAGTATCTTTGGCCCTAAGAAAATATCGCCCCAGTCGACCAGAGGATTTGGCTAAGGCGTAACAATGCCGAATGGCCGGAATCCCAAGGTTAATACTAAGGCGTTTGTTCAACTCCACAACCCCCATGATGATTCGGAAGAAATTTACATTGGGTTGAGAAGGGATCAAACCCCAATAGTGGAGAACGGCCCTAAGAAGCGGGTGTAAGGGGAAGCGAACTCCGCCCTCCGCAATGGACAGAAGAGGGAATACAACCGTGTTTTGATCTTCCCTCTCCATGTCGAGAGCGTTGTCCGTGACGAGGGACAAATGAACGTCGTCAGGAACGGAAAAATGCTTCCGGAAACCAGAGATACGATCCTCGGAGAGGAGGTCTTTCAAGTGTTTCGCCATTCTAGCGGAACCAAGTATTCGCAGAGGCTGAAAATAACAAATAGAAAATAGGGTTACAATGGAGGGAGAAGAGGACTTACGAAAAACGGATGAGACAAAGGAAGGCAGGAAGAGGTTGCAGGAAACGCGAGCCACAGAGGGATATGCACTGACGATTCAAGAAGCTCAGGATACCGACGAAGTGTGAATTTGAAAGGACTAAAGTTTCAAATCACAATAAATGCTGAGATATACAAATAGAGCGGGAAAGTGTAATAATGAGCAAAAAAGGCGTGCGCCACCTGACGTATTGGGACATGCGAGGCCGCCCGATGATAAACCTTTTCGAATTTCGAGCCAAACACGCCGATTTAACTGCCGGTTAAATAGGGGGTTCGGGGGGCAATTGTGGTAGCCGAATAATCAGTAGAGGAAGAGGAGTAACATCTCGGCCTCTAGGTGCCAAACGGGTAAAAATCTCGAAGGGGAGATCGGCCGAATACGATGACTAGGCCGAACAGGATAACGCCCCTGCAGCCGAGTGCAAGGAAAGGTAATGATTGGAGAAGTAGACCCGGATCCCGAGGATGAAAAATGACTATAAATACAAGAGCTTCAGACTAATAAAGGTATGTAAGAAACACTTCTAAAAACTTAGTGAGCAAGCTTTCTGGAGGGGAACTGACTTGTCCGTCGGAGTGCTAATTCCGGCATCCCCGACCGGAGTTTGTATTTTTGCAGGTGACTAGCAGAGGATCATTGGCGTCTTCCAGGATTTGAAGAGTATTTCCAAACCACATTCACCACATGTATCAAGACTTGAAGCTAATGTATTAGTGGCCCAATTTGAAAAGAGAGATTGCTGATTTCAACTCTAAATGCTTACAATGCCAGCAAGTGAAAGCGGAACGTCAAAAGCCAGTAGGTTTGCTTCAGTCTCTCCTTATTCCGGAATGGAAATGGGAACATATCACCATGGACTTTGTTGTTGGCTTGCCTTGAACACCTAGCGGTATGGACTTTATTTAGGTTATAGTTGATAGATTGACTAAATCTACCCACTTTCTTGCTGTAAAGACTTCATTTACTGCATATAGACTTGCTACTATTTACATTGATGAGATTATTCGACTGCATGGAGTTCTAGTGTCTATTGTATCAGATGGGGATCCTAAATTTGTCTCTAGATTTTGGCATAGTCTGCAGGATGCAATGGGAATAGAATTGAGCTTTAGTACAGCATTTCATCAACAGATCGATGGGCAAACCGAAAGGACTATTCAGACCTTAGAAAACATGCTTCGTATGTGTGTATTGGATTTTTAGGGCAGTTGGGAAACTTATTTTCCATTGGCAGAATTTGCTTACAATAATAGTTTTCACGAGAGTATCAGTATGGCACCATATGAGGCACTATACGGAAGAAAATGTAGATTGCCAGTTTGTTAGATAGAGGTTGGTGATAGGGCTATTTATGGGATAGTACTTGTGCAAAAGACGACCGAAAAGATTAAAATCATTCAGCAAAGACTCAAAACTGCACGGAGCCAACAAAAAAGTTATGTGGATTAGCGCAGAAGGGACTTAGAATATGAGGCAAGAGATCATGTATTTATCAAGGTGACACCAATGAAAGGGCAGATGAGATTTGGCAAAAAGGGGAAACTGACTCCTCGTTATATTGGACCATTTCAGATCCTTGAGAGGTTGGGTCCTATTGCTTACCGTATTGCCGTACCTCCAGAGATGGAACAAGTGCATAATGTTTTCCATGTATCCATGCTTCGTGGGTATCTTAGAGATCCGTTCCATGTGATTGATCACCACCAGATTGCGTTAGACGAAAATATAGTGAATGAAGAATGGCTCGTGCAAATCATTGATCGACAAGTAAAACAATTGAGAAACAAAACTATCCCTACGGTGAAAGTCGACTAGAAAGAACACTATAGGAAGGAGGCTACTTGGAAAAAGAAGGAAGAGATGCGACAACGGTATCCACATTTGTTTCCATCCGAAGGTAACTTAAGTTTGGAGGACCAAACTTTCTAAGGGGGAGAGACTGTTGTCGCATCCCGACCTTCGAACTAGTATATTATAATAGTTTAATAAGTTTGATTGCATGATTTTGTATTTAATTGTGTGATTACATGTTTAATTTGTGATTATCTGTTGTTACATGGATTATCTGTTCAAATTGACAACTTAGAGTCAGAAACTGAAATTGACTAGCTTAATAGGCTAATTAGAATATTTAGAATTTTATGGCAGCTTTAATTAAAATTCAATTCGAATCAAAATAATTAGAATGATTGATTTGAGTTTATTAGAATGAAGTGGGATTAATTAGTCCTAACTAAGTTTAATTAACTTAAGCTAATTATATACATATATATGAGCTACATAAGCTCAAATAGACTAAAAATACATATTTGAGCTGAGAATTAGAGAGAGAAGGGAGGAGAGCTCAACTTTTAGAAAGAGAACAAGGAGTCTGGTAGAGAACTTGAGGAAGATTTGAAGATTGGAGCCATAAGACACTTGAATTGACACATTATGTATGAAATTCATCCTAAATTCTTGGAATCAAGTCATGTAGAAGTTGTATTCATCAAGGTTTTGAGTTCTTTTGCATGAAATTGCTAAATAGGAGCTTCAATCACCTTGAATTTGGAAGCTAAGAGTTAAATATGTACATGCATGCATAATTTGAGTTATAATTCTTGAAATTCCTACATGCATGGTTCAATTGTACCTCAATTTGGAGAATCCATCATATTTTCATACTTCTCATGTCACTTGATTATGTTTTGAAGAAAAGTACACTTAATTTGAGTTAAACTTGTTTTATAACTTGAAGTTGAAGTTTTTGGTTGAGAATTTATCATGATTTTGAATAAATGGTTTCAAATTGGAAGTATTTTCAGGTTATATAATGATTCTCCAAGTTTTTGTACCAAAAACACAAGTTTTGAGGCTTTGAATATCAACCTTGAAGATCAAACACAGTTCTAGAAATTCAAAAATTCATGCTGTCCACTCGAGCGAGAAAAGCCTCGCTCGAGCTTAAAAATCGAGCTTCTAAAAGTTTTATAAAATTTTACAGGCCGCTCGAGCGACCAAAGTAATGCTCAAGCGAGGACTCTTTTTTTCTCAGCCTTTTGCTTGATTGACCGTCAAGCTGGAATTTCTTGCAACCAATACTTTTGCAGACCGCTCAAGCGACATAAGTTACCCTCGAGGGACCACCATTATTTTTCATCCTCCGCTCGAGCGAAGGAAGTTACGCTTCAGCATGGACTCTATTTTCAGTAAATTTTGATAAACTCTTTTAAGTGCAAATTTGCGTCCTTATGCCACTCCAAATGTTCTTAAGTAGCATTTGGAGTCATATAATCATAGAACAAGCTAGCGACACATAAAGAGAGTTGAAATGAGTTGGTCCGTCAATTTAATTTATGTTATCTGTTTTGTTTAGGTGGATGTTTGAGGCTTAGTGACAACACAAACCACTGTGAATAATAACTTTATAAAGATATGTTCAAGTTATCTTTACTTTCGAAATTGTTATTGCTATTGAAATGGATCTGTGATTGATTGAATGAATCTTTGAAACGATATGATGATTCATAGCACGGCTCATTGAAATGTTATTTTCTTATAATGAATGAAGTTTTGTTTTGAAATAGTTTTGTGGCACCCATTGAATATTGACCCTTGCTTGGGGGAGATTAATACCAAGGCTATCGACTCTTGCCTGGGGGAGATTAATACCAAGGCTATTGACCCTTGCCTGGGGGAGATTAATACCAAGGCTATTGAATTGATTGAAGCACAATGATCTCTAGTGTTAGACCCATCGTGGTCCATTGTTATTGAAATATTATGACTCCAACGGATATGCCACACGCATGAATGAAATGATTAATGGTGCTAAGACTAGTACTTGTAATGATAATGAACTTCATTCATATAACCTCTTTATCCTATTATTACTCATTGGGCATTAGCTCACTATTTATGTTTATATATATACGTAGGTGAACATGTTGAACATCAAGGATAGAGACCGCCTCGGAGTCACCTGTGGTCAGCCTTTTGTGAAGCTCCCGTGATGGAGCCACTTGGACTCGTGACGAGCCAAACAAGCCCAAACCCCCTTTTTGTTATGAACTCTTAGTTGAATTTTGGTATAGGGGTTTTTCTATATGCCTTTTACCAAGTAGAATTTTGGCTGAACCTCTATTTGTTTTACTTTCTGTCTTCTTTTTGGAAGCTTTTGTAATATATATAAGTACCTACCATTGGAATGGTTGACCAGTGTTACTGTAAACTCTTTTTCATTTATGCACAGCTCGATGGACTTCTTCTATATTTACTTTGCTTTTGTTAACCTCGTATTTAATATTTGTTCAATATTTGTAGGTAATCCGTGATTACACGTCGGTCATGACGCTAAACCTGTAGGGGCGAGTTTGAGTCTTGACAACGTCACCAGATCTTAGAGTCACCACCTAATGTTTTGGGAAAATTAGAAAATTTGTGACTCATGCCAAGGTCGCTATTCGTCTTAACCAAGAATGCTTGGCTCAGGGAAGGTTATTAATTGAGCATCCCCGCTCACCCGATCAAAAGATTGACTTCTACTAAACCATGATATGAGTTTTATTTCCTTTATATGTTCATATTCTGATTATTTAATAAATCATAAAATTTACTATGTGAAGCATACAAGTATAGACTATGTCACCCACTTTGGAACAAGTTGATTTCATGTAGTTTTGAAAGAGTTTTGAAGATGTACAACCCAAATAAATTGAGTTTACAAACATGAAAATCAACATTATTCCAAATTAAGCAACACAACTTCCATCCATCGGCATTCATAAAGTCTTATCAAATAAGCAAATAGCCTCATGGTAGGATGCTAAACATAGTAAGAAAGACACACACGTGCATGATGCTAAAGTATAAAAACTTACATATTTACCTATGTCCCGCGAACTGCTACAAAACAAAGTTAGCAAAATATGAATGATCTTATATACAAAATTCTAATGTAATTCACACATGAAATGAAACTAAAGATTCGGCTTCTAAGATATGACATATGAATCATCTCAAGAACACGAGGTAGCACACATAATCACACAGGAATTGATTAAATCCACAAATGCAAACTTAGCCGAATCAAGACGCATAAAACATGGATACAAAGCATAGATATAATATTTAAAATAAAAAAATATGATGCTTATGCACAAATAAGGAAAGCAAGTAAGAGAACGGGATAGAAAGAAGCAGGGCGGAGAATTATTACAGTACTTTCAAATATTACAACCCTAAATAAAAGCAGGAGAGGAGAAAACAAATAATACGACAATATATATATATATATATATAAATCCTCACAACTCTCAAATTAAAAAGAAAATAGAAAGATGCCTCAGAGATCGAGCGCCAGAAATGATTCTGTTCGCTGCTTGGAGATTGTTCTATTTTGCTCAAAAAAGAACTCAATTTTGCATGGACACTATTCATCTTGAGAGCACTATTCATTGTCGAAAGTACTATTCACCGTGGCAGTTACTATTCACCCTCTTTAGTCATTATTCATCTTACTGGGTATTTTTCGTCTGTGATTACTATTCATCACCGGAGATACTATTCATCGTCAGAGTAACTATTTATCTCTAGAGGTTACTATTTACCGCTGGAGGTTACTATTCACCGTCGATCACTATTCATCCAGTAGGATCACATCTTTAACAAAGCGGTAAATTACAACAATTTATATATAATCAATAAATTACAATAGTTTATATACAACAGTAAATTACAACAAATATGTGAGTAATGCAGCTTTCCCTTTAAAGCAATAAAAATAGTTATGAAAAGCAGTAAATGAAGTATTTAGACAAGTTATATCACATTTTTAAATTAAATGAAAGTTTGCGAAAATTCACCTTTTGAGGAAATGATGAATTTTCTAATTCAAAAATTTTCTTTTGATTACCCTTAAGGTTATGGAATGTGCTCTCAATTCTCAGTCTAAAATTTGGAATTTCAACTTTAATGATAGGTTTGGGCATACTAGAAAGAAATGATTTGTTCGAAAAAATAAAATATCTAATATTTTCTTTTTCTCTTTCTTAAAAACTTTTTTTTTTCTTTTCTTTTCTTTCTAATTCCTTTTTCCTCTCAATCTCTCTCACACCAATTCTCTTTTTCTCTCTCTGATTCTCTTTCTTAATTCTCTTTGACTTTTTTGATCTTTTTTCCTTCTCAATTCTCTCTTTATGATTCTTTTCCTCAATTCTTCTTCCAATTCTTTCCCTTCTTTCCCTCTCTCCTTTTATAGAAAATAAAATCAAGAAAATGACAAAATAACAAACGGTGAAAGGAGCTGATTTCAAAACGTGCACAGTGATTTTACTGTACATTGCACAGTAAAATTACTATGCACTTTACACTATAATAATATATAAAATGTATTATTAGCATAAATATATGTACAAATACCCACATATATATATATATATATATATAAACACACACAAACATGTAAAATTATAAAATAACAAAATCCATGGACTAATAAAATATATTTTAGCAAACCAAATATGTAACATAATTTGACTAAAGTGGGTCTAAAGCAAAAGAAGACAAAAAAGCAAACAGTGGGAGTGTGGTAAATTTTTCAAAGGGGGAATAGTACCTTTATATAAAATATCTAAAATACATTAATTACATTACTATATGTACAGATATTTAAACTATTATAAAAACACACCAAAATATGTAAAATTATAAGATAATAAAAATAAATAGACTAATAAAACATATTTTAATGGGCCAAATATGTAACATAATTTGGCAAAAACGAATCTAAAATAATTTGGCCAAAACAGGTGTAGGTTGGGATTGAAACTTAAATTCCATTTTTCCATTGAGAAGTTTATGAGATAGCATATTCTTATTTCTATCATCAGGTAATCAAAAGAAAGAGCCAAAGTCTTAGGGCAGGTCAAAATGGGGTGTCCACAACTACAAATTATGTTCTTACAACACAGCTAGTATTCCATGTCCACACATTTACTCAATTGCGTTTTTTCTTTTTTAATTCTTGTTTTTTTTGTTTTTTCTTGAAATACTTAGGGTGTGTTTGGTAACGTTTACGTTTTCAGTTTATATTTACAAAAATTTTATAAACTGGTTTTTGTTTATTTTTTGTTTATTTTTAGAAAAACATAAACTACAAACACGTTTGGTAATTGACAAAATGTTTAAAAAAATTTAAAAATATAAAAAAGCGTGAGAAATGATAAGTGGCGGCAAGTGGTGGTGGAAGACGGTGGTGGAAAATGGTGACGGTGGGTAGCTAGTGGTGGCGGGTGGGTGGTAGTGGTGGGTGGATGGGTGAGTGGGTGATGGTGGCGGGTGGTAGGTGGTAGCGAGTGGGTGGTGGTGGTGGTGGTGGTGGTGGTGGGTGGGTGGTGGTGGCGGGTGGTGGTGGGTGGGTGGGTAACAATGGCGGATGGTGGGTAGTGGTGGTGGCGGGTGATGGGTGGTGGTAGTGGTGGGTGTGGTGGGTGGGTGGTGGTGGTGGTGGGTGGGTGAGTGTGGTGGTGGTAGTGGGTGGCAGTGTGGGGTGGGTGGTGGTGGTGATGGGTGGTGGTATGGGTGGGTGGCATGGCGGGTGGTAGTGGTGGTGGCAGGTGGTGGTGGCGATGGTGGATGGGTGGTGGTGGTGAAGTGGCGTGATGGTGATGGTGGTGGTGTGGGTGGCAGATGATGGTGGTAGTGGTGGTGGTATGGTGGTGGTGGGTGGGTGGTGGTGGTGGTGGCAGTGGTGGTGGTGGTGGTTCTCGGATGGTGGGTGGTGGTGGTTGTGGGTGGATGGGTGACGGTGGCGGTGGTGGGTGGTAGAGTGGTGGTGGTGGTGAGTGGTGGTGGTGGGTGGCGAGTGGTGGTGGTGGTGGTGGTGGTGGTGGTGAGTGATGGTGGTGGTAGTGGTGGGTGGCTAGTGGTGGCAGGTGGGTGGTGAGTGGTGGTGGCAAGTAGGTGGAGGGCGATAGATGGTAGTGGAGGGTGGTGAGTGGTGGCGGGTGGATGGCAGGTGGGTGGTGGGTGGTGGTGGCAAGTAGATGGAGGGTGGTGGTGAAGGGCGGTGGATGGTAGTGGAGGGTAGTGGGTGGTGGCGGGTGGATGGCAGGTGGGTGGCGGCGGTGGCGGCGGCAAGGGATGGGTGGTGGTGGCAAGTGGGTGGTGAGTGGTGGTGACAGGTGTTGGTAGGGGGTGGGTGGTGGTGGCGGAAGACGGAGGTGGAAAATGGTGGCGGGTGGTGGCTAGTGTTGGGTGGTTAAAAAAAAAACTCAAAACTCAAAACGGAAACACATTTTTTATGTTTTCATTTTTTGGCCAAATTTATAAACTGAGACCACTGATTTATAAATCAAAAATTTTACCAAACAAGTTTTTATTTGAGTTTTTAAAATTTTTGTAAACATAAACAGAAAAACTGAAAATGTTAAGTGTTACCAAATGGCACCTTAAGAACCAAAATTGCCCTAAAATAATATTTCCTAAATTTTGAAATTTAAAAGAGATTATTCTTGGTAGAAAACTTAATATATGTAAAAAAGAAAAGAAAAGAAAAGAAAATGAATGTTTTAGATGCGTACATGTGATGTAAAAGTGAAAAGTTTGAAAAAGATATTTATTTATTTATTTGAAATAGTTAAGGATTATACACATCATAAGACTCCATACGCCCCATTCAGGACTATTTCTCCTTTACTCAATGATTTATCCATAATAACAAATTCTCAATTTTGACAAAATTAAGAAAACTTCGTTCTCAACTTTCTTCTCAAACATATTTCAACCGATGACTCTCAAATGTCACCCAACCAATGATCTTATCACAATGGTGATGCCACAATCCATTTACAATTGTTCATGCAACAACCACACATAACAATCACTATAATAAGGTTAAATAAAACAAACGAATAGACTAAACATCACAAGTTTGGGAAGTCACATCCTATTTACAACCACCACTATAATCCACCAATTGCTCATTATTTATTTTATGTTTGCATCACAAATTTTCACAATTAACCTCATTTTAGGGATCACACACAAACAACTAAAACAAGTATCAAATATTTAGTATGGCTTGTCACTCTTGTCAGTGATATATACACGAACAAGTAATCCTCATCCTTACGTCTTCCATCGAAAGTCTAAGATGAGTTCCGAGGTGACTCATCGTCAACCTCTCCCCAAGCCACAACTATAATAGATAAAACACATACAAGAAGAATCATCTGCATCTACATCGCTTACCTATTGTTGCTTAACTTTTTGTGCTCCTGTCGGAAAACGATAAGCCCTACAGTTCAGACTCCTGTGGTTATAAATCTGATTCCACAAGTGCAATGTGAAATAGATAGACACAAAAGAGTCCAAATCCAGTAAATCTTTTGGAAAATCGATTTTGGATCAAAATGCAAAAAATGAACAGTTTTTCCAGATACAGAGTCGCTACCTAAATATTTTTTGGAAAATTTAGGAAACTTGAGACTTGTGCCAAAGGCCACGTGTCTGTCATCACCAAGAGTGTCTTGGCTTGGGAACTTAGGTACGAGAGGGAAAGGTCATGAATTGAGCACCCCCACTCGCCCGATCAAAGATCGGCCTCTGCTAATCATGATGTGATTCTTATTTACATTATATGCTCTTGTTCTGATTATTAGACTAACTTACTATGTGACACACACAAGTATAGACTAATTTGAAAAAATTGAAACATTTGATTTCATATTTGTTTTTGAAAAAAAAAAAAAAAAAGTTTGTGAATGTGCCACTTAAAAAAGTGGGCTCAAATGTACATTAATCAAATCATTCCAATTCAAGCAATTAGCCTTCATCTACAGGCATTCAAACAGTTTATCACTTAAACACTTAGCCTCGTGGAATCATGCTAGATATGACATCACTAACAAGCATGTTATATGCTAAAGAAAATAAAAGATCACCTAGCACTCCAAACCAAAAAAAAGATGAAAGAGTTAGAAAAATGCATGATTTTAACTATGCAATATGGCTAATGCAACACATGCGATATGCAATTACTAGGTTCGGCTACTTACTATGGCATATAAATCAATTTGATAGCATGCGGTAAAGCACGTATTCAAATAATGTGTTTAACTACAATGCGAGTTAGAATGATGCGCTGAGCTCAATGCATGCAAGACAATGGATGCAAGGCATGAGAAATGCTAAACGAAACATGATGCCCTAAACTAACCATCATAAGCAAGTATATAAAAGGGAGAAAAACGTCTAGTTGGAAGACATACATATTATTACAATTATGTCCTCACCCAAGAGGGTCCGAATAAACTAACTAGCTAAGCTAATTAACTAGCTATTACAAAATGAGTTAACTAATTATTACAAACCGAATAAACTAACTATGCTAGCTAGCTATTACAAAACCAATTGATTAATTAACTATTCTATGAACTAACTAATTAATTATGCTAATTAATTAATTACAATTTAGAATTAACTAATTAATTATAACATGAAAGAAGTAACTAAGCTAACTAATCAGCCCCAGGAAATAAGGAATGTGTATGCATGCGTGCAGATTTCCACTCAAAAAAGCCATTACTTTGCACTTGAAAGCCTCTGTTGCATAGTTAGAACATTTTCATTGTTTTTCAACTCAGCCTCTGCTCTGTTCTATTCCAAAAAGTCACTGTCTAGTTTGACAAAAGTGGCCGGCAGGCCAGAAGTAGTGGTCAGCCGGCCACAAATTGTAGCTTGTCGTCCAAAATAAGTAGCATGCAGGCCAGAAAAAGTGGTCGGCCAACCACTGAAGCTTGGTTCCTCCTGCTGCAACAGAGGACAAACAAAGCACAAACAGAGCATCCTTAGGGGGATGTTGGTAAACCTTATCCCTCCTTATCATCAAACAACTCAAATGAGTGGTAAGCTCGATTCCCAAGCCATCAATCGATGCAATTTCATTGCATGATGGCCTATGGATTAAAGAGTACAATTTCAATAAATGCACAATAAAAGACTCTTAAACCTCCTCTCTATCATGGATTGATCAAGGGAACTGGTTGACCTTGGAAACCTGAACCATTTCATCACTAGCAAGTATGAAATGCCTCAAGTTTCCATGTATTCAATTAATGTCCGATTGAATATCAAATTGCTTTTTATCTCGCATCATTTTTAGTCCCAGTTTTATTACTCCATTTTTACTTATCTTTCCATTCATTAGTTCATTGAGTCCAATAGTGATCTTTAAGTCCTCTAATGAAAGGAAATATCAAACAAAGTGTTGTTTTGGGCATGAGAGAGACATCATGCCGTTGGTAATGAACCCCCAAAGGGATTAAACCATTAAGTACAACACCTCAATCTCATGCTTAAACAAACACTTGGTTTGAAACAACTTTCAAAACAAAGAAAAGGCCAAGAAATGATGGAGGTTGCATAAGTGATTAGAGGTGATCACAAGTAAAGCAAGAAATCAACACTATCAACTTAAATGGGTTGGTGGCTAAGGCTTAAACCTCCAAACCTATGAGGACCCTCACACTACATGCATGCAATACAAGGCATAAATGAAGTAAACACACTAAAAAAGTCCTAAAACACCTAAAAACAGTGCTAAAATTAAAGTGAAAACAGCTAAAAGAGTAAGCTAAAACATGGAGCAAGTAAGCTAGTAAACAAGCACAAGGAAGGGCGGCCACCCCCTCCATTTTTGGGACTTTAAAACATGGTTTTTAGCCTCTGAAAACCTCTGAAATTTAGTATTAAAAAGCTCAAAAAAAGTTGACAAAAAGGTAGGAAACACAAGGGCAGAGGCTTGAGAAGTTAGGTGCAAAGAAGGGTGATCCACCCCTCCACCTTTATTGGCCTTAAACCACAAGTTTCAACCCAAAATTTCAGAGTAAAAATAGTCCAAAAATAGTCTAAAAATAGTGAGAAAGATGGCAAATAAATCAAAGAAACAAGCCAAGACTTATACCTTTTGAAGAAGAGAACCTTTTCTAAGTAACAAACCAACACTTACACACCCTTAAGAGCTAAAAATAAGTTCAAAAGTACCTTAGCACAAATACCACAAGGTTTGGTTTAGAGTGTATAGGCAAAAGCTTAAGAATTTGCAAGAGAGAGAGAGAAATATTTTTGTTCCAAAAATTCTAACCCTCAAAAATGGAATGTGAGCTCTTCTACTTATAGAAAAGCATGAAACTCCCTCAGAAATATCTATACACACACGTGTGAGCAGGTGCATGCATCTATGAAAATAACTGGCGCAACTGGCAGAAATATCTGCAAAAATACAAAAGTGGCCGACAGGCCACTAATGTTGGCCCCCAGGCCACACAAATGGTCGACAGCCCACATTGGTGGCCGACAGTCCACACTAGTGGGCCTGTAGGTCCCAGGGTTTTTAAGCTTGAAAAACTATTGTTTTGGTCCAAAAACAAGGCAAGAGGTGTTTAGGGTTTGAAGGCTCAAAGCTGTGGCATTCAACTGAGGGCTTCGAGCACTTGACAAGCATACAAATTCATCATTGGGTGCGCAAGCGATGGCGCCCAAGTAGTAATGGTGGTAAAAAATGGGATGTCTACAGTTGCCCCTATTTGACAAAATTCAAAGTCATGAAATGACATGTGTGAATGTCAAAGCCCAAAGTCGACCCATTTTGACGAGGCCGTAAGACTTGGGAAAAACAATCAAGACATAAATTAAAAAGTTATGCTTGCAAGCTGCCTCGTATCCCTTTGCAAGGAATCAAACCAGCGTAATTTTGGGACAAGATGCAAATGATATGCACAAAAACACTTTGAAAGCTGAACCCACACGCTTCGTGAAGCCGGCTATTTTAAAAACTCATGATCATGCACAATGATGCAATAAGCAATAACAGATGCAATAAGCATTAACAACATAACAATGCATGAATAAAACCAAAACAAGTTCCACGCAAAAAGAGCTAAAACACACACTAACCATGCCAAAGCATGAGACGAGGAAAGAAAACACCGCTTAGGGTTGCGTTTCACGCGTCCTAAGAAACTGAGAAATGAAAATCGCTCGGGGTTGCATTTCAAGCGTCCCGAGATAAAAACCACTTAGGGTCGCGTTTCACGCTTCCTGAGATAAAGACCAAAACCGCTCAGGGTCCTGTTTCACACGTCCTGAGGTAAAATGAGAATCGCTCAAGGTCGCATTTCACGCGTCCTGAGATAAAACCAAAACCGCTCAGGGTCGCGTTTCGCGTATCCTGAGATACTCTAATCACACTGAAATCGTGAGAAGAGAAGAAAAATCGATTCGGGTCGCATTTCAGATGTCCTGAGGTAAGGGCAAAAACCGCTCAGAGTCGCATTTCACGCGTCTTGAGATAAAAGCAAAACCGCTCTGCTTAAGGTCGCATTTTACGCATCTTGAGATAAGAACAAAACCACTTAGGGTCATGTTTCACGCGTCCTGAGATACTCTAATCATGCTGAAATCGTGATAAGAGGAAAAAAATCGCTCAGGGTCGCATTTCACACGTCCTGAGATAAGAGCAACATCGCTGAGGGTCACATTTCACGCGTCCTGAGATAAGAGCAAAACGGCTCAGGGTCACGTTTCACGTGTCCTGAGATACTCTAATGACACTGAAATTGTGAGAAGAGGAGAAAAATCGCTTAGGGTCATATTTCATACATCTTGAGATAAGAACAAAACCACTCAAGGTTGCGGTTTACGCATCCTGAGATACTCTAATCATGCTGAAATCATGAGAAGAGGTGAAAAACCGCTCAGGGTCACATTTAATGCATCCTGAGATAAGAGCAAAATATGCAAAGAGGAATGAGACTGCGCGATAGATGCACAAAGTGAGCGTATGCGATGGATGCATAAAGTGAGGATGTGCGATAGATGCACAAAGTGAACAAGATTACAAATCAATATAGTGATAACGCATGTTCCATGTAAGATAGACAACCGACGTATGATGTTAATTGGAAGCATGTTCTATGCAAGAAACAAGAGCATATTCTATGCAAAATTGAAAGCATACTCTATGCATGAATCATGAGCGATGCAGGGCACGCGTGCAACATAAGTATATGTAAAAACGCATATTCTATGCAACAAAAGAGAACCAATATGTAAGTTGACAGAACGGGCAAAAGTAATGTTCAGCAACAACCTCTGACTTACCTCTCGGAGACTTTGCAACATGCTCAAAAAGGATACATCTCATTTATATTGGCAAGTAGGCATATTTACACGCTGGAACGCAGTTTCAAGGTCCCTAAGAATCAATCTAGACCCACAAGAGAACCTTTTATACACTGCTCGAGCAACAGAGGCACAAAATAGAACCAGGCTACCAATGAGGATTGTCGGCCACCTGCCGGCCACAAAGGAGGACTACCGGCCACTTGCCGGCCACCCGTGCATTTTCGGGGGCAAACTTGCCATTTTGCCTTGTGTCTTTATAAATACACATCAAGGCCTCACTTTTCACACATCCTCTAGCTCAAAATCACCATCTCTCTCTCCTTAGGTGCCTCCTCTCTCTAGATCCGTGCCTTATATACGTTTTTTGATGCCGTACGCAAACTTTATTTGTAAATCACCCTTGATTCTCTACACTTTGAACTGATCAGATTTTGTTTTCGTCGCTTTTCTTGAGTTTTCACCACTTTAGGCTTGTTGCCCTCGAGTTTCTCTCAGGTTTTGTAAACTTTCTGGGTTTTGACTTTTTCTTCCATTTTCTCTCTTCTAGGGTTGACTTTTTCCAAGTTTTCCTACTTTTCTTCATTTCTTTGCATTTTGCACCCATTTTTTCACCCACTTTCTAGATGGCGGATGATGTTCCACATGATGGTACTCCTCTTGAGATTCCACCTCCACTATCACCCCCTATTGAGATTGAGGAGCTGGTGGTCACCGAGGCGGCAGAGGGCATTGCAGTTGACCTTGAGGCAGAGTTCACTCCAAGACTCGAGCCAAAGCCACTACCATTAGGGATACGGCCCTTTGATCTGGTGAGTTACCATCCCCATATGCACGTACTACCGCCTGGAGGCATCAGGGGCTTCAGCAATTTCGCTAGTGGCATGCTAGAGGACCTTCTACTGAGGAAGACAGACTCTCATCTTTCCTGCAGTGCCACCGAGGTACGAACTCTACTTTCATCCTTTCCTACCTTTCATTTAACTGTATTTCTTACACTGCCTTTTATCTGAATGCTTTCTTATCACTGTCTTTCATCTGATTCACTCTTTCTCTGCCACAGAGGGACTCTCATACTTATAGGGGGTATAGGGCAGAGACAACGAGAGACTGGTATTATGAGCTCCCTCTAGAGGTTTGCGACCTTGTTGACATGGCCGGCTTCGGCCTAATTTGCTTCGGGCTCTCACAACACATAGAGAGCCAGGCTCTTCTCAGACCGTTGGTGAAGAGGTAGTGGGATACCGCCAACTCTTTCCAAATCTCTTTCGCTGGGGAGATGACGATGACTCCCTATGATTTCTCCATGATGACAAGCTTAGGAGTAGGGGTGATCCAATCCCCTTCGACCTGGACATGGGCGAGTAGGAAGTGGCTTGGATCTACCTGCTTAGAGAGTGCCCACCTCTATCCAGACCAGCGATGGTAAGATACAACTGGTTCTCCGAGCACTTCCGTGGGAGTGAGCTTGAGACATCGAAAGAGGTAAAGCATACTGGCTTCTTGATGTTCCTTCTTGGTACCACCTTATTTGCGAACAGATAGAACACCATAGGTTTATACTTACTGAGCGCCCTTATGACGTTGCCCGGGTCCAATTCTACAACTGGGGTGGAGTGGGCTTGTAGACCGCCCGGAACTCCGCTCCACGCACGAGGGCGCGAATTGTAGTTCTAGTTACTACAGTTCGGACTCCCGTCATAGTTCTGAATCTAATCTCACAAAGTGCAATGTAAGACTAATAAATCACCAAAGAGTCCAAATCTAGCAAATCGTTTTGAAAAATCGATTTTAATCAAAAAGCACCAAACATGGACTGCTTTGCCAAATTTCAGAGCCGCCACCTAAATATTTTGTTTTGGAAAATTTAAGAAACCCTGACTCGTGCCTAAGGCCACGTGTCTATCATCACCAAAGTTGCCTCGGCTCAGGAACTTGGGTACGAGAGGGGAAGGTCCTGAAATGAGCATCCCCGCTCGCCTGATCAAAGATCGGCCTCTACTAACATGATATGTTATTTTTGAAAACACATGTGTTCTTGTTTGATTATTAGCTAACTTACTATGTGATGCGCACAGCGTACAAGTATAGACTAAATCACTCGATTTGGAACAAAACATCTCATGTTTGTTTGTGAAAATGGTTTGAAGTTGCTACCCTCAAGTAGGCTAAAAAGCGGATTTGCCACCCTCAAGTGGGCTTAGAAAACATGATTTGCCACAAACAAGTGGGCTTAAAATGCACATTTTGATGAATTGCCCCAATTCAAATAATGAAGCCTTCATCCACAGGCATTCATGCAGTTATAGCAATTAAGCACATAGTGTAATATCCCTGTTCCGTAATGTGTTAATTGGTCCTTAATATGAATGTGATTATGTGTTTTGATATGATTTTGTGCACCATTATGTGAAAATATGTGGTATTGAATTTCTATCTGTTTACCATAGAAATATCTGTTTGATTATCTGCTCTGGAAATTAATTGAAGGCCTTATCGGCCACAGAACCCGAAATTGATTGCGCCATTGTGATTGACATAATTTTTATAGCCTACGGTGAAATTTAATTGAAAATTGATTTAGATCAAATCAAGTTGATTAAATTAGTGAATTAGTGCCCCATTACTTTAGTATTATTATAATGCCAATGGTGGATTTTGTTGGGTAAGGGCACTACACCCTCTATTCTCTCTTCTTGCTTCATTTGGACAAGTTTGGGACTCAAAATTAGAGGAGAGCCGGCTGTAGAGAGAGAGAGAGAGAGAGGAGAGAATTGTGTGATTTTCGGCTCAAGCCTGGGAATTTGAAAATTAAGCTCAAGATTTGGCTAGAACTTGAGTGTTTAAGGCTCCTAGGTAAGTAATTAACCCTTGAATCATGGGTTTTTGTTTGCTATTTGTAAATTCAGAGTTGAATAAGAATAAAGAACATGAATTTAATTGAGTATGATGAAATTGAATTGGTTTTGTTGAATTGAAGGCTTAATTGTGCATGCATGTAAGAAATTGTCTTAAATTTGCATGTTTGAGCTTAAAATACATGATTCATGTAGAGTTTTGGTTAAAGCTCATGATGTAATCACCAATTGTATTATCTAAGTTTAGAATCATCACATGCATGTACAAATTATAAGGTTGAATGCATGACATTGTTATGTTGGTAATGAGTTTGGTGGAAAATGAGCCATGCATGTGTTTGATTCATGAGATTAAGCTCCATGTTGATGTATTCTAGTGTTAGTACCATGTTAGTACAAATATATGTGAGATTGGAGCCATTGTATGCAAGAAAAATTGGTTGAAGGTCGATTTGGAGCTCAAAAATTCAATCTGGGAAACCCAGAATTTTGATGTCCGCCGAAAGGGGGAAGCCGCCGAGCGGAAATACGTGTCTAGTACTTTTGCAGACTTGGTGTACGCTCGAGCGGGGTATTTCACGCCGAGCGGGGAGCTTGTAGATGTGCCTTCCGCCCGAGCTCAATATTTAACGCTAGAGCGTATTTTTCATGCAACCAAGATTTTTTAGGTTTTAAGGGTCCGCCGAAGGGGTATTTCACGCCGAGCGGGACCTGCTCAAATTTTGAAAATGCATTATGTGCTCTATTTTTCCGTTCTCTTTCGCTTGTAAGCACTCTTAGGCATATGTTAAGCATTGTAAATGAGTTAATGAGATAAGAATAAAGCCTAATGAGGAGTATGTGAATTAAAGAACGGATTGAACTGTTAGTGACCCTTTTGTGTTCATGAAATGTGTAGGGTCAAGCTCCAGGGAAAATCCACAAGCCGATTACGGTGAGTAATATCGATGTTTGAATACTTGTGAATGTCCAATGGTTTACTCCCTTATAAGCTGTATGAGTTGCTAATTGGGATTCTGGACAAAAGTCTGACATGAATAGATAAATGGACCAAAGGTCATTTTGATAAACATAAATTGACCAAAGGTCGTTCTGATAAACATAAATGGACCAAAGGTCGTTTTGATAAAGGTAAATGGACCAAAGGTCGTTTCGATAAACATAAATGGACCAAAGGTCGTTCTGATTAACACAAATGGACCAAAGGTCATTTTGATAAACATAAATGGACCAAAGGTCGTTCTGATAAACATAAATGGACCAAAGGTCGTTTTGATAGAAATGAACAGACCGGAGGTCGTTTTGACATATATGAATGGACCGAAGGTCGTTTTGACATATATGAATGGACTGAAGGTCGTTTTGACATGAATGAGTGGACCGAAGGCCGTTTTGACACAAATAAGTGGGCCAAAGGCCGTTTTGACATTTAATATGTGGGTCAAGGCCATTGATATAAATGAACGTCAAGGCCGCTTTTGACAATAAATGAATGGGTTGAAGGCCGTTGACATGAATGGGAATCAATAGGCCAAAGGACGTAATGTTGAAACTACGGTCACTTGATTCAATTTCATATAGTCATATATATCTTAAATAGAAATATGAATTGGGCCCAAGGCCGCTTTGGAGCATGTTGTTCTACATTGTTATGTAGTTTTTGTATTTGATATCATTCATCGCTATCGCCACGCCATTCATGTGTTTGTAGGTGAGCCAAGAGAAGTTCAAACCCAAATTTCAGTGAAGTTAGCCAGGAACAACATGAGTTTTGGAGAGTCAGCCTTGTGTCTCACGCACGAGACCCATCCTTGCCATTTTGTTATGTATTTATATTTTGTCTTGTTGGCAAAGACTTGTGTATTTCTGTATATAGTTCTGTTATGGGTTGACTTAGTTCGGGTGATCCTGTTTGTAAAGAATTTTATGGTACTGTATTTCGGATGTGGGTTATTAACGTGTATGTGCATGGTTTGTTTTGAAGTGCATGTAAGCACGGCTCTATGGACAAAGTTTAAAATTTTTGCTTCCGTTTGGCCCCTTCACTCTGTTGAGTTACGTCTGTTTTGGCTTGAGGCCGTAGGTAATCCCAGGATTGTTAGCCGGTTATGTCCTTAACCCATAGGGGTGGGTTCGGGTCATGACACATAGCCTCATGGCAAACATGCTATCATGGTAGTCACTTACACACATGCAAGGATGCTAAAGCGAAAACACTTACAGTGTACTTCGAGCCAAAATAGAAGCTATGTTAGAAATCAATGCATGATCCTAGCTATGCTTGAAATGCCTAATGCAACATATGCAAAATGCAACTAAGTAGGCTCGGCTATCTAAGATGGCATATGAATGCAACAATTGATACATGTATTCAAATAGGTATTGAAATACAATGCAGTTTGAATGATGCACCGAGCCCAGTGCATGCAAGACAAATGAATGATGCACGCATGCAAGCATAAGGATGCTAATTGAAATATGCCCTAAACTAACCATCAAAAGCTGATAAGTAAAAGGGAGAAAGAAATAGAGGTTGGAAGACATGCACACACACATGCACCCTTATTACAACAATGTACCCTCTCAACGGAGGGTCCGAATAATAAGCTAACTAGCTAATCTAAGCTAAGCTACTTAACTAATCTAATAATCTAATTAGACTAATTATTACACAACCAAATTGAATAACTAGCAAATACTAAGCTAATTATTATAGAACTTTAACTAATTAACAAATGAATTAATTAAATTACACATTCATGCTAAGCGTTAAAGTATGTGAACTAGGCTACCTGAGCTCTGCCTTGAAGAAGTTGAAGATACATGCTCGATTCCCGTCCCGGAAAGCTCTCCGGTTGCTCTCTTGAGACTCTGTCTGCAGGGTGTCCTTGAGAACTAGCTGCTGGATCTTACCAAAAGCAAGGCCGAGGAGTGTACCAGTTGGCCGCCCGCCATGAAAAAGCTACGTCACCCCCCAAGCACAGAGAAGGTCGAAGGCACCGGCCGCCATGAAAAGCTATTTATCACCCTCGCCAACCAAATATGCACACTGCCAACCAAGGAAAAGGTCAAGGCGCCAAATAAGAGGGTGCGGCCATCGAATGCCGGGACACCAAGCCGCAAAGCAGCAGAGCACAAAATAGAGAAAATAGAGGGTCTCCCAAGGGTATGTACGTACTATACCCCTCCATATCATTTCGAAACATCAAGGGAAAGACATAATTGGATCCAAGGCCATCAATCAAGCATTGCAATGCGTGATAGCCAAAGATCCAATTTGTACAAACTCAATAAATGCATGACAAACAAGACACTTAGACCATCTCCTTATCATGAGAGATCAAAGGCGATAGAGACCAAGGGAGATTGGCTCATTTCATCATGTCAAGTATGAAATGAGCTAATCCACCTTATGTTCAACACAACATCCGATTGAACACAATGCAATGCACACAAACAACATGTTATGCAAACAATCATGCTAATCTTGACATGTTAAGATGGCATGCAAGACTCTATCATGCAAACACTCATGCACAACATGTTAAGGGGCCAAGAACACCAAGGCTAGTAAAGAGGACAACACTATAAGCATGCATCACAATGCTCAAACATCCAAACCAGCTCAAAATAAAGTTACATCATACCCAAAACAGTGGCAAAACATGCTGAAATGGAGACTCAAAGGACTAAACAAACATGCATACATGTTAATCCAGGATTAAGGCACAAGACACAACTCTCCAAAGGCATTGAAAGAGTGAAACATGGAGCACAATGGCATATGTTCTGACACTAAAATGTCATGCTAAATGACTTAAAATCGTGCAAACAACCCATGTAATTCATGTTGGAAGGCTTAAGCATCAAAGCTAGTGAAGTGTATTACACTAGAGGCATGTAAGACAATGCTCGAATGGCCAAACCAGACTCAAATAGACCTTATGCAGGCCAAAACAGTAGCCAAAATGGACTGAGATGATGGCTTGAAAGACAAGAAAATGAGGCTCATGCAATGGCTCACAAATAAGGCATAAAGGTACAACTCTCAAGAGCACTTAAAGAGTGAAAAACATGGAAGTGTAACAACACTATATGCTCTAAAATATCATTCCCAATGATGCCAAAACATGCAAATACCTCAAGTCAAGCATGCAAGATACCTCAAAACTCAAAGCTAGTCAAAGCTATTGCACTACAAGCATGCATAACAAGCATCATACGACCAAGAAGCCTCAAAACAGAGCTAAAGCATGTTAAAACATGAGTGAAACTTGCTGGAGTGGAGCCAAAATATGCTAGAATAATGGGCCAAAACACCAAGTATACTAGGCTAGTGAGCAAGGTTTACACTAAAAGCGTAAGAAGCAAATGAGGGATGCTTTAACCAACCAAAAACAGAGTTGTATCATGCCAAAATAACACCAAAAACATGCTGAGATAGAACCAAAATAGGCTAGCGTAATGGATCATGGCTTTGAACACACAAGGCTAAATGGCAAGTTTACACTACAAGTGTAAAAAGCATACATGAGGTGACCAAACCAGCCATGAACAAAGTTATATCAGACCTAAAAACTCACAAAAACATGCTCACACTGAGCCTCAAGAGGATAGAAATACATGCTCATTTGATAGGACAATAACACAAACAAACAAGACAAGGGGAGAGGGGACCACCCCCTCTCATTTGAGGCCTCAAAACCACATTTCTACCACTGAAAATCCACTAGATTTCAGTGGCTAAAAGGCTAAACCAAGATGAACTCAAAGGCTTTAAGAGATGACTCCAAGCCTAAGCAAATAAGGCACACAAGAGAGTAGAACACCCTCAACACTAAAGAGGCTTCAAACAAACATCTTAAACACTTAAAATTAGAGCTTTTTGTAGTTGAAAGCAAGGCCTAAAACAATATGTAAGGATGGCCAAACCAATGTATAAAAACAAGCTTTAAAAGGGAATAGGCTCACCCTTGAAGCACAGCAGCAAAAGGACCACAAGTCTGGGCTAAAACCAGCTTTTTGAGTCCAAGCAAACCTCTCAAGAATCTCAGCAACAAAGTGATGCAAAAATGAAGAGAAATTACACTTTAAGGCACAAACTAACACAATATATATAGAGAGATATAGATTGTCTCTAAAGTTGTTGTACCTTTGGAAAGGGGGAGGAGCCTCCCTTTATATAGAGGCATGCAATGCAAAGCTTGTTTAACAAGCTTGAAAAGGCCTCCATCCCTCCATACATGTGTATGGATGATGGCTCAGTGAAAACCAACTGGCTCAAAAGATCTAGCACAAAATTTGCTGAGATAAGGTGTTCTGCCGGCCATCAATGGTGGCCGGCAGTGCCTCATTGATGGCCGGCAGGCTTCATCAATGGCAGGCAAGGACGACTCCATGGTCGGCATGGCCAAAAGGTGGCCGGCAGTGCCTCACAAATGCAGAATCGATCCTCAAGATATACAACCCCAAATCAAAAGATCATAACTCCCCTTGATTGCATAAATCAACTCTTCTGCCCGAAATGAAGATCACAACCAAGCTCACAAATAATGAACAAAGATGACCTAATCAGACAAATGGACAGGACAATTGAGTTGGAGATGATTACGGCCGAACTTTAGGATGAAGTTGCGTACGTATCCCAAAGATGGGAATCAGGCCTTACGTAGTTTAGTTCAGGTTCACTCGAGTATTAACCCTTTCTATTTACGCTCTAACTTTCGCTAAAGTTGCCCTTTAGGGTTTTCAACCTTGCGAGCTCAGTTTTTCTTTATTTCTAATTTTTCATACTCTAACTTTTGTCTAGGTCGCCCTTTCGGGTTTTCGGCCTAGCGAGCCTCTCAGGGATACTATTTCTTCAACTTGTCCATGTTGATTGGTTGTGAAAACTCCAGGCCATCTAGGTTCATAAGAATAATCACCCCTACTGACCAGATTGACTTAATGATGTAAGAACCAATCCAATTGGGTCTGAACTTGCCCCTAGGATCATGGATGGGAGCTCGGTTGTCTTTGAGCACCATGTCTCCTTCCTTGAGATTCCTGGACTTAACCTTCTTGTTAAAAGCCCTAGCAATTCTGTGCTGGTAGCCTTGAACATGATACAATGTCGTTAGTCTTCTTTCATCAAACAACATTAACTCCTCGAATCTGTTCTATTGCCAATCTGCCTTTGCTATCTGACACTCATCCATAATCCGCAATGACGGTACTTCGATTTCAATTGGCAGAACCACATCCATCCCATATACTAACGAATAGGGGGTTGCCCCAGTGGATGTTTGAATTGACGTTTTGTAGCCCCACAGTGCAAACAGTGATTTATCCGACCAGTTCCTATATGTTTCCACCATCTTCCATAGGATGTTCTTGATATTCTTATTTATGGCTTCAACAACTCCATTAGTTTGTGGTTTGTATGTGGATGACTTGTGAAAAGCCACATTATATTTCTCGACTAGATCCACCACTTCTTTCTTGAATTGCAAGCTGTTATCTGAGATGATCTTGTTTGGAACTCTGTACTGGCAGATGATGTTGTTTCTGATAAACTTAGCCACATGTGATACCTTCAGCATTGCATAGGATTAAGATTCCACCCATTTCGTTAAACAGTCAATCGTTACCAAGATATATTCATGCCCATTCGACCCTTTCGGTGAGATTGCACCAATAGCATTGATTCTCCAGACTGAGAAAGACCCTGGCGAAGTCATGTTGTACAGCTTTGACAACAAAATATTCATGCGATTAGCATGGATTTGACATTTGTGGCATCGTCGCACAAAACCAATACAATCCTCCTCCATAGTAGACAAGTAATAGCCTTATCTAAGGATCTTCTAGGCTAGCATCACGCCATTCATATGCTTCCCACACTCTCCTCCGTGGATAGCCTCCATATGGCGCTTTGATTCCTTTTCTTCAACACACAACTTGCGCATTCCCAGATGACCTCTTTTGTATAGTTTTCTCCCGCAGATGAGGAACTGGACTGCCAGACACCATATACCCCGCTTGTCTTTGTCATTTTCCCCTAATGGGTACGTTTCCTTCTCCAGGAAGTTCCAAATATCGTAATACCAAGGGCTTTTATCCTAAGCTTCATCTACTATGGCAATAGTCTCATAGGCCGGTGTGTACTTTTGTTTAATGATGATCGGACGCATCCGGACTCCAAATGGAATATCTACCATGGAAGATAGAGTTGCTAAAGCATCGGCGAATCGATTATTTTCCCTCGTAGGTGTGTTCTTATTCCGGTTTATTAGCTAGCTTACTATGTGATGCGCACAACATACAAGTATAGACTAAATCGCTCAAGTTGGAACAAAACATCTCATGTTTGTTTATTTGAAATTGGTTTGAAGGTGCCACTAGCAAGTAGGCTAAGATGCGGATTTTGCCACCCTCATGTGGGCTTAGAAAACATGATTTGCCACTCTTAAGTGGGCTTAAAACTCGCATTTCAATGAATTGTTCCAATTCAAGCAATCCAACCTTCATCCACAGGCATTCATGCAATTAAACACTTAAGCAGTTAGCCTCATGGAAAGCATTCTATCATGGTAACACTTACACGCATGCAAGGATGCTAAAGCGTAAACACTCACGGTGTACTCCGAGCCAAAACAGAAGCTATGTTAGAAAGCAATGCATGCTCCTAACTTTGTCAACAATGCCTAATACAACACATGCAAAAATACAACTAAAATAGGCTCGACTATCTAGAATGGCGTGTGAAATGCAACAATGGATACATGTATTCAAATTGGAATTGAAATACAATGCAGTTTGTATGATGCGCCGAGCCCGATGCATGCAAGACAGATGAATGGATGCACGCATGCAAGCATAAGGAAGCTAATTAAAATATGCCCTAAAACTAACCATCGAAAGCAGTTAAGTAAAAGGGAGAAAGAAATGGAGGTTGGAAGAGATGCGTCGCACACACGCACACTTATTACAACCGTTGGCTCCCTCGACAGAGGGTCCGAATAAAAAGCTAACTAGCTAATCTAAGCTAATTAAACTAATTATTACATAATCAAATTGAATAACTAGATAACACTAAGCTAATTATTACAAGACGTTAACTAATTAACAAATTAGCTAGTTTAATTACAAATTCAAAAGCTAACTAATCAAGTAAAGCTAATTACAAATTACAAAGCCTCAGCTCAGTTTTAAGAGTTCAAAGATGCATGCTCGATCGCCTCACTCGGAAATCCATTACTATGCCTCATGTTGCCTCTGTTTGCACACTTCTGCACCTCTAAAAATTGTGCCAACTTCCATGATGCTTCTGACCTACCTTAGGAACCATCTAAGGGGTAGTCGGCCAAAAGGTGTAGCCATCGGCCAAATAATAATGGTCATCAACCAATTTCAAGGCTATCGGCCAATTATTAATAGCCGATCCGCAAACTTGATAGCTGCGGAGAAGTGGTTTGGAAATGCTCTTCAAATCCTGGGGGATGCTTGTGATCCACAGGAAGCCACCTGAAAAAGAATTAACACTCCAGTCGGAGGTGCCAGAATTAGCACTCCGACAGATAAGTCAGTGTATACTCTCTTGATTGCTTGTATCTTAAGTTAAACATGCTAATTCTCACGTACCTCTTTCTAGCTGATGTTCTTCTATTTATATCTTTTCTTTCTTGGGCCTCAGGATTGGGTCCACTTTCAATTCGCCATTCGGCTTCTTTTGTAGCAAACCGCTTTTCACTCGGCCCCTTGCTCAACTGGCTATTTGGTCGAATAGGATAGGATTTGAGCGTGCGAGACGGCGCCGAGTGCTATATATTTCGACTCTCCAAGTTCGACTATTCGGCCTCTCTATGACTCCCAATATTCGGCCTCCACAATTGCCCCCCAAGCACTCCACTAATGACAGTTGGCCGGAGTGTTTGGTTTTGAACTCGAAAAGTCAGAGCCGAAATTCGGTGGCTGACCTCATTCCAACGCAAATGTCTGAGCACATGCTTCTCGGTTATCATTTCAACTTCCCGCCCCTTTGTACACTTCTATTTGTTGTGATTTAAAATTTCAACATCTTTTCAAATACATACACACTTTTAGACGCTCGTCGCAAGACTGCCTTCTGAATTACCTCTGCAACTTCCTTTTCTTCACTATCCTCTTCGTCTCTTGTAAGTTATCTCCCTTTCTGCTTTGAATCTTTTTTCTTGCTTTGTTTTTGGCTTAGCATATTCCTATAGGCTGAAGGAAATGGCAAAACATTTAAAAGATATCCTCTCCTTGGATCGAATTTCTGGCTTCCGACGTCATTTCTCCATTCCTTATGACATTTGTCTGTCACTTGTGACAGACGGCACCCTCGATATGAAGAGCGCTGATGAAACCACGATTGTCTTCCAGTCACGACCCAAACTCGGCCCTATGGGTTTAGCACATCAGAATCGCCAAGAATCCGAGATTATCAAGGCCCTGAAACAAGAATACAAACAGTAGAGGGCTGGCGAAGCCAATACAAGAAGTAACTAGTGTCCATCGAGTGTAAATCAGATGTCAAAAACATTTTTATGCATTCATACAATGCAAATACAAGATAATCCATATACAATCCTTTACAAGCGACAAGACGATCGAATCCTCGATATCAAGATAGTAAATGCCTATACAAAAGGTACAAACAAAGAGGGAGACATGGGGGAAAACAAAACACCCCAAGCCATGGCATGGCGCTCGAACCTCACAAAGGAGGCACATAGGTGGCCGACAAAACTGGGGACCAATCCCACGCCCTAGCTTCGGGGGCCGAAATGGCACCTACATATATATATAAACAAAGGAGCTAAAGCCCGTGAATAACATAACGTGTAAAGGGGTTATGAATGAATGTCCTACAAAGAATGAAATCAATTCATTATACAAGATTTCAATCTTTCAAGATTTCACCAATCAATACTTCAATCAATCACCATATGTGGTACATCCATTAGCCTATAAACATGAGGGTCCAAAAGGACCGCCTTAACAGCATCCAACAATAATGATGGCCATCAATCAAGATGGTTTCACAAGGAAACCGACAGAGCTCAGAATACCAATAACAAGGTGCTAAGGATGCCACAATACAGCTCAAAATACAGACATACATTCATTCAATAAGCAATATCAGTTCAATAAATGATTCCAGGTATTCAAAATAAAACCATTTGAACATATCTTTACACAACTGTTACTCACGTGATTGGGCTATCAAGAGCTAGAGCGCCCTCGTGAGCCAACCCTAAACTGTAACAAATAGAACACACACTAAGTTTACAGCCGAAAGGATGATAATTAAATCCCTAACTTTCCTTGATGTGGTTCTATGTCTACATCCTCATTAAGATGCTCTAAACTAGGCCTAAGAATGCCTAGGAGGATGCAAAAATGCACTTAGGAAGCAATTCGCACTTTTCAAGTGAACAGGGCCTCCGCCGAAGCGCAGTTTCGCCGAGCGACAAGCACAAAGGCCCACGCCGAAGGCATATTCCGCCGCCGAGCGACTGATGAAAGGTGCAAAAAATGCCGATGCGCGATTTTCCCGCCGGCGTTAAAATCTCGCCGAGCGGATCAGAAACAATGCAAGAAAATCTGGGAGCATGATTTCGCCGAAGCGGCACTTCGCCGAAGGACGCCCAAATTTCGAAAATCCAAATTCGACCTCTCGAAGTTTCAAACCAAGTTTTGATGCTCCAAATTCGATCCTCTTGGGCCCATTTTCGAAAACTCTTTCAAACACATAGAATAACAAGTTTTAAAGCTCAATTTAAGAAATCAAGGCCCAAGGGTGTTTAACTCAAACTCAATTTCAAACCATTTTCAAGAACAATGCTCAAACATGACATGCATGCATTCAAAACAACTTTAAGCTTCCAATCATGCTCAAATGAGCTCAATTCTTTGAAAACAATGTGGAAAACATGGATTATGATAAAAACATGGACATGCATGTACAATCTACCATGAATCCAACTCCAAACTCACTAAATTCAACCATGCATGCAACAATTGATCTTCAATTCAACATATATGAGCAAAATCATGACTTAACTCTCTAAATGGGCATGAATCATGCAAGACTAAGCTCAAACACTAAAATAAGAAGATGATTCCCTTACCTAGAGTGTAAATTCAAGTCTAGCAAGCTCAATTATACCAAGTCTCTAACAATTCAATAAGTTCTTTAGCAAATTCAACAATTGAACCCAATTTCTCTTAACTCTCCCTTTCTCTAACTCTTTGGTCGGTCAAGTTCTCAAATGGCTGAGGAAGAGATTTGATTCAACATGTATAAGGTCTCTAAGTGTGTGTGTGTTAGTGGCCACTAAGTGGCATTTTAGTAAATAGGTCAACCTTGGCCATTAATCAATATATAATCTACTTTAATCATTCCTAATCCATTTTCAGATAAAAAAACCATAAAATCACAAATATTTTACTGATCATGAAACACTAAACGGTTCCTAAATCAGCCGCCGATAAGGCCTTCAATTAGCAGTTTAAACATAAACTACAAACAGGTAAAATCATACAATCAACAGATAGAATATGCAATTCAATAGGTCTTTTTGATTTTCTTTGATTCCAATCGACCGTCTAAAGATTTTAATCACCAATTATCAGTCATTAGCGATTCAGTTTAGCATTAATCAGTATATAATTCAGTGGTCATCCGGTAATCAGTACGAGGGTTGATACAGTCTCCCCTCCTTATAAGGAGTTTAGTCCTCTAAACTCGAGTTACCTTCGGTCTGGAAGAAAACAGGGTCCAGCGGGAACAAATCCGGATATCGCCTAGCCATGTCATCTTCCCTTTCCCAAGTGGCATACACACCACCATGGTTCTGCCAATCAACTTTCACTAGTGGAATCTCTTTGTTTCTCAGTTTCTTGATCCGTCGGTTTACAATCTGTATAGGCCGTTCCTCGTAAGTGTAGTCATCACTAAGTACTATCCGAGTAGGCTCAATCACATGAAACGGATCTCGAAGATAGTCTCTCAACATCGAAATGTGCAAGACGTTGTGCATATGCTCCATTTCAGGAGGAAGTGCAACTTGATACGCCACCGGATTGATTTTCAATAACTGCACGGTCCGAGCATATCGTGGCGCTTAACTTGCCTTTGACTCCAAAGCGAAGTCCGCCTTTCATTGGTGTCACCTTCACATACACGTGATCTCCCACTTCATAATCACTATCCCGTCTTCCGACATCGCATAACTTTTCTCGGTTTACTCGCGCTACCTTCAGATCAATTTCACTTTCTCGCGTTTCATATACAATCTTGGGCCCAAGTAAAGGCCCATCTCCAACTTCGCCCACAGATTGAGATCTACATTTCGCCATACAATGCTCGAAGGCCATTCCAATACTCGAATGGTAGTCATTTGTTGTAGGCGAATTCACCAACGACAAATGACTTTCCCAATTTCCACGAAAATCAAGGACACACATTCTCGGTAGATCCTCTAGAGTGCGGATGGTCCTCTCGACCGCCATCTGTTCGAGGATGATAGGCGCTACTCAAATTTCAATTCAAGACCAATGCAGTCAGAGGCTCGCCGTAACCTCGATGTAAACTTCAATCCTCGTAAACAATAGATACAGGCACTCCATGCAATCTCACAATTTCATCAATATAGATAACAGCCAATTTGTCCGCATTATAAATTGTCTTGACAGGTAAGAAGTGTGCAGATTTAGTCAGTCTATCAACAATAACCCAAATAGAGTCCATACCTTTCCTGGAGCGAGGTAATCCAACGATAAAATCCATCGTGATATGCTCCCATTTCCATTTTGGTATGGGTAAGGGTTGCAGTAATCCAGCAGGTCGTTGATGTTCAGCTTTGACTTGCTGGCAGTGAAGACATTTAGACACAAAGTCGGCAATTTCTTTCTTCATTCCCGGCCACCAGAAATTCTGTTTCAGATCTTGGTACATTTTCGTATTCCCTGGGTGAATAGAAAACTTCGAACTGTGGCCTTCTTGTAAAACTCTCCTTTTCAATTCCGTGTCATTCGGTACACACAGTCTTTCTTGAAATTTCAGAACATTGTTCTCAAATTTGAACCCCGGTCTCGGTTTTGAATCTCTTTCTTCAATAGCCTTTTTCAAGAAATCATCCAGTTGTTGTTTCTCCTTAATTTCTTCAATTAACGCTGGTTGAGCAGAAATAGCAGCTAAGGTTCCACCTTGTTCTTTCAAAACAATTTCAATTTCAGACTTTTCCAGATCAAGAAGCAACTCTTTTCGATCAACAAACAAAGGCTAAGTTCCCAATCGATTTTCTACTCAATGCATCTAAGCGGTGTTGGCTTTTCCGGATGGTACTAAATCTGTAGGTCATAGTCTTTTATCAGTTCAAGGCATCTCCGCTGTCTCATATTCATTTTTTCTCGAGTGAAAAAGTACTTGTGCTCTTGTGGTCAAGATACACTTCACAGTTGCTCCATACAAATAGTGACGCCAAATTTTCAAAGGCAAACACTCTCGCAAGTTCTAGGTCATGGGTCGGGTAGTTCTTTTCATGCGGTCTCAACTGCCTGGAAGCATAAGCAATAACTCTCCCATTCTGCATTAAACACATCCCAAACCCTTATGAGAAGCATCAAGAAAGCAAGATAACCATCCGCACAAGGTAGAGTCAAAATCGGCGACCACAAGTCGGGTTTTCAGTTCTTAAAATGCTGATTCCCTCTGGTCAGTCCAGTCAAACGATACCCCTTTCTGTGTCAACTGAGTCAGTGGTAGGGCAATTTTGGAAAAGTCTTTGACAAATCTTCTGTAATAACCAGCCAGTCCCAAAAAGCTTCGGACTTCAGTTACATTGGTTGGTCTAGGCCAGTTTACTACAGCTTCAATTTTCTGTGGATCAACAGAAATTCCATCTTTGCTAACAACATGCCCCAAAAACATCACATGATCAAGCCAAAATTCACATTTAGACAATTTAGCATACAGTTTCTGTTCCCTTAGGGTTTGCAGGGCAAGTCTCAGATGGTGTTCATGTTCTTCTACAGTCTTAGAATAGATCAATATGTCATCAATGAATACCACAATAAAATCATCAAGGTATAGTTTAAAAATTCTGTTCATGAGGTCCATAAATGCGTAGGGCATTCAGAATCTCAATGGCATAACTAAAAATTCAAAGTGGCCATACCTCGCTCGAAAAGCGCTTTATCAATATCTTACGGTTTGACTTTCATTGATGATACCCCGATCTAAGATCAATTTTGAAAACACTTGTGCACCTCAGAATCGTCAAATAAATCATCAATACGCGTAATGGATATTTATTCTTTACGCTACCTTGTTCGATTCACGGTAATCAATGCACGCCTCGGAGCCGTCTTTCTTCTTTACAAACAAAACAGGCACCCCACGGTGACGATCGGGTCTCGATAAACTTCTTGTCCAACAGCTTCCGCAATTGTACCTTCAATTCTTTCGCTTGGAGCCATTCTATAGGAGCTTTAGGCGTACCGTAAATTGTGTGCAAAACCACATCCACAATAAATTCAATTTCCCTGTCAATCAAATCCCCTGGCAATTCATCTGGAAATACATCTGGGAATTCTCTGGCTATAGGAATACAATTCACATCAATTTTAACATTATCATTAGCAGATACAAATAATACGTAACACGTATATCCTTACACCCTTTCTAATCAATTTGACAGCCTTTACCGAAGAGATCAGATATGGAGGAGGTACTACTCCACTCCCATTAAACACAAATTCAGGCAAACCCGGTGGACGGAAAACTACTTGTTTTGTTACACAGTCTATAGTGGCATGGTATTTTTGTAGCCAATCCATCTCCAATATTACATCAAAGTGATCTATGTTCAATGGCAGTAAATCAATAAATAGGTGCATATCCCCAACAATAATCTCAAAAGCAGGATACATATATGCACATGTCATGGATCCCCCAACAGGTGATGATACAGCTAGCAAATAGTTAATAGGTTCTAAGGGTCTATTCAATTTACGCGAAAAAGCATGCGATACATACGAATGTGTAGACCCCGAATCAATCAATACATAAGCATTTTGAGCACAGATGGAGAGGATACCTGACACAACGGTCTCAGTGTTTTGCACGTCTCCTAAGATTAGGGCAAACACTCTACCGCCTCATAGGCTCTTTTCCAGTAGCTTTGGGGTTCGGTTTCGGTGCAACATTTGATGCCGCCAAGGCCGGTGCATTTTTACTACTAACTGGTGGAGCAGAAGGGCGGTCTTTGATTCTGTGGCCCACCTTGCCACACCTGAAACAGGCGCCAGAAATCTGGTAGCAAACCCCTTTGTGCTTGTTGCCACATATGGAATAGGGTGGAGTAAACCCACTCCCTTGGCTGGGGCTAGTAGTCGACCCCGTATTCTATTTCTTATTTGCTGGGTTATGCTTACCTTTCTTAAACCTAAAACCCTGTCTTTTACCCTGCCATTCAGTCGTTGGTGCTTCAGATTGTTTCACTGCTGCAATATTTATCTCGGCCATCAATGCTCGGTCGAGAACACCCACAAAAGTTGGCATTTTCAAAACACTAATTACATCAGTATATTAGCAATAAGGCCTCCTTGAACCTTTCGGCCTTCTTATATTCGGATCCACCATATGAGGTGCGTACCTAGCAAACTCGTGAATTTCTTCTCATATTCGCAACAGCATATGACATATTGCCTGTCTCGCTTGTTCAAACTTCGGTCACTTTTACTCGTCTCGATGCAATCGGGAAAATACTTTTCAAAGAAGGACTCCTTGAACCGAGTCCAAGTCACAATAGTATTCGCCTCACGTCAACATCCACCACCTTCTTGCTTCTTCCTCAAGGGTGAAGGTTGCTAACAAGATTTTGTTGGCTTTGAGCACGGAAACATCTCAAACAACTTCTCGCCTCAAGAACCCAAGCTTCAAATTTTTTAACGGTTCTAAGCCTCCCTAAAAGGACGGCGGTTTCATCTTGCTGAACTTATGGGTCAGTGCAATAATGTCCACCTCATTAGCATTCACATTCTGTACATTTTGTTCCGGTTGTACCGGAGGAGGAGGAGGTGGGGGCTGTTGGTTCGGTTGTTGTTCGAGTCTTTCAATTATCAGTCCCATCATTTGTTCAAGTCTGGCCATTCTGGCCTCAGAGGATGATGCTTCAGTTTCATTTGCATTATCCATTTCACTATAAGCAGTTATAACAGTTATCATTATAAACAATTGTACAATTAAACAGTTTAACATTTCAACTCCTAATTAGTCAGTCATAAGCACACACTTTTCAAATTCATGAGATGCCCTAATTGCTTTTCTAGGACACTCTATAGCTCATTTGGACACGTGTGTGCGGTATAACCCGTGGTTAAGTATCGCTCTGATACCACTCACACGACTCCAAACCCGCCCTATGGGTTTAGCATCAGAATCGCCAAGAATCCGAGATTATCAAGGCTCTTTGAACAAAGAATAGAGGCCCAAGTAGAAGCCAATACAGTAAGTAACTAGTGTCCACTGAGCTGTGTAAATCTGTATGTCAAAAACATTTTTATGCATTCATACAATGCAAACAGTACAATCCATATACAGTCTATACAATCCTTTACAAGCAGTCAGTACGGGGATCGAATCCCTCGATAACAGTACAGTAAACAGTCTATACAAAAGTACAAAACAGTAGGGAGACAGGTGGGGGAAACAAAAACACCCCAAGCCATGGCATGGCGTCTCGGAACCTCACAGTGAGGCACATAGGCTGGCTGACAAAACTGGGGACCAATCCCACGCTCCTAGCTTCGGTCTGGGGGCTGAGCACCTACATATATATATAAACAGTGAGCTAAAGCCCAGTGAATAACATAACGTGTAAAGGGGTTATGAATGAATGTCCTTACAGTAATGAAATCAATTCATTATACAGTATTTCAATCTTTCAGTATTTCAGTCAATCAATACTTCAATCAATCAGTCATATGTGGTACATCCATTAGCCTATAAACAAGAGGGTCCAAAAGGATCGGCCTTAACAGACCAACAATAATGATGGCCAACAATCAAGATGGTTTCACAAGGAAACCGACAGAGCTCAGAATACCAATAACAAGGTGCTAAGGATGCCACAATACAGCTCAAATACAGACATACATTCATTCAATAAGCAATATCAGTTCAATAAACGATTAATTATTCAAAATAAAACCATTTGAACATATCTTTACACAATCTGTTACTCACAATGATTGGGCTATCAGTAGCTAGAGCGCGTCCCCGTGAGCCAACCCTAAACAGTAACAAATAGAACACACACTAAGTTTACAGCCGAAAGGATGATAATTAAATCCCTAACTTTCCTTGATGTGGTTCTATGTCTACATCCTCATTAAGATGCTCTAAACTAGGCCTAAGAATGCCTAGGGAGGATGCAAAAATGCACTTAGGAAGCAATTCCAGAATTTTCAGTGAACAGGGCCTCCGCTCGAGCGCAGGTTTCCCCGCTCGAGCGGACAAGCACACAAAGGCCCACGCTCGAGCGTACATTCCGCCGCTCGAGCGGACTGATGAAAGGTGCAAAAAAATGCTGGATGCGCGATTTTCCCGCTCGAGCGTTAAAATCCCCGCTCGAGCGGACTGTAAAACAATGCAAGAAAGTACTGGGAGCATGAATTTCGCCGAAGGCACTTCGCCGGAGCGGACGTCCAAATTCTGGAAAATCCAGATTCGACCTCTGAGTTTCAAACCAAGTTTTGATGCTCCAAATTCGATCCTCTTGGGCCCATTTTCTGGAAAACTCTTTCAAACACATAGAATAACAAGTTTTAAAGCTCAATTTAAGAAATCAAGGCCCAAGGGTGTTTAACTCAAACTCAATTTCAAACCATTTTCAAGAACAATGCTCAAACATGACATGCATGCATTCAAAACAACTTTAAGCTTCCAATCATGCTCAAATGAGCTCAATTCTTTGAAAACAATGTGGAAAACATGGATTATGATAAAAACATGGACATGCATGTACAATCTACCATGAATCCAACTCCAAACTCACTAAATTCAACCATGCATGCAACAATTGATCTTCAATTCAACATATATGAGCAAAATCATGACTTAACTCTCTAAATGGGCATGAATCATGCAAGACTAAGCTCAAACACTAAAATAAGAAGATGATTCCCTTACCTAGAGTGTAAATTCAAGTCTAGCAAGCTCAATTATACCAAGTCTCTAACAATTCAACAAGTTCTTTAGCAAATTCAACAATTGAACCCAATTTCTCTTAACTCTCCCTTTCTAACTCTTTGGTTGGTCAAGCTCTCAAATGGTGAGGAAGAGATTTGATTCAACATGTATAAGGTCTCTAAGTGTGTGTGTTAGTGGCCACTAAGTGGCATTTTAGTAAATAGGTCAACCTTGGCCATTAATCAATATATAATCTACTTTAATCATTCCTAATCCATTTTCAGATAAAAAAACCATAAAATCACAAATATTTTACTGATCATGAAACACTAAACGGTTCCTAAATCGGCCGCCGATAAGGCCTTCAATTAGCAGTTTAAACATAAACTACAAATAGGTAAAATCATACAATCAACAGATAGAATATGCAATTCAATAGGCAGTCTTTTTCAGTTTCAGTTTCGATTCCAATCAGTCTGTCCAGTACTTTAATCAGTTCAATTATCAGTCATTAGCGATTCAGTTTAGCATTAATCAGTATATAATTCAGTGGTCATCCGGTAATCAGTACGAGGGTTGTTACACTTCCCTCTCCTATCAATCGCAGAGGGTGGAGTCCGTTTCCCCCTTCACCCATTCCTTAGGGTTGTGCTTTGCCATTGGGGTTTAATCCCTTCCCAACCCAATGTCAACTTTTTTAGAATCGTAATGGGGATTATAGAGCTAAACCGTCGCCTTAGGATTAACCTCGGCATTCCAGCTATCCGGTATTGTTATGCCTTGGCTAAGTCTTCTGGTCGGCACGGACGTTATTTCCTTAGGGCCAAGGACACTGACCATCAGTTAGTGACTATGCTTTCCAGTTCTGGGAAGCGAGTCGATGATGTTATGGTCATTGTCCAAGGTAACTGGGAATTCGGCGAAGGCGAGGATCACCTCGATCCTATTCCTAGACGGAGGGGTGAACCAGGTGGCCGTATAGCTTCTTGTGTTTATTTTCTTTGTTATATTTAAAAAACCTTCATTTCTGAGACCTCGTGGTTTTGCTTGTGCAGGAAACGATTTGAAGAAAGTCTTGACCTCAACCAACGACGTCGTTTTCTCAGAAATCAAAGTCGCGCTCAAATATTTCGGCCGTCCAAGTCTCCAAAAACAGGGGAGGGCGGCCCACGTGCTGCTTCGCTACGAGCCGACCTATACGACCTTCTTGGCAGTAGAAAACATCCCAATTTTGAAGGGTAAAGAGTCTCTTACCACTCTTATTTTGACCGACTTCAAAAACTTGCGGCAAGTTGGTTTCGAGGGATCCGATTCAGAGCTGGGAAAAGTAGCTGAGGTCACCGAGTCATATCAGTCTGAAGTGAAAGTAGACGAGGCATTGAAGTTGGCCTTTGAGGAAGTCAGCCTTAATTCAGCCGACCCTTCGTCTACTTCAGGCCGAGGGGACTTCCATTTGATGACGTTTTTAACGGTTTAGAGGACCTTCCCGGTGCTTACCCCAAAGACATGGTTGGGTTAAGCCTTACACAACTTGCCAAGAGAGCGAACGCAGAAAGGATGGCCGCGTGGCGAAGAGCAGAGGCCATTTGATCAGAGGTGCCAACTGCCACTGAATCTCAGCCTTCCCTGCCTATTGTCGAATCTCAGCCCCCCTTACCTATTAGTGAGGGAATGGCAAAAAAACCAAAGTGCCAAGTCCGTTGTGGTTGGGCAGGCCGATCAAGAGGTCGAGCAAAGGCAGAAAAGCATCCTGCCGAGGTCGAGACCGACTCAAAAGAAAACCGTGCCGACAAACGACCTCGTTTAGAGGAATCATATGTGATCATGCCTTTTGTCATTCAGTCGAAGATAAAAAAAACTCGCCGATCTCCTCTGATGCTTCGGTCATTAAAGATCCTGCCGTCGCACTCAGCATAGCTACATCAGTCTTATTCCCGACTGACAAGGCTGCTTTTCGGACAGAGCCAGATCTAGTTGCGATAGCATTAGCCACTCAATCGGCTCTTTTGGTATATATCTTGACTTTATCTTTTCATTTTATGCAAATACCGTTTTGGTTTTAATTTCCTGTTTTGCAGACGGTCGGAAGGATAGCGGATATGGGCCCTCGCCATCATGACGTCGTCGAGTAGCTTGGTTCTTTACAGACCGAAGTTGAAGGCCAAAGGAGCAGGGCCGAGTTCGAGGCTTTGAGGGCGAAGATGGAAGGCGCGAGGGCCGAGGCCGAGATGGAGAGGGCCAAAAATACAGACAAGCTCAGGTTGGCTACCGAGCAGAGGGTGAATACGAGTGAAGTTGCGCTCAAGTTGGCCCAAGAGGCGATCGCCAAACTTGAGGTGGACTTGGCTGAATTGAAGGCAGTGAAGGAATTAGCCGATTCTGAGGCTTCGAAGGCATATGAGGCTGGGAAGAGTGCCGCCCTCGACGATTACGTGGAGCAAGTCCCCAAATTTGAGAATCGGGGATGCAAACACGGCTGGCTTAAGGCCCTTGCTATTGCTAATGTGACATTGGCCATGCCGATTCCATACAAGCAAGTGGATGTTGAGCCGTTGGAGTCTGACTCCGAGGATTGAATTGGGCGACACTTTTGTTTTAGGATTTTGAATGTATTCTTACAGCTTTTCATTTAGTAGTTTTCATGTATTGCTACAGTCATAGTTTTTTGCTAGGCATTTTCATGCGAACTGGTAGCTTTTTGTTTTTAGTAGTTTTCATATGTAAAATGGCTACAATTTGTGCCCAATTTACTAATGAAAATTCCCTTTGTACTTTGCTATTATTTGTGCTAAATTTTGTTATTGATGAAAGGTATTGTTTTTTTTGCTATTTTGGATAAAACATTCATGTGTAGTTGCCGATTAGATAATTAGGCAATTTTAATATCCTCGTTGAATAACCGATCAGATTAATAAATCCGAATACTGATCCAAAAAGCCAATCAGCTAGCCGAATGCTAAAAGTTCATGGAGTGGCTGTGGCACACATTGATCGGTGTCGGGCTTAGATGCTTGGCTGATCAGATTAATAAATCTGCCCTTGCCCCAGTCAATGCATGAACTCCAAAAAGCCGATTAGCTAACTGAGCAAGTTTAACTTCAAAAAGCAGAATGCTAAAAGTTCATGGAGTGGCTGTGGCACACATCGATTGGCGTCAGGCTTAGATGCTTGGCCGATCAGATTAATAAATCTGCCATTGCCCCAATCAATGCATGAACTCCAAAAAGCCGATCAGCTAACTGAGCAAATTTAACTTCAAAAAGTCGAATGCTAAAAGTTCATGAAGTGGCTGTGGCACACATCGATGGGCGTCGGGCTTAGATACTTGGTTGACCAGATTAATAAATCTGCCATTGCCCCAGCCAGTGCATAAGCTTCATAAGCCGAATAGGACTAGTTCATGGAATGATCCGATCGACATCTGGCTTTTGGCATTTAGCATTAATGACATCGCCTCGGGAGCGCTACATTTACTAAGAATAAATGGGGTGAGTTCGCGCCAGTGATTCTACTTATTCTTATTCAGACTTGATTTAAACTAGCTTGAGATAAGTGAGACTGTCAAACAAACTGTTCTTCAATAGCAGAGGAGGAGAACGAACATTGGCTGAGCTAGACACTGCAATGAATCGCAGCAGCGAGCCTACACACACGGGAGGAAGGACACCCAAGGAACAGGAAAAACGTCAGCCCCCAAGTCGTCGAAGCAGATCACCCTGAAAAGAAAAACAGCAACGGGAAGCTCCCTGCGACCGCGACCAAGAAACGAGCCCAATGTGACGCCACGACCGTTGAGTTTTGTAGTTTTTGTGGGGAATAATCTGATGACGGAGGTGGATTCCATCGTTAACGATCCAGGTGTAGCAGTCGACTTTGCTCAAACAGATCTTTCCATCGGAGGTCCAATAGTCGATGGTTAGACGAAAAGATTTCGAAGTATTTTGAGAAGGCATCTATGGGGCGGTGAAGGGGTTGTACACCGCTTATGAAGTTGGCATGCGTCTGTGCGCCGCGCGACAAGAAATAGAGAAAAAGGACGAACGAATCTGCAGCTTGGAGGCTCACGCGGAGAAGGCCGAGCGTGAGCTTAGGGAGCTTAGGAAAGCTCAAGCCACCGAGCTGCGTGCGGCGGGTCAATCTAACCCGATCGTGGAGGAGAGAGTGACCCAACGGCTGTTAAGTCACGCCATTGCCGACCGAGATACGGCAAGCATGTTTGTCATAGAAAATGCGAGGACCATGGGTTATGAACAAGGCTTCCATGTGGGCCAGAAGGTTGGGATCGACAAAACCAAAGAGAAACTTGCAGGGGAGGCCTACCGATGTGAGAACCGAGGCTTTAGGCATGGTTGGATTAAGGCACTTCAAGCCGCGGAGGCTCTCTGAGCAGAGGGTGTTGATTTGACGTTGCCGTGTTACCAATATGATCATTTTCCCTTCTCCGCCTTTGAAGTCAAAAAGAGTGACGATGAGGGAGAAGCCGTATAAAAGTAGACATTGTAGGCATTGTAATGCAAAATTCATGTAATTTTTAACTAATTGAATAATAATACATTGTCTATTTCAAGTGTTTTCAATTGTTAGCATACTTTCTGATTGTATTAGTATACTTCATGTCAATCGACTGATTTGAGGACACATTTTATTTTGAACGTTTACATGTTTTAGCCTGCATTTATACGGCATGTTTCGCCATTTCACGTTTATATAGTGTCACGCACTAATGGGTCTCCGAATTCGGAGATGTCCAATCATTATATCCATAAAGGACGCTCTGAATCCGGAGGCTTAATCGGCCCAATGGCGTAATGCGCCAATGGGGCTCCGAATCTGGAGACTGGCCAATCATGATATCCACAAAGGACGCTCTGAATCCGAAGGCTTTATCGGCCCAAAGGCGTCATGCGCCGATGGGGCTTCGAATCCGGAGACTGGCCAATCGTGATATCCATAAAGGGCGCTCTGAATCCGGAGGCTTTATCGGCCCAAAGGCATCATGCGCCGATGGGGCTTCGTATTTGGAGACTTAGTTTGGCCAATCGTGATATCCACGAAAGAGCACTCTGAATTAGGAGGCTATCGGCCCAAAGGCATCATGCGCCGATGAGGCTCTGAATTTGAAGACTTAGTTTGGCCAATCGTGATATCCACAAAGGGCACTCCGAATCCGAAGGCTTAATCGGCCCAAAGGCGTCATGTGCCGATAGGACTCCGAATTCGAAGACTTGGTTTGGCCAATTGTGATATCCACGAAAGGCGCTCCAAATCCGAAGGCTTAATTGGTCCAAAGGCGTCATGCGCCAAATGGGGCTCCAAATCTGGAGACAGTTTGGCCAATCGTGATATCCACGAAGGGCGCTCCGAATCTGGAGGCTTTATCGACCTAAAGACGTCATGCGCCGATGGGGCTCCGAATTCGGAGACTTAGTTTAGCCAATCGTGATATCCACGACGGGCGCTCCAAATCCGGAGGCTTTATTGACCCAAAGACGTCATACGCCGATGGGGCTCCAAATTTGGAGACTTAGTTTGGCCAATCGTGATATCCACGAAGGGCGCTTTGAATCCAGAGGCTCTATCGGAACACTTTTGAACAGATTTCGCAGTAAGTAAACAGGGATCTTTGCATTACAAAAGCGGAGAGTGTACATGGTGAACTACTCAAATCTAGTATCATTCCCCACAAGTCGGGTTTAACGATAGAATTTACGCAAGTGCGTTGAATTTCAAGGCCGTGGCAAACTCCTTTCGGACATGTCTTTGAGCCGATATGCCCCTACTCTTGCGATCGAATCGACCTGATAAGGGCCGTCCCAGTTAGGACCTAATTTTCCATCAGCCGGTTTCCTGGTAGCTAGAAGTACTTTCTTCAGGATCAATTCTCCTGGTGTATAATGGCGCAGCCGAACACGTTGATCGTACGACTTAGCGAGCTGTTGCTAGTGTTGTGCCATGGACGCAAATGCACGGTCTCTTCGTTCTTCGATCAGAATCAAATCCAAAGCCAACATCATGTCGTTTCGGCCCATATCAAAAACTTGCGACTTCAGGGTTGGGTGGCCGATCTCCAGGGGTATGATCGCCTGGGTTCCAAAGCATAAAGCAAACAGCATTTCTCCAGTGGATTGCCTAGGCGTAGTTCGATGAGCCCACAATACACTCGGTAATTCTTCGACCCATTTGCCTTTAGCTTTCTCCAGCCTCTTTTTGATGCCGTCCAAGATAGATTTGTTCGAGGCTTCGGCTTGACCATTGCTTTGGAGGTAAGCCGGCGTGGAAAAGTAAGGCCGGATACCATACTTGCTACACAGCTCTCGGTAGATGCCACAATCAAACTGGGTGCCATTGTTCGAAATAAGAACTCTTGGAATGCTAAATCATGTTATGATATTTCTCCATACAAAGTGCGTAACATCAGCATCTCGAATGTGCGTTAATGCCTCTGCTTCGACCCATTTTGTAAAGTGATCTGTCGCGACGATCAAGTATCGCTTATTCCCTGGGGCCCTCGACAATGGTCCTACGATGTCAAGTCACCATTGGGCGAACGGCCAGGGACTGGTAATAGAGCTTAACTCTTCAACAGGTAGATGGGTTAACAGGGAGAACTTCTTGCACTGTTCGCATTTTTTCACATAGCATTCGACATCAGATCTCATTGTCGACCAATAATACCCCTGTGTTATAGCTCGATGGGCCAGAGAGCACCCGCCAAAATGTGTGCCACAACTGCCTTCATGTATTTCAGTCAAAAGCTCTTCGACTTTGTCCGGGTGCACGCATTCTAGGTATGGACCAGAAAGGGATTTTTTATATAGCTTTCCTTGCGGATCCAAGTAGTAATGCAGGGCTTTGTTTTGCAGCTTGTATGCTTCTTTGTTGTCCTCTGGGAGTTGTTCGGAAGACAGGAATGCAGCAATAGGATCCATCCAACTCGGTCCAGATTCTATGACATTTACCTAGATTTCCTCTGAAAGACCAATGCTTGGCTTCGGGATGAAACCCACCTCAATGGTCCGTTTAATCTCTAAGTTAATGGCTGAGGTTAGACAAGCCAGGGCATCTTCATCTGATCACGTGTTATTTGATTCAATTCATGATGGTCAAATTTTTCCAGCAAGGCGCTAGCCGATTTCATGTAAGCCGCCATGCAGTCATTTTTGGCCGCATACTCCCCCTTTAGCTGATTGATCACCAGTTTTGAATCACAAAATACAAGCAAACGCCGAGCACCCAAAAGATGTGCATTTCGCAAACCAGTCAGAAGGGCTTCATATTTGGCCTCGTTATTTGATGCTTCAAAGCCGAGTTTGATGGCCTGCTCAATTATTGTGCCATCGGGAGCCATGATTACTACTCCAGCTCGACAGCCCCGTTGGTTGGATGATCCATCACAGTACAACTGCCAAATGTCCCCAACATAAATTGTCCAGTTCGGCTTAGGTCGAATTTCATCAGACTTGAAGCTGGCAAGACCCCCAGTGAATTCGGCTACAAAGTCGACAAGCACCTATCCCTTGATTGAGGTTCTAGGTAGAAACTGAATATCATACTAGCCAAGTTCAAGAGCCCACTTTGAAATGCGCCCTGATGCCTCTGCACTACGGAGTACCGACCGGAGGGGGTGGTTCGTTAGCACCCCGATGGTATGCCCTTGGAAGTAATGCATTAGCTTTCTCGTTGCCATGATGAGAGCCAGGATGAGTTTTTCCAAAGGAAGATAGCGTGTTTCGGCGTCAACCATTGCCTTGCTCACATAATACACTAGCCACTGCTCCCCCAGCTCTTCTTTTATTAATACGGCGCTGACAGCCCAGTCGAAAACTACCAGATACAAAATGAGTGGGTCATCTGCCGAGGGCGTTGTCAAGAGTGGAACTGATCGGAGGTAGGTCTTGAGGCTGTTGAAAGCAGCTTTGTACTCGACGGTCCATTCAAAAGCCTTGCCTTGCCGTAGTGTATGAAAGAATTGTCGGCAGCGGTCCATGGAATGGCTGATGAACCTGTTGAGTGCGGCGGCCATCCCCATTAACCTCTAAACCTCCTTGACCGACCGAGAGGAGCCGAGTTCCAGAATTACTGTGATTTGCCTTGGGTTGGCTTCGATTCCTCGATGGTTGACAGTATATCCAAAGAATTTGCCAGAGCCGATCCCAAATGCACATTTGGAAGCGTTCAGCTTCATTCTGTATTTGCGTAGAATACTGAATGTCTCTACCACCATGTCATCAATGTACACTTCCATAGTGTGGCCGAGTTGCTCCTTGAACATGGCAGTGACCAGTCTTTGGTAAGTTGCCCCTGCACTTCAGCCCAAAAGGCATAACCTTATAGTAGTAGGTTCCTCTTGGGGTGAGGAATGTAGTTTTGTCTTGGTCCTCCGGATGCATAGCGATTTGATGGTAGCCTCTATAAGCATCGAGGAAGCTCATACACTGATGGCGTGCTGTCGTATCCACAAGTTAGTCGATTCTGGGTAGTGGGAAACAATCCTTGGGGCAGGCTTTGTTTATGTCTGTGAAATCAACGCACACTCGCCAAGTTCCTTTTTTCTTCTTCACAACCACAGTATTAGAGAGCCACATAAAGTAGGTCACTTCCCTAATTGCCCCTGCGTCAAGCAACTTGTCAACCTCTTCAACAACGGCGGCAATGTGCTCTGCAGTTGACCTCCGGCTTTTCTAAATGATCGGCTTGCATTTAGGGTCAACATTCAAACGGTGCTGCGAAACAGATGGATCTATACCCGGCATTTCATATGGAGTCCATGCAAAGACATCAAGGTTGTTGAGAAGGAAGGAAATTAGCTATTGTCTGTCGGCTTAATTTAGGAACGCGCCGACCATGAAGAACCTGTCTGGGTTTTCGTCGATTTCAACTCGATATAGGGCTTCTGTGGCTTTTTCACTTGGGAGCCGCCCAACATCGTCAAGGCTCTCCCGATCCAGAACCTCAATGGAATTTACTTGCAACTCCTTTGGCGTCTTTCCAGCAAGGAGATAGCATGCTTGTGCCGACTTCTATGAGCCACGGATTTGCTCAATGTCACGTTTTATTGGGAAGCATAGCAACTGATGATAGGTGCTTGGCACGACCCGCATAGTATGCAACCAAGTTCGCCCCATGATGAGATTATACGGCGATGGCAGCTTGACGACCAAGAATTCCACATCCACTGTTCGGGAGCCCGCTCGAACAGGTAGTGTGATTTTTCCCAACGGGTACTCTGGATTGGCGTTGAAGTCGAATAGTGGATAAAGGGTTGGAGAGAGATCCGATTCGAAGAAGTCGAGTTTGGTGAAAGTCTTGTAGTACATAACCTCCGATGTGCTCCCCGGATCAATGAGTACACGCTCAACTGTGAATCGGTTGATGTGTAACTCAATTACCAAGGGATCGATGCGGAGAATTGTCACTCCGGCCAAATCTGAATCATCAAAAGCAATGCTCGCAGCTTCATGGGGCCGTTTAGCCGGAGTGAGTTGATTTTGAGGATCAGGATTCGACTGAATCGTGTACACCGTAAGTGACATTGGCAGGCTGTATATCATGTGGATTACGCTGATTGAAGGGGAATCCTGTCTTAAGGCTATCGCTTTGGTTGGATTGCCTTTTCGAACGTACTGTTGCAGCCGACCATCTTGTACCAATTCCTCTAAGTGATCCTTCAATGCATAACAACTCTCAGTATTATGGTCATGGTCCTTGTGATACTCACACCGTCTATCTCTTCTTCTCGTGTCAGGAGGTCCCACCATTTTGGACGGCCATTTGAAGAACGGAAGGTGTTGGACCTTGGACATAACCGTGCTGATTGGCTCTGTCAACTCTGTATATTTCTTGTCGGCGCGCCTCGTGCGCCTACTATCAATTTGCAATTGTTCATTTGCTCGGTGGGAGCATTGGTCGCTTGATTGACGTGAATCTCGTCTCTTATCTCGTTTAGCCCGATGCCGTGGTTCAGGGCTCTGAGGTGGTACAGAATTTATTGGCTAAGCAATTTCGGAAGGGGCCGTCTTGTTGGCCATGTTTTCGGCTTTAACCCGCAAGGCGTCATCCTCCACTTTGCAGTATTCCTTAACTTTCTTCAACAATGACCAGACTATTTTAGGGGGTCTTCTAGTCAAGGAATTGCGAAGAGCACTGTCAGGATGCAAACCCATTTTGAAGGCGGTGATGGCCATGGAGTCATTGCAAGCGTCATCAACAAGATTAAAGCACTTCCAATAGCGCCGAGTACGCTCGTAGTGTTTCTCCTGACTAGATCTGCATTGCCCAAAGAGAGTCGGCTTGTTTCGGCTGCACCTCGTTGGTGATGAATCTGGCCCTGAAGAATTTCTGTAATTGATGGAAGCTTTTGATCGAAGCCGGCTCCAGTTTATAATACCACCTGACAGCCAATGGTCCCAAACTGCTGGGAAATATTCGGCACATGAGGGTCTCGCCGTTTGCATGCAATGTCATGGCTTGCATGTAGTAACGGATGTGATTAGTGGGGTCTGATTTTCCATCATAGAGAGTGAATGACAGAGCTTTGAACTTTTTGGGCAAAACCGCCCTTGCGATCCGTTGCACAAAAGGATCATGCTAGTCTTCTTCATCTGAATTGTTTCTTCTGCGCTTATGCCTGATATGTGGACTCTCTTCAGAGGAACTGGAAGTTTCGGATCGTCCTTTCTTCTTAGGCTCCGGGGATAATGAGTCAGAGTCGCTATCAGTGTCTTGTTGTCGGGCTCGAGGTCGTCGACCACCTGCCCTCAGAGGTCATTCCGGATCTTAGCGTACAGCTTGTTTGGACTTCGCCACTTCCAAGGCCTATTCCTGACGAAGACGTTCATTCTCAGCGATCATGTTCTCCAACCTCTGTTTGTTTTGCTTTGCTTGTTCCCTGATCACTTGCATTGCCTTATGCTCTGAAGTCAAGGGTGAGGCAAAGTTCAAAGCGCGTCTTGCGGGGATAATCTCCGGTCCAAGCATGTTTGTTGGAGTGAGTTCATCTCTCTGTGTGGTTTCATCAGTGACTATCAGAGGGTCTTCCGTTACGCCCGCCATGGATGTGTTTGAGTATTCCTATAGACAGTGCCAATTATGGAGAAGTGGTTTGGAAATACTCTTCAAATCTTGGGGGACGCTTGTGATCCTCAGGAAGCCACCTAAAAAAGAATTAACACTCTGGTTGGGGGTGCCGAAATTAGCATTTCGATGGATAAGTCGGTGTATACTCTCTTGATTGCTTGTATCTTAAGTTAAACATGCTAATTGTCACGTACCTCTTTTTGGCTGATGTTCTTCTATTTATATCTTTTCTTTTTTGGGCCTTGGGATTGGGTCCACTTTTAATTCACCATTTGGCTTCTATTGTAGCAAACCACTTTTCACTCGGCCCCTTGCTCAACCAGCTATTTGGCCGAATAGGATAGGATTCAAGCGTGCGAGACGACGCCGAGTGCTATATATTTCGACTCTCCAAGTTCAACTATTCGGCCTCTCTACGACTCCCAATGTTCAGCCCCCACAATAGCTGATCGGCCACTTCTTCCTGAAAACTTCTCCTTTTGCTGCAACAGAGCACAAACAGAGGCATGACAATGTATTTGCAAGAAAATGTGTGTGCAACTACACTCCTTATCATGTTCAAAGCTCAAAGGGGTGTAGTGCTCAACTCTCAAGCCATCAATCACACATTTCAATGCATGATGGCCAAAGAGGCTGAGTTGCACAAATCAATGCCAAATGAATGCACAAAAACACATAAATGCCTTAACCTCTATCATGCTTGATCAAGAGGGTCGGCGACCGAGAAATGAGGCACGTTTCATCACTTCAAGTATGAAACATCCCTTGTTCCTCGTTTTTGGACTAACACCCTATCCAAACACAATGCAAGGCAAGGCATGCACACACAATGCAATGTAACAAGCATCCAAAAATCATGCAATGACACAAGCATGCGACAACATGCAATGCAACAACCATGCAACAACAATACAATGGAACAAGCATGCAACAACACGCTATCTAATCAACATGCTAAACATCATCAACATGCAAATAACAATGTCATGCAGCAATATGCAAACAAACATGCAATGGTAAGGACCATGTAATGCAATATTCAATGGACCAAACCACATATGGACAGACCTAAGAGGGTCCAAAACAGTGGCCATCAAACTAAGACTTAGGCACAAAAGGGGCCAAGGACACATGCCCATGTGATGGCTCCTCGACTAGGCATGAGAACACAACTCTCAAACAAGATGAAGAAGTGACAAATGTGATAGTGTGGCAATGAAGTAAACTCTGAAATTACATTCCAAATAAGGCTAAATCATGCACAAACAACAAATGAAGCATGCTAGTGGGCTCAAAGCTTAGAGCTAGCCAAAGGACTTACACCATAGCTATGCAATACATGAAACATATGGCCAAGGCAACCCAAAACAGTCCTAGATCATGCCAAAATGAGTCTAAAACATGCAAGGAGCATCACCAAAACAAGCTAACATGAAGGGCATGAAGCATGAACTTACAAGGCTATAAGGAGTATTACACTACACCAATCAAAACCAAGCATGAGGTGACTTCAACAACAAAAATCAGAGTTATATCATGGCAAATGAGACCAAATACACACTGGCATGGCAGCTTACAAGCTTAGGTAAAATGACATACGCAATGGCTTATTCTTAAGGCATAAAGAACCAACTCGTCAAAGCATGGAAAAAGTGACAAATGTGAGGGCATGCTAATGAAACATGCTCTGAAATCACATAACAAATGTTGCCAAATCATGTGAATAGCCCAAGCAATGCATGCTAGTGGCTTGGAAACTCAAGGCTAATGAGCTAGAATGAACCATGGCTATACAAAGCAATGCATGCATGACCAAAATAACACAAATCAGACCTTAAGCATGGTAAAACATGGCCAAAAGCTTCTTGGAGTTAAGCCAAAACATGCTAGAATGATGGTTCAAACACATGATGCATGTTAGGCTGTTGAATAGAATTGCACTACAAGTGCATGGAGCATGCAAGATGCTATCAAACCAACCTTAGACAGAGGTATAGCATGGAAAAACAACACCAAAAACATGATGAGATATGGCCAACATATGCTAGATAAACATGCTACTTTGATGAGCCATCTATACAAGCATACATGACACAAGGAGAGGGGATGACCCTCTCCTATTTAAGACCTCAAAACACACTTTCCACCACTAAAATTCCTCTGGAATTCAGTGGTAGAGAGGTCAAACAAAGACCAAAACAAAAGCCTAAAAGGGTGGCCCAAAACAAGGCAAACAAGGCACTCAAGGGGGTAGATCACCCCCAACACCAACAAGACCTTAAACAATCATTTCAAACACATGAAAATGAAGCTTTTTACAATTGAGAGTTAAGCCAAAATAAGAATGCAAATAACGCTAAGTAAGCAATGAACACAAAGCCTAAAAGGAGGTTAGTGACTCACCCTTGTAGAACAACTTCAAAGAGGTAACTTCAGCAACTTTCTGAGCTCAAAACCAAACTATGAGTTCAAATAAAAATCTCAAGTACCTCAGCAACAAGAGTATGGTGTTTCACTAGGTGCTTTAGTGCAAAAGTGTGAAGAAATTACACTTTTGAGCACAAACAAGTGCAAATATATATATATATATAGAGAGAGAGAGAGAGAGGAAATATAGAGAGAGAGATATATATATATCTTCTATCTCAAGATTTCATAACCTCTGGAAAGGGAGAAGGGTCTCCCTTCTTATAGAAAATCAAATCTCAAGCTTGTTGAGCAAGCTTGAGACTTGTTTCAATCCCTTTATAAACGTGTATGGAGGATGAAATCTGTGCTCACCAGCTGTTACAGCTGGCACAAAAATATCTGCAAAAGCAGGTGGAAAGGTCTCAGCCAAAAGATATGGCCGATCGACCAAAAAGAGTGCTAATCGGCCGCCACCAATGGCCGATGGCAAGAAGACAAGGCCGATAAGCACATGGCTTGGCCGATGGGTTGTAAGGATGGCTAACAAGCCATCCTCTTCCCTTAGAAGCAAAACCACAAGTCCTTGCTCCACAACCAAGCACAAAATAGACAAGTTAAGAGATCCTAAGGCAAGGCGCGTAGCCGAGACCTTCGGGAACTCAAAACGAACACGAGCATGGATGATCATCGTGTGTTCAAACGATGACGTCCAAGTCTTGAGGACGGTCAAAAATGGGGTGTCTACAGTTGCCCCTCTTTGACAGAACTCGAAAGTCATAAGATGACGGGAGTGAATGTTAAAGCCCAGAGACGACCCATTTTTGACGAGGCCGAAGACTTAGACAAGCATACAAGATAAGAAAGAGATGCGCCCGTAGGCAGGGGCAAGATGCAAACGACATGCACAATGCCGAGCATAACTTATGATCATGCAGAAAAAGCTGTGATGGAGCATTCATGCAAAATAAATACGACATTTTAATCAAGCAAATAAGAAACAACAGTCTCACACATTCCAACAGAAATGATGTAAGAAAATTATGCAATTCTCACTGCGTCTCATGCGGAGTGCAAATAATATCGTCTAGTTTCACCAACTTCAAATAAACCGTACATACAATATCGTGCCTGCACAAGAAAGAAACTTAACAAGTACAATATAGTAGTAACACATGTTCAACGTTACATCAAGATGCAGTAAAAAAATACATACACATATGATGCCGATGGAAACATGCATAGCAATGCAAGTGAAAAGTACATAGCAATGCAAGTGACGTGCGTGACAATGCAAGTAACGAGGTGCATAACAACGCGGGTGGAGTGTGCATAACAATGCAACTAGGACAAGCATAACCATACAAGTAGAGAGATGCGTGACAACGCATGTAAGGGGATGCATGACAATGCAACCTAAGTGTGTGCGACAACGCAGGCGGAGGGGTGTAAGACAATGCAACCTAAGAGTGCGCGACAACGCGGGTGGAGGAGTGCAAGACAATGCAACCTAAGAGTGTGCGACAACGCAAATAAGGTGTGCATGACAACACAAGTATGGTGTGCATGACAATGCAACAAGTGTGCGTGACAACATAAATAAGGTGTGCATGACAATGCAACGAGTGTGCGTGACAACACAAGTATGACAATGCAACGAGTGTGCGTGACAACGCAAGTATCGTGTGCATGACAATGCAACAAGTGTGCGTGACAACGCAAATAAGGTGTGCATGACAATGTGAGTGAAAAGTGCATGACAATGCAACGAGTGTGCGTGACAACGCAAGTATGGTGTGCATGACAATGCAACTAGTGTGCGTGACAACGCAAATAAGGTGTGCATGACAATGCAAGTGAAAAGTACATGACAATGCAACGTGTGCGTGACAACGCAAGTATGGTGTGCATGACAATGCAACAAGTGTGTGTGACAATGCAAATAAGGTGCGCATGACAATACGACACGCATGCTCTATGCAATGTGATGCTGGATACACATTCAATACAACATGCATATGCTATGTGAGTGTGACGATGCACATATTCAATGTAAGAATTGAAAAGGCATGTTATCCACAATGTTGAGATGCAACTTCAAAAGAAGATGAGGCATGCTCAATGTAAGAGTGAAAAGGCGTATAACAAATGCACGTCTTACAAACATGACAAAACACTCGTAAGGCAAGATATTCAAAAGCAATTCTCGAATCTTGCAATATACAAAAGGATACAAAAAAGGATACACCTTGTGCGTATCGAGCATCACACACGGAAGACATGGTTCGAGATCACCACGAAGGCCGCTTAAGCTTCAAAAGTGTACTTTCTTGCACTTCTTGAAAGATGAGGGTACCAATCAACAAAAATACCCCAAACAAGGGCATTGGAGACCCATCGACCACAAGGGGGAGCCATCGGCCATCCATCGACCATCAAAAGAGCTTATCGGCCAACAATTTGGCCAATCAGCCAAAAGTGGCAGATTCGAGGCAGTTTTGTCCATTCACCTCAGGTCTTTAAGTATAGGGCTCCAAACCCTATTTCCTCACTTCCTCCGAGCTGAAAACTCTTGCTCTCTCTCTCTAGGTTGTTTTCCTCCCTTCGATCCAAGCTTTTCCCTCGTTTTCAAGCCTCCCGCAACTTTCGATTCGTGAAACCCTCCTCGTTTCAAACACTTTGAACCGATCGAAACGTGATTTCGGTGCCACATTCTTGATTTCCTTCACTCGGGGTTTGTTTCCCCCGAGTTAGCCTTGGTTTTCGTGCCTTCTTCCGCACTTCAACCTTTTCTTCCATTTTTCACCCCTCGAGGTTGACTTTTGGCATTCTTGCCCATTTTTCATATCCTCGGCCATTTTCTCACTCTTCTCAAGATGACGGACGATATTCCATGGGGTGGGGCTTCTCCGGAGATGGATATGGATCCTGAGGTCCAGCTCTTACCTCTCAGTGTTCGGCCTTTTGACCCGGCAACATACCAGTCCGCAATAAATGTGCTACCTCCCTACAATATTCGCCAGTTCAGGAGCTTCGCACAAGGTACGCTATTGGAGCTTCTGCTACGCAAGCCGGAGTCACACCTTTCTTACGGCGCCGCTGAGGTATACCCTTCTTCTTTACTTTCTGTAGTGTAGGTCGTATATCTTGGATAATTGATACTGCCCTTTATCTGATCATCACAAACACATTTGTAGATCACATGCTTAGTTCACCCTGAGCACGTTCATATATGATATCTGCGCCAACTCGAACACATGCACATACACTGCATTTTTATCAATTCTAAATGCATTCAAACACTGTATTTCTGACACTGCTTCTCATCTATTTATCTTGAACACAAGGAGACTCCCATGCCTTCCAGGGGTATGGGAATACCATCGCCCGGGTTTGGTACATGGAGTTGCCTGATGAGGTCCGCCAGATCGTTGACGAGGCCGGCTTCGGCATTTTCTGCATGGAACTCTCGCACCTCACTGCGAGTAGGCCCCTTTTAGGCGCACTGGTGGAGAGGTGGTGGGACACCACCGATTCCTTCCACCTTTCCGCAATGGGGGAGATGACGATAACCCCCTTCGACTTCTCCATGCTCACTGGCATCGGAGTAGGGGGTGATCTGATCCCCTTTGACACTGACATGGGCGAGTAGGATGCTGTCCAGATGTTCTTGCTTGGCGCTCGCCTACCTCTCTCCCAGCCAGGGTTCATGAGATACTCGTGGTTCGAGGACCAGTTCAGGGTACAGGCGCCGACGACCCACGAAGAGATCGAGCAGTATGCCCGAGGGTTTCTTATGTTCTTGCTGGGCACCACTCTTTTTGCCGACCGGGCGAACACAGTTGGACTCTATCTGCTAAGCGCACTGGTGGATATGACCTGGATCCGATGCTATGATTGGGGTGGCACAGGCCTAGCCACATTGTACGAGTACATGAGTTCCTCATCCCGCCGCAGCGGACATCTACTAGGAGGCTACTGGCGAGCCTAGGAGGTACACCTTCCCTTTCTGTTTTATAGTTTTGCCTTACATTATGTGTACACCACACACACTGCATACATGCAATCTGCTTTACACTGGTTGTACACTGCATGCATTGCACAAGACACTTCACACACTGCACGATACACTGCACATCATTCTCCGATTTCTGCTTTATCTGTATTCTGCTTTTCTGATAAACATACTCACTGTTGCCCTGTTACATTCTGTAGTTGTGGGTGTATGCCTACTTTCCGAGGCTTGCTCAGAGCTGGAGGTGGAGATGCCCCTTGTTGTCCCATATTCTCATCGATACGATGTGAGGTGCAAGCGAAGGCCGCGGGAGTCTTTCCTGTTCTTCCACAGATACTTTGACACCATAGCCATAGCAGAGGTATTTCAAACCTTACAATTCATTTAAGCTTCACTTTACATTGTACTTTCAATAGCAGATAACAAACTGTATATCCTGTCATTTGCAGATCACCTGGCACTCGGTCGTGGTTTCTCGATGCTGAGAGACCAAGATACATGGGTGCTCGAGACCGCCTGCCCGAAGTTTTGCGAGGGTCCGGGCTTGGTACTTGGGAGAGCGCTTATTGCGGCAGACCCTTGGCTTACCTGAGCAAATAGTCCCGAGGCCACCTCCTACCCATATGAGGCATACAGAGAGGTACACCCTGCAGAAGATGACCGATTTCATGATCGGTTGGGACGCTAACTTTTTCTGAGATAAAGGCGACTATACCGTCTTCATCGAGACTCATCTTATGCGATCACTGGCCAGTGCTCGTCGAGTTAAGAGGGAGAGGCCTGCAACCCCAATAGGAGGAGCAGGAGCACTAAGGGTGACTCAGGCCCGTGACAGGAGTGGTTCCTGGAGGGGACGGAGAGCAGAGTGGCCAAAGCTGCCCACCACCATGACATGCCAAGGACAAGGTGGAGAGACTTATCAGATACCCATTGCTCCTCCTCCGGTTGATCATGAGCTCGTCGGAGTTCGTGGCTCGACCCCGGTATGTGTTATACTTTTCATTCTGTATAGTCATTTCATTTCAGTTGATATCCCGCAGAATACTAATTACTTCAACACTTTTGCAGGCTTCCATCGAGTACACTGGGCAGGCTCTGGAGTTGTTAGCCTCAATGATGGGGATGCTACAGAGGAGCATAGACCTTCTGAGCATTTATGGTATCTCAGTGAGTTCTTTCAACCTCAGTCCCAAAACTTTGCATAATCTATTCCATACTGATTTGATGCATTACATTATCAATACGGCACTTGATACACTGTACTCGCATACCACTCATGGCACTGATACACTGTAACTCATATATTGCTCTCAGCATTCATACCCTGTAATCATACACTGCTCACGGCATTCATACACTGTAATCATACACTGTATTCGATACCATATTCGATTTCGCATAGCATAACTAATACATCTGCCAATTTGTTCTTTTCAGACCCCATTCTAGATACCAGCTGCAGCAGGTGCTTCAGTAGGACCATCAGTACCTGCCCAAGGAGTGAAGAGAGCAGGACAAGGGATTTCAGCACGCAGCCATAGCAGAGCCGGGCGTACTCACTCTGGGAGTAGCTCACGGGTGCCTATCCCAGATAATGACGAGCTTGAGGCTGAGGTAGAGTCGTCTCAGGATGAGGCTAGAGATGGCTCAGGTTCAGGCTCAGACAGCGGAAGTGATGGCAATGATCCTAGACCTTTGTCTAGGAAGAAGAAAATGAGGGATTCTCGCACTTGAGGCGACCAGCGCCAATCCAGATGCTGCTCTTCTTTTTTGCTTTATTTTTCTTTTTACTAGTAGTTTTTGCACATTGTACTGTGTCAGGCAGATATATGTTCTTTAAAACTATGTACTTTTGCAAAAGAAAATATGATGGAATGAAACAGCTCTTTTTGTTAAAAAAAGTGTTACATTTGTACATTCTAAGCATCATATTGCATCGCATCATATTGAATAACAATGTAAATGAGATTGAACTTTGTTTTGAAAACTAAACGCTTGAATTGCATTAATCAGGTAGTGAACCAACTGACAACAAAACAACTCGATAAACAAAACAAAGAACTTGACATGCTAACCAAATGTAAATACAACTCAATAAGCAAGGCAGGGACTAAAGAACAAAAAATACAACTCGATAAACAAAAGTACAACAACTCGATAAACAAATTAAAGTAACACAGGCGTGACTTCGCAAAATCATCACCGAAAGGCATTTGAAGTGGAACAAGTCACAAATTCTCAACATCTCCAACACATAGACAGATTAGAGAACAAGTGGAGAGGCCATCAGCCAGTGTAGAAGGTCATCAACCAAGAGAAATGACCATCGGCCAACATTACTAGCCGATCGGCTAAAAAGATGGTCGGTCAGCACTCTTTTTGGCCGATCGGCCAAAAATGGCAAGGACCTCCAGAATGCTGCCACCTATCTTCCACTCAACACCTTATCTTCTATAAAAGCCTCAGCTTCGTAGTTTCTCCCTTTCAGCTTAGTGCTTGCACCAAATGGAAGCATTTCTTGTCCAAAATCTCACAAATTGGATTGCTAACTTGGATGGCTCGGAAAAGCTGAATTTTCGGGGCTTCGAAATAAATGCACTATTCACGCTGAGCCGCACCCCGCTACATTTTCCATTCCTTCATGCCGCAAAGAAGGTATTGGAACCGACACGACGCTTTTTAGCTTTATGACAAGAGATGTGCCCCACTTTCGAAGACTTCCAAGCTTTGATGGAGTCCGAATGTGAGGAAGAGATTTTGCAACAATTTCACTTCGGCCACAATTTTGCTTCGGCCATATCCAAGCCTTAGGACGGATGTGCGAGCTCACTATGCATGACACTCTGTTTTTGATCCGCGACGGGGAATTGGACATCTCTAGCTTGGTTCATCGGTTTTCTGATGCCAGTGACCGCGGTGATCATTACTGGCAGGGTTTTCGGCGACATGCCCTTTGCTTGTGCATGCTATCTCATTTCTTGCTTGCCTCAGGTTTTGGAGGGTCTAGCGTCCGTTTGATAGAAGTTGCCCAAGGCTTAAAAGAGGGCAAGAGCTGCATTGCTATCACACTAGCTGAGACATTGGTGGGTTTGGATGCTTTCCATCGCCAAGAGATGACTAGATTCGCGGGGAGTCCACTACTGCTACAGGTAATGTTTCCCACCCCATCTCACATATATTTCTCACATCACTCGGCCCTCAGGCTCGGTTTTTCTCTCAAAACCCTTTTCTTACTTTTCTCTCCACGTAGACCTCTCTATTCTTTAATCTCTCATTTTTCATCCCTCCCCAGATATGGTTGATGGATAAGTTGAAGGTTGTGGACTCATGCCCAGCATATTCAGCTCGCAGCTATTTCTTCCAGTGACATCTAGTTGATGCCCCTGACGAGGGATGGTGGTACGAATGGATGTGCAGTCTATTCGTTACCAGTATTGCTTGGCGCTGCCCTTGGCTCAATCCGCTGGCAATGAGTTACAGTATGTCTCGCTAGTCGGGGATTCAGTTGATCGGCCTGACAAATTGTGTCTTTTACTTTCCGTTTCGATTCCGGCGCCAGTTCGGACATGATCAGACTTGCCCGGAAGATGGGATAGAGTACCCTGCTGCATTTTCGGTCCAAGGCGCATAGCTAGCTCGGTATGTCACAGCATGGAGCACGAGAGAGTTTTTGGCCCCCGCTCCCACTGTCAGTTGCACCCTCTCTCATGAGTGCATAGCTTGGATTGATGAAGAGGCACAGGTTGGGCCTACTTTGGTATCAGAGACTTCCACCAACTCTGGGAGGGGAC